>CM045492.1:23228912-23966606 GCA_024704745.1 Rosa lucieae
GAAGATATTGATAGAGCCATCTTATGGAAGAAAGGGCGTGTCGATAAAGAGGGTAACTATTTGAGTGAGACAACCAAACAACGTGCTGAGAAAATAGTGAATTTAGCTTTATCAAACCTTAATCATCTTAAAAGCCTAAATGTACATGGTTAGTTCATGTTTCATATTTGAGTCTCACGATTGGTGTAATTAATCTTTCTTAGGATGCTTTAACGAAAGATGTGAGAGAATGAATTGTGTCTGCTGTTGGTAGGAATGACATTTTGACTCAAGCTTTAGAGTCACTGGAGCAATCAGGTCGTGTAAGAGGTGCTGGACAACTTGTTACGCACGAGGTGTACTTTAATACATCTAGATATAAGCCTGCAACTAAGACACAAATGTTGGAACAACAATTGGAATTGATGCAAAACTAGATCAACATGTTTGCTTCATTATTGGATCTCGAGAAGTTGGATATATCCAGCTAAACTTAGCATGATGCGAGACATGTTCAGATCTAATAATGGATCTGAAAAAACTAGTTGCTCAGTCGACGAGGAGAAAAATCAATCCTCTAAGGAGGAAGTATCTAAAGTGGCATCCAAGAAAGAAATTAAGAAAAAAGCTACTGCAAAAAAGGTTCGGAAAGTGGACGATAATCCATCTCCAATTGACAGCAGTAGAGAGAGCAAGAAGGTACATAAATTCTTATAATTTAAGGGTCTTTTACTCATTTGTATCTTGTTGACATGCTATATATGTTTTGTGGAAGGCAAAGAAACAGTACAAAGGGGGACTAATGATGAGAGTGATAGTCGCATTGGAAGATGACAATGTGATAACATCAACAGAGAGCATATATTCCTATTGAGACAATAAATGTTGTAAAAAAGGTACGTATATTTGTGACTTGTGCATCCTTCTACTTGTATTATTAATCATAAGTATCTTAGGTATGGTGTTGGCTATAAGCTTATGATTTGAATTCATTTATTTTAAGGAAAAAAAAATTTAAGCTGCCAGTAGACACGAAAGATGAGAACTGTAATAATGTTGGATGGGCCGATACATGGAGTGCCATTAGGTGCAGAAAATGTACACATCTTAGTTGATGTGCCTATCAAGGAAGATGCCTATCTTCCAATCCCAAATGTATTAGGTGACATATTTACAGTAAACCAAGCCATTGGTACTCATGTTGCTTGGCCTCGACATCTTGTCTTAATGTCACATGAAGAGGTATATACTAAGCCAATTATAATTTCCATCACTAGAAGTTAAATATGGTATTTACATGTTATTTTAATTCACATTTAGAACTCAATGAGTACTCAGAAGTCTTCAAGTAAAACACCATCCAAACAAGCAGCATACAAGATGATTGTGTCCATGCATCTCTACTGCATTTGGCAAGAACAACGGATGAATCTATAGCAATGTCGGTCCCAATGGAAGATGGTGTGTTTGGCAACGACCACAATATATTCATAAACAGTAGCGACATTATCCAATTTTGTTTTATGCAGTCAATATCGACTATTTGCATTTCTATCTACATGAGGTTAGAGATATTTACATGTTTAATGAAGAATTCGCATGCTAGGTTTTTATTTCAGAAAATTATTGGTCTTTTTTCTTTTGTGTAGACTCCTCTGGTCATTGTTGAAAATGAAGGAAGATGATCACTTGTATACATTTGTGGATCTTGGCCGCATCTCTAATGAAGCTGGAAAGGTTGAGGCAAGATCATGTGCGCTATCACTTAGATTAGAGTCTACTAAATTAGATCTGTTAATTCTTGATCTTTATAATACATGGTATGTTTATTGTTGTATGACATTTCAAGTTGTTTTTATTAGGAGATGCATGAACTATAAAATAGAAAATTATTTTATTTTTTAATGCAGGAATCATTGGTTGTTGGCTGCCATTAACCCGTTTACTGCATTGGTGTATTATTTCGACCCATTGAGTAACACTAGCATCAATCCAGGAATGAAGAACATCACACAGCTATAATGATTCTGTCCTCTACTTTTCATGATCTGAAAATTGAATAAAATGAGATGTTGAGTGTTTCCTAATGTATAGTTTGTTAAGTTATTTATGGTCTGAAATTGGATTGATGTTGTTTCCATAGTGGTCATCGGATCACTAGCTTGCTGTTTTCTTATTGAGCTCTTCATGATGCAGAGCCATTAAAATGTTTAATGCTCAAAAGGGAAGAAAGAATAGTAAAACAATTCATTGGGAGGTGGTTAAGGTACATTTCTACCTTTTTTTTTTTTTCCTTTGACATGATGGTAAACCAGTAGTTGCAATATTGATCTTCAATTATTGTGTAGTGTCCCAAACAACTTGGATCGGTGGAGTGTGGATATTATGTCATGAAATACATGAAAGAAATTATTGGAACTCCAAGCAGCTCGATTTTAAGTATGGTTAGTAATAAGGTGAATTAGCTTAGTTTTGTTACTGGTTGCATGTTTTGATTAGTTGTAGCCCGACCAGTTTTATGTACTAGTTGTTTGGATAAGTTTTAACTCAATTCTGAGTGTTTCTTGCATGCTTTGATTAATTGTACCTCAATTTTGGTACAACTGGTTGTTTCGAGATAGTTGTACCCCATGCTTGTGTACTGCTTGCATGTTTTGTTTAATTGTGATTGCTTACTAGCAGGTTGATTCTTAATCTGGTCATAAACTTTTTATTGTAATATTCATTATATAATAATGTAATAAATATATCTATTGATCAATCATTTCAGTTTGAGGGAAAAGAGACATACACTCAAGAGGAGATTGATGTAGTTCGAGTAGAGTGGGCAGAGCAGGTTGATGGATATATCCAAGACGAAGTAAAATACTAGCATATATGAAAGTATGTATATTTCTTATTTCTGGGTATGAATTGAGTTTTGTATGTAGCAATAACTAGCTTTGAATTATGTGTCTTACGATCAGCAGTAGTAGTACATTAATTCTGGATGTTGGACCTGTTGTTTTTGCAGGTATTACTTGTTTTGGATGGTATGAATTCAGTTACATATGTAGCAGCAGCAGCTAGCTTCGAATTCTGTAGCTAGCTTCAAATTAGTCATATTAGAACATTCTGGGCATGTTGGACTTTTGGTTTTTGCAGGCTACTTCTTTTGGATCTTAGACATGTATTAAGGAATGTTCTATATATATATATATATATATATATATAGACTTGTTTGATGTGTACTCGCTGTTTTATAATATGAGATCGTTTCCATTATGGATTTAATGACTCAATTTTCAGAACTTTGAGTACATAATTTGTGTGTCCTTATATAGAAAAGAGGACACATTTGATAGTGTATTTTGTGTGACCTCTCACAGATTTAAGGACTTTATTTTCAGAGTTTTTAGGACACAATTTATGTGTTCTTGTATAAAATAGAGGACACATTTGGGAGTGTTATTTTTGTGTCCTCTCATACATTTAAGGACTCCATTTCCAAATCTTTTAGGACACACTACTTTGTATGTCCTCGTATAGAAAAGATGACACTTATTTTATAATATAAGGATGCAATTTGGTGTCCTCTTATGGATATAAGGACACCTGGTCCAAAGCTATTAGGACACATAAACTGTGTCCTCGTATAGACTAGAAACAGCACCCCGCGCGTTGCTGCGGTTTTTATAGTACTGCATTGACTTTACATAATAAGAGCATCTCCAACAGAGTAGCTAAATTTAATTTTTAGCTATATTTAACTATTTTTGAAGCAAAATTCAGCTCCAACAGACTAGCTATAGCTTAGCTATATTTAACTTTAGCTAAATTGGCTAGCTATATTTAGCTAGAGAATCGTACATAGCTAAAGCAAAAGTTATATTTCTCTCTCCTCTTTTGTCCACATGTCAGTTTACGATTCGATGAAACATAATATATCACTTACAAATAGCTATCATTGATGAAGCAACATTGTTAAATCAATAGCTATAATTCACAAGTTTAGCTAAATTTAACTAAAAAATAAATTCTACTGTTGGAGATGCTCTAAGAGACAAACCACTGCGATTATAAGAATATTCTTACTTACAATCACTGTTAGACAACTATAAATGGTTACTGGAAACATTTTACATATTATAGTTCATAAGCCATGGGTGCCAGTGCAAGTGCCATGCTCTAAAAGATTTAAAACATAATCCTTTTTCCTTCTCTGCAACATGGGAAGAAACCACGTTCAACATATCAAATTTGGTCACCAAAGTGTTCGTAGCTTGGAAGACTTGCCAGTAAGTAAGGCCTTCAATTTTGCTCATCTCACTGCCAAGTTAGCTTCCAATTCAGCTACTTTGATTTCATCATTTGTCTACATGGCATACGGCATACCCAAACAAAATGTCAAATAATTAGCACATGAATCAGCAAGAAGTGCATTTGCAGGACTCAAAAGAAATAACATGACCAAATGAATAACATGCAACTCTTCAAAAAAGAAATAGCTTGGTGCATTTGTAAATCAAACACATATTGGAATTCACAAAATCATATGATACTCGTACACAGAACCAATCCTAATTTCCTAAACGATCCAACATAATAATATGTCAAGTTTAGTAATTACTTTTAAACGGTGTGGCTATGCATTATTGTTGGTGTAAGGGATTTTACAGCCTTTGCATCACTCACCAAGGACATATGCCTTTGCAGTTGCATTATCTGAATGATACAACTCCAGTCATTCAAACATAAAAACAACTTTTTCTCATTCTTGAGATATGCAAAAGAGGAGATAGATACTTTAACCATATTTCGTGGAACATCATTTACCTAAAGTCGGAGAAAAAAGCCGGTAAAAGGTCATGCATTTAGTGTAAATAAGAATCTGACTGCAGAGAATTCAACAAAGGCCATGACCAAAAAGAAAATGCTTCAGTCTGAGATAATATTGGCTTACTTTTTCAGTTCAAGGGTGTGTCCTACAACAAATTTGGCTACTTCATGAGGCTCATAATTTGAAAGTTGTGGATCTCCTTCAAGCATCTGCTTAAAAGTTGAGAGTGATGCAATAAGATAGAATATAACATTTCACATTATCATCAGAATAAAAATCATAATGCTTGAGTTGATTTGTTGAATGGCAAGTAATGTCAATTATGTTGATTTCACATCACCATATTGTTTGACCTATGAGAACATCTGTTGTAAATTTGTTTGTACAAAACACTATTAAAAATGAGAATTAAGATCTTAAGATAAATATGTTATTGAGTATTACAAATTTACAATCACTAAAGCAATTAAAAGTGCCCATTATCCTTTGGTAAAAAGTTTAACTCTTGCAAGTGAGAGATCTTGGACTCAAATCCATACAAATGCTCCAACACTAAAAGAGGTAAAAAAAAGTAACGACCGAATCATAAATTATACTCGATCAAGTTGAGAAATTTTACAAATAATCCTTTATCGGCTCAAGTCAAGGGATTCCTTAACAGTGTTAGTAAATTTCACATTTTCAAATTATACTGGTTCCCATGTAGCATTTATCAATTTGCAGTTGTCATGAAGCAAATAGTAACTGAAAATATACTTAAAAAAGAAACTAACCCTGTTAGATCTCTCATTTGCAGCTGCTTACTTTATGCCTCTCCCCTTTTCTTTTCTTCCAGCCTCTTAAAGAACTGGCATAGAACTTGACAATAAGTCATTAACTAACCAACTAAAAAAAAACCACAACTATTTAATGAACCACAGTAGGAAAAAAAAAATTAATAACAAATCTTACCTCTTCGTTTTGCTGCTCTTTCTTCACATGATTAAGGTTAAAAGCATAGAACTTGATGTGACCTCGTCGTTTGCTTCCATTTGCAGCAAGATTGACTGCAAAACAATAAGTTCCATGATGTTATAAAATTATTGCCAATTAAGTAATTAGTTTCATGAAGTAAAGTAGAACATAGCAACAGCATAATCAAGTTAAGTTGCAACCCCTTGCCTACATAGACGAAACCTTACAAATGTATTGATTATGCAAGGGATGATTTGTACATTTATGATTGTATTTCTTTTTTTCTTTTTTTTGTTACAACATTTATGATTGTATTGCAAACTGAATACAAATACAAAGAGTTGTTTGTAAACATACTGGATTCTTCTTGTGCCACCAAAAGCTTTCTTCACTCTTCAACTAGCAATCTCAATTTCCACCCACAAAAGATAACCCAGAAAATACTCTTCTACATATGCCCAGAACTGATAATAGTGAATTCCTAGAGCAATCAGATTGATGGTGAGCAGAGAAGAATAAACCAAATCCAAATTCACAAATCAAAAGCAAGGAATAGAAAACAAACACACAACAAAAACCTTACAGTCTCAATCCAGGTTATACGATTGTAAAAAGAAAGAAGAAATCAATTGATCATACAAATCCAAATCCCGGAAGATGGCAATCTGAAAAGAAACAAACCCACTCTCTCAAATTTGGTTACACGGCTGCAAAACAAAGAGGAAAGACAAAAAAAGACGACTTTGAGATGAAAACAACTGCAGAACCATAATAAATGAAAACGGCTTATGAACAGTATACAAATCACAGAAAACGACTTTGAGATGAAAATATTTTTAGAACCATAATAAAATCAACAAAACTCGAAAAGAACAAAATTTTCATCAGGTTTATTGAATTGGAAATTGATGTCGTTAACTTGATTTCATCACTGTCGATCTTGATAGTAAAATTCGAAACAGTAGAATAGTTGCAGTCGGTGAAAATGGAGGCTTCCCGAAGATCCTCGATCGTTTTGGTATATATGCACAACAGAACACAATAGAAGAAAGAGAAGCATATGGTATACTTGGGTCAGCGGCAGAAACGCAAAAAAATTATCAGCTGAGGACAAAACCGTCTCTTCTGACCCTCACGCACTGTTCTCTACTGTAGCCCTTATGAACAGTGGCACAGTGGAACTCATCTTTAGTATATAGTAAATAAGATGACACATTTCCGGTGTCCTTGTTTCGGACTTACAATGACTCCTAGATAGAGGACTCTTTAGAAAAAGAGTCCTTGTATGTATTTAAGGACACTGTTTCAATGTCCTTAAATCATGTTTTTGCAGTAGTGAAAGGTACATGGTTCTTGAAATCTGTTGATGCATCGGTGTTGAGACTAATTTCTACTGCATTTTTAGATCATTTCTCTCTACATTTTGCTTAGTTATTTCCTTAACAATGTCATTTGTAACTTGTTTTATGTTTTAGGTAGTTTTGAGTCTGGAAATGGAAGACAATGAGTTATATGAGTAGAAATGAGAAGAAATGGAGAAATGAAGTTTTCTCAGTTCTACCAAGAAAATGAATCCTAGTTGAAGTAGGAATCCTAATGCAATTAGGAAAGAGCTCGGAAAAATGATGTTCGGAAATGAAGAAGTGATAAAGTCTCAGTTGGACTAGGAAACCTGATGACACTAGGAGTCTTGGTTCTGCTAGGAGACCTGGTGAGACTAGGAGATGCTGTATCTTGAAGATGATTCTAGATAGTTCAAGATAGTTCTAGAATATTGAAGAATTTCGGCAATCATAGAGATGGATTTCGAATTGGCCCATTTTGAGAAGTTTGGCCAAAAGATTGAAACATGTGACTTGCACATGAGTCTCTAGAATCATCCATGACGTCTTGAGGAATCCATGGCCCATTTATATTGCTTTTTTCAGTGACATATAGAAGAAAATACTAGAAGATTTCGACAAAATCCTTTTTGGGATAATTTCGGATTTCTATGGAATTTTGGAGAAGAAAATAAAGGAGTAAATGTTGATTTAGGATTCCTGATTCCATTCTATATGCAAGGAGGCCGAAATAAGGTCTAGATACATGGAAGAATTCAGCAAATACAAAGGTGACTTGCTCTCTAATTCTCAAGGAATTTTCTCATTGGTTGAATGATGTCACAAGAGGAGAATTACTAGGAAACCCTAGTCCTTGTCATTCACTATATAAAGGAGGTTTGTGAAGACATTCTACACACCACAAAATTTAGAATCAAAAGCCACAAACACTTCCCCTTCTCTTCCAAGTTCAAGGCCGTGAAGCATCCTCCTCTCCATTCAAGCATCCTTGCTGTGATCCTCATCCATTCCACCACCTTTTGAAGCTTCTTGTGTCCTTGAAGATAAAAAAGTGTAACCATGAACACCTTATTTTATTTTCGGCTTTTGAATGTAAACTATTTTGGGTTTTATATAAAATTGCGATTTGGTTTTTTTATTTGGTTCTATGATTTCTATGGTTGATGAAGCATTGATTTTAGATATGTAATTTTCGAATACTATGAAGCATGTTTTAGGTTTTAGGTTTTTAAATTGAAAAGTTACGATTTCAATATATGTTTGCATGATTGTTAGTTTCGAACTTCAATCCCATCTTTTATGTGTTAATTGATCTTTGGATGCATGCTTAGGTGGATGAACATGTAATTGAATCCATATTAAGGTGCTAGCATTCTAGGCTTTAATTATTTAAGTAGAAAACCTATAATTGCTTAGGTAAATTAACAATGAGTCTTGCATGCTTGATTAGTGTTCTAACTTGTGTTCTTGGCTTGAATTAATCAAACTTCCAATGTGTTTACTGTGTTAAAAGTGTTTTTGTTAGTGATTAGCTACCACTGTGTTAAAAGTGTTTTTCCGGTGGAGCCGACGATGAGACAGGGTCGTTCGGAGAGTTGGAGATGTTTTCGAAGCAATAGGTGTGGAGAGGTAGGTGGTTGGAGATGTTGGGAAGGTCCGAAAGCTTAGATTTGAAGACATGATCATGATGAGTGGTGGTTGGCTGCTACTTCTTCGGTTGGGTCTGAGAGGCGAAAACGACGTCGGAGATGAGAGTGGGAGAGATTTCCGACCTCTCTATAACAACAGAGTTGTTGTTGTTAGAGGCAATGGATATCATGGTGTGTTGTCAATTGAAGCTGTTATCCATTAATCTTATCTGAAATTGTGTTCATAAGATTGATTTACCTAGTTCTCAATCTTTAACAGGGAAGAGTTAGTGTTGCTGATATCATCGGCTTCAACAGTTCAAAAATGATATTTCAAAACCAGATGGTAGGTATAAGATATTCAACAATTACGACCTCGTGAACTGGGTAAATCAATCTTACCTTAATCCAAAGAGACGCAATTTCTCAACCCCCTGCAGCCATGGAGAACGGCGCTAGATCTGGAGGTGGATTAGAGGCAAGGGCAAGTTTGGAATTTTGCCTAATAGGTGGGGCTCACAGGATCTGACCTGACATGCCTCGTCAGCGAGTTAACGGTTTCAGTTGACGGATGATTAACAGGACCTATTAGATGAAATTTTATAACACAGGGGTGTTTTTAATGAAATTGAAAGTTCAAGGACTGAATTGATTCCGGACCTAAACGACAGGGTAGTAACTAGTATTTAGCCCTTCTTTAATTTATTTTGCTAACGTTTTATTTTTTAGGAATTAATTAGGCCCTAATCCTCGGTTGAGAATGATACCCTACTTACTCTTACTACATTGATAGAGTTTTAAATTGAGCGCTAACTTTGTGCAGGTCAGTCGGATACAATTAAAAATGAAGAGTTGATGCTAAATTACTTGGATAGTGTTGTGGAAGAGGTGGGGGAGGAGAATGTTGTCCAAATAATTACGGACAATGCTTCTAATTATAAGTGGGTGGGAAATAAACTAATGAAGCATAGGAGCAAATTGTGGTGGACTCCGTGTGCGGCTTATTGCATTAACTTGATGTTAGAAGATATTAGCAAGATGAAAGTCTTTGAAACTACCATTCAAAAAGCTAAGCAAATTGTGAAATTTATTTATGGGCACACACAAGTTCCTTCCATTATGAGGAAATTCACCGGCAACTAGGAGATTATTCAGCCGGCAGTTACAAGGTTTACCACATCTTTTTTCTCTCTTCAAAGTTTATATAAGCAAAAGGAGGCTCTTATTGGTATGTTTCCATCAAAAGATTGGTATGAATGTGGATGTACAAACCATAAGGATGCTTACGAGGTGAGAAAATGGATTCTTCGTAACACAAGTTTTTGGAACCATGTTGCTTATTGCATAAAGAGTGTCTTGCCCCTTGTTTGTGTCTTAAGAGAGGTTGATTCGGAAGTGAGACCGGCCATAGGATTTATCTATGAGTTGATGGATTCCGCAAAAGATAAGATTGCAAGTAATCTTGGAAATGTGGAAGTAAAGTATGGACTGATTTGGAGGTAAATAAATAATAGATGGAGTCCACAACTTCATCAATCATTGCATGTAGCTGGTTATTACTTGAAACCTTAATTCTGATATGAAGACAACTTTAAAAATACCAAGCAAGTGAAGAAGGGTTTGGAAGAGTGCATGGATAGGATGCTAGTTGGTGAGGCTCGTGTCGCAGCGGAAATTCAATTGGACTTATATAAGCGAAAGCTTGGTAAGTTTGGAAGAGCGATGGTCGAATCTACTAGAAAAATCTGATCACCCGATTAGTTATTATTTGCTTAACTTGCTACTTTTAAATGAAATTTTACCAAAAGTCTATATGATTTTGATTTATTAATCTATATTCATTTTATGTTCTTCGTGTTTTGGTGGGAAAAATATGGGACACAAACATTGGAGTCGGTGAATTTTGCTACTCGGGTCCTTTCCCTTTCTTGTAGTGCATTGGGGTGTGAGAGGAATTGGAGTACTTTTGAAAGGGATTGTCTACAGTACATTAATGTACCGATACATCAAGTAGACTAGTTCAATATAGAGGTAGACTAGCTCAGTACATGGGTAGACATGCATGGAGTTAGTCTACCCTTGTACTGAGCTAGTCTACCTCTATATTGAACCTAGTCTACTTGATGTATCGGTACATTAATGTACTGAAGTATTTTCCCTTTTGAAATGGTGAGTTCTTTTTATCACTTTTAAGTTGAATTGTTAATAGTTAATAATTGCTAGCCTATTTTATTGCATTTGTATGTTGAATGTTGATTGTAGATTCATACCAAAAAGAGGAATAGACTTGAGCACAAGAGGATGCATGCTTTAGTCTATGTGAAATATAATATTGCTCTAAAAGATAGGACTTTGAAAAGGAATGCTACAATGACCGATCCTATTGTAGTGGAAGAAATTGAATTTGATGATGAATGGATAACAGAGATAGAGGATCTGGTTCTTCCCGCCGATCCACATTGGCTTGAGGACAATGTGGAAGATCTAACATTGAATGATGAGGTGGGAAGAAATGTGCCAATTGGTACATATCAAAGTACCCTAATTGATAGAGAGCCTCCTCTCGTGTGCATTCTCCTCGTGAGCCTACTCCTCCCCATGAGCCTACTCTTTCTCTTGATGAGCCTATTGTTTTATACAAAGGGAAATCTAGTGAAGGAGCATGTTCAAGTAAGTTCTTGGAAAAATATATGTTCAAATAATTGTATGACATAGTATTCAAATAATTTCTGAACTCTTATCTTTAATCGTCCATCACCTTTTTCTATAGGTAAAAGAAATGCTCCAAGGAAATCAATGCATCTTGATGACATTACAGATGATGGTATTAGAATTAATCCATATGATGACACCAATCCTCTCTTCGAGCAACATGGTGATGATAATGATAAAGGTGATAGTGATGGTGGTGATAGTTTGGGTGAAGATAGTTTGGATGGTGATCTTCTGATTGATGAGGATGATGATTTCCAACAATGAAATCGATTTCAATAATTGTTTTTGTTCTTTGGTCTTTCAACTTTAAATCTTTGGATTTATTTTAGGTTTGGTGATTTTGTTAAATCATATGGTTTTAGTACTTGCTTATTATGAATGGATGACTTGAATACAAATTTATGCAAGCGTACGTATCATTGTCATGATAGGGAAGTATTAAGCCCAAAATTATCGTACCACAGGGATTAGTGGCTAACCCACAATCCTTGGGTGGTCGGAACTAAAGTAACTAAGCAAACAAAAGCAAAAAAAAAAGAAAAAAAAAATGCTAATCTAAGACACTAAGTCCTAGCAATGCTCGGCTTTGGTTTTCACCAAAGCCTAATCAAAACTAAGAGCCTAGTGATGGATATTTATAATGAGGTAGAAATTGTCATTCAAAATTGTGATTTTAATTTATCTAAAAGACTACGTCAAAAACTAAATTAACAACAATTAAAAATGAAGAAAAATAAAATAGAGAGATTTTGGGTACTAGGGATCACTCTAGAAATTTCAATGCAATGAACATATTTCAAGCAAACAAACATATCTGCTTCATGAGGACCAAATCCCGTACTTAATGTCGGTCAAGGCCACTATGCCGAATTTCCTTAAGGGTATTCAGATTTTCGATTAGGACAAATATGAACTCTCTAAATCATGAATTAGTACCTTACTAGGGCTACCAAAACATGAACTAAAGGCGTAGAGCTCAACAAATTAGGGATTTAAGCATGCAATAGTTACAACCTAAAATGTAATGATTACTTAGTTCTCTACCTAATGCCGGTTAAGGCCACTAAGTCAATTTCTCTTATTTGGTATCTATTCTTTCGGTTAAGGCAAGAATGAACTCTCTAACCCTAATCATTATGCCTTGTTAGGGCCACAACATCTAGGATTAAAGGTGAAGGGCACAAGAAAATAGGAACATAGACAATCCTTGATTCTCGATTAAGAAACTACTTGACACACCACACTAATTATATATCGCTAGTGAACAAAAGAACCACCAATTGTATCACACATCACAAATATCAACACATAACAAGAGAGTGGTCAATTCCCTAAAAGTCATGCATCAAAAATCAATTGACATAGTAATTAGAGTACACCCATATGAAAATGCATTATTTATCACTTGAAAAATATGTCCATTACATCAAAATTGAGCTAGAGTTAGAAACCCTAGCTCCCAAAAGTGACTACTCACAACCCATATTCATGAACATCAAAATTACAAAAATTCAAATAGCAAAGAGTAGAGAAGTGTAGGAGAAAACAAGGATAGTCACAAATAGCTATGAAGCTAGCATGACTAGCCTTAAATTACAACCCCACAAAATACTTAAATCATGAATCTTATAGAAATTGAGTCCCTTGATGGATCCTTGAAGCTTTGCATGAGTCGTCCTTCAAATCTCAAAACAAAATATAAAGAAAGAGGAAAAAATGGAGGAAGAAGATGGGAGAAGAGACCAGCCCTTGTTTTGGTGGTGTGCAGCTACTGTTCTAGTGTGAGTGTCTGCGGTCAAAGAGTGAAGGGATATATATATATATATATATATATATATATATAGTGGTGCAGCTGTGTGTTGTTGGTCTTTGAAGGGAGAGAGAGGATAAGGTTGCACATGGCCAGTGCATGAGTATGTATATATACATATATATATATATACACATATATATATATAGAGCCGTTCGAGAGCGGAAGTACGCAACCCAAAAAACTGCTGACGTCGCTCCTCCGGCCTCGATCTAGAGTCGATGGCGTGGCGCAGCTTGCCGAATGGACGGGGGGTCCGCGAAGCTGGTCTGTGATCTGGTGGAGTCGCTGGTGACCGTTCTACAGCTCTGCATAGAACCTGCAGTTGCAGGTGAGGTGGCTGCCCAGAAACCGGCAACCTCGACCTCCTCCGACCTTGATCACTGCCCAGAAGAGGTCTGGGACGCCTCCGGCCTCCCTCCAGCCAGCCCTGCGCCGCTTGGAACCGCCTGCTGCGTCGACGTCCGCAGCTGTGTTTAGGGTTTATTAAAAGTGCGGACGTCTGTCTGTGATCGGGCCTTTGTGTGTGTATATATATATATATATATATATATAGTGGTGCAGCTGTGTGTTGTTGGTCTTTGAAGGGAGAGAGAGGATAAGGCTGCATGTGGCCAGTGGATGAGTTAGTTTTGGATAAGGAAGAAAAAAAAGAAAATGGTTTGGTAGTTGATGACATTCTAGCTGCTACATAATTAAACCAAAGCTTAATTATGAAAGCATGCTAACATGCAACGTAGCATGATTAATTAATAAAAATAAAAAAATTGTTTGTGTTCAAGTAAATCTCTAATTTGTGTTTGGCCCAAACTTTAGGTTACTTGACCTAGTGGTAATAGGGTTTGATTAAAAGAATCTAGAGATTATCTTTCCTTGTATAATTTAGACTCTATGCAATGTAATCCTCTATATAAAGAGGCCCCTATTATCAATAAGAAACACAGCGATTTTCTCTCAATTTTGGATTCCCTAAAATACGTTATCAGCACGAAGCCCTAACCCTGAAACCCTAAATTCGTAGCCTCCAAATCCCAGAAACCTCCACAGCCCACCTTGAAGCTCTCAGTTCCAGGAGTCCAGAACCGGCCGGAAAAACACCAAACCGGCCCCCGGAAGTGACGAAAACTCCTTTGCCCAGTTCAAGACTGTTTCCTCCGCCTCTGACAGCCGTACTCCACCACTTGCAGAGCCTCAATCCAAGACACCCGAAACAGGAAAGATTTTTCCCGGAACCAGCCTGAAGACACCTGAATCGGCCACCAGAAGCTACTGCCTCCCTGAACCGCCACCTGCTTCCCAGCCCCTGCTCCAACCTGCTAATATAGGCCCAGAAGCTCAGCAGCCCAGAAGCAACCAAGCCCAGAAGAAACCCTAGGCCCAGAAGCACAAGATATCAGGCTCGAAGTCAGAAGCCTAGTCCTTGGCCCAGAAGTCCAGCAGACTCTGATCCAGTCAGCAGCACACGTCAGCATCCAGTCAGCATTGCCACGTCAGCACCGGTCACTGTTCCGACCGCCGCCAGCCACTTTTCTGACAACTTCCAGTGACTTTTTTGGCCACTTTCCGGCGACTTTTTCTAAAGATTTTTCAACCTAATTTTCTGGTGACCAATTTCGAGGTATTTTTTTTCTAAAAGTTCATGTTTTTTTTTTAGAGTTTTTAAATTCAATTTCTCTTCTTTATCAGGGACTTGTAACCTCCCTTTCTTCTTCATAGGGGAGACCTAAAGCCGAATTGTGGGGGTTCGTGCTCATTCCAAGCTTGGAGCTTGTAGAATCCTCCAAACTTAGAGTTTGTTGAGAAGAAAACGATCGACCACATACATCGTTGTTTAGATCTAATCCAAAACCCCTCTTGGAATCGGATTTTCTTGGAAGCGACTATGCTAAGAAAATCCCTAATTTCTTGGAAGCGACTACAATCAGCAATTTTATAGTTTTTCGTGATATCCTTTTTCGCTCCGAAACTAACCCTAATCTTGTGTTGTTTTTCAAGATGAGTAACCTGAATAAGTTGAACTTTGTTCCACTAGAGACAACTGATGCAGGATACCATAGGTGGGTCCGAGATGTGTGCCAACATCTTAAGGCTGATGGACTTCTGGAAATCGTCCAAGACCCTTGTCAGAACGTGCTCTCCATTGAGCAAGCTACTGCTTTTGAAGCAAATCAAGCTAAAGCCATAATTCTGATGACAAGGCACATGAATGAGATGCTCCAAAGTGAATACCTCAATGAGGAAGACCCAAAAAAGCTATGGGTGGAACTTGAGCAGCGATCTGGCAACGTTTGTGACTCCCTGCTTCCTGATTTAGAAGTGAGATAGCACAGCCTCCGCTTTTGTGATTTCAAGTCTGTGCTTGATTATAACTCGGAAGCTCTTCGTATCAAGTTTTGATGGAGTTTTGTGGCAAAACCATAACTGATACGATGTTGATCGAGAAGACTCTCTCTACCTTCCCCGTCTCTGCCCTGATGATTTCAAAGAATTATCGGATTGATGTGAATGCAGGACGTATCACAAGGTTCAATGAGCTCATTGGGGCCATGAACGTAGCTGAAAAGCACGACAGTATTCTTGTGAAGAACTATAATGCTAGGCCCGTGGGAACTAAGTCTATTCCGGAGTCTAACTACAGTCGCTCTCCCAAGGGAGGAAGCAAGGAGCGAAACCCTAAGCGTAAGGACAATTCTGGATGTTTTGGTCCATATTCTCGCCCTAAAGAAGAAGGAAACCGCTAAGAGAGGCGTACACGGAACCGTGGAGGTCAACGTGTGAAGAGAGAGAGAGGCGGAGCCTCCGACCATGGTGGTAACGCCACCAAGAGCAATGGTGGTCCAAATCGCGCCATAAAGGCGCCTCGATCAATGGAGCCTGACCATAATGATGTTTGTCTACGATGTGAATAAACTGGACATTGGGCAAAGGTGTGTAAAGCATCCTATAACGTTGCAAACGCATACAAGATGTATCGTGATGCAAGGGAGGAAAATTACATGGATCAAGAAGATCAAGATGGCGATCTCGATCTAAGGGTGGAAGACTACAAGGATCAAGACCCAGAAACTGGGGATTTTGATTAAGTCTTTTTATATTCCAAGAGATGTAGGCAATTGCCATATTACTTTTGTAGTAGATGCCAATGGTATTAGTCTTTCTTCAAAGTAGGTGTACTCAATGTAAGTGTGATGTCTAGGAAGGTCTTGAGATAAGTGGTACTTAAGCGAGCCTTGCTCCACCGACATCTCTCTACTTACCTGGTCACATTTGCATTGGAATTATCGAAAGGAGTTAGACGACTACCATTGTTTTGCATTAGCTAGTTTATTGGATTAGATTTTCCTTGGTCAAAGAAACAATGATGTAATTCCGTTTGGCTTATTAATAAAAGTTGAGTTCTTTTCTTTATGACTCCTTTTTAATTACGAGCTTTTCTTTTAGAAATGGATGAACTTCAATGTCTTGCGGATAGTGTGACTGCGCACACCATTCTACACTATAGGCAATTATTCTTAGAGATGTTGCCTACACATTCCTCTGTGACTACGATGGTTAGGCCATCAAGTTTAGTTCAAGGACAAGGAATGGCCCAATTTCTGTTGCCAAATGGCACCTTGATCAAAGTCGCAGAAGCTCTCTACGCTCCTAAGGCAAATCGAACCTTATTGAGTTTCAAATATATTAGAGCCAACGGATTCCATGTGGAAACTCATACTGAGAACGGAAAAGAGTTCCTTTGCATTATCTCTAATGATTGCGGACGAAAGCGCATCTTAGAGGAAGCTTATGTGTCAATCTAGTGGACTTCATGTCACTACAATTCGACCAATTGAATCCAATAATGTCATCAGAGAAGATCTCTTGGATTCTGACACATACTGGCTTTGGCATGACCGACTAGGATACCCTGGTCATGATATGATGCTTCGTATACTAAATACTTCACATGGACACCCATTCTTTAGAATGAGAAGATGCAAGAATCGAAAATTGATTCCCGGACTTAGCAAGACTGCAACAATTGCAGCATCTGGCGCTGTAGCCATCTTGGGGTGCCATAGGGCCGCCCAAGTCCCATGTGACAACGCCATAAATGGCTCTACCCATGGCCATGACGCCATGGATGATCCTCCCCATGGTCAAGACGCCATGGATGCCACTTTCCATGGTTCCAACACCATGATGGGTGATTAGAGGTGGCAAACGGGCCACTAAGCACGAGCACGGCATGAGCCCGGCACGCTTAAAAGCGGCCCGGCACCCTTAAAAGAGGCCCGGCACGACCTGAACACGTTAGAATAACGGGTCGGGCTGGGCCTAAGAATATTGGCCCATTGGCCCGGCCCGGTCCGAGCACGACATATTGTGGGCCGGCCCGTTACAAACACAAAATTTCATTTTGTTTTTAAAAATATTAAAAAATTATAATGATGTGATTTGAATATGAGACCTTTTTATTTAAAATCTCATGACAATTCCACCAATGCTTTCTTTTATATTGTCAAAATAATGAAACAAAACATTATATCCTTGTTTTGACATAAGTATTTTTTCTTCTAGGACCCGCCCCGGATTTCACCCTGAAATCTGAGGTGGCCCTGCGGGGCCCACCTTAGAGATAACTTTACCGAGAATTGGCCGAGTCACCCCTAAAGTGGACTACCCAAAACATTAACTCACAATATATCAGAGCCAAACGAAGAAGTGCGGAAGCTATTCATCAACTATGCCTCGAACCACGTACGCCCGACCTCAACTAATAACGCCTGCAAACTGGGCATTAGAAACCGAAAGTCCCAGGGGAAAGTAGACGAAAAACGTTAGCGTGAGTGGACAAAAATAAACAATTTAAAAGAAAAGGGATTTGATACTTTCCCACATTTATTTCATTAAAAACGGATGCATTCAACAATTAGAAAAACACATTTAGCTTTAAATCCAAGAATTTCAAAACGATAAATCGACTAGCCACGTTAGTCACAACATTCGAAAACTATATCGTAAAACTGAAATCTCGTTTCTCAAGAAGATAAGACCAGCCCCGCTGGCTACAGTGAAAATCGGACTAGCAACGATAAGATATGGGGAAGAGGTATCACCATACGAAAGAAGGGAGCCTCCCAGGCTCGGGTAGGAGTGTCCCACACTCTGGAGCATCCCATGCTCTGCTTTTACTCACCCACGAACACATAGTAAGCAGGGAGGAGTACTAATAGGCTAGCTAGCAATAAATATGACGGCCTAGGTATGGTGGGTTAAAATCATACGAAAAACGAAAATCAGTAAGGCTTCCCCATAAGTCCAGCGAATATAGAAAACACGGGTACGATTCCCAACCGTGCCCGGAAATTCTCGTAGAAAGTCACATAAATCAACAGCGTGTCCCACATGCTAAAAGAATTATTAGATCAATCGTTTCCTCGACCAAAATTCCATCTTAAAATCCGAAAACAATTCATTCCCGAAATCACTTTATAATATTTCATAAATCATACTTTATTTCGGAATTCGCAATATCCTTTAAAAACTTAGAGCCAAAAATCATTCTGAAATTATAACCAGGATAAATCATGATCAAATTCAAAATCCGAAATTCAAATCAATAAACCAATTGATATTCTTAAATAAATAAACGTAATAATTAATTACGAAACGATATTACATGCATCACTTAAAATCAAAAGTCCACTCACAGTACTATTGGGCGACCACGCAAACGAGTTCCTTCATCTAGCCATAGCTCGCAACATTTCCCTGTACACAATTATATTTCCGTAAACGGCAATCTGATAAAATAAATACGAACCTAAACGAAACCCGAAAATCCCTATCTCCATTACTTCCAAATTCCACCCAAATCTCTCCCACAACACCAATTCCTCAATTAACATATTCCACAACGAAAACGATTCAATCTCAAAACTCCGAACTTTGGAAAATCACAAACAATTCCAAACTCCTCCAAAATTCACCAAACTTCACATACAAGCTCTACAACATTTATACAATTTAATGGGATAAAAACTGAAATTAAAACACTGCCCTACACGCCTCCACGCGCCACCAACAGTGGCAGCGCGTGGGCCCCACGCGCCGGCGGCCACCACCTCCGATGGCCACCAAATTTTAGCAGCACCACCTACTCAACAGACCCAACATTTTTCACAACTACAACAAGTTCCAATTGTACCTTGAAGGGCTCCAATTTGGCCGGTGAAATTTTTCCAGAAAAACCCAATTAAGAACCCTAGAATTTGAAATCGTCGATTTGACCTCCACACTGCAAATCGTGGCTCAAGGATAGGGGCGAAATGATCCTTGACAAAAACCGAACCTTCGACGCCAGTTTGGTGGACGGAGACGGCCGGAATCGCCGGAAATTGACAAAACTCCCAAACTGCTACAGTGAACTTCACGGCTCAATTCCGAGCTCCACCGGCCGAGCCACTGCAAAACACCACCACAGGCGTGACAAGGATGAAGAAATCGGAGGAAGAAGAAATCGGGCCGAAGAGGAGAAAGGATCGGGGGAGAGGAGAGAGAAAAGCCGGTCGGTTTCCAAAAATGGAAACTTACCACAGTAACTTGGCTATTTATAGAAACTTACCACATGAACAGTAACTTTAGTATTTCGCTTATAACTTTTACATACGAACTCCAATTTTTACGTACCACATATGCACGCGCTCGGTTTAACGTCCTCTACTACTTTCATGGAGAACATTTTCTCAAAATTTGACCCGAACAAAAAGTCAACTTTTAGGGCCACTAAAAGTACTTAAACGACAGTAAAAGTGAAAGTAAAGGTCGTTTACCATCCAAAGGACTAGTAAACCGGTAAATTCAAGTTCGGGACGTTACAATATTAATAAAGATTAATCTCACAATAATATACTAAAAACAATATGTTTTGAGTTTTTTTTTTTTCTTTCTTATAGTGGAATATAAAAAATTATTAGAAATCTAATCTTAAAAATCTAAGATTAAGAAAAACATTGTAGAACTTAATTTATTTTAATTTTCTAAATAGTTAAATAAAATTAATTTTTATTTGTTCAAGTAAAGATTTTAAAATCGTGCTTTATAGTGGGTAGGCACGAGCACTGCCCGGCACGATATGGGCTCGGGCCATGGGCCGGGCCGGGCTTAATGTTTAAGTAAATGGGCCGGCACGAGCCCGGCATGATAATAAATGGGCCGGCCCAAGCACGACACGAAGCACAACTAGGCCTGCTTAAAATGGGCCCGGCCCGGCCGGCCCGTTTGCCACCTCTATGGGTGATGTAGTCACACATTTTGCTTCTAATAGCGCTACAGACGCTCAGGCCCAACCAAAATCCTCATTGGTTGCTTCTAAGGCCCCTTGCTCATTTTCGCAAGGCCTGTTCCTTCGGGAAAGTAGGACCTAGATCGTCCTACGCAAAGGATTTCAAAATACTCATTCCATTCTTACAGAGAATCCAAGGAGATATATGTGACATATATAGTCGTAGGTCCCACAAAGAAGCACGGTAGACCAATTGGTTCGAAGGATACTCTCCCTAGAAAGAGAGCGAATGAGGCACAAACAAATCCTTTGATCATAGATACTCAAATCAGTCCCATGAGAATGTTCTGGATTATGGTTATGTCCAAGAGACATCATTGGGGGATGCCACAATGTCAGAACCTATCCTTGAGAACGTAGAGATCTCTGTGAATTACACTAGTGTACATGGGACGTGGGGAAAAAGTTCCATCATCATTGATGATGTATTCGCGTATTCAGTGGCGCGTTAGATTATTAAGACCGATGACATCAAACCATGCTCCGTTGATGAATCCCAACGTAGACCTGATTGGCCAAAATGGAAAGATGTGATCCAGACAGAATTTGATTCTCTAGCGAAAAGAAAGTTATTTGGCAAAATCGTGCCAATACCCCCCAACACCAAACCAGTTGGTCACAAATGGGTATTCGTTAGAAAGCGTAATGAGAGAAACAAGATTGTAAGGTACAAAGCTCGCCTTGTGGCGCAAGGCTTCTCACAACGCCCTGGAATTGACTACGAGGAGACCTATTCTCCCGTAATGGACGTTATAACGTTCCGCTATCTTATCAGTTTGGCAGTTTCTGAAAAACAGAACATGCAACTTATGTATGTGGTTACTGCGTATCTATATGGGGATCTAGATACAGAAATATACATGAAAGTCCCAGATGGACTTCAATTACCCAAATCAAGTGGCTCTAAACCACGGAGTACGTTTGCTTAGATTGAAATGCTTGCTATATAGATTGAAACAATCCAGACGGATGTGGTATAACCGTCTTAGTGGCTACTTGATTGGTAAGGGATATGTCAACAATGAACTATGCCCATGTGTGTTCATAAAAAAGACAAGTTCCAGATTTTCAATAGTAGCGGTTTATGTCGATGACATGAATATAATTGGCACCTTTAAAGAGTTAAGGGAAACCTCTGAACACTTGAAATTCGAGTTTGAGATGAAAGATCTTGGAAAAACATGGTTTTGCCTTAGTTTGGAACTTGAGCACCGTAGAGATGGTATCCTGATTCATCAATCAGCTTATACCCAAAAAATGCTTAGGCATTTCAACACTGACAAGATTAAGCCTTCAAGCACCTCAATGGTCATCCGTAGTCTTGATCCAAAGAAGGATACATTTCGTCCAAAAGATAACTATGACGAAGTGCTAGAGGCAGAAGTGCCCTACCTAAGTGCAGTAGGCACATTATTGTACTTAGCACAATGCACAATACCGCATATCTCATTCGCTATGAACTTGCTAGCTAGATATAGCTCTGCGCCAACACGACGCCATTGGACTGGTGTTAAAGATATCTTTCGAAACCTAAGTGGTACGATCGATATGGGCTTGTTCTATCCCTACAGTGAGACAATGGATTCGGACCCATCAAATGCAAGGGACGCCACACATGATGGACTACGTTCCATCTCCCCATCCCAATACGATATAAGTGTTTTGGAATGTTTTGCTGATGCTAGGTACCTCTCTGATCTACATAAAGGTCGCTCCCAAACTGTTTATGTTTTCACTATGGGAAATACCGCGATATCTTGGAGGTCTACGAAGCAAACCGTAGTCGCTACCTCTTCGAATCATGCAGAGATTATTGCTCTTCATGAAGCAGTTCATGAATGTATATGGCTTCGATCCATAGTTACACATGTTCAAAGAAATTGTGTTATGAAGTCTACTACAGATGAGCCAACAAGCATTTATGAGGATAATGTTGCTTGCATTGAACAAATGAACCAAGGCTACATCAAAGGCGACAACACCAAGCACATATCAGCCTAAATTCTTCTACAATCAGCAACAACAGAAGCTCCTCAAGATCAAAGTAAACCAGGTTTGATCTGAGGACAATATGGTAGACTTGTTTACTAAGTCATTGCCTAAATCCACGTTCAAGAAACATGTGGCAAGAATTGGCTTGCGGAAATTATCTGAACTCCCATGATCGTAGTCATCAAGGGGGAGGCGCAGTCATCAGGGGGAGATGTCTACATGTTCTTCTCGAAGCTTGAAAGGTGTGTTGTACTCTTTTTCCCCTTCAACCGAGGTTATTTTTGTCCCACTGGGTTTTTGTTACTCGGCAAGGTTTCTAGCGAGGCAACGAGAGAAGCACCACTTTTGGGCAACACAAGGGCGCGCACAACATCATGATTAGTGGAGTTTCGCTCTCTCGTTGGTGTTGACCACGATTGACAATTTCGTCATTTTCTCACAAACTCAAGTTCGCCCAATTTCGCACCAATTTCTCTCGATTTCTGCAATTCCTCTCATTTCCTACACAATAAATAAAATGAGATTAATTACGTTATAATTGGCTCAAGGATTAGCTTATTTTTAGTGTTTTAGATATAATTACATGCATAAAAATGCGTGTAATCAATGGATGACAATTTATAATGTTTTTTTTTTCTTACAATACTTGTTCTATATATAAGACTAGTTCTATACATAAATACAGCTAATTTATATGTAAGGCTTATGCCTTACGCCTCAAGGCGGACTTAGGGATGGCAATGGGGCGGTTGGGGATGGGGATGGTATTGTGATCCCCATCCCCAGAGTCATTCTCTACCTCCATCCCCGACCCAATCCCCAATAAAAATATATTGGGGATTCCCCATCCCCATCCCACTGGGAACTAAGCCTCCAAACCCGCTCCAAATCCCCAATAAGAATTTAATACATAAAATAATTTTTTCTCATATCGCCTTTTTTAAAATAAAAATCTACAACAAATAAATTTAAAACATGATTAAATTCATAAATCATAATTTAGTGAGTGCAAAAGTCAAAACACCATTAAAGTAAAAGTGTAGCCATTAAAGTAAAGTAGTAAATGTATATATTTATGATTTATATTATAAAAAATAAATTAAAATATATATAAGTTAAATATATGTATATATTATTGGGGCGGGTTTGGAGATGGGGATTACAATACTATGCTCGCCCCATCCCCAATCTTAGATAGCCTTGGGGATCCCCATCCCCATTCTCCATTTGTCCCCGAATTCTCCCCCCATTAGGGGCGAGTATCCAATGGAGCTCCGCCCCGCTAGGAATTTTTGCCATTCCTAGGTGGACTCCTTGCTGAGGCTCTCCCGACAACGCTTCAGCCTTTTAAAACATTGCTCTAAAAAGCAGACTGTAAGGTTGTGGTTCTGTTGCTATTCGGGTTTAGAGACATTGAGTTCGAATATTGTTTAGTTGTTTATGACAACCTTGTTAAACTAATTGACATCATGAGCGTTAAGGTTGCTCATACCCTCTTTATATTTCACCCAGATCACATCACCACTCCTCAAATCGATCAGGATATTAGAAGAGAAAAATATAGCAGGAGCAAAGCAATATGTTAGAAGAGATAAGGCCATAGGCATCGTCAAAAATTGTTAAGTTGCGGTAGTCAGTAGCTGTTGTAGGAGAAAGTGGCATTATCAAAGGAGATAGTGTTGTTGGAGATATGTTGGGGGTGAGGAGGTGCAGAGAGAAAAATAGAATTGAAGCAAAGTGAACTTCTTGCTAAAAACTAGAATAGAAGCAAAGTTATAAGTTCAATAGTGCTAAAATATACGTAGGATGTATCTTGGTATTTATCTATGCAGGGACTAGGGACAAATTTGGAATTTAAAAATTTTTAAAAAGTAAGGAGGTCCAAGTATTGAAAAATGAGGTATGAATAGAAGAACTTTATTTCATTTTTAACATAACCCAAAACTCCAAAAGCATCAATTCATACCCATAAAATGATGAACAACCATCAACCCACAAATTAAACTCATATTTTTTTATTTTATTTTTATACACTAGAAAATGTCCACACACCCGATGGGTGTGAGAGTAGTGGGGAGTTATAATTCTGAGAGTAGAAAGTTTGAAATAGTTTTTTTATTTTATTTTTTTTTATTGTTTTATTTTTCTTTTTACATTTTTATCCCTGATGTTAAAATGTAATTCATGATATTTTAATATTTGAGGGTTATAAAGGTAAAAAAAATCAGTTTTGGCTAACAACACCTCTTCTCTTAATAATAGTATAGATATATTTTAAATGTCAATTTTACCTTTACCTATAACTGAAAAATTCATAAAAGTACCAAAAGATCAAACGGAGTCTAAATTCAAATATCAAATTATCATCTTTTGAAGACTAGGTACTGAAATGTTCAATAAAACCAATTAATGAACTCTAGTTCAGATATCAAATTATCCTCTTTTGAAGACTAGGTACTAAAATGTTCTAGCTGCACCAGAGATTCACTTTTTTTTTTTTAACCCAGAATGTTGAATGAGTTTTTGTCAAATTCTGGAGACCGGAATAGTCCTCGAGAATATTCAGACAAATACCTTCATGGGATGGGCAGATTGAGGGGTTGGAGCTGTCTCTTTTGTCAACTCAGATTAGCCTCATCACCTCATCTTCCACCTATTTACTGTTTCCAACATATAAGAGTTGAAAGCATCACAGAAGGAAGCAATAACAGGGGTTGAGGGAACGGATAACATACCACCACATTGTCACATTTCAATTATTTATACAGAAATGCATACAGCAGGCTCAGAAGGAAATATTGTAGCTTACAAACAGGCTCAAGGGAGCTTCAGTAGTTTACAGTGCGTCATATAACATTCAATGAGTACCTGCATATTAAACCAACTATTACAATATTAAACAGGAAAATACTCTTATGCAGCAGCCACAGCTTCTGCAGGCTTTGCTTCGGGTTCTGCTGGTGCTTCTGCCTCCCAGTAGGCAGTCTTCTTGCCAGTTTTGGTAACAGTTTGCAGAACTGTCTCGGGTGGCACATTGCCTTTCACTGTCACCTTTTGTGCATCAAAATCAATGTCATATGATTCCACACCTGAATATTATAACATTTCTCATTACTCCCCATCATACCAATATATATTATAACATCGCATTATGCTATGTTATGTGAACAATGACTAGTAGCAACTTTATAGATCAGATAGTATGGAACAAAATTGGGTGAGTGAACAGTAATATACTACAGATCTTGCCTAGAATCAGGTTTCTCTGCATTCTCGCAAAAGCAGTTGAGATAGAAGCATGAATCTAGGTGAAGCATGCTCAGCCTACTATTAAAATCAAGACTGTACCTCTATTTTTGTATTACAACTAAAATCAATAACTGGGACAAGATGCAAAACACTAACCATTTCATGGACTCTCTATAGAAGGTGATATAACAATTATCACTTCTCCTTTCTTTTCTTTTTTTTCCCCTTTTCGTTTTTCTTTTTTAAGGGGCACCGGTGAGTTAACCAGTGTGAGAGACCTTAGTGTCAACGTACAATGCCACGATAAATTAGACTTTCACAAGGAAGCAGCTCAGTAAAGATATAAACCACATTTTACAGAACATATTACACAGTCTCAAATGCTTGGCTAGTTGTTTATTACTAACAATGTATTAACATATGCATTTCAATTTCTCGGTTATGCATTATATAGTCAGAACATTGCAATATCAACACAAGTATAACCATCAATGTGTCTGTGCCTAGACATTCACAGACATAAAATACACAAGGCACCCTAAAAGCATTTCCTATTGTTGAAATGCTGATCATGATTTTAAGAACCAAAACGTAGTTTCCAAAAGCAATAGCAGAGAAGTTAAACGCAAAAACAACAACCAACCTTCCAGTTTGCCAAGAACCCTTTTCACAGCTCCAACACAGCCTTGGCATGACATACCAACCTTGAGGACTGTAGTCTGCACACAAAACAAATGAAAGACAGGTAATTATCTCGGTAAATCGAACAACTAACATGTACCTATTCAGTGTATCAAAATTTATTCAAACATATTGGCATCCTCACGATGATTACAAACTCTCAAACCACAGATCTTTTCGACCTCAACACAAAATTGGTTCCTTTCCTTGCTCTCTATTTCTGCAGTTACCTCAGAAATCACCACAACAACAATCTGACATCATACTAGACTATTCAAGTTGTAAGGAAAAACCCAAAATTTTCCTGTAGAGACCATCAAAATTAACATGTTTCTTAATTCATACAAACGCAAGAGATCCTCAATCTAAAAAGCCACATAGCAAAAGCCTATTTTCAACCTGAAAGCAAGAATCAAAGGAAGAATGCTTTCAAGTAAATGCTCAAAAGGAAGAATCAAATCATCTGAATCAAAAATACGAATCAATTTGACTTGTGCGGGCATTGACTAACATTGAACACCAGAAACCCAACAAAAACATGTGCAATCAAAGGCCGATATGTGAAATCACAAGAAAAAGATAGAAGAAGAAAACCCAGATACGAAAAGGAATGGGAGTAAAGATGGTTTGAGGTACCTGAGATGCCATCTTTGACTATGTGAATTGGAATCGAGAGAAATTTGATGTGGGTAAATGCAAGGAAAATCCCAGGGGTTTTTATAGTGCGAAACAGAGACTATTGGTGGTGGGGTTGGGTCGGTTATTGGAGTCGGTGCTCCGGTGAGGGTGACCCGTATTTTTCTTAAACGTGACGTGACGGAAAAGACTAGAAGGTATAGCTGTTTGTCTATGACATTTCTCCCTAAATCTACTCGGGTAAACTCAATACACTTCTATAAAATTAAAAAAGAAAAGATACATAATATCAGATAGATTTCTTTTTTTGACTTTGTCAAGGGGAACCTAAAACCTTTCTAAACCCAAGATAAACCCCTTTGGCGCATGTGAAATGCTCCAACTGTGCATTGCATTTGACAGCTTCGGGGTTCGAACCTAGGTTAGGGAGCACATCCAATTAGGTAAAAACCACTAGGCCACTTGCAGTGGTTCCAGATAGATTTCTATGATGTCTGAGAATTTGTGATCTATATCAATTACGCTAACCGGACTGTATTTACCATAGTATTGTAAGAATAATAAGCGCAAGGACATACCTACACATGGACTGTGACGGGTTATAGCCCTTTCAAAATTCTAGAAAACCATTCTTTTATAGTTTAATTTTAATTCTAAAAATGAAGTAACTCATCTCAAATTTCTAAACTTAACTCATATGTTATTAAAATATTTTAGTTAACCCACCCAATTCTAAAATTCTAACTCTGCTCTTGAATGAGCCAACTATAGATAATGACGTTTAGTCAGAGTTCGCCTTCTGAATGTTGTCATTCTGTGACCATTACAAGTCGAGGTGATTCTAAAATTTTAATGATTAATGGTAAAGCATTTTTCTTGATATGGTCAATTATGGAAAAGGTATCGTTTGTGGTGCATATATTATCATCATCCATTATCATCTCAAAATTCTAGAGTCCAGTGACTCCAGTCATTTTGTTCTCACACAGCACCGACCACACATGTTTTATCTTGGGAGTGATACTTTTAAACAGCTAAATATGAAAAATAAAAAATCAAGCCCATTACTATTTAGTCTAACGACATAATTATTATTATTTTTTTGTTAATGAAATGTCTCAAGTCTTTTTGTTTTTCTTCATCCGACATATATCCAATATCCAATTACTCAGATATATATTTACAAAATAAAAAAGGGTAATTGAGCATCCTTCTCAAATGAATTAAGGAAGATGACTGAACGACCTCAAGGAGAAAAAAGTTAGTTGAACCTACTGATGGAACAAGAAAGAAAGGAAAGAAGTTGCAGTACAGAGTACATGTAATTTAGTTTGCAGTACAGACTACTACAGAGTACCGGTGGTTGTAGTAGTACAGTACAATCAACTAACCCCACTGTTCCAAAAAACGAATCAATCGTTTCGGTTGTGGAATCGAATGTGGGCGCGCACCATGTAGATTATAGAGATCGGGATAACGAAACTTTTTGGCCTTACTTATTAGTTAACAACTTATTACTAAGGTAGTGCACCAACTAAGAAAACATCGGCATATCTAATATAATAACATCAGTGAATTTCACATACAACGATTTATTTTTATGAGAATAATAAAAAAATTGTTGTAGAGAAACTGAAATTGAAAGGAATTTGTTGTGTATTCTCATTGATAATAGGAGCCTCTTTATATAGAAGATTACAATGCATAGAATCTCAATCATACAAGGAAAGTAATTCTACATTGATTAGGATTCTAGATCCTTCTAATTAAATCCTATTACCACTAGGTCAAGTAACCTAGAGTTTGGGCTAAACACAAATTAGGTTTTCCTTCAACACTCCCCCTTGTGTTGCCCAAACGCGGTGCTTCTCTCGTTGCCTCATTAAAAACCTTGCCGAGTAACAAAAACCCAGTGAGACAAAAATAACCTCGGTCGAAGGGGAAAAAGAGCACAACACACCCTTCACGATTCGAGGTGAACATGTAGACATCTCCCCCTGATGTTTGCGCCTCCCCCTGATGACTATGATCATGGGAGTTCAGATAAATTCTGCAAGCCAATTCTTGCCACATGTTTCTCGAACGTGGTATTGGGCAATGACTTAGTAAACAAGTCTGCCTCACTATCCTCAGATCGAACCTAGTTCACTTTGATCTCGAGGAGTGTCTGTTGTTGCTGATTATGCTTGGTGTTGTCGCTGTTGATGTAGACTTGCCTCATTTGTTCAAAACAAGTAGCATTATCCTAAATGCTCGTAGGCTCATCTATGGTAGACTTCAAACCACAATTGTTCGAACATGCGTAATTATGGATCCAATCCATATACATTCACGAACCACTTCGTGAAGAGCAATGATCTCTGCATTGTTCAAAGATATAGTGACTAGGGTCTAATATGTAAACCTCCAAGATGTCACGGTCTTTTCCCATGGTGAACACTTAACCGGATTGGGAATGACCATTGTGTGGGTTAGACAGATACCCAACATCAGCAAAACCTTCCAAAACACATGTCGTTTTGGGATGGAGATAGAGAACGCAGGCCAGTGTTGGCGGCGTACCTGGTGTGTGATGGGTCCGAATCCATCATCTCTTTGTAGGAATAGAACAAGCCCATATCAATCGTACATCTCAAATATCGAAAGATATCTTTTACACCAATCCAATGGCGTCGCGTTGGCGCAGAGTGATAGGAGCATGAAATGCGACGTTTATAATGTTTAAACCCTATATTTTGCTAAGTTATTTCCTTTAACTTGATCAATTTAACTTAGTTAGTGTTTTGCAGGTGAAAATGGAGTCTCAAGGTCCAAAAATGGCTAAGGAAGCACAAGTGGCGCAGAAATGAGAAGAAATGAAGAAATAGAAGTTCTCCAAGTTTGACTAGGAAAAGGAATCCTAGTTGGAGTAGGAATCAGAAGCTGACTTGGATTCAAACTCTTAAGTCGCGGAAATTAGAAGTTCTACTTGGACAAGGAAACCCAATCCTACTCAGATAAGGAATCCTAGTGTGACAAGGAGTCCCTGTTGGATAAGGATTACTCAAGAAGGTTCCGGAAGAGTGTAGAAGCATCTCGGAAAAGGAAGCAGTATTCAACTAGGAAACCTACTTGCATATGGAGTTCTACTCATACTAGGAGAGCTATGGAACGTTCATGAAGTATCTAGAAGTCTCAAGAAGGTCATATGCCGTGCACATGGAAGAGGAAGCAACAAGAAATTCGAATTACAAAGCAATATGGAGTTTGGACTTCTTGTTGAGTAAGGATTGGAATTGCCGTGAGATTCTTGAAGATTCTTGAAGGTTCTTGACGTTTCTACTTCATAATAGGCGTGGAAGACATGTGGGAGGTGTGTGATACAAAGGAAAACCGAATTGGACTCAACTTGTGCTTCAAAAGTCAAATCCATTACAGATTCGGAAATCTGCCTGTGCAGATCAGTCAACTTCAACGGAGTGCCAAAAATCTCTCAGAGCTCAGAAAATTATGATCTTTATATGGTTGGAAAGCTACGGATGTCTAGTTTCCAGATCTGTTTACAGCTCATCAATATATATTTTCTAGAGGAAGTTATGGCCGTTTTAGTGGACTGAGGTCAATCCTGCCGGAAATCTGTTTTGGGAGAGAGAAGTCCTAAATCAACACGAACTAAGAGAAACCAAGTAGAAACGAATTGGGAGAGCCTTGGGACGTCCTCCTATATATACCTTGTGTATTAGACGTCCAGTGGTTACACATTATTCTCCACAATTTCGTTTCTCACCGGTTTGCTCTTGAGTTTCAGGTTTTCGCTTCTACAAGTTCCTAGCCGTGCCATCCTCCATCTTTGCCGTGATCTCCACCTTGCGCCACCACCTTGGAGCTTCTTTGGGTCTTTGGGACGTGATCAAAGGTTGTTCTTACCATCCTCCCTATGTTTTCTTCACGGTTTAGTATGCTTGTAGTTGTAATTTTCTGTTTTGATCCTTTTATGTGAAAAACCGAAACCATGAGTTAACAATCTGATTTTTGAATGCAATTTGGATGTTCTTTTCAATGATTGATTGGTTTATGCGTGTTTGATCTTTATTAGTTGCCGAAATATGGAATGATAATCTGGTTTTGTTTTATGGAGAACTTTTATGTGTTCTTGTTCTTTGGTGCGCAACATAGAATGATTGCATGTAATTGGAGCTAGTAATTAGGTGAACGCTTGTTGATCCTAGTTCAATATGGTAGTAAAGGCTTTGTACAAAGGTCGAGATCAGATTATGCATGTAATGAAAAGACTTGCTTTGAGTACTTGAATTTGCATGTTTATTGACTAAACTTTCACTTGTTCTTAATGATTCGAATGCATGAGATCATGAGTTGCTTTGATTGTGTGATACTTGTCTTCGAAGTATATTGTTTAGACGCTTGTTCTACTCAATTGTGTAAAGGGAAGTCACATAAGGGACATTGGGCGCTTGTAACTTTGTTTCTTGGTTGATATCGTTCCGTGGTAACTAAAAGATTAAAGATTGCATGAATGGATTGTTCTTGATTAGTACTTGAAAAATTGTTCTTCGAAAATTCTTCTTTTCCCACCTTTGTATAGAAAACGTTTTATTCTTTTATTTATTTTCTGAAAATTTATACTTTGATCTTTAAAACCCCCATCTTTGATGTTTTGTGTTCTTGTATATTTGTAAATAAATAAAATCGGATTTAGGTTTTTAGTATGCATGAAAATTGTAAATAACTTGTTAATAATCTGAAAATATATTTTAATTCCGTGAATAGTGTTTTTGTGAATAGTAATATGTGTTTGTGTTATACATGGATTTGTGTAGTTAGAGTTTAACTAGGATTTGTTGTTTGTATTTGTGTTGTATATGGATTTCTAATTCAATTCTAACTTAACTTGTACATGATCTAATAATTTCGTAAATATTTGTATATTCTTTCTTTTAATTTGTTTCTCACATGTTAGCACCCTCAATCCCCGGCTTGAACGATCCCTGCTTATCCTATACTAACGCTCGACATTTTCAGGGTTTAAATTGACGAATGCTTTTGCACGTATCACAGAGCTATATCTAGCTAACAAGTTCATGGTAAATGAGATGTTTGTTCTTGTGCATTGAGCTAAGTACAATAATGCGCCTATTGTACTTAACTAGGGCATTTCTGCCCCTAGCGCATCTTCGTCATCATCCTTCGAACGAAGAGGATCATTTTCAGGATCAAGACCACAAACGATCATGGGGGTGCTTGGAGGCTTGACCTTGTCAAAATGCCTAAGCATCTATCGACACGATGCTCAAGTTCCAAACCGAGACATAATCGTGTTTTCCCAAAATCCTTCATCTCAAACTACAGATTTCAAGTGTTCAGCGGTTTCCCTTAACTCTTTAAAGGCTTCTAAAGAAGATCATGTCCAGCATAAACCGCGATAGAATCTGAAACTTGTCATAGAAACGCGTGGGCATATCCTTTCCCAATCAAGTAGTCACTTTAGTGTGCGTTTCAACCTCTTTGTAAACGTGCTCCATGGTCTAGAGCCACTTGAGTTGGGTAAATGAAGTTCGCCATGAACCTTCATGTATATTCTGTATCTAGATCCCTATAGAGATATGTAGTGACCACATTTGTAAGCTGCATGTTCAGTTATTCGTAAACTACCAAACTGACAGGGTAGTGGAGTGCAATGACATCCATTACGAGAGAATATGTCTCATCGTAGTCAATTCCAGGGCATTTTGTGAGAAGCCTTGCGCCATAAGGCGAGATTACCATCTCTTTTTCTCATCACGCTTTCTAACGAAGACCCATTAGTCAACAGGTTTTATGTTAGGAGGTGTTGGCATCTCTAGCTCGAAAACCTTCCTCTTCGTTAGAGAATCATCTTAACCTGGATCGCATCTTTCCATTTAGGCCAAAAACTCTCTACGTTGGCATTCATTCATCAACGGAGCGTGGTTCGATATCATCTAACTCAACAAACTCATGCGCAACGAAATACGCAACTACATCATCAATTATGATGGAGTTTCTATCCCACGTCTCATGTACACTAGTGTAAGTTTCATAGAGCTCTATATTCTCAGGAATAGGGTTTGACGTTGAGGCGTCCCCCAACGATAACCATAACCCGGAAGATACTCATGAGACGGATTTTGAGTCATGATGATTAAAGGATTGGAATGTGCCAAAGTATCCTTCGAACCCACGGGCCTCCCACGCATCCTAGCTGGGGCCATGGCCTGTAACGCCAGAGTGCCACTCTCTTTGGCATTGGCGCCATGCCTACCTCCGTGTAGGGTGGCTCGTACGTCCTCTCGTAGGGACGTCCTTCCTTGCAGGCATGTTTGCAGCATAATTGTGTGATCTCGTCACTTTAATAGGGATCAAGATGAGACATAGTGGGGACAGACCACGACAATTCCTGTTAGGGCTGGATTCGGTTCTAAAAATGCAAAAATTCGCCGGAACCGAAACCGGAACCGACATCAGATTATCGGTTCGGGTTTTCTGTTTTTTGGAGCAAGAACCGATCTAGAACCGAACCGACCATGCTCGGGTCGGTTCCTCGGTTTTTCGGTTCCAATCTCAGTTCGGTTCCATTCTCGGTTTCTCGGTTCCAAACTCGGATCGGTTCCAAAATCGGTTCCTAGATTTTTCGACATAGAAACACTGCTTTTCAGCCGTTTCTGGTTTCCAGTTTTCAGTTTTCCTGATTTCCATACATACATTCAAATGATTCAATATATCACAATCTATTCACTCATTCAAACTCAAAACAGTATCTACAATCTACATATTCAACAATCAACATCAACATAGCAAATTATCAATTTCCTGCAAACTCCCAAACTGTCAAAGCATGAAAGTGATGAAAGCATTAAACTATCAAACAATCAAAACTGTCAAACTGTCAAACTGTCAAACACAACAAACTCAAGTCTGCAAACTCAAGTCTGCAAACTGCAGAACTGCAATACAACAACAAACTCAAGTCTGCAAACTGCAGAACTGCAATACAACAACAAACTCAAGTCTGCAAACTGCAGAACTGCAATAAATTCAATAATACACATTCCCAGCAATTAAACTGCAAACTCAAAGTCTCACATGCAGCAAATAAAAATAAACAATAAATTGAATCATTTTTTCTGCTTTTTCTTCTTAGTTGTAGGGGCTGAAGCCGAAGCCTCAGAACTCTTGGTTACTCTGCCACTTGGTGCAGATGCAGATGCAGATGCAGATGCAGCAACAATAGTGTTCTTGCCCTTCTTATCATTCTCTCTAGCCTTTTTTTCATGGTCTGCACAATGTCAAAACTCAAAACAGTAAATCACATAGATTTTAAAACTAGTTTCTTGTACCATATTCAAAAATAGTAAACTAAAAACATCAAAAACACATACCAGCTTCAATCTGTTCATATGACTCCATTTCCTCTATAGTTGGAATGTACTCCAACCCCATAATGGCATCAGCCTTCAACCAATTTTGAAGACATATCAGTTTTTCAACTGTTTTTGGGTTTAAAGAGCTTCTGTATGGATCTATTACCCTTTTCCCAGTGCTGAAACTTGACTCACTTGCAACTGTAGACACTTGTATGGCTAATATATCTCTAGCCAATGATTGCAAGTTGGGATATTTACCTCCATTAAGCTTCCACCAATCCAAAATCTTCCAATCATCATTTTCAGCAGGTTTTTCTATAGGGTCCAGCAAATATCTATCAACTTCATGTCCCACCACAACATCTTTATTCTGTTCAAGCTGCCTATTCCAGTCTTCTAGCATAACAGCCCTCTTCCCACTAAGAATCCTTGCTCTACTTCTAGTCTTACTAGTAGCTGTGTCACAAATACTTGGACCTTTACCCTTAGCCTTGGATGGTCCACCATGTGAACCATTAGACTGCCCATACAAGTCACACAAGTCTACCAAAAGCTGCTTTACTTCATCACATTTCTTCTTGATCTCCCAATCACACAAATTCAACATTGTTTCACACAACCAACTAATGTTTCTCAATTTATACCTAGGATCTAAGACCAAAGCAACTAGGAAGAGTTGGTTCATGTCATCTAAGTTCCCAAAATACTTGGAATACTTGGCCTTCATCTTGACTGCCATGTTGTACAAGACTTTGTCTGATTCACTTGAATCAGGCCCTACCCCAATAGAACTGAGATCTTCAAGCTCTGCTTCAATAGTAACAATATCATGGAATGCCTTGTGTGCAGTGGGGGTAAGTGAAGCACTAACATTAAGGGTCACATCGTAGAAGACTTTCAAGAACTTCACAAAAACTGCTGCATTGTCCCAATCTGCATCACTTGGTGGCCCTACCCTTTTTACAGCCACTTTCTTCTTACTCTGATTTTCAGTTTCATCATCATCTTCAACTTCCTCATCTTCATCAAAGTAGCTTTTGTACCTTGAATCCTCCTCATCCTTCAATCTATCAAATGCTTTTTTCAATTCCAAAGCTGTGTCCAACATAAGAAAGGTGGAATTCCACCTTGTTGGAACATCTAAGATGCAAATCTTATTGCATTCAACTTTCTCCTGCTCTACACAGCTTTTAAATTCATCTAACCTAGCACCCGAACTTCTAACATATCTCACAGCATTCCTTATGCTAGACACTGACCTCTCCATCATATTCAGTCCACTCTTCACAATTAGGTTTACAATGTGAGCCAAACATCTCACATGCATAAACTTACCTCCACAGATCGGTTTTATGTCCCAATTGCACATTTTCTTCCTAACATAATCAATGGCATGCTTGTTGGCAGAGGCATTGTCAACAGAAATTGTTAAAACCTTCTCTATTGACCAATCAATCAAACACTTCTCTAAGATTTTTCCTATGGTTACACCTTGGTGGTTTGGAACCACACAAAAAGCAAGCACTCTTTTGTGCATCTGCCATCCCCGATCAATAAAATGGGCAGTAATCACCATGTAGTTTATATTTTGACAAGAAGTCCAAGTGTCTGTTGTCAAACAAACACAATGTGAATTCAATTCCCTCCTCAACTCCTCCTTCTTGGCATCATACATGCCTAGAAAGGTTTTGACTATGGCTTTCCTACCTGGGACTTTAAACAAGGGTACAGCTACACTGCAAAAATAATTAAACCCCGGTTTTTCAATGAAACTAAATGGTAGCTCATCGACAACTATCATATGAGTTGCAGCTTCCACACAATTATCTTGTGACCAATTCACACTAACCAAACTACTCTGACCTCTTCTTCCATCACTAGTCAAAACTTGTTGGCCGGATTCTACATTAACTCTACCAGGGTATTTCTTACACACTATCTCAATGTGTTTCCTAAGAGATGATGTACCATTTTCATATGAATTGCATGCTAAATGAGTAGTACAGTACTTACATTGAGCCCTCTTAGTATGGCCAACCACTTTCTCTACTCCATCAACAGTCTCAATTAAAGGATGATCCTCCTTCGTGAAGTGATCCCAGACATCCGACCTCTGCTTGCCTTTCTTCTTCTCTCCTCTTTTTCTCTTAGGAGCAGAGCACCGAGCACTAGAAGCTTTTGTTTGTTTACTGGAAGTTGGAACAGTGTTGTTGGCTGCTTGTTGAGATGTTTCAGGGTTGTTTGCAACCACAATTTCATTGGAAGCGGCTGGTTCATAATTGGAAGCGGATGGGTCAGAGGAGCTAGCAGATGCTTCCGACATGGAATTAGATCTCCAACTCCCAAGGCAGTAAGTAGGGCTGGATCTGTAAGAAAAATTCAAAGGGTTGTTAAAAGTATGAACTATGTTAACAGTTAAAAAAAAATGGCAGAACCAATGAAGTTGCGGTCTGCCCCTCGAATTGAAACAGACAAAGTCTTATTAAGTCAAAAGGTACCTTCAAATTGTCTTCAATTTGACTCAGACAAATTGTCTTCAAATTGTCTTCAAACTGCAGATTAATCGATCAGGTGACAGAATTAGCTATAGATCAGGTAAAACATTAAGACTCTCTCCATATTTTCCATTACTAATATTACAAAATTGGTCTAAAATTTCAAATTTTAAGGTTATCAGCAATTGCATAAAGAGAAAAGTAAAATAAGTACAATTTTTTAGTGCAAGCAATCTCCTGCAGACTTATCAACAAGAAAAGACTATAACAAAGTTACTTTTGATGTATTGCATACCTCTCCAGGATGTATTATAGTTTTATACTTCTTTACAAAAGGAGAGCGTGCTTCTTCATTGAACTGCAAAGATCACACAAAATTGGCAGTCAACAAATGAGTAAAATTCACAGGGTATAAGTTCAGGTAAATAACCAAAAAGGCATCAGTCAACAAATGATTATCATAATGATATTACCTGTGATATGTGCTCTGCAGCTGCAACCCTAGGTTTGACAACTTCACAATTTGCAATCACAAGGGTATTTGGAACACTTCCATCAGTCTGACAAAAGTACAGGGGGAAGCAAAAACCAAGGGGATTTAAACAATCACAGCAAAAATATAAAAGAGGATGATACAACAATACAAACAAAACAAGACAAAAGTTCAGGTAAATAACCAAAAAAATGTAAAAATTCCCCCTTCCGATCAAATAACAAAACAGAGTTTAGATGCTCAAAGAGGAAACCAACATTACCTGTTCGGAAAGATAAAGACGCTGACAGTTCTTGTAAGTAGCTTGGTCTAGCTGCGGTCCCCATCTATGAAAACAAAAACACTAAATGGATCAGCTTCAAGATCAAAACTGAAATGGAAATCGTCAAATCGAACCCATTTCAACTATACCCATTCAAAATCGAACCCATTTCCCACAAGATTAAATGGAAATCAAGTTATGAAACCCATTTCTAACTACCCAATCAGCATCATTAGTTCATTACCTTAATTAAAATCAACATCAAGATCAAAACTGAAATGGAAATCGTCAAATCGAACCCATTTCAACTATACCCATTCAAAATCGAACCCATTTCCCACAAGATTAAATGGAAATCAAGTTATGAAACCCATTTCTAACTACCCAATCAGCATCATTAGTTCATTACCTTAATTAAAATCAACATCAAGATCAAAACTGAAATGGAAATCGTCAAATCGAACCCATTTCAACTATACCCATTCAAAATCGAACCCATTATCAGAGGGAGAGAGAGATAGTGAGATACCTGGAGCCGGAAGGCGGAGCTCGGAGACCGGAGAGGTGGACTGGCGGAGACAGGTTCGCTGAACTACACTCAGCTGTGTTCGCATCGAAGGAGACGTTGAGGGAGTGAGACTTTGAGGGAGGATTTGCAATCGAGACGAGGACGAGCAACTGGGAGGCTGGAGACGCGCCGATCCTTGTATAAATCGGATTTTGGTTAGGGAGGATGGAGACTGAGAGAGTGTTTCTAGGATGGAGAGACTGAGAGAGTGTGAGTGTTTCTAGGATGGAGAGAGTCGAAATGTCGAAGAGATTAGAGATAAGTCAGATAACATTTTAGCCTTTTAGGGTTTTGATCGAACGGATAAGAGATTATGAGATGAAGGCTCTGATCGCATTTGGAAGGGCCTGATCACATGAGAAATGGTCTATTTTACAAATAAGCTCACCACTATTGTCCACTTATACACTGACACCTGTATATCGGTTCCAAGGATGTTTTAAAAACAAGGACCGGAACCGAACCGAGAATATATCTCTAGGAACCGAACCGAAAAATATGTGTATTTTTATGTCGTAGAACCGAACCGAACCGAGACTTTCGGTGCGGTTCGGTGCGGTTCCTTCGGTTTTACGGTTCCAAATCCCAGCCCTAATTCCTGTCGTTCCTGTTGAACATTCGTGTTCTTATCTCCCCCTAACGACGGGAAGATTGTCTCATCAAAGTGACATCCGCAAATCTAGCGGTAAGGAGATCGCCTAGCAAGGGCATTTAAGTGGCGGACGATTGTTGGAAGCGCAAATCCAACGTAGTTGCCCATTCGTCTGTAAGGACCCATCATAAAGCGTTGTGGCGGCGCAAGTGGCACATAAATGGCTCACTCAAATGTGCGTAAGTACAAAATACGTGTACCCAGTCACTAGCTGTAACACATAGGTACATTGAGTGGCGGTAGGTCGTAGACGAATTAGCATGGCTACATGCGATATCGCATCACCCCAAGCGGATGTAAGAAGATTGGTGCGCATTACCAATGTTCGGACTACCATCGTAGTCGTTTCCGCTAGACCAATTGGGTGTGTACATGGGAATGTGATGTCCAACATCAAACCCATTGCAATATCCATCGAAAGTCTTTCGATGTAAACTCTCTAGCATAGTCAAATCCAATTGATGGAATAGGATGATTCGGGGAGTGAGCCCGTTGTCACATGATATGTGCTAGGAGTGTAGCATAAGTAGCATTTATAGGTGGACAATGGCACAACACGTGACCGGCGTTTTTGCGTGTCAACCAACATCATGAAATATTTAAGCGTCCGCAAGTTGGTTTAATCAATCCACAAAATCCCTACGGATTCTTTGTAAGAATAGAATGAGTATTGTCATATCCTTTGCATAGGACGGTCTCAGTCCTAATTTCCATAAGGAATGGGCTTTGTAAAATGAGTGAGAAGCCTTAGAAGCAACCAATGAGGAGTTTGGTTAGGCCTAAGCGTCTGTAGCGCTATTAGAAGCAAAATATGTGACTACATCTCCCATCATGGCGTGGGAGCCATGGAAATTAGCATGTATGGCGTCATGGCCACAAGGAGGAACAACCATGGCGTTATGCCCATGGTTGGCGCCTTTTATGGCGGCATCTTGCTTCATTTTGCTCAAAAGAAATGATGTCGATGTGAAGTCTTTTGTAGACGGATCATCATATCATGACTAGGATGATCTATCCTGTCGTGACAAAGCCAATATGTGTCTAAATCCAAGAGATCTTCTCTCATAACTTTATTGGATTTTAGAGCTCGAATAGTGACATAAAGTCCACTAGAGAGACACATAAACGTCTCTAAGATGCGTCTTTGTTCGCAATCATTAGAGGTAATGCAAAGGAACTCATTTCCGTTCTCTACATGCATTTTCGCATGGAATTCGTTGGCTATTCATAGGGTACTATTTACCCTAAGAGCGTAGAGAGTTTCTGTGACAACTGTAATCAAGGTGCCATTTGGCAAGTGGAACTTGGGCTATGGGCTATTCCATGTCCTTAAATTAATACTGATGGTCTAGCCATCGTAGTCACAAAGTCATATGCTCAGAATCAAAATTGAGTCATAATGAAAAGAACTCGAAATTTTATTCATAAGCCAACGAAATACATCATTGTTTCTATGATCAAAGAAAATCTAATCCAATAAAAGGAATATGGCAATCGCCTACATCTCTTGAAAATAAAAAGACTTAATCAAAATCGCCAATTTCTGGGTCTTGATCCTTGTAGTCTTCCACCCTTAGATCTAGATCACCATCTTGATCATCTTGTGCCATGTAATTTGCTTCCCTTGCTTCACGATACGTGTTGTATGCGTTTGCAACATTCTGGGGTGCGGTACATGTTTTAGCCCAATGTTCAGTTGACCCACATCGAAAACAAACATCATCATGGTCAGGCTCCCTTGATCGAGGCGCCATTGGGGCGCGATTTGAGCGACATATCCTCTTGGTGGCGTTATCACCATGGTCGGAGGCTCCGCCTCTATCTCTCTTCACACGTTGACCTCCACGGTTCCGTGCACGCCTCCCTTGGCGATTTCCTTCCTCTTTAGGGCGAATATATGGACCAGAACGTCCAGAATTGTCCCTATCCTTAGGGTTTCGCTCCTTCCGTCCTCCATTGGGGGCGCGACTATAGTTAGACTCCGGAATAGGCTTAGTTCCCACGGGTCTAGCATTATAGTTCTTCACAAGGATATTATCATGATTTTCAGCTACGTTCATGGCGCCAATGAGCTCATGAAACCTTGTGATACGTCCTGCATTTACATCAATCCGATAATTCTTTGAAATCATCAATGCAGAGACGGGGAAGGTAGAGAGAGTCTTCTCGATCAACATCGTATCAGTTATGGCTTGGCCACAATACTCCATCAGAGACTTGATACGAAGAGCTTCCGAGTTATAATCAAGCACAGACTTGAAATCACAAAAGCGGAGGCTATGCCATCGCACTTCTAAATCAGGAAGCAGGGAGTCACGAACGTTGCCAAATCGCTGCTCAAGTTCTACCCATAGCTTTCTTGGGTCTTCCTCATTGAGGTATTCATTTTGGAGCGCGTCATTCATGTGCCTTGTCATGAGAATTATGGCCTTAGCTTGTTTTGTTTCAGAAGCAGTAGCTTGCTCGATTGAGAGCACGTTCTGACAAGGCTCTTGGATGGTTTCCAGAATTCCATCAGCCTTAAGATGTTGGCGCACATCTCGGACCCACCTATGGTATCCTGCGCCAGTTGTCTCGAGTGGGACAAAGCTCAACTTGTTCAGGTAACTCATCCTGAAAAACAACACAAGATTAGGGTTAGTTTCGGAGCGAAAAAAGCTACCACGAAAAACTATTAAATTTCTGAGCGTAGTCACTTCCAAGAAATTAGGAATTTTCTGAGCGTAGTCGCTTCCAAGAAAATCCGATTCCAAGAGGGGTTTTGGATTAGATCGAAATAACGATGTATGTGGTCGATCGTTTTCTTCTCAACAAACTCTAAGTTTGGAGGACTCTATAAGCTCCAAGCTTGGAGTGAGCGCGAACCCCCATAGTTCGGCTTTTGGTCTCCCCTATATAGAGAAAGGGGGGTAGAAGAAGGGATTTTGGAAGTCCCTGAGAAAAGAAGAAGAAATTGAAAAACTTCACAAAAACGGGAACTTTTAGAAAAAATTACCTTAAAAGATGGCCGGGAAAATGTCGCCGGAAAAGTTACTGTAGCTGACCGGAAAAGGTCGCCGGAAAGTGACCGGAAAATAGCCGAAAAGTGGCCGGAAAAGTCGCCTGAAGTTGGCCCGAAAAGTCGTCGGAAAGTGGCCGGAAAAGTGTTGACCGACGTTGACTTTCGTTGACCGGATGTGCTGACGTGGCAGGTTGCTGACGTGGCATATTGGTTTGGCTTGGCTTGGTGGCTTGGCTTGGCGGCTTGGCTTGGCTTGCTGCACGTGGGCCTGCTACAAGTGGGCTCAACCTTTGGCTTGGGCCTGCAGCAAGTGGGCTGCACAGGATCTCCTCCCCCTCTTTTTTTTTTTTTTTTTCTCTTCTTCTGCCGGTTCAGGTTAGGAGGATTCCGGTGGCCGGTTCGGTGGAATTTTGGCCGGTTTTGGTGATGAAATTTCCGGTTCCAGGTTTCTGGGGTGGAGACGCTGCAGGTGGTCGAGTATGGTTGCAGGAAGTGGTGAGGAAAGCTTTGAACCAGGCAGGGGAACCTTTGCTTTTTCCGGTGGCCGGTTCGGTGGTTTGCCGACCGGTTCTGGGGGTGAGGCCGCCGGTTCTGGACTCCTGGAGTTGGGATCTTCAAGGTGGGCGGCGGTGGTTTCTGGGATTTGAAGGCTACGAATTTAGGATTTCAGGGTTAGGGCTTCGTGCTGATAACGTGTTGTAGAGAAACTGAAATTGAAAGGAATTTGCTGTGTATTCTCATTGATAATAGAGGTCTCTTTATATAGAGGATTACAATGCATAGAATCTCAATCATACAAGGAAAGTAATTCTACATTGATTAGGATTCTATATCCTTCTAATTAAATCCTATTACCACTAGGTCAAGTAACCTAGAGTTTGGGCTAAACACAAATTAGGTTTTCCTTCAACAAAAATCAATATTATCCCAATACTTTCTTGCCAATGAAATTTCAATACATGCAAAGAGGATGTCAGATGAGCCTAGCCGATAACACCAAAAAATTCAAAGAGGTAATTTTAACTTGGTGCAATTATTTTTTTTGTTAGTTTTTGACTTTATGTATATCGAGATTTGAACGCAAAACCTCCATGGTGATTAATTATTCTAGATAATCTATTAACTAACTAATTGGTTTTTTGGATGTAGTAAAAGACATTTAATTAGTAAAAGGCATTGCCATAAACTTGGTGATGTTGTTAATTTCACTGAATAGTACAATAGAGTCACTTTCAATGGAAAGATGTGATTTCCCCGATAGGAGCTGAATGTATTGGTTGTTAATATATATCACCATCTTATTGTCAAACCCATATTGTTTAGTGCTCCTCTTATGATCTTACTCCGCTTTGAAAGCGCTACTTATTCATTATTAAGAATCTGAATCTCCAATTCTCTTAAACTAAAGTTTTGGAAGGATTGGGCTGATCCCCTCAATTTGATGGAATCAATTGGATAAATTTTTGTCACACACCGATCATTTCATCCGAATGAAGCTGTTTGCCAAATACCTCTGGACAAAATCTTCACCATTTATAAGACTTGCTGATGCAGCATTGAAAACTTGTTTTTGTTTCTTATGTTTTCAGTGTTTTATTACATTTAACCAAAATTTCATTAAGATGAATGGAGGTGCCAAAGGCGTCCCTGTGTAATAGAAGACAAAATCTGGAAGAAACTAACTAATATCATAATCAAGTGGAAATTTCATTCAATATATATTTGAATAGAATTACCCAAGGAATCCTTGTATAGTAGAGGACAATCTCCAAGAGATATGCATGATTCTCTAGTGATTTAAGAATAGACTTGAAGATGACAGGTAACGAAAAACCAAATAAGTGAGACTTAGACCTTGGAGCCCGAAGCAATTACACATAAATTTTTATAAGCAAAAATAAATAGAACAGTGAAGAGCAATTACATAGATTGTGCTAAACATAAAATACATATTGAATAGATCTTCGTCTGTTGTAAATCTTATTAGATATGAGAGCAAAATATCATAAGATACAATATTTGAGTAAAAATTTCGTTAGCGGGGCTTATTTTTAGAAAATCATGTTAGAGTGGAGAGATCTCACATTAGAAAAGTAATAAAAAAATGTAGGGTCCTTGACCAAAAGTCCTAAAATGAGCCAAAGTTATCCCACTTACCCAGCAAGAAATTTTCATTCCCACCTACCCTATTTAAAGTAAAATGACTATTTTGCCCTTAAAGTAATTAATTAATTACATTTGCCTCTCTCTCTCTCTCTCCCCAATCTCTTTCTCTCTCTTCTCAGAAAGACGGCGCCGGAAGATTCATCGACGGTAGAAACAGAAACTCGGTGAGTTTGATGGGCCGCCGTAATTGTGAGCTCGGAGAGTTGTGGCTCGCCGTCTCCGATTCCAAGCATCGTCGCTACGCGAAGAAGAACTCCCAAGCTCCATCGATGATGCTCGGCCTCTGGAAGGACTTTCCGGCCAAGCTCCACCACAAGGTCTACAGAATCTCAATGTCGCCAGTAATTGCCTCTCCAGCAAAATCAAAACCGAAGCTCATCTCCGGAGAGATTTGGCGCTCGAGCTCGACCTCCGCTTGCAGTCTCGTTGGCCCGGGTGTTCAGGCCGTTGGTTCGAGCAGTCGAAGGTGCTATGATCACTTTGGTAGCAAACCTGCAGACGGTTGCTACAGTTGAAGGTGAGAGAGAGATAGGTGGGTGGGCGATCTTTCTTTTTTATTTATTTATTTATTTTTAAGTAATGGGACAGAAAAAGAGGGAAAAAAAAAGTTTTGAATGTCTATTGAGGGGCAATAGACGTCTATTGGGGGGAAATAGACGTCTATTGGGGGGCAGTAGACGTTTTGAATTGATGTAATCTCATCGTTTTTTTTCTTTAATCAAAATTTTATTTGTCTAATTTAAAAAAATAGATTGGTATTAGGGGGCAATAGACATCTACTGGAGGGCAATAGACATTTATTGGGGGGCAATAGACGTCTATTAGGGGGAAATACAGGTTTATTCAGAGGGCAATAAACCTCTCTGACCCCATATGAGATCTACAACAACCTCTTTGGAGACTTCCGACGAGGTTTCATAAACCTCTACTACCCCCCAATAGACGCATATGAGATCTACAACAACCTCTTTGGAGACTTCCAACGAGGTTTCATAAACCTCTACTGCCCCCCAATAGTTGTCTATTGGGGGGCAATACATGGCTGATAGTCATCTATTGAGGGGCAATAGACTATCGGGGCAATAGAGGTCTATTGTGGGCAAAATAACCTTTCTGGTGAGATTTTCACCAAAATCCGATGACCGGAATCCGGTTCCCGGTGACCGGATTCTGGCAAAGGTTGGCTGGATTCCCGCGGCCGGTGACCAGATTCCGGCTGCCGGTGATGGGGCTCCGGCGAAGTCTCCTATGGTTTCTCTCTCCATTCTCTCTCTCTCTCTCTCTCTCTCTCTCTAAGTTTTAAAAGGGTGAGGGTAAAATTATATTAGAAAAAATTTAAAAAAAAAAAAAATCTTAATGGGGTATTAGAGAAGACCTTCTTAGAGTGTTTTGAGTATGAGGAAATTAAAAAAACTCAATGGGGTAAGTGGGAAAAAAATCTCTAAAAATGGGATAAATGGACAAAAACCCAAAAATGTAACTTATAAGTGAGTGATTCACACCTAAGTGGATAACAAATGCAAGTGGACGACAAATTTACTCAAGTGGAAGGTCCAAGTCCTTGCAGAATAATATATTTTTTTCTTTATTTTATATATATATATATATATATATATATCTTAGGTAAGGATATCCTTACCTTAGTTAAGAAACAGATTTCTATATTTTGGCCACTTTTAGATTACATATTCACATCTTAACCGTTTAGTATTTAGGTTATAACTCGATTAAATCAATGAACGAACCAAATCTGTCCAACCGGAACCGTTCGTGTTCATAACTGTAAATTGCAGTTTTAAATGCCTTATCGATCATCAATTTAGCTGAAAATTTGCAGAAGTGATCTATACATTAGGACCTAAAAACTGAATGGTTAAGATGTGAATATGTGATCGAAAAGTAGTCAAAATATGGAAATCCGTTTCTTAAGTTAAGGTAAGGATATCCTTAGCAGAGAAGGCCCCCACACACACACAATCCGTCTCAGGAACGGACGTCCGTTGCTTAGCTAATAAATGGATTTCCATTTTTTTACCACTTTTCGATCACATATTCACATCTTAACCGTTCAGTTTTTAGGTCCTAATGTATAGATCACTTCTACAAAATTTCAGCCAAATTGATGATCGTTAACAAAAAACACATCGCCTCGTAGGCACTATATTTTATTTTAACTTCAATGCCAAACACGCAATTGTGGTATGTTAAAGTTAAATATTTCTACGAAGACTCATAGAGACACTTAATTTAGTATAGACATTATTCTAAATAAAACAAACTAGGCAATACCACCAAGGAAAAAATCCAACAAAAATAGCAAACAAAACAAAAGAATTAAGTAGTAGCCCAAAAGCTCGCAGCCCAACCCTTCCCCTTCTTATTCAAACTGGGTCAGACAGAAGACACTAGGGTTGAGTTGGACCTTACCTCATTTTCACCGCCAGAGATTACCATCTACTTCTATGCTCTCGCAGCCGGACGTGCCACCATAACACAATGATGCACCCCAACCAAGATATGTCCCTGCAATAAAAGCAGCTGCTCACTGCCTTCATAGCGACCCAGAACACAGTCTTGATCCTCACCTGCAACTTGAAGCCGCCGCCACTACTTGACCCAACCACAACCCACCGTCGCCTAGCTTCAAAACCCAAAAGATGACATCGAAATCGTCCCTTCCTCCTTAGTTTCTTTGATATCTTGTCCAAAATAGACAAGACCTTCCCCGAATTCCACCCTGAAATTCGAGGTGACCTTGTGGGGCCCACCTTAGGAATAACTCTACTAAAAAATCAACAGTCACCCCTAAAAATGGACTACCCGTAACCTGTAGAAACGCATTCACACTTCTAATAAACCATCCTTATTCTTCTGGAGCCACCCTGCTCCCCAAATCACAACAACTCTACAAAAACAACTGAAATCCGACAATACAACATAATCCAAATACACAAGTGTAACTCCTAAACTTTACAACATTTATCCCATAGGTTATCAAAGCAATCTAAAAGACGGAAAAGAAATCAAGATACAAGTATGTTCCATAAATAACCTACAATAAGGAATACAACAGCAGCATATGCTATACACCGAATCCTACTATGCCGAACTAGCTATTCTGCAAACTGGGCATTTGAAACTGAAAGGCCCAGGGGAAAGTACATAAAAACGTTAGCTTGAGTGGACAAAAAAAGTAATTGTAAAAAAAAAAAAAAGGACTATATACTTTCCCACGTTTATTCGTTTAAAAACCCGATGCATGCAACAATTAAGGAAAACAATCCGAATGATGTTTAGCTCAAGAAAACCGACTAGCCCCGCTAGTCACAACAACCAAGTAAACAGATTGAAACTGTGATACTCAAGAAAATAAGACCAGCCCCGCTGGTTTAAAAAAATCGGACTAATCCCGCTAGTCAAGTAATAGTAGAGTATGGGGAAGAAGTTATCACCATACGTATAAGGGAGCTTTCTAGGATCTAGAACCTCCCTGGTTCTGCTCAACTCAGCCACAAACACATAGTAAGCGGGGAGGAGTACTAATAGGCTAGCTAGCAATAAAATATAACGACCTAGGTATGGTTGGTTAAAACCATACGAAAACCAATAAGACTTCCCCAAAATCTCGCAAATGAAAACACGAGTACAGTTCCCAACCGTACTCAGTATATCTCATGATAATTCTAATAAATCAACGACATGTCCCACACGCCAAAAGAATATTCACAAATCCAACAACAAATAAGCGAGAATTAATAGATGAGTATAATTCCCTTGAAAATCCCATTTTTGAAAACCTTTCAGAAATCTCAAAATCGACGAATGAAAATACAATATGCAATTCCAGAAATCACCTCGGAAAATAATTCATCGAAAATCAACATAAATCATAAATCAAAATCCGAGCATAAGAAACTCATATCCAAAAATCATTATGGAAATCCAATAAATAAACCAAAATAAAATCCGAAATAAATTTATAATCCGAGATCAAAAGATATGCTCGATAATTGAAACGATCAATGAATAAATCAATAATTCAAAAAATATTTGCATCCATCATTTAAATCAAAGGTCCGCTTACAGTATACAACTAACGTGGCACCCAAGAGTAAGGATCCTCATCGAGCGATGGATCAGTACCTCGTCCTGTATAAAATTATATTCCCTAAACGACAATTCGACAATTAAATACGAATCTAACACGAAACCTGAAAACCCCTCGCAAACCAATATCTCCATTACTTCTCAGATTTAACCTAAACTTCACCACTAACATCAATCCGTCAATTAAGTATTCCATAGTGGAAACAAGAGAAATCCGAAGGTCCGATTCTTGTAAATTGACATCCGGAACTCCAAACTTCGGAAATTCCTAATCAATAACAAACCTTTTTGATTTCCTCCAAAATCATATCTACAAAATCTGCAGCTCCTAAATAATTTATCTAGCTAAAAACAGAACCAAAATCCTACCCTACGCACCTCCATTCGCTTCCCACAGTGACGGCACGTAGGGTTCACGTGTCGCCGACCACCACTTCCTCAAGCCACCAAATTTTTGGCAGCAGCCTCGCCTTAATCTCCCTAACACTTCTCTCAACTACAACAAAAACCAAAACTACCTTGCTCTGCTAGAAAAATGAGCAAAGCCGAAAACCCAATGTGAATAGTGCAAAAAAAAATTCCCATCGTGATTTCTCCCTCCACGCTTAGATTTGCTAGAAAAGGCTTGGAGGGCTTCAAGTGCTTGCCAAAGCGCTTCTACTGGTCCAAGTTTCGTCGCCGGTAGTGACCGGAGTTGGGAGAAAACAACTTTGACCTCCAATTGCTGCAGTGAACTTCCACAGCTTGTATCTCTCTTTTCCGGCCACAATGCGACGATCCACCACCACAGGTGTGTCGAGGGGGAGGAGACGAGTCGAACAGTGCTGGTGGCAGGCTCCTAGGTAGCCGGACGAAGGAGCTGTGATGGGGAACAGTGAGAAGGAGAGAGGGATCTTAGGGGAGGAAAGATATAGAGTTACTGCGGTGGTTTATGAAAATAGAAACCTACCACAGTAACTTTCCATTTATACTAAATTACCATGAACAATATTTTTTGTTTTTCATGTATAACTTTCACATACGAACTCCGATTTAATGTCCTCTACGACTTCCGTGAAGTAAATTTTCTCAAAAACTTATCCAAACAAAAAGTCAACTTTTAGGGCCCATTAAAAGTATCGAAACAAAGTAAAAACTGAAAGTAGCTGTCGTTTACCATCCAAATGACTAGTAAACAAATAAATTGAGATATGGGACATAACAAAAACTCTCCGCCAATGAACTCTCAAAGAAGACTATCACCACCGCTCTTTAGACTTGATGACACAAGTCGCTATGCAGTTGGAGATGAGCCCGAGAAGACTTAACTCCACCTAGGGTTTTCTCTCCTGTTAGAATATTTATAGTGGGCCTTATTTCATGCACAGTTAGCAACATTTTCTCAATCCATTAATCCATTGTAACTGTAAATCAATTAAAATAAAAGATTAGTCAATAATGATTAGAAGCCAAAAACTGTTTTTCATTCCCTTTCTACTAGGGGTGGATTGGATTGAAAACCGATGGGAAATTCTATGAACCGGGTACCGACCGATGTTGGTCGGTTTCCCAAATCTGCAACTGAAATCAAGCCACCATCAATGGTTACCGACAAATTGGTAACCATCAAATTCAAAGAATGTCATCAACAACATCTCTGACCTAATTCTGCAATTGAATTATACAAAACCTGATCGAAACCATCAAAATCCAAAACAAAAGTCCAATTCACATGCAAAATTAGAAGCTCACAAACGTGCAATTTAACCCTGAAAATGTCATCATTAGTATACAGTAAATAGGGATCGTTCAAATCCGGGGATTGAGGGCACACCTGTCATTGTAAAACAAATAAAGAATTAAAATAAATACAAAGTATAATATTTACAAAATCAAAACAAAAGATATATACAAAATAAAATAAAGGGGGCGGGGGGGGGGGGGGGGTTTAAGAATTAGGGTTTCAAAAATTAAATAAATAAAAGAAAGAAAATAGAAAAACACATGTACAAGGGTGGAACGTAAGAAACAAAGATAAAAACCAATTCCATATAATCAAATTCGATTCAAACCCTATAATTGATCATCTAAGTCATGAGAAAGTAGTTGATCATATAAAACATTCGAAGCAAATGATTTCCCATATTTTACTTTCCTTTACTAATTAACCTAAGCGAAAGCACCTAGATCAATCCTATTAAACATGCAATCAAAGTCTAGAAAGCTAGCTAATCAACACATGTTCAACGCAAGAAGCATAGATAAAGGTTATCAACTTAAGTGCACAACCTAGTATGAATAAGTTCATCTATTTGCAATCTTCTTCAATTGAATTCGACCTTTGTCCAAAGCCTTTACTACTTGTGATTTAGGTTCACAAAACTATTAGGTGAATCGTTTACCTAAATCTAGCACCAATTACATGCATATATCCTCAGTTGGCCACCAAAGAACATAAACATATAAAAGTTTTCTGTAAAGTAAATTCAATCGAACAAACTCACATAAGCAACTTAGAATCACAATCATCGAATACGAAATCTTTATTAAACATAGAATTGGGCTTAAACTTTGCCCTAAACATTATTGTTAACTAGAAACAAGTTCCTACGAATTCAAACAAGGAAAACCAAAAGGTTACAAGGAAAAAGATCGAATTACACCGTGAGTGGAGATGGAGATGGAGAGTTTGAACGTTGGACTCTTGAATCTTAGAAGCAAGTCTTCAAGGTGGATGATGGAGGATATGATCTTCACGGCTCCTTCTTCTTCCTCCTCTCCTTGCTTGAAAATGCAGAACTTGCAACTAGAGAATGGAGAGAGGGAGAGAGCTTTCCGACGTTATGGAAGTATTTTCTGTATGAGAAGTGGTGTCTAAAATGTCAAGCTAGGGGGGATATATATATAAGGGATGTGAACTTGGTCTCCAATCTTCATGAATCTTCTTTTATTTTCCCAAGGATTTATTTAATAATTCCACACAGCTTCCACCAATCACATAGCGCCACGTCAGTTCTGTTGTGTCATCCAACCAATCATAAAGCTTCAAAATAAAGTCCATAATATTTAAAAAATATTTTTGCCGAATTATAAAGGGATTTAATCTGATTTTCTTCTTCATTTTCGGCCAAATATCTAGAAATGAACCTAGACAATGAATATGGACACATTTTGAACATTTTCTCCCTTAAAACTCTCCATGGCCTTATCTTTAATGTCTCCCCTTGATTTTCTCTTGATTTTCCTGGAAAAATGCAGATTTTATTCCTTATTTTCGTCCAAAATATCTTGAGGGAATTGAGGAACGAATTTGGACTTGTTTTGAGTTTTTCTTGTTGCACAATACCTTGAAACTCTACCTAGAATATTTCCAATGTTTTTCCTTGATTTCTTCTTGATTTTTCACATTATCTTCATGATTTCCCATGGAAAAATCAGATTTAATTACCAAAAATATCTCCATTACATCCAACAACCCAAAATCACTTGGGCTTTTCACTATTTTGCCGAAATCCACATTAATCTTGAAGATTCTTGGGCTTCCATGTGTATCTCCAATCCAGAAGGTCTCCTAGTGCCTCCAGGACTCTTCTCTCAACATCATTTTTCTTCATTATTTTGACCATACTTTCTGGTTGGCTCAGGAGTCTTGCTTTGACAAAGTTTCCTCTTCTGAACAAGATTTCCTGGCTGGACCAGGAAAACATCATATCCTCATTTCAGCTCATTTTTACAGCCCTTTGTGCCTTGTCTTAGCTCCCTTCAACATTTTCTAGCTCCTCTTTCCTCTTTTGAGCTCATTTCAGCTCGTTTATTCCAAGGACCTGAAAATAGAAATTATTATTAAAAATAGAAACTTTCTAAAAATAAGAAATGGAAACTTTCCTAGACTAAAATGGAAACTTTCTAAAAATAGGACATAGAAACTTTCTTAAACTAAAATGATTTATTCAAGGAAATAACTAAGTAAATGTGAGGAAATAACAATTAAAACGTCACATTAAAATGCTCCTATCAACAATGAGAGCAGCTTGTGCTCTAGTGGTTGAGAGACAGAGTTATTGTGTAAGAGGTAAGGGGTTCAACTTTTTTCTCTTACCAAGCTTTAAACCTTTTGCATATTATTCGGTATGTATATGTATTTATGGTCGGTATGGTCTACTAACGGAATAAGGATTTGCATACTGTAGCATAGCTGAAACTGAATTTTGATATGGCTCAGTTGAGCCGAAATATCGGTAAGCCGAATCTTTGGCTCAAATCGGCTTGGCTTGGTCCGAAATCGGCCCGGCTAGGCCCAATCGGCTTAAATGGTGATCGAGCTAATATTTTCTATGTTTTTAGTGTCATTTCTTCTACATTTTACTTAGTTATTCCTTTAACAATGTCATTTCTAACTTACTTTGTTGTAAATAGGTACAAATGAGCTCCAAACGCAGGAAATGAGCTAAGAAGAGTTGGAAATGAAAGAAATGAAGGCATGGAGGAAATTAGAAAGAAATGGAGAAATGAAGCTTTCCTAATCCTACAAGGAAAATGAATCCTAGTTGAAGTAGGAATCCTAATTCAACTAGGAATGAACTCGGAAAAATGTGTGAGGAAATGAAAAAATGACAGAGTCCTAGTTGGACTAGGAAACCTAACGACACTAGGAGTCCTGGTGGTGCTAGGAGATGCTGTGGCTTCAAGATGACTCAAGATTGCTCAAGAATGTTCTAGAATACACAAGGAATTTCGGCAATTGAAGGAATGGGCTTTGAAATTGTCCAATTGAGAAGTCTGGCCCAAAGATTGAAGCATGTGACTTGCACATGAGTTTCTAGAGCCTTCTTGACCTCTTGAAAGAATCCTAAAACATTCTAGTTGGTTTGCCGTGAATTACATGGAAGATTCAAGAAGATTTTGGAAATCCCAAAAAGGGAAAGTTTTTAGTAATCTGCCTAAGCAAATCAGTCAACTTCTACAGAGCCCTGAGGACAACTTAGAACTCAGAAAATTTCGATCTATATATGGTTGGAAAGCTACGGATGTTTATTTTCCAGAGATTTTTATGGTTCATCAATATCTATTTTCTAGGAGAAGTTATGGCAGATTTAGTGAATGGAGATCAGTCATCAATATCAATTTTCTAGAAGAAGTTATGGCCGATTTAGTGACCGGAGGTCAGTCTGCCCTGAAATCTGTTTTGTGCAAATAAAGAGAGCTTCGGATGTGAATATCTTTTGGGACGAGTTTGGAAAGGTCTCTACTCCATATTTGATCTGATTTTGAGGATATATTGCAGCCATGATGATGTGGACCAATGAGAAAATTAAAAAAGAAATCTACATCAACACAAAGAAGAATTAGAATTAAAGACGGAGAGCTAGGATTTGATGTCTAGAGCTTCTCTATATATACACACACACACCTATTTTGGACATTTTTCACAATATTTATTCACTCCATTCAGCCACCTCTCTCCCTCCATACACGTCCATCCCTTCCACAACTCAAAAATCATCAAAGCCTGAATCAAATACGCAATCCTCCCCTTTTCTCTCTTAAAATTTCGTCATCCTCTCTTCAAGTCAAGAAGCCGTGATCAAGCTCCATCAACATCTCCTTGCCGTGGTTCTCATCCTGCTTCCACCACCTTTGAAGCTTTCTTGCGTTCTTGAGATCTTCAAAAGTGTAACCATGTCCTTTTCTAGTTTAATTCCGGTTTTCTTTTCTTGTAATTCAAAACAGATTTTTGTTTTGTTATTTTGGATGTTTCGAATTCTTGTTAGATTAAATTTTGGATGTTTCGAATTCTTGTTAGATTAAAGTTTGGATGTTAAAGATTGATTTCCAATAGCCATGAAGCATGTTTTGTTTTAGGTTTTCTATTTAATTTTCGATTTCATATATGTCATGATTGTTTGTTGATTTTGAGCTTCAATCCCACCCTTTATGTGATTATGTTCTTTGGTGCACAACTTAGAATTATAAGCATGTAATTGCATCCAAATTAAGATATGCTAGTGTTCTAGGTCTTAATTACTTAAGTGGAAAACCTATAATTATTTAGGTAAATCAACAATGAGCTTTGCATGATAAGATTAGCGTTCTAACTTGTTGTCTTTGCTTAAATCAATCAAACATCCATATGTTCTTAATGCGTTAATTGTGTTTTGTTAATGAATTGATCACTTACTAGCTTTGCATGATTAATAGGGTTCATTATGGTGCGTTCATCTAGTTAATCTAATTAAGGGAAGTAATAAGAACTTATGCATGCGTTCATGGTTTGTTCTTGATTGATTTCTTTCTATGACATGTTTGATTCGAAATTTATGTTTGATAATCTGCTTAATGTGTTAATGGTTGTTAATTATATCTCTACTTTCTCCATTCATCTACTTCTACTTTGATATAGATTTGATTGATCACTTGTATTATATAGTTAGATTTAGATATAACTTTCGAAATCTCCTATCTTGTAATTTTGTAGATATATACTTTGTTTTATTTTTCTTTTATACTTTGTGAATAACACTAATTTGTTTAACATTTTTGACAGGAAGTATACCCCAATCCCTGACTTAGAACAATACCCTACTTACTCATACTACAATTTGATGCAAGGTTTAAATTGACACTCACTTTGAGTGTATCAAATGGCCAGCCTCACTTTCTGCCATCTGTTTTCTTTTATTTATTTAACATAGCAAATCAAATCAAAACACCCCCACAAACTTTGTGTGCGTGTGTAATTTCATTCAATATGTTAATAACTCACTTGTAAATTATTGTTGCATTTTGTTAAATTTAGAGTTGTCTAGTAGTAGAATTTTTAGAACTGGAAAAATTAGCTAGGTTTCTTTGTAAAAAAATCAAGTCATTGATTAGGTTGTTTTGACACTATCTTGTGCAGGAGACCCCTTGACAAGACCCGCCCCAGGTTTCACCCTAAAATTCAAAGTAGTCCTACGGGGGCCCACATCAAAATGGACTACCCAACCCTGTAAAAAACAATTGGACACTTCCAATCATACAAATCAATTCTCAACCCCTAGTACACGGTCTTCATAACCTCAACCACCCACCCACTAAAAACAGGGGTCACATCCCATCAGATCTCAATCATGCATATCCATATCAAAACATATATCAATATACATATATCGAATTAACAATCATAATAGCCACCAGTACATCTCCTTTGTTCTGGTGCCACAACAATAACTACGACCACCAGTGCATCCCCTCTCTCCTATTGTCACAACATGAAGAATATATGGCCACCAGTATATCCCCTCTCTTCTGGTGCCACCACAATAACTATGACCACCAGTGCATCCCCTCTCTCCTGGCGTCACAAGTCGATCGAGACCGCTAGTTCATTCTCTCTCTTCTACTGTCTCCGAAACAATATAAATCTCCATTTGAATCAATCGAAAATATCAAGTATATAATTCAATAACAACCCCAATACAAATACGAAATATTCATCGGATAAACATAAAATATAATTCAATGCAATTCCAAGATATTACTCAAGTATTCACAAAATCACTTACAAAATTTTTATCCAAAGATATCTTAATTTATATATCATCATTCACATTCAAAACTCCCATAAGAATAAGTCAATAGTTAATTAATTACAGAATCAAATAAAACTCCGAAACCCTAATTTAACAACTCGTCTTAATTCCTGAAAATTTGAAATTGTGTCGGAATTGGGTCAAACTTCAAGGGTTTCACAAAATCGATAATTCTAACTTGCTCATGAAAAATCAAAGTGATCTAACATTCGGGTCGTCACGAATTTCTAAAACTTCAGAAATTCTAGTCGATCTTAAAGTTCAACGTATTCCTACCTAACGAGGTGCACACGATCGTAACATCATGCGCTACACATTGGAATAAAATGGAAGACACGAAGCGCCCCCACTTGTGGACACCAGCGGCGACGCGTGGACCCCACAACAACTTGCACAACAACTTATTCAACTACACCTAAGATCGATTTCAAGCGAGAATATTTGAATTTACCTCGAAAGTGCCCTAACTTTCGGGCTTAAATTTTGGCGGCTTTTGACTGAATTGGGAGACAAAGACGGTGGCGTTGAGTTCACAATAGAGAGGGCTTTTAAGCTGAAGTGGTGGTGTTGCCAGTGATGACCAGAAACGGGGGATCGAACCATGTAGATTTATCCCAATTTCAGCACCTTCTCGGCCTCATTTCTCATTGTACACCCCAAATCAGAGCAAATCGCGGCCAAGGTTTGATGGAGAGAGCAGCGACGCTTCTTTTCTGACCGATGGTGAGTCCAACAACTGCTGGACGGCGGAGAACCCACTAGGTTCAGGTTTCCGGGTTAGAAAAAAAAAAAAAAAAAAAAACTAGGGTATCATAAACTTCTGCATACTGTATCTTTCACATACGAACTCCAATTTGGGTGTGCCACATGTTCACAAACTCGGTTTAACGTGCTCTACAACTTTCCATAAGAGAGTTTCTTCAAAAACCGAACAAAACAAAAAGTCAACTTTCGGTCCTCTAAATAATCAAAATGAAGATAAAAGTAAAGATTTTAATCGTTTGGAAATTATTCTATGCACGGGCGATGCAAGTGACCCAACCCTTATAAAATAATCTCAACCCTTGATATTTATTATCAATTTTATTTTTAATAAACAAAAAGTGTATTTAACGCAATCTAACCATTTATTTGTGTCGGTGCAAGTGCACGGCGGTGCTCTGAATACTCCCCCTTAATCGTTTACCGTCCAAAATGATCAATAAACGGGTAAATTAAGGTATGAGACGCAACACCCCTACTTTTCTTTTATTCAAAAGCGAGTAAAGGCTAGCTAAATGCATTTACTCGAATTTATTAGATGAAATATTAGAGGTTACAGCAAGCAAGTCGGACATTACCCTCACTTGCAACGAATACAAAAGGAAAAGAACAACAAAAATGAGCTTATAGTAACTAACCGTAACCTTGAATAAAGCTAGAGAACTAAGAAAAACGACAGAGAGTACATGATGATAGGTCTCGCGCGTCTATAAAGAAGAAAATTATTGGTTCCGCCCTTGCTCGGCCACAGCCGTCTCTATCAGGAAGACGAAGGTGGACGATGGGAACTCTTGAAGCCCAAAATCCCAGCAAACATCATGAACCACCACTGCAATGGCCACAGGAACTGATAGCTATGTCGCCCATATCAAACAATCACCACGTCACCATCCCTTAATAACAGATCAGAATGAAACATATGACGGCAAAAGAGATATATACCACGACCAAGTGATAACATGTTGGACTTAATTAATAACTAGAACTCGCGCGTGGCCAATGACGAGGACAAAAAATCCCTCAATCCATACATGGTACTAGTCGCAAACCCTAAATTGGGAACCAGTATTGCATGCTATTCTTCTCCTAAAAAACTTAGCAGAGCTTTCAAAGACTTTTGACAAACAGAGGTCGTAGTATTCGTTTATCTGTCAGATTCTATTCAGAACCTCCATAAAAGAAAAACAAGAAAATGGAGCATAGAATAAATTCCTTGATATCCACTCTAATTAAGCGTGATCATGCAAAATTCGATTGTTTCCAAAAAAGAATATTGATTTCTCATAGATTCTTTGAAAGTGCATGATGTATAACAAACAATGACGATACGTGGCCAACAGTAATTTGATCACTGAGAATATTGAGCTAATCGATCGTATATCTGGGTAGAATACACGCACTTCAAATGGCCAGCTTATATTCTTGGTCCAATATTCATATAAAAAGTAAGAATAATGCATGGCATCGATCAAACTCTACAGCCTTCCATTTTGAAAAAGTTGAGCAACCGTTATACGTTTCAAGATGGAGAGTTCTACAACTAATTTATTCTTGAAAAAAAGTACTTCTAACTGCAAATTAATTAATATTACCTAGCTAGATATACAAACGACTTTCTGGCAACTAGCAAGAGAGTATTTAGTGCACCGATATACACTTGCTCCAACAAAAATGAACGGCTGAATATCAAATACAATTTTTAGTTATTAAAAAAAAAATTACCTATAAGTACCAACAACTGAAATTTTCTGGATCTACTAATAATTTACTTGCACTGCCAATGCATAGAAAAAATTTTCCTAGCTAAGAAATAAATAAAAAGTCAGTGCGAGTTAATTTTTATATAATGTCTCTTTATATCATCGATATGTTTGCATCTTCAGAGTCTCGATATTTTCATTAATTTAGATGAGGGCAGGTACATACTAGTTTTACGAATTCAGGACTCTCAAGAGGCCTGATAAGATCCTGCAATAAAGATAAAAGGATATATAGTTGGGTAGTGCAGAATATTTATATGACGTATGGAAAGTTGAAGTTTGCTTATATATAAGCTCTTGCAGCTCTAGTTATTCCCAAAATCATCATTAAGCCCGTCATACTTTCCTAGAGATCGAAAAACTAGCTAGAGGAGAAGAGAGAGTAACAGAAATGTCAAGGTCGTCATCAAGTCTCAATTTGCAGGTATCCGAAACAGCTCCACCCCGACTTCTTCGTTTGGAGCGGAGGCCTACTTTCGGGAAAAAGCTGGAAACCATTGAGGAGGAGAACGAGCAGGGAGGTCACAGCTACAATCGCAGCGAGAAGCAACCTTCATTTGGATCGACAAATAAGGTCGAATTCACCAAACATACTCCTGGTGTGGTGGCTCGTTGATCAAGCTAGTAACACTGCAAAATATATATGCATCACAAATGTTTAATTAAGGAGTAAGCAGTTGTCTGAAGGGTTAGCGACGTCAAACATAATAAGAATTGTTGTTCTTAGATCATTACATGGATATGGTTCTGGCATGGTTCTGGTTCTGGTTAATTATACCATGATGCGTAAGGATTGTATAATATCTGGAAACAACAATATTTGGTTACCTCTTGAAAGACTATATGTATAATACAATATATTGGAGGAACTAAATGATCGACACGTATTTTCCTCATTCCAAGGAATTAATGTTGTTATGGTTCATCTTCATTAATTATATCCTCATCATTGATATGTCGGTCAGGCTTTCAAGGACGGTGTTCTGTACTTCTGTTGCCTTCATTTAGCACAAAGTGCTTTAGGCTGGCCTGACTCAAATGTTTGGATTTTTTGGGTACTTTGGGTCTATATAAGGTATTTAATTGCCAATTTATTTAAATCATGATTTCTATGAGAGTTGGTAACTATCCAGAATGTAACTGGTGTATTTCGAGCGACTTATCGATAAGGAGTTGCTCCTATTTGTTTGTTAGGAAGTTTCATTATGTTGGTACCACAATTGCATGCAGGCTAATGAGAGACTAGTTAATTGTTTTTCCCTAAAAGACACGGAGTTGTTCATTGCTCTATAAGTTCGCTAAAGAACGAGCTTAAAATAGATTTGAAATGAGTTGCTATCACGCCCCGAATTTTGAATAAAGGTAATTCAAATCCGAAATGCGATAACTCAACGATAGCTCAAATGTTTAGAATTTTTTTCATTTAAACTAAACAACAAAATAAACTGAAACTGATACGCTCAAAGCAAGCATATAATTTAACCCTATAAATATCATTAGTAGTATAAGCAAGTAGGGATCGCTCTATTCCGGGGATTGAGGGTACACCTGTCATTGTAAGACAATTAAACAATTAAAACAAAGTATAATATTCACACAAGTATATACAATTTACGAATTTGAAGGGGGTTTTAGGTTTTGTTGGATTTCGAAAATCAAAAGAAAGAAATAAAACTAAGTATAAACAAAAACACAAATACAAGAATGAAACATAAGAAACAAAGATCAAAACCAAGTTCATAATTGAATTCGAATCAACCCTACAATTGTTCTTCCAAGTCATGAGAAAGAAGTTGATCATATGAAACATTTGAAGCAAATGATTTCCCATATTTTACTTCCCATAGTTAATTAATCTAAATGAAAGCACCTAGATTAATCCTATCAAACATGCAATCAAAGTCTAGAAAGCTAGCAAATCATGACATGTTCAACGCAATAAATATAGAGGAAGACTATCAACTTAAGTGCACAACTTAGTATGAATATGTTCATCTAATTGCAATCCTTTTCAATTAAATTCGATTCTTGTCCAAAACCTTTACTGCTTTTGATTCAAGTTCACAAAACTATTAGGTGAATCATAAACTTAAATCTAGCATCAATTACATGCAAATCCTAAAAGTTTCGAACCCTTTAAGATAAACACATAAAAGATATCAATCAAGCAAATTTAATTGAACAAACTCACAAAAGCAACGTTGGAATCACAACATAAGAATCGAAATCTTCATTCAATCATAAAATTTCAGATTTAAACTTTGTTCAAACATCAATGTTAACTAGAACAACTTCACATGAATCAAACAAGGGAAATCAAAAGTGATTACAAGAAAGAAGGTTGAATTACACCGTGAATGGAGATGGTGATGAAGGACTTGAATGATGAACTAATGAATCTCGAAAGCAATTTTCAAAACTTCGCGGCTTCAAGGTGGATTAGGGGATGTGCTCACGGTTTCTTCTTCCTTTGCTTTAAATCGCAGAAGATGAACTAGAGAATGGAGAGAGCTTTCACGTTATGGAGAGAGTAAATTTCTGAATTCTAGGATGTGTGAGACGTCTAGAGGTGAAGAGTATATATAGGGGATGGCCAAACTTGGTCTCCAAGCCGTGATACTTCTTTTATTTTCCATGGAATTAATTTAATAATTCCACATAGCTTTCACCAATGATAATTTTCCAAGTAAGCCCTAGTGTGTCATCCAACCAATCATAAAACTCCAAAATGATTCCCTAATATATTGTTGCCGAAATTGCATGAATGTATTCTGATTTTTCTCTTTTATTTTGGCCAAAATACCTTTAGGTAATATAGGAATGAATCTAGACCCATTTTGAGCCGTTTCTTGATGTCCACACTTCTTCTTTCCTTTAACTCCTCCCTAGAAAATCTCTTGGCTTAATCTTTTATTTTCTTCTTGATTTTCACGCCAACTTTCTCTCTTCCCCTTGGTATTTCACGGCAAATATCCCTAGGGTATATCTTTGCATCACAAAACCCTAATTCCATGGGCTTTTATGGGCCTTGATCCATTTTGCGGAAAATCCAAGTCAATTCGTAGAGTTCTTGGGCTTTGTTGCGTCAACTTCAACCCTTGTCATCCTCCAACGTCATGACACTTCATTTTTCCATTTTCTTTTCATGGTTGCGTTGGAAACTTGCTTGGTATGCTTTTCTCTTTTGCGCAGGGTTTCCTGGTTGGAACAGGAAAGCTTATTTTTTCATTTCTACTCATTTGTGTGTCCCTTTGTGTCTCATTTTTGCTCCCCTTAACGTTCGCAAGCTCCTCTTTCCTTTCGTGAGTTCATTTCCACTTTTGAGCTCTGAGGTCCTGAAAATAGAAACTATCACTAGAAATAGAAACTTTTCTGAAACGAAAAATAGAAACTTTCCAAAAATGAAAAATAGAAACATTCCTAAACTAAAATGGCAACTTGCTAAAAACGAGAAATAGAAACTACAAAACGGAAACTTTCTATAATAAGGAACTTTCCCAATCGAAGAATGGAAACTTTCCTAAACAGGGATTCTTTAAGGACATAACGCAGGAAATGTAGGGAAATAGCAGTTAAAATTAGGGGTCGTCAACGGGCCGGGCCTTGCTATATTTTTAAATAATTGCGGGCCGGGCCGGGCCGGGCTTTATTAAAAATCAAAGGATCCAAGCCCGTCCATATAAAGCGGGCCTTGCGGGCTTTTTCGGGCCGAGCCGGGCTTGGCCTTGCGGGCTTTTTTGGGCCGGGCCTTGCGGGCTTTATTTATAAATAAATATTTAAAGACACAAGTTTTTTTTTTTTAATCAAGCTTTGGAAATTCAATGGATAATGATCAAATACAACCAAAGATAATAGATCTATATAACTATATTGTACCCAAAAAAAATCTATATTTATATATAGATACTAATTTTGATAAATAAATTTTTAAAGACACTAATTTTTTATAAACCTATATTTATATATCATACACTCCAAAGAGCAACCCCTATCAATTCAAAGAAAATGAAAAAACCGACCGTTGGATGAGTTTATTACAATAAATTATGATGTGGTAAAAAATTTAGCCAATTTCACCATATTTTCGAATCCGATCGGATTGGTCAACCGTAGTCACTTATATGTTTTATTGGTTGACCGATGGCGTGGCAACCGCGAAACGTGCTTATTTTTTCACATCACGTTTGTATATATTCCATCGATGGATGTGCGTGGACATAAGATAAAAAAAATTAATTTTAATTACAAACATATTGGTGTATACCAATTTTTTATTCCTTTAGTTGTATGACTTATACATTGCATTTAAATTGTTTAGGTTCATTCTAAAGCAACCATGAAGTAGAAAATGAATTCAGAGAAACCAACCGCTCGATGGAGAGATTGTAATGTTTTATGGTGATTGTAGAAAATCTAGCCAATTTCGTTATTGTTTCGAATTCGATCAACTAGGTCAAACTTAGTTACTCTTATAAACCTATATTTATATATCATACACTCCAAAGAGCAACCCCTATCAATTCAAAGAAAATGGAAAAACCGACCGTTGGATGAGTTTATTACAATAAATTATGCGTGTGGTTAAAAATTTAGTCAATTTCACCATATTTAGAACCCGATCTAATTGGTCAACCGTAGTCACTTATATGTTTTATTGGTTGACCGATGGCGTGACAACAGCGAAACGTGCTTATTTTTTCACATCACATTTGTATATATCCCATCTATGGATGTGCTTGGACATAAGATACAAAAAATTAATTTTAATTACAAACACATTGGTGTATACCAATTTTACTCCTAAAGTTGTATGACATATACATTGCATTTAAATTGTTTAGGTTCATTCTAAAGCAAGCATGAAGTGGAAAATGAATTCAGAAAAACCAACCGCTCGATTGAGAGATTGTAATGTTTTATGGTGGTTGTAGAAAATTCAGCTAATTTGGTTATCGTTTAGAATTCGATCAACTAGGTCAAACTTAGTTACTCTTATAAACCTATATTTATATATCATACACTCCAAAGAGCAACCCATATCAATTCAAAGAAATGGAAAAACCGACCGTTGGATGAGTTTATTACAATAAATTATGCGTGTGGTTAAAAATTTAGTCAATTTCACCATAGTTTTGAACCCGATCTAATGGTCAACCGTAGTCACTTATATGTTTTCTTGGTTGACCAATGGCGGACAACCTCGAAACGTGCTTATTTTTTCACATCACCTTTGTATATATCCCATCTATGGATGTGCTTGGACATAAGATACAAAAAATTAATTTTAATTACAAACACATTGGCATATACCAATTTTACTCCTAAAGTTGTATGACATATACATTGCATTTAAATTGTTTAGGTTCATTCTAAAGCAAGCATGAAGTGGAAAATGAATTCAGAAAAACCAACCGCTCGATTGAGAGATTGTAATGTTTTATGGTGGTTGTAGAAAATTCAGCTAATTTGGTTATCGTTTAGAATTCGATCAACTAGGTCAAACTTAATTACTCTTATAAACCTATATTTATATATCATACACTCCAAAGAGCAACCCATATCAATTCAAATAAATGGAAAAACCGACCGTTGGATGAGTTTATTACAATAAATTATGCGTGTGGTTAAAAATTTAGTCAATTTCACCATAGTTTTGAAACCCGATCTAATTGGTCAACCGATTACCGATATGTAGAATATATATATGCACATATTCTATATAGAATAATAGAAGTATAAGAACTTCCACACACACACACACACACACAGATATATATATCTCTATATATATTATTATATATATAATATAAAAACACACACATATATAAATATATATACATATATATAAACACACACACACACATATATATATATCTCTATATATATATATATATAAACAAACACACACACACACACACACACATAATATATATATCTCTATATAAACACACACACACACACACACACATATATATATATATATCTCTATATATATATATTAATATATAACACACACACATATATAAATATATATATATATATATACATATATATAAACACACACACACACATATATATATCTCTATATATATTATATATAAACACACACACATATATAAATATATATATACATATATAAACACACACATATAAATAAATATATACATATATAAACACACACACACACACACACATATATATAGATATATAAACACACACAAATATATATATCTATGTGTGTGTGTGTATATATATTTATATTTATAAACACACACACACATAACTACAAATATATATATATATATATATAATATTTTACGGGCTTTTACGGGCCGGGCCGGGTTTTGCGGGCTTTAGGCGGGCCGGCCCTCGGCCCACCAAGGCGGGCTTTTGCGGGTTTTTTTGACGGCCGGGCCGGGCTAAAAGCCCTCCGGGCCGGCGGGCCTCCATCGGCCCACTTGATCCGCGGGCTTTTTGATGAGGCCTAGTTAAAATATAGCATTAAAATGCTCCTATCAGAAACCGCAAATGTTAATATATATAGACTCAATCACTAGATACATTACCAAATGTTTACATAAACTCGAAAGCACCAAAGTAAAAGCTCACTATGAGCATACTGCAACAGTAGTACGATAACAAAATAGGTTCTGAACCTAACCCTGCTACAACTACATGCCTCAATCTTAACCCTAGTTGTCCTGACCTACAGGAATAACCCCTACACCATGGAATAGTGCATCAAGTTGTAAACAACAAATCCGGTAAGCTTTTTAAGCTCTTATGAGTAAACTTAAATACAACGACTCAAACACCGCATGCTTGACAATTTCTCACACATGAATAAATTAAAGCAATCCAAAACCAACTCTACAATTTAGTAGGAACCCACGTCCCTCAATGGACATTAAAAGAAAGAAACCACCTGACACTCTCTTTTAAAAACGTTTAGTCATGAGTCCCAAGTGACCTATGTGTTACCTGAAAGGAGCATTTTTATGCAACGTTTTAATAGTTATTTCCTCATATTTTACTTAGTGATTTCCTTAACTAAATAAATTTTAATTTAGTTTTTATTTTCTAGGTACATTGGAATAAATGAAGAGAAATGACAAAAAAAGAGGAGTCCTGATGACAATAGGATACCTAGGTGGACTAGGAGAGCCCAAGAACAAGGTCAAGATGTGCTCTACAAAGGTGATATGGATTGGTAGTCATTTTTGGCAAGAAAAGATGGTTAAAAATCAGATTTTGGGTCCGTATTAGATGCAAACTGATTTTGCCCAAATTTCAAGAATAAATATGGATAACGACATCTCAATTAAATCCTAAATGCATGATTATGGCCAAAGGGAGACTTCGACAGATAAGGAAGGAGAAATTCAAGGGATTACAATAAGCAGAAAGGTTGAAAACAGGTCCAGATACATTCCTTGATGTCCACATTCATTCTTGGCCAAAATTGAGGAGATAAATCAGAAAATAATCATGTAATTAATGTAAAAATAATCTCCCTAAATCAAGGTGTTAAATTGGAGGCTTCTCATTGGTTGAGTGACATAACAGAGCTGGCGTGGCATTATTTGATTGGTTAATGCTGTGTGGATCAATCTTGAAGACTGGAGACTAAGTTGTCATCCTCCTATAAATAGGAGCATCATCGACACCAACCACGACACCACAACAACAGACACCTCTCTCCCTCAGTAAGTAAACATCAGAAAAATTCTCTCAATTCTCTAGTATTCAGAAGCTCTGCGTCTCACCCAAGGAGGAGAAGAAGTCATGCAATACATCAAGATCCTAGCTGCCATCCACCCTTGTCTAGTCCCTAGAAGATTGCTTGCTTTCAAGGATCTTCGAGTTCTTCGTCTCAAGGCCATGTCATCCATCTTTCACGGTGTATTTCATACATTCTTTTGTTTTCCTTTGTTTGATTTGTAGAGTTATGAATTCTAGTTAACATGACGTTAAGGGCAACGTTTAAAGCCCATTTATATGTTTTGAAATAAAATTGTGATTTTTATATGATTTTTATATGTTGATTTATATGTTGCTAATGTGAGATTGTTTGATTGATTTTGGATTGCAGAAAACTTTTGCATGTTTGTGTTCTTTGGTGGCTAACTTAGGATATATGCATGTAATTGGAGCTAGATTTAAGTAGTAAAGGCTTTGGACAAAAGTTGAAATCAATTAAGGAGCATTGCAAATAGATGAGCTTTCTCATACTAGGTTATGCACTTTGGTTGACATCCTTTCTTTGTTCTTAATGCACTGAATGTGTTCTTGATTAGCTAGCTTTCTAGACTATGATTGCATGTTCAATAGGATTGATTTAGATGCTTTCACTTAGATTAATTATTCAAGGAAAGTAAAGAATGGGAAATCGTTTGCTTTTTAATGTTTCACACGGTCAACTTCTTTCTCATGACATAGAAGATCAACTATAGGAATTGTGATTGGATTTCATTCATATGATTGTGGATTTGATCTTTGTTCCTTGCGTTCCACCCTTGTATATATGTTTTTATATATTTTTTTCTTTTATTTATTTTAATTTTCAAAACTCTAATTCTTAAATCCCCATTTTATTTAGTTATTTGTATATATTTTTGTAAATATTATAATTTTTATTTATTTTAATTCTTTATTTTTTTACAATACAGTGTTCCCTCAATCCCCGGTTAGAACGATTCATATTTACCATATACTAACGATGACATTTTCAGGGTTAAATTATACGCTTGCTTTGAGCGTATCATTACCCCTATGACCAACAATGGCAGACAGACTAGAGCTCTAACTAGATTGTAACCTCTCACCCGACCAAAGGTTATGGTATCCGATATACTTGCCTCTGTCACTACTGTGACACCAGATCCGTAGACTAAAAACGTTGAAAAAGTCCCACATTGTTAAAGGAAAAATATATTGTGTGCCTTCGTCAAAGTGATTGACGGAGAGAGAATCAAGCAATTACCGATTAACATCAATCAGCATGGATTACTAACCAATCAGTAGTTAATATCATCATTGTAATTGTTCTTTCCATTATAATTCTCTCCCTATATAAAGGGGTTATGAAATGAAATGAGTAGACCATTCCAATCTCCATTTTACTTTTACACGTTATCAGCACGCTCAGAGCAAATAGCAAAGAAAAAAAAAACACACTAGTTCTCTACTTTCTCTATTTCTCCCGTAAAAAAAAAAAAAAAAAAAATTTGCAAATCGGCCTTCGTCCCCCTCTCAAGCTGGTCTTCACCTCACCGGTTAGACCGGCCTCACCTCACCAGCCCTTCACCTCCGCCTCCGTCTACAGCCCAGAGCGATTTGCTCTCTGCACCCACCAGGCCGAGCGCTGCAGCACCCTACCTCTTGCTGCACACCAGCGCAACGCAGAGCGCGTAGCCCACCTCCGCTGACCACCCGCGCATCAGCCCGCAAGCCAGGCCACCTCCCAGCTCTGCATCATCGCGGCCTCCCACCTGCAAATCGCACCTTGCGTCAGATCTTGCCGTGCAACAGTCCCACGCGGCCCCAGCATTGTCTGCAGCAGCCGGCGCATCTGACAGCAGCAGCCCCTTGCAGCAGCACGAATGACCCCAGCCCTTCACCGGCCGCAGATCCTAGCGCACACCTAGCCTAGCCGCTGCCCATCTGTAAACCAGAAACAAGAACGCAGCACCAGAAGAAGAAGACGCGAGAAAAGAAAAAAAAAGAGAGAAAAAAAAAAAAAAGGTGATCGGGCCAGAAGTAACGACCCGGCCCAGAATAAAAAAAATAAAAAAAAGAGAGAGAGAAACAGGCCTTGCGGCCCAGAAGAAGAAAAAAAAAAGAAAAAAGAGAGGCCCTGCGGCCCAGACAAAAAAAAAAAAGTAGGCCTGCAGCCCAGAAAAAAAAAAACAAGGCCCACTGCTGAAAAAAAAAAAAAAAAAAAACGAAGCAGCCCAGTTTTTTTTCTTAAGCCCGAAAGCATCGCCACGCACGCCTACATCAACACGCGCGTGCGTTAGAATTGTTTTATTTTTTCGAAACCAAGTATGTTCTCTTTAATTTATTTATTTTCATACAATGGTATATTTAATTATTTATTTTCTTTAGTATGCTTTATATTTTATTGTTTATGTTTTTATCATGAACTTTTGAGCATGTTTCGTTAGATAATATTGATCCTCTTAAAGCATGCCTTGTTATTTATGTTTTACATAATTATGTTTAATCATATTTTAATTATGGTATAGTTTATACTTTATTTTGAACATGCCATATATATCTTGTTATATATTATTTATGCACTTGTGAGCATGTTTTTATATTATTATTTATGCATGCTTTAATTATATTTTATTTTTCGCATGCTATATTATTGCTATTATTATGTGTAGTATATAATTTGTTGTATATTTGTGAAATTTGAGCATGCCATATAGTTTATTTTTATATGCTATATTGTGCTATGATTATTTTTAATGCAACATATCAATACCGTTTGGCCATGATAATGAAAATTCATGCGCATTATCCATACACACTTACTGTGATAAAGCATTTTCACATAGCATCGAAAGAAAGGAAAAATGTGACCATTACGAATCTTGATCTTGAAATCTAATTCATATTTTTGGAAAATAATTTACGTGGATGTCTTTATGACTGCGTAATTTATATCTTCTCTCTTGTTTTATGTAGATGGCTGATCCAACTCGACCTGAGTTTGACATCTTGGACTCAGAAGGACTTGAGTACCATCGTTGGGTTTCCGATATGGAAACTGCCTTTGTGGCAAAAGACTACACTGCCACTATTACTGATCCCAAAGATGATGAACTATCTAATAAGGTGAAAGCAGATGCCTTAATTTTTCTGAGGCGACATATTGATCCTAGCCTACGCTGGGAGTACCTTCAGTTGAAGACACCCAAAGCACTGTGGGATGCCCTTAAAGGACGTTTTGGGAACATTCACGATACTTTGCTCCCAGGACTGGCTGTTCAGTGGAATGGAATCCGCTTGCTTGACTATAAAAAGGTCAACGACTTCAACAAGGACATGTTGCGCTTAAAGGCACGTCTCAATTTCTGTGGAAGGGAAATCACAGAAGATGATATGATCTACAAGACTCTTACCACCTTTCCTAATTCAGCTTTTATACTAGCGAACCAGTATCAGTTGGATTATGACAACAAAAGAATTACAACCTTCAATAAGTTGATAAGCCTACTGCAAGTGGCTGAAAGACAAAATGATATTCTCTTGAATAAAAATGCCAGGCCCTTTGGGACAAAGAAAATTCCCGAGGCTAATTATGGAAAAATGAAAGGTGGAAATAACTCCAATGCAAGGGGGTATAGACGTGCTGATCCCTACCCACGTGGCAACAATGCACCACGTGGAAAGGGACATGGGGATCATGGAAACAAGATGCCAAAGGAAAGAGTTGACAATGAACCATGCTATAGGTGTGGATTCATTGGGCATTGGTATAAGAACTGCCAAGCAAACAACAGAGTAGCAGCCAATTACAAGAGGTATAGAGAGTCTAAAGAACAAGTGGCTCACTATATGGAAGAAGGAGGTCATGACCTAGACGTCAACCTTACAGTTGCAGACTCCAATGGCAAAGAGGAACTTGCTAAGTCAATGGATGCTCTCAATCTTGACTGATCTGCTTTATTCATTTTATTTTCCAAAGACAGTTGTGAAGGCATAATGCCTCATTTTTAATTAGACTATTGTTTGGTCTTAAAGTTTATTTTCAATCATGGATAAGATTTCTGAACAAGACCTTGATTTGATTATCGTTGGCTTATTAATAAACTTTGAATTTTATTCTGAAGCACTGAATTTATTCAAATTTATTTCTATACACATATTTACATGGTTCGAAATAGCACTATAAAGATGTAAAGCAATACATCTAGAAAAAAAGAAAAATTATACGCAAATAGAAATACTCTAAAGAATATGAGTTATATTTTCTAAATACCTCCCATTTATTTGTAGGAATGAATAGAGAAGAACTTGAGTGCTTAGATGTTAGTGGAACTACCCACATAATATTAAGACATAGGCAATTATTCATTGAACTAATAGCCTATAATTCCTCTGTGACTACGATGATTGGATTATCACAACTAATAAAAGGGCGAGGAACTGCCAAATATTTTTTGCTGCCTAATGGCAAACACTTAAAGTCACAGACGCTCTATATGAACCAAGAGCTAATCGAACCTTATTAAAGTTTCAAAACTATTTGTGCCAACGGTTATCATGTAAAAACACACCGTGAGAATGGAACTGAATACCTTGATATTACATCTAATGACTGTGGAAGGAAACGCATCTTAGAGAAACCTATGAGTCAATCTAGTGGACTGTACCTCACTACGATTCGGATCATTGAATCCTATATTGTCACCAACAATGAAATGTGGGACACTGACTCATACAGGCTTTTGCATGACCGCCTCTGGCACCGAGGTCATGACATGATGATCCGTATTTTTAAAGAACCCACACTGATATCCCTTCTTTCGAGTGAAAAATGGGAGAAAAATCTGCCACACTGCAAGGTGTCGGTTCTAGTATTGCTCAAATGTAGTCATTGCTTTTCTGAAGTACCAGAAGCACTACCTCCCTCCCATTATGACTCATTGACTATTTCAAAGGTACATCACTCGTTTTGCAAAGCCTGCTCTTTAGCAAAAATAGGATCGAGACCTTCCTATGCTAAAGATACAAAACAAAACATTCCATTCTTACAAAGGATACAAAGAGATGTCTGTGGACCTATCCACCCAGAATGCGGACCATTCAAGTACTTTATGGTTCTGGTGGATACTTCGATAATCTGGTCACATGTCGTTTTATTGTCCACAAGAAATGCTGCAATACTCCTAGCACAGATTATACGTTTAAGGGCTCACCACCCTGATCACCCTATCAAGTATATAAGGCTTGATAATGCTGGAGAGTTTACATCAAAAGCATTTGATGATTACTGCATATCTATTTGGATCGATGTAGAGCATCCTGTACCCCATGTGCATATACAAAATGGTCTCGCAGAAGCCACCATCAAAAGGCTACAGATGGTGGCTAGGGCATTGGTTATGCGCACCAACCTGCCTATATCTGCATGGGGTTATGCAATATTGCACGCAGCTTTACTTATTCGTTTAACAACCACAGCTAGCCAACCATTTTCTGCGTACCAGTTGGTAACTGGATATGAGCCTGACACTTCACACTTACGCATATTTGGTTGAGCAGTATATGTGCCTATTGCGCCCCCACAGCGCACCAAAATGGGTCCTCAGAGACGATTAAGTATTTATGTTGGATACGAATCCCCAACAATTATCGGCTATTTGGAACCCTTGACAGGCGATCTCTCTAGCGCTAGATTTGCGGATTGTCACTTTGATGAGACAGTCTTCCCGTCGTTAGGGGGAGATAGAAAAAAGGATTTTCCAAGGGAACGACAGGAATTGTCGTGGTTTGTCCCCACTCTATCTCATCTTGATCCCCGCACTTCACAAAATGAAAGTGAAGTGAAAAGAATAATCGATCTTCAGAACGTAGCAGATTCGATGCCTGATGCGTTTACTGATATCGTAAAAGTGACGAGATCACATATACCAGCTGCAAATGTGCCTGCAAGGTTAGAAGTCCCCAACAAGGGGCACGGTGCCGCAGATAGAGGCACTGCAACCGCACTTAGTGGAGGTGTGGTTGAGGCCGTGGCTCCCCAAGGAAGAGGGGGAGGTCACTTGGTTCGATTGACACTTACCCAAGGAAGAAGAGGGTGAGTAAGGCACAAACCAATCATCAATGTATAGAATCCCTCTCATGAGATTATCTCTGATTATAGTTATGTCCATGAATCAATACTGGAGGATGCTCCGATGTTTGAAATGATTCCAGAGAACAAAGAAATCTCAAAGGATTACGAGAGTACGTATGAGTTGATAGAAAGATCTTCCATACACATTGATGATATATACTGTTGCTCAAGGAATCATAGAGCACGATGATATCGAACCACGCTCTGTTGAAAAATGTCAACAAAGAGCAGATTGGCCTAAATGGAAAGAATCAATCCAGGTAGAATTAGATTCTTTTACAAAGAGACAGGTATTTGGTCAGGTAGTGCCCCACTAAGTGTAAAGCCTGTAGGACATAAATGAGTCTTTGTCAGAAAGCGTAATGAGAAGAATGAAGTCCTGAGGTACAAGGCTCGCCTTGTGGCGCAAGGTTTCTCACAACGCCCTGGAATTGACTACGAGGAGACATACTCTCCCGTAATGGACGTTATAACGTTCCGCTACTTAGTTAGCTTAGTAATTTCCGAAGGACTGGAAATGCAGCTCATGGATGTGGTTACTGCATATCTCTATGGGGATCTAGATTCAGAGATATATATGAAAAGTGCCTAATGCCCTTACATTACCCAAGTCAAGTGACTCTAAACCATAGAGTGCGTTTGCAATTAAGTTGAAACGCTCACTTTACAGATTGAAACAATCCAGACGGATGTGGTATACCCGTCTAAGTGACTACTTGATTAGGAAGGGATATAAGAACGATGAATTATGCCCCTGCGTATTCATAAAGAAAACAAGTTCCGGATTTGCAATTGTAGTAGTATATGTCATAACTGGTACTCTTGATGAAATAAGAGAAACCGCGAGCTACTTGAAATCCGAATTTGAGAAGAAGGATCTTGGGAAAACTCGATTCTATCTAGGCCTTGAACTAGAACACCGAGTTTGTGGAATATTAATCCACCAGTCTGCATATGTCCAAAAGTCAAGCGATATAACATGGAAAAAGCACATCCTGCTAGCACTCCCATGATCGGTCGAAGTTTGGATGCAAGGAAAGATCCATTTCGTCCAAAGGAAGATGCCGAACAAGTGTTGGGAGCTGAAATTCCCTATCTAAGTGCAATAGGTGCATTATTGTACTTAGTCCAATTTACTCGACCAGACATTGCATTCTCAGTGAACTTGTTAGCTAGATTTAGTTCAGCGCCAACGCATCGTCACTGGAATGGTATCAAGAACATTTTCGATACCTAAAAGGAACCATTGACTTGGGACTGTTCTTTCCCTACAGAGAGACAAGAGGGACCGCAGATGGAACTGCAATCCCTAAAGGAAATGTTGATGGCGAAAACGCCACTCACTACACTAAAACGCCAAATGACGTTTTGGTCGGTTTTGCTGATGCTGGATACATATCTGACCCACATATCGTTCCCAAACTGGTTATGTATTTACCAATGGGAACACGGCGAAATTTTGGAGATCAACCAAACAAACCCTTGTGGCTACCTCCTCGAACCACTCAGAGATCATTGTTGTACATGAGGCGGTTCGTGAGTGTGTATGGTTAAGAACTATCATTGCACATATTCGAGGGATTAGTGGTTTGAGTTCTACCACTGAAGAGCCTACTTGCATTTATGAACACAATGCAGCTTGCATCGAACAGATGAAGCTAGGTTATATTAAGGGTGATAACACAAAACACATATCGCCAAAATTGTCATGCAATCAGCAACAACAGACTCTCCTCAAGATTCAAATGAATCAAGTAAGGTCTGAGGAGAATGTGGCAAATTTGTTCACCAAATCATTGCCTAAGGACACATTTGAGAAACATGTGAAAAGCATAGGAATGCGAAGACTTTCCAAGCTCCCTAGATTAATGTAAGTATCAGGGGGAGGTGTAGACGTCAGGGGGAGTCTAACACACACATGTCATACTTAAATGTAAACGGTGCGTTGTGCTCTTTTCCTTCGACCAAGGTGTATTTTTGTCCCACAGGGTTTTTATTGTTACTTGGCAAGGTTTTTAGTGAGGCAACAACTCATGCACCATTTCGTCTTTGACTTGGCACAAGGGGGAGTGTTAAAGGAAAAACATATTGTGTGCCTTCGTCAAAGTGATTGACGGAGAGAGAATCAAGCAATTACCGATTAACATCAATCAGCATGGATTACGAACCAATCAGTAGTTAATATCATCATTGAAATTGTTCTTTCCATTGTAATTCTCTCCCTATATAAAGGGGTTATGAAATGAAATGAGTAGACCATTCCAATCTCCAGTTTACTTTTACACACATGACTCAAAATGTTACATCAAAACTCAAATACTATTTCAACACAATAAAATCAACAATTACATGATATATTTTATTCCCGCAAAGAGTAAATGCTTAAAACAATAACCTAAATAAAATCACAATCTATTATGCATATCACAATGCCATGCCAGTAAGATATATATTTCACGTAAATATACACACACACACACACACACACACACAGTCATGTACTCAGGAATGTCACTAATACCAACTATAGTCCACAATCACAAAACTCGAGAAAAATCATTATTATAATTAAATCTCATTTTACTTACCTATGAACCGTAGCCAATCATGTTCATATAATTTAAAACAAAACTTTATTTCTAGAAAACAATTTCACAATTCAGTGATTAAACCGAACAATAATGTAACTCGGTTCATAAATGAACCACGTGAGATTTACTCATCTCTAAATCCCACTGCCTTCTCTTATAGCCGAGATAAGCTACAGAACACATGCACTCCGTCAATCACCTAAGTAAAATAAGATCTCAACTTAGCAAATGACTTCAAAATGAAAGTGGTTAAGGTTCGAACAGAGCATTTGAACTAAAAACCGAAAATTTCGTCAATCGAGAAAAAATATTTTGTGAGACCTCCCAAGGTCTTCGAAAAACTTTTACGATCAATATCTCAAAATTATAAGACGATCTAACAGTAGGATCCTCCCAGATCGCAAACCTAGAAAATCAAAATTACTTAAATCTAGCATGCTTCAATTTATCACAATATGACCTCCTGATATATCGACAAGATCTTATTGACAAGCAGGTGACAAGAATGAAAACAGAACCCAAAAACCTGGCCGGACACCCCACCAAGTGCTGCTGGCAGTGGCTGAGCATGGGCTCCACGCGCCGCTGGTAACCCTAAAATTGGATCACAAAACCTATGCCAAAATGTTCATTTCAACATGTACAACAATTTTCACAACTAGCATAAAGTCTGAATCAAAGCCATTTGGCTGGAATTTACCTAGAAAAATCCAAGAATTTCAAATCCAAAATTCGACCTCCACACTTTAAATCGTTGCAAGCCGCTTGGACGGAAACATCTACATCTCCTAGGCTTTAAAAGCCCCCAAGAATCATCACTTCAGGTGGCCGGAATCGATCAAGATTTCCGGTGGTGTCCCAACACAACACTGCCACCAAGGTTCTTTGCCTTGCTGCGTCTTCCATAGCCCAAATCGTGCAACAAGGCTACCCCATACTTGAAGAGGGAGGAGAGATGAAGGGATTGGAACCAGTGACGCAGCCAACGGTGGCCAGCAGAGATATCGCCCGAAGATGGATTGCGGTGATTTCCCGTCGGGGAGAGAGAAAAGGGAGCTCGAGTTTTCAATTTTGGAAACCTTGGGTTTTTTTTGTGATTTTTCTCAAAATTTTTCTATTTATTCAAAAATGGAAACCTTTTATGTTGCCCATAACTTCTTCATACGAACTCTGATTTTCGAGTTTCGCATGTCCACGGACTCGTATCGACTCGCTCTACGATTTCCATGAAGGAATTTATCACAGAATCCTAACGTATAAAAAGTGAACCCTTGAATTGAAGCATTCCGAGCGAATAATTGTCCGAAATAATTTCTATTTCTTGATTAATCATAAGAACAAGGCATCGAAACTATAATTTGTACTAACTGGGACTTCTATTAATTTCAAGCAAATTACAAGAATTCAATAAGAAAATCCAGGTCATTACAGTTGCATTGCTTGATAGAGTTTGGAATTTTATTTTTTGTCATATTATATTTAAGTATATGTTAAACTATAACCTACAGCTATCAATTTTAATGATATCAATTCCTACTCCAAACAACAGCAAAAAAAAAAAAAAAGACACATCCAAAACCAAGACAGACTTTAAAGTACGGTCAAGTATTTGTATATCAAGTTTATTCAGGTAGCTTAGATCGAGTCTGATCTATATTTCATTACATGTAGGAAGAAGAAGAAAAAAAAAATAATGCGAGCTTACTGGATCTGTAACAGCGATAAACTTGATCAATATTAATTTGCAGACTGGTTTTCCACTTACTAATCAGTAGTACTCTCCGAAAGGAGATATATTGATAAAAAACAAAGGAAATGTTATATATATATATATATATATATTACAGCATGGCACAAATCAACACTTCTGACCTATAAACACTACACAAAACGTTGTATTTCTCCATTCCAATTGTCATACCAAACCAAACCATTCCTAGAACTAAACACAAACATAATGTAATAGGATGCAAAGTAGGCAAAAAGAAATCCTTAAACAGTGAATCAGAAACCAAAGGTGTAAAACAAACAACAGATCAGTGCCTGTTCTTGGAAAGTAGACACACCCAAACTCCACAAAGCAAGTACCATGAACTGAGTTGATAGGTCGAAGGAAGAAGAGACAGAAAGTAAACTGAGTCTAAAGAAGTCGAGCAAAGAATTTGAATAGAAGAGGGAGTGTCCCTCTTAAATTCAAGCCCATACAAATATGGACCATAGAAGATCAAAGGACACCATAGTAGGATGTCGCCACATGTCCCACTATCATTTTAGATTCTTGCACACGCTTGAGAAAGCAGTTGAAACGACCCCTGCATTTATTACTTCGCTTCAGTCAATACACTAAGCCCTGACGTTTCAGCAACTGAACGATATTCCAACACGTGTCTCACATGCATCAGTTATCATTTTACCCCACTCGGTAAAGGAGGCCCAAGCCCTCAGTTCTACCTTGTCAGGTAAAGGAGGCCTAAGCCCTTGATTCTAGAGGTGGGTTCACGAAACCAAAAACTGAGCCGAAAGCCAAAAAAACCGCTCTAAAATGAAAAAAACCAAACCAGATTATGCAAAACGATGTCGTTTTATGTCTTAATTCAGAAACCCTAATGACTTAAGCCATAAAAATAGCCTCTCAATCTTTGATTCCTCACTTCCTCTCTCCGTCTATCGAACACGGCCTCCCTTCAGCGACCCACAAACACACACACACACACACACACTCTCTCTCTTTCTCTCTCTTTCTCTCGTCCAGCAATCAGTTAGTCCGGCGGCCAAGGTGGTAGTCCGATTCATCGATCGCCGTCGAGTTCCTTGAAGATCGTCATCGACCAAGGTGGTGGTCCGATTTGTCGATTTTCTTTTCAACTATCTTTATTTCTCTGTTAACCTAATTCATTTTGTTAATCTAATCGTTTCAGGGTCCAAAGAAAGGTGGAAAGCTTCCAGTTGCAGCTTCTAAGAATAAGCCAGAAATTCTTTGCTCCTTCTAAATCTTTTGTAATGGTTCTTTCAATTTTACTTTTGTAAGATTTACTATTGCAACTGTGCTTACTAATTGCGGTGGTGGCTTGATAGGAGAAGGTGGTGAACCCATTTCCTCCAAAGAGAGATCCATCCCGATTCTACAAATGGACCAAGGCTGTTCAGATATGACTCGGTATGTATTTGATCATTCCTTTTCTTTTCTTTTTTTCCTTCTATATCATGCATATTCATCTTAGTATAATGGATTCGATTGCTTGCTAATATGCACTTTGTTGTTAATCTGTGATTCAGTATTCTATTTGATACGCCTAACAGCAAGCGTCAAATTTAACCCTATAAAATGTCATCGCTAGTATATGGTAAATATGGATCGTTCTAATCCGGGGATTGATGGTACACTTGTAATTGCAAAAATAAAGAATAGAAATATATACAAGTGAACACAAAAGGGGGTTTTAGGATTATTAAATCAAAAATTAAATAAATAAAATAAAGAAAATGTAAAACCACATATACATGGGTGGAACGCAAGGAACAAAGATCAAATCCACAATCATATGAATGAAATCCAATCACAATTCCTATAGTTGATATTCTATGTCATGTGAAAGAAGTTGACCATGTGAAACGTTAGAAAGCAAACGATTTCCCATTTTTTACTTTCCTTGAATAATTAATCTAAGTGAAAGCACATAAATCAATCCTATTGAACATGCAATCATAGTCTAGAAAGCTAGCTAATCAAGAACACATTCAACGCATTAAGAATAAAGAAAGGATGTCAACCAAAGTGCACAACCTAGTTATGAATAAGTTCACCTATTTGCAATCCTCCTTAATTGATTTCGACTTTTGTCCAAAGCCTTTACTACTTAAATCTAGCTCCAGTTACATGCATAAATCCTAAGTTGGCCACCAAAGAACATAAACATGCAAAATTTTTGTAAAACAAAATCAATCAAGCAATCTCACATAAGCAACATATAAATCAACATAAAGAAATCACAACTTTATTTCAAAACATATAAATGGGCTTTAAACTTTGCCCTTAACGACAGGTTAACTAGAATTCATAACTCTACGAAATCAAACAAAGGAAACAAAAGAAAAAGATGAAATACACCGTGAAGGATGAACGATGAAGCCTTGAGACGAAGAACTTGAATATCCTTAAAAGCAAGCAATCTTCTAGGGACGACACAAGGGTGGATGGTGGCTAGGATCTTGATGTATGACATTGTAAGGCCCCGTACCTTAACATCTTTATGAAGTACGTTTTTATCGGTTTTGACCATGGAGTTGACTTTTTAATTTGTCTGTTACGTCGGAATATTCCTTGAGTACGTCGTAGGTTACGAAAAATTTAGTTCGTGGACACGCAGTTTGTATCGATCGGAGTTTTTATGGGAAAGTTGTGATTTAATGTTTGGAAGGTACTGTTCCTTATTAAAATATTGGTTTCTAAAAAGAAAAAAGAAAGGGAAATAGATTATTAAGAGGAGAGAGAGAGACTGAATCGGGACAGAGCCCGACCTCCCAAACCCTCCCCCTTTCTTTTTCTTCTTCTCCCCGAACCGGACCTAATTTCGGGCGAATCACCGCAGCCGGACCTTGTTAGACTCGTCCCCGGCCATCGAAGCTTCCTCTCTTCATTCTCTTTCATTTCAGGTACGTGATTTTCGATGGGTAGCTTTGTTTTGAACTAATTTGGGGGAGGATTGCCGATCGGGTTTGGGAACCTTCGGTTGGGTTTTCGATTTCCGGCTGTCTCTGGCCTGAAATCCTTGTGATTTTGGTTCTCTGTGAAGGGTTAAACACATTTCCAACCTTTTTGTAGCTTGATTCGGCCGGAGGAAGTGGTAGTGATGATGAATAGTGGTGATGAACAGTAGCTATCGGGTTTTTTCAATTTTGGGTTGAAATTCCGACCACTTTTGCTTAGTTTTAGTTGTTATTGCAGGTTTAAAGATTGTTGGGTTTGCTGTGGTGATGCGTTTAGGCTAGTTAAGTTGGCCGGAGATGGGGTTTGGTGTGATGGCGCGTGAAACCACGTGCCGCCAGTGGTGGTGGCGTGTTGAGTCGTTGTCAGACTAGTTAACTGCGTTGTGGGGTGTTGTTGTTGTTGGGAACCTTCGATTAGCATTGTTTTAGCCTTGTGATTAATTGTTTGGTTGGATGTTTTGATGTTATGGTTTACAATCTTCTGGGTTAATCCCTTGATAAATTACTATTAGGGCTAGTGGAGATTTAATCTACTTGGTTGATAATTTGAAGTTGATATGGAGATTTTTAGAAAAGGAAATTATATTATTTTGGTGGATAATTGTGATTAAGGATTTGAAATTGAATTAATTGAGTAATCGAGACGATCCTTGTGAAGGTGAAGATTAGAGAGTTAGCGAGGATGTTGATTAGTTGTTGAACTCTGAATTTGAGAGTCTGAATCATAAATTGAAGAGCCCAAGTTTAGAGGAATTATCCACAAGCACTATTTATTTTTCTTTTTCAAGGGAATGAGTTTTATTTCTTTAATGATTTCCTTGGTGAGGTTAATTTTATCATGCCCAATTATTACAGGACGTACTGAGCCCTCGAGCGAGGAGGACACGGGCAGGCAGCAGGATTAGCTGCGGTCTCACTAGTGAGGGGACTTTTATTTTGTTTAAATAATGCATGCAGCATGGTATTAAGTTTTCAGTTGGAATACTATTTTGAGTAAAGGTGATTTTGTGGAAAGTAAAGGGTTTAAAAAGAAAGCAGTTGACAAAGAGGCTAGTTTGGCGCATGCATATCTTACCTAGTTGGCAGTCCCTTCTAGGTAATAGTCCCGGTTGGTAGTCCTTTCAGACTACAGCCCGGTTGGCAGTCCTTCCAGATGACATGAGGTAGTTAGTTGGCAGTCCCTTCTAACTACTTGTGGCTAGTTGGCAGTGCCTGGTAGGAGCATTTTTATGCGACGTTTTAATAGTTAACTCCTCATATTTTACTTAGTTATTTCCTTAAATGAATAAATTTTTAATTTAGTTTTTATTTTCTAGGTACATTGAATAAATGGAGAAGAAATGAGCATAAAGGCATAAGGGATGCAGAAATGAAGAAATGGAGTTTTCCTGGTCCGACTAGGAATCCCAGTCAACACAGGAATCCTGATGAGGCTAGGAAACCTGAAGGCATTAGGAGACCACATGGCTTGAAGATATTATTGAAGATATTATGAGAGATTAAATCTGATTTTTGCATGGGAAATGATGGAGATAATGTGAAAATAAGGAGGAAATCAAGAAGTTTTCATTCACATAAATTCTTCTTATTTCGTGGAGATAAAAAAGGAGTTTTATTTCAATATTTATCCTAATTATCTTATTTCCTATTGATTATAATTCTAATTAATTTCTTATTTTTCTTGATTTTAGGAGTTTATTGTGAGCACAAATCTTGCAAGAAATTAGTGCAATTCAAAGGAGAGGAATAAGGGATGTATCTGGTCACTATTCAAGCAATATACCATGAGTCATTAAGGGGAAAAGAGATCAGAGAAGATCAAGGAAATTTGGAGGAGAAATCACCTCTAGATGGCCATGATTGCATCACAAGAGAGGAGAATTCCACTATAAATAGCAGCAATCCTTGACCAACAACACCACAACACTCAACACACCTCTTCATTAAGAAAATTCTCTCCATAATGTCAAGCTTTCTCACCATCCTCTAGTTTCAAGTCTCTGCGTCTTCAAGCAAAGAGAAGAAGAGAAGAAGAAGCCATGAAGGCTCTTAGCCACCATCATCCACCTTGTGTCGTGAAGCTTTGGAGCCTTGCTTTCAAGATCCAAGACCAACGTCTCAAGCTTTCCACCATTCATCCTTCATGGTGTAATTCTATCTTATTCCTTGTAACCTTTTTGGTTTTCTTTGTTTTGATTTCGTATGAACTTGATTTCTAGTTGACATAAACGTTAAGGGCAAAGTTTGAAGCCCGTTTATATGTTTTGAAATAAAGTTGTGATTTTTATATGTTGATTTATATGTTGCTAATGTGAGATTGTTTGATTGATTTTGGATTGCAGAAAACTTTTGCATGTTTGTGTTCTTTGGTGGCTAACTTAGGATATATGCATGTAATTGGAGCTAGATTTAAGTAGTAAAGGCTTTGGACAAAAGTTGAAATCAATTAAGGAGCATTGCAAATAGATGAGCTTTCTCATACTAGGTTATGCACTTTGGTTGACATCCTTTCTTTGTTCTTAATGCACTGAATGTGTTCTTGATTAGCTAGCTTTCTAGACTATGATTGCATGTTCAATAGGATTGATTTAGGTGCTTTCACTTAGATTAATTATTCAAGGAAAGTAAAAAATGGGAAATCATTTGCTTTCTAACGTTTCACATGGTCAACTTCTTTCTCATGACATAGAAAATCAACTATAGGAATTGTGATTGGATTTCATTCATATGATTGTGGTTTTGATCTTTGTTACTTTCGTTCCACCCTTGCATATATGTTTTTACATTTTCTTTATTTTCTTTATTTTAAGTTTTGATTTAATTATTCTAAAACCCCCTAATTGTGTTTACTTGTATATATTTCTTTCTTTGTTTTATTTTTGTAAATAATACTTTTTTCTTTTATTAATTTGTTTTTACATTGACTGGTGTACCCTCAATCCCTGGCTAGAACGATCCCTACTTATTCTATACTAACAACTACATGCAGGGTTAAATTGCGCGCTTGCTCAAAGCGTATCAGTGCCTTCTAACCACCGTCTCCTATTCTGGTTGGCAGTCCCTTCCGATCAGTCATCTAGGTGGCAGTCCCTCCCAGATGGCATGAGATGCTTAGAAAGCAGTCCTTCCTAATCATCAAATGAGTTTTCTTGGAAAAGGATTAAGTTGGAATTATTATGGAATCTCGCTGCATGTTGGTTTTGTTGAAAAGAGAAATGGGGAAGCATTCCATTAATTGTTTCAGATTTTGTTTCAGTTTTGTCCACTCACACTAATGAATTTTATATTTTTTCCCCTGGGCTATTTGTTTTCAAATGCTCAAATTTCAGATTGGCCGAGATCGCGTCCAGGCACTAGAGACTTTGGAATCAGCGCTTCCGTTTTGTCCGTAGGTTATTACTTAACCTACCTTGTATGATATCGGCTTAGCTATTAGTGTTGCTCTGATAATCCTTTTTAATTTGGTGGATGGTTTTGTTTGAATTGATGTTTATCATACTGAGGTTGTGATGGAATTCGTACCTTCTGAATGTGACATCTACGCTTGAAATGTAAATATGGTATTGTGTGTTTGAGTAGAAGTTAAAGATTTAATCATGTCCAGGTTTGTGAACTATTTGCGTAGCCCATATTTAGGGGAGGTTCTGCTGATTTTTCAGTAGGATTTCACCTAACATGGGCCCCGCAGGCTCGTATCCAGGTTTCAGGATGATTCTTAGGTCGGGTCTTGTCAGACATGACTTCTTCTCCTCCTTGGTTGAGATGCAGAGCTTCTGAAGACTAGAAAATGGAGAGAATTTTTCTGATGTTTATTTACTGAGGGAGAGAGGTGTTGTGGTGTGGTGGTGTTGGTGTGTAAAGAGGGCTATATATAGGGGAAGGCAAGGCTTCTTGAATTTAATTTCTAAGGAATTTTCTGGTTGCACCACACAGCTCCAACCAATGAATTAATGCCACGTCAACTCTGCCTTGTCACTCAACCAATCAAAAAGCTCCAAAATAAGTCCATAATCTTTCCAAATATATTATTGCTGATTTTCCCAAGATTTTATCTGATTTTTCTCTTAATTTTCGGCCAAAATAATCTTGAGTGAAAATAGGAATGAATTTGGACTTGTTTTGGACCTTTTCTCTCTTAAATCTCTCCATGACATCATTATCCTTGATCCTCTCTTGATTTTTGACATTAACTCCATGATTTCCATCCATTTTTCATGCCAAAATATATTCTTGAAATTCGGCCAAAATCAGTTTGCATCTAATACGGACCCAAAATCTGATTTTTAACCATTTTTTCTTACCAAAAATGACTCCCAATCCATATCACCTTTGTAGAGGACATCTTGATCTTGTTCTTGGGCTCTCCTAGTACACCTAGGTATCCTATTGTCAGCAGGACTCCTCATTTTTTGCCATTTCTCTTCATTTATTCCAATGTACCTAGAAAATAAAAACAAAATTAAAATTTATTTATTTAAGGAAATAACTAAGTAAAATATGAGGAAATAACTATTAAAACATCGCATTAAAATGCTCCTATCACTATTCATTTGTGTTGTTATGATGGAAGAGTGAGTTTTGATTACTGGCTTTGGTCGGATGTGGCTCTTGGGATGTGGTCGTCAACTGTGTGTGTTGCTGGCTATTCTGGTGGTCAAACAAGAAAAAGAAAAGGGGGTGGCTGTGTTGGGGATTCTGATGCATTTACATAACTATGTTGTCTTGTTTCACAGGTAAAGTTTCCATCTTTTGCTTCTTGATCTATGCATTTACGTAATTATGTGGTGATCATTTGCAACTGATGATATTATTTTGTGGGTTGTTGATTATGGCAGAGAAGATGGAGCTACTGGAATTGTTAATGATGGGTCTGAGGTGTTGTACCAAATGAAAGGCTCGGTTGGGTTGAGTGCTCCTCTCATGATACAAACTATGGCATTCATGATTCAATAAAATGGTATCCCAATTTTGATTCTGAAATCTGTTTGGTTCTTAAATTTCTAGGTATGTATGTTTGGTTCTGAAATTTCTATCAAGAATTAATTAAATCTGTTTGGTTCTGAAATTTCTAGGTGTGCTCACGTGTGGCATGCTATAACTGGTTACTGGGGTGGTGTTAGACCTGGTGGAAGGGTGAAACTTGCATGTGGGATTCTGTATCTTGGCTTATATATAGTCAATGGAGTGGGCTGCAATGAACCAACCAAAATATAGACCAAGGGGGCCCCAGTGACGTGGACAGATTACATCCTCAGGAATTGGTTACTTTGTGTTGACCGTGAACTCACTGTTAACTGTAAATGTTTTGCCGTCATAGTGAAACAAGCGGGGGCTAATGGTATTTTCGCTGTGAAAATATCTCCATACCCTGGTTCATTGAAGTCATCTGCCTCACAAACATCTGGCCTTATGGATATCTCTTCCCCTTAGAGCTAAGTAAAAGCAGAGAGAGCAAAGCTATCCCTTCATGATTCAATCATGAATGAGGCAAAATACCGCCTAATCCCGGTGGCTCATCGTTGTTATGTAGATGGATAATGATTGTTGTGATTCAGTTTGATTTTGGTTGCAGAAGAGAAGAGATATGGTTTGGCAGCTGTACCGGTAAGGTAATGCCGGCAATGATTAGTTGGAACCGGAAAGCCTCACCTCAGTAGGACAGAGCAACATCGACGGTACGGGTTCCTCCCCATTTTCTGTAAAATCCTTTAATTTTTGGATGTTTGTATATGTTGATCAATCAAATATGTAGTTTGATTTGGTTGTATTGATTTCAAATGTTGGAATATTGGGATTGCGAACAGGAATAGGATATCTAAGCACGTAAACTTAAATCTTTGTAGCAATAGAGGGAAGTCGATCTAAACTTTTGTGTTTCCGCCCATGTAATCCAGGATTTGATGGAGTTAATACATTGATCTAAACCCCCGAATTACAGAAGTCGGATTCGGGAAGGGGACCGTATCTCCTAGGCTTACTGATACTGGGCCTTGTTGTAGAAAATATTAAACAAGTTCACAAGTTCGAAGCACTCCTGCGAACAATCGTTCCTGCAATCTGAACTGAACTCAACCATCTGGTAGTGTCTTATCTTTGCATTTGGGTTTTGTTTTTGTGTTGAATACACTCCCCTTGCGCTATTCTGACAGTAATGAAATTAGTGGTTGGCTGACATCCGGTTCTTACCATTTATTTATTGTGGGAATTGTTGGTTTGGGTGGTTTCCTGTGGTAGGCACGGGGCATAACAAGTTAATTGTTTGATTCTAAAAGTTAATAATTGAATTTGTAACCGGTATTTGTTAGTGCTTGGAAAACACCATATTGTTGCTCCGGTGATTAAATTTTCATGCTATCACTAGTAGATGGTTGGTTCCAACCTACACCCCCAATAGAGGAAATAGGCATTTGAAAGCATCCTCTAGTGAAACAAACGTGTTAGATTCATTTGGGCAGGTTTAGAAAATTTAAGATTGCGTGTAATCTGTATGGATCTTAGTGTCATATAAAACAGCTGAGTGTTGTAATTGTAATAACGGGGGGACAATGATAATCCATTTATACATGTGTACAGTGAAATAGTAGGGGTAAAGTAATCTAAATCCGTATTGGTTGGAGTAATTACAGTTACAGGTATAGTTAACGTGTTGCTAAAATAGGGTGTCTGGACATTTACCAAAATGATGACAATGGGTATCGTGGATATGAAGATGGATGATACGAAGTTTGTTGAGAAGGTGAATAGCGAAATTAAATGATGAGGCCGAAATTATGGTTACTTTCATATAATGATGCAGCAAGTACTATAGACATGTAGTCCTGAGTTGAAGAAGATGTAGGTAACTACCTAGATTGCATTTCGTTATTGTGTATAGCAAGATGAGCGAAACCATCTTTATGTTTGACATTATTGTTTGGTATATTTATGTCTATGTACTAAGCATTTCCGTAATTATGCAGGGCATCGCTTTCAAGACTAAGTAGACGTACTGTAAGAGAAACCAGTGAGGCGATTTACACATTCACCTTCATCTGTCAACCTTGCTGTGAAGTGGAAGTGTCATTATGTTGTAAGCAATCATATTCAGAATGTCATCACATGATTTGAATGAAAAAGTTAATATGTTAAGTGGTTATTCCTTATCCGGGGACCACATGGAATGTTGTTTGCAGTTAATATAGGAAGCCTTCATTTTGTCGGTAATCATCCTCCGATAAGAGGGACTAAAACTGTAACTATAGCTGGCATGTTGACGGTCCATATTGAAATCAACCGAGCAGAAGCTAATGTTATCCCACAACATGCATCAAAGTCGGTGAAATGACCGTATATTAGTAGGTGAGATATGTTGCATGTTTTGGAACTGATATGAAAATGAAATGTTATCTGAATTGTTGAAATATGAATGTGTAGATTAATTATGGCTAGACTGGGAGTCTAGTGTTGTTGTACATGTAGGTGTGTAATATTTGAGTAGACAAATGAACTAATGTAGGAAGCATTCAATTTTAGAAAATATATATGAACAGACACCAGCAGTGGCTATGTTTGTACCATTTGGCCTTTATGTCACCCTACTTTACCTATAGCTCCTGATAGGAATGTGTAGGCTGCATTACCTTTGTCCCCTTGGAAGTCATTTGTAGTTGGCTCCACCAGTTGCATGTTTAGTAAAAGCATCAGTTTTATGTCTGATTGTGTGTCCCATTTGGGTGATATGTCTATTCCCTAGTAACTGATAATATAAACATCGGATGTGACATACAAAAAGTTATATTCGATAAGTTGAACCAACTATAAAATTGACACAACGATTTATTTGATTGCAAGTAATTAACAAGTCGTTTAATATATAGGTAGTGTACATAAATTGTATTTTGTAGTGAGATATGAATGTGAATAGGGAGATCGTGCAAATAAAGTTGTGTTAAAAAAAACCTACATGTGGATAAAGGTATGATGTAAAAGACAAATCATAATTATGTTGAGTTGAGTATTTGATGTACTGTCTAGTATACAAATCGAATGGGGAAAAAAAACTTAATTTCCCCGGATGATGGCAATGTTGAAATATTCAATATTTTCCTGGCATCATATTTATGGTGGATGTGTGGGAGTAATAGATGGAAATTTGTTATCATTACTTCAAATTTATTGATGCAGGTAATCTGTGAAGTATGCCTTAACTTCCATAAAAGTGAAGTTGAAGTTTGAGGTACAAATAATATGGACATCAGTGATGAAGAAGGGCTTCGTTGCACTGACTACAATTATCATAATCAAGTGTTTTCAGACGAAGAGGAAGATGAAGCCGTCGTGTTTGAAAGCTTTAGTAACTGTTTTGGAGAGGTTCCAGTCATAGAAACCATGCCCTCCTAACACGGCAACTGCGTTGGAAGGAGAAATGGAGATGAATGGATGTAATCAGTTCAAGAAAGTAGTTCTGGATTTAGGGGTAGAATTTGGAAATGTGGAATTGAATGGGAGAAATTTCAAAGACATCACATATGAGGACGTTAAACATCTATGGTTTCGAACCATAGATGAAGCAGAGAAGTTCTACAAGTATTACTCCCATGTGGCCGGCTTCAGCACAAGGAAAGCTAAAAAAGACATGCATAAAACCAAGAAAATAGTATATCGTAGGCAGTGGGTATGTTCTAAAGCCGGCCGACATGTGTCGGTACAGAAGACGAAAGAGGTTGGCGGTTGTGGAATGAAGGAAGCCCCCAATGGTGATAAGAATAAGGTGTCTAGGAAGAGATTGCTTCATGGAACGAGGATATCTCGAACTGACTGCCCCGCCCAGTTCATGGTTATGTGGTCTAATCACCAAGATTTGTTTTATGTTTCAAAGTTTGTGACGCAGCACAATCACGATCTTGCTATCGCCCCTGAAGTTCATTTCCTTCGCTCCCACCGTAATGTTGAGAGACACGACATTGCACAGGTTGAGTCCCTCCTGCAAGCACAGGTCTCCATTAGTCGAGCTTATGAATTTCTTGCCCAACAGTCCGGTGGATATCACAACATGCGATTCACTGAGAAGGATATTTACAACAAGCTTCGTCCAAAGAATATGAAATATGATGCGAAGGGTGATGCAGAAACGGCTGTAAGAAGGATGAAAGCAAAGGGATCGACCGAGAAAGAATTCTGGTTTGAGTACACAATTGATAAAGACAGGAGGCTTGCAACCATGTTTTGGCGGGACCAGTAATCACTTTTGGACTACATTGCGTATGGGGATGTGGAGATTGTAGACAGTACTTACAAGACCAACAGGTATAGTAAGCCTATGGTGTTGTTCGTCGGGTGCAACAATCACCGGGCTACCGTTGTGTTTGGTATGTGATGAGAAAGAGGAAACTTACGATTGGGTATTTAATCAGTTCATTGATTCAATGCAACAAAAAAGGCCCGTATCAGTCATTACAGACGGGGACGAAGCTATGAAGAATGCTATTGAGCGCATCATGCCCCAAACCCGTCACAGACTGTGTGCCTGGCACATTGGTAGAAACATTGGCCAGAACCTAAACTCTGAGGAAGTTATGGAAGGTATTGGCCAATTGATGTTTGCGTCGCTAACCGTACCCGATTGGGAGTCTAGATGGCAGTCTCTTATTTTGAATAATGGGCTTGAAAACAATGCGTGGGTGCTTCTCTTTATAATAAGAGGGATCGCTGGGCGGAGGCTTATTTTAGAGGCTACTTTTTCGGAGGTATGTGTAGCACACAGAGGTGCGAGGGTATGAATTGTCAGTTTAAAAAGCATATCTCCAGGTATACAAAGTTGTCTGATGTTATGCCACGATTGGGGTGGAAACTGAATCGGTTAAGGGATCGCATCATGCGTGACAACTTCAACATAAAAAATAGTACCCCTTTGTTTGATACTCATATGAGGGGCTTCGAGGAGCAGGCGTGCAGAATATTCACACATGACATATTTATTATGATTAAGTCTCAAATCAAATTTGAAGGGAGGTTTGTCGTTCATCAAAGTTTCAAGTTTCCAAATGCTGACTCTAAAGTTTTTTATGTCGGGCAGTATGATAGAGTAGAACGTCGTTGGTGCGTTGAGTATCGAGGCAACAATGGAAACCCGGAGTGGTTCTGCTTGTGCAAAATGTTTGAGTCCGACGGCATTCCTTGTGCGCACTTGTTCTGTGTAATGAAATCCGAGTTGGTTTCAAATTTCCCAGACTGTCTCATTTTGAAGCAATGGACACGTTTAGTCGGGGAAACAATGTTAGCCCCTGCGATTTCCGTAATGTCCAATGAAGTTGCGGATACCAATCTTCCTCCCCCTACAGACAGTCCCACTATTGTGAGGGACCTGTTGATGTCAAGAACGAAGGGAATGTCGAGCAACAGACAAGGGCAGGCGTACAGTCAAGTTAAGAGAAATATAATTACTTACGGACGATGTCATGAGACTGTCACAACCGCGCACGTGCAAAGGGCACCAAGATAGATTTGAGATCATTGGTTCAGGCGATGGGCAACCCATCGAAACTCCATCGGTGGTTCGTCACGAATGGGAACCATCAGTTCCTGACTTTTCGTGTGCGGGGAGCGATCACATTTCAAGTCTTTCGAGCACAGGGTTTACCTACAAACTACTCGCAGCCAACCACTGCCCAACCCAAAAGATGCATATCAAATCAGCTTAAGGATTGCATGTGGCCTGATATGGAGTTTCCCCTGTTATGAGGTGCTCATGTTATCCCAGACAGACCCAAATGTGCTGGTCGGTTGTGTTCTAAAGTTATGTGATGCCGTGTTGTCCAATCTCTATCATCGTGTTAGAATGTTGATATTTTCCTGGACGTGTCAACCGGTTTTCGTACGTGTCTTGCTATGTTGTAAATGCGGGATGTTTTGTATTTGCATGTTGTTCACGTAACTACTACCGGCATGTTCATTTTAAATAAAATGTAATGCAGCTTTTCCTTTGTAGCAAGGACATGTGTTCCTAACTTCTGACTGGTTATTTGTTTATTGCGCTGTAATCTTATAACCTCCGCCCTATCCACTTATGGTTGAACTTATGTATTGAATTTAGTAACGGTGAAGAAGTATTCCCTTTGTAATATACACATCCACACACAGAGTGACACAATGTTGAGTTTGTTAGTGTACATGTAGGTTTGGTTTGCATTGTCAGCTTCTGCAAACATCAACATGCGTATAGGTTGTCAACCTCATAGCTTGTGTATTGCAAGGTTAGTTAGCAGCCAAGTTGGTCCTTTTAGTGTTCCTCATATTAAAGTTGACCCTGCATTTTTTAACGTAAATCAAGTCCCATACATTGTTAGATCTATATTTATACACGAACCTTTTACCAGTAGATGTTAGAAGTTGGTATCCTCGTGTTAATGAAAGACAACAAACTCGACAGTTTTGATGTTTTGTTATTTTCTATCTTTTTTGGCACTACACTGGGTTGCTGAATTGGTTGTTGAGCAATTAGTAATCCACTTTGCCTATTGAAGTGACCAAATATTTAAGAATATAATGTATCATCAGGCAGGTTCCTCCATGAAAATATAACAATATATATCCCCTAAACGTTCAACCCATTACAACTTACTGAAGTAATACAAAATTTTTTATGACGTTTTATTACACCGTCTTCGATCTCCCAACTCCAAGCACGAAAATGCAATACTATGGTGTGCGATAGCTTTTCGTCACAAGTCATTGCTCACACTAAATGACAATATTACTGCGTAACGAAGATTGATCCACTTATTATTTATGATATATTAAACAAAGATATTGCACCTCCCCCACAGTATAACTTACCTATAGGTTCTGCTTCACACCTTTTCATTCCATTTGCGTCTCTCGCTTTTGAACCCTTGTTTGTCTTTTTCCTTTTCATTCCCGTTCCGTATGTGACGCAGGACCCTTGGTTAAATTATATGCGTTTTTGATAGGAGGTTGTCCCAACATTCCGATGCCCTCCTTGTCCTGCACGATCTTGTCTCTGTCTATACTCCCCTTTCCCTCCTTCTTCCCATTCTTCCATATGCTTTCCTTCTCCATTCTGATGCAAACCATCATGCTGCATTGCTGTTTTTTCAACCCCATTGTCACTAATTACGATAGCCGCTCCTATGTTTGCATCCGACTCGTTATTTGGGGCTGTTAAACAATCCAATAATATGGCTGCTCTCTGGGATTTCGAGTCGTACTGCAATTAATGTTGACCAATGACATTGGTTAATTGAGCGTGCAAACAAACCACAGTCTTATGTGCGTATTGAATGATATTTTGACATTATATCACTAACGCATTTATAAATAATCTATTTACGTACCTGTTTTGCCCATTCGGTCCGATAATGCTGCATGTTTTGTATGACGTAGACACCGCAGTCAAATGCGTTTTGTTGCTTTGGCAAATTTGGGGCCTCAACAATTGTAAAATCTTCTACCTTTACCATGCTTCCAGGTTGCGTTATGTTATCAAACCACATTACCCCGTCTATGTGTCTCAGCTGCACATGCATTTTATGACCAATCATTTCTTTGACTCAATTCATTATGACGTAATGGTAATTGAACTTATCGTATTACAGTAACATAATAATGCACTCACCACAAGCAAAATGTTTTCCATTCTCGATGGCTGTAGTACTGGTCCTGGTCCGCTATCCCATACTTCAGCAACCTTTGTGACCATGTCAACCACAATGAGAATCCAATGGCCATCCTTGATTGAACCTTCATGCACAGGTAAGAATATCTGCATTTTCATACGCATTCCATTTGCACCAAAAAAATACCTCATAAGAACCTTTACTTCTCCAATCATGCTTGTATGACATTTTATATGATTTACATTCGTTTTAACTATTTGCACTAACCCTTTCACAAGTGTCGATCCTACCATCAAACTTTTGGAGGCCGCAGACCCTCCTGGTATGCGCCACCCACTGCGTGAATCTTTGACCCTCCGTACTTTTAGATCTTTACTATAGACCATTTAACAGTCCATATTTGTTATGTAAGTTAATAAATAGCATTTACAATAAACATGACAACATGTCTTCCAAATTTACCTCAAAATGTGTAGGCCAATACCAATTGTTGCCTCCTTCCTTATTGAGGTACGCAACAACATAATTTATCACCTGCATTGTCATACCATTACAAACAATTACGACAATATTTTTTCGGCAAACAATTTTATTTCTCTTCATTTACATAGCAGTAGTAATTCCCCTCACTTTCCTATTTTTATCATACATTCACCATAATTATCAGTTCACGTCATCATATTGACTATACATACTTACACTTCCAGATACATTTTTGTTTGGCATCAGACAATTTATCTCGTCACGGCAAATTGATTGTGACCCTTTTCCACATATTCCTAAGCATAATCTGCAATAACAATGAACTTCACATTTATCATACATATCTTTAGAATCTCATTTGCTTCTGACTTAATATGTAAATAGACCTTACTAAAGCTAGCTCCTATTTGACTGAATTACATTCTCTCATACCTTTTTTACGGTAATGTATTTACATTTATAAATATTTCCTATATGTATGCAAATAGTATATCCATTTGCTACCTTATCTTTATACCACATATATATATTTACCTAACAACATTTACTGTCAATATACTACATTAAGATTTTCACTAACCTTCCTTCTTGTTCCGTTAGCTGTTTCCCGCCCAAAAACACTGAGTCTATTATTCTTACTTCAGACTCAGACAGTTTCATTTCAGCCTATACGGCCCAGCTCCATATCGTATATTTACCCCACTGCTGCACTGTCACATTCCCACTTTGCCCTTTAAAATACTTGCATACTCCTCATATTCATGTAATGCTGTGTACATTGTACTCCCATGACTTCGCTTCGAAGCTTTTCGGATTATGTCTGCGTTTTTAACATTTTCCTGCCTTTCCATGCTGTATTTTCCTGTTGGGCTGCATGACATCTCCGACCGAAGTCCCTTTCTCACATGTTCCCTCACGCTTCTGTGACCTTAGCATGACACAATTTACATTGCCAGTTACTGCTATCTATGTTCACCTTCCCATCTCCCTTACTTGTTTGTCTATATTATTTCACATTTTTTGAAATAAAAATTGTTTTAAATAAAATTCGCGTTACATTTAAATGATTTCCAAAATTGCACTTTACCTTGTTATTTGGCAAATGAGTTTCTCCACTGCAGTCATCGTTGCACATTCCCACGGTGGAAGGCTGCCTTTTTGTCTTGTCAATCCCTCCCATGCCGTTGACCACATTGTTCATTACCCGAAATTTCTCCTCCTTAATCCTTTCCAACCCTAATTGTTGCTTAGAGATTGTGTAAAATTCACTTTTGACTTGTGAAAATGTTTGTTTCAGTTCCTCAAGTGCCAATTCTACCCCCTTTGTAAAATCCAAGAATTTGGGTTGCATTCGACTTACTTCCCATTTCATATCCCACATTCGGTCCTTCATCGAACTCACATCCAACTGCAAGTCCATCATGGTCTTGTGGTCGTCCCGATTCAGTCCGAATCCCGAAACCCCGCATTCATGACCTGCGTCTTGTAATCTCTTCGTCCTCTTGCTCTTCTCCAACATGACAGTAGGACTTTTGTGACCTCCCGTCAACCTTATCTTGTTCACAATTTCCTGCACCTTATTAGTCTTCCAATACATTACAGGTGTACAAAGGTCGTCCTTATCAGGTGTAAGAACGTCCCCCACCTTGTCAAGGTAAAGAAGTTGAAGAAATATCAAACATCCCCCCACGACGGGAGTTCCTTCCTCCTGGTGACGTTTCACACCCTCCATTAGGCGACTGACTGCAAAAGAGGCCCAATTTTTTCGCACTATTTTTGATGTCTCCATAAGTGGAAGCAACAATCCTACGTCAACCGCATCATCTAATCCCGGGAATATCACACAAGTTAGTGCCAACATTGCAAACGCAATCTTGAAAGTGTCGTCCACCTCTCTTCTTTTACTTACCATGTCAGTTAACAACTCAATTGTCATTCTTCCATCCGCATCGCACATTGGACGAACTGTTTTTCCATACTCCTTTGCTTCTTGGCCCTCCCCTAGCACAATCCCTTCTCCACCGTCGTGTATGCCCATTACACGTCCAAACTCGTCCCCATTTATGTAGCACATGATTCCATGTATCAATATTTTTGTAATTCAACGGATCAACATATTTAACTGTTGCTTCAATGATCGGTTGTACCAAATCAGTACATCCCAAGTGTAAAGTATAGCCTAGGCCAATGCCCCACACAGCCTCTTTTTTTTCTTCTGAAATGTAATTCACGGCTGCACTAAATTTCCACATTTTTGATTTGGTCATTATTCGATCATTTTCCCTCGAAAACTTACTTGACCCTTCCTTATTCGCAATCACAATGCCTCGTTCGTCCATTACTTGCTTTCAAGTACTCGCCTGTAAGCTGCATTTCCCCCTCAAATAACAAATCGAACGTTAGCCCCCTTTTTACAACTATGACTGACCAATTTGTCATTTCGTTTCCCATATAGTTTGTTGTGATTTGACAGTATGGATCCTGTAAATATGATTCTCACATTTTCAACTGCACCTACATACATTGGTTAACTCATATGACATATATGTACCTAATCATTATGTTATGCATATGTTATGGTCAAACAGCCCTCCATATATGTGTGTGTGTTGCTGGGGGGTGTTTATATACACACACTTCATACAATTTTGTCATTAACTTATCCATCAAACACTATTTTTCCTTTCCACATCCGTCTTCCATTTTACCCAACCATTTGTTGTTGTTCCCTCTGCAATTTTTGTATCACTCTGAACTTGACACTTATAGCCCTCCGTACATCTGTAATTCAAATTATACAACTGTGTTAACCCTCCCATATGCTCGCCTTCTTGAACATATCGCGTAACCCTACACTCAACTACATGACAACTAATTTATAATGAAATAAAAGTATGTGTGCAAATCTAATTCCCACATTAACTGTTTTTAATTATCACTTTCAATACATTTATCAAATATGTACTGTTGTTTCTTCAATTCAACTGTCTTATACTCCTCAGTGTATATTTACCCCAGTGTGGAATCATAAATAAATGTTAACATATCCTAAATCGGCAAACACAGATATAATAGTAAGCACGCTTCTTTTTTCCAACCTGTTTTACTTACTTGGAAATAGTCGTACTGAAATATATTTATCTTACCAAACTAAAACAGCTGCATTGTTATCACAATTTTGTACCCGTAAGTCAGAAAATCACCTTATATTTTGGATAGTATGTCACCTTCACCGTCCTCCTCCGCAGCTGAAACCAAACCCACCTCCTCCCTCCTATCCCTTTCCTGCTTCCTTTCTTTCTTGTATGCCTTACCTCCGACCCTTTTTCAACCAACCGCTCTCTCTACACAAAACAGTGATATGTCACTTATATCTGACGAACTGAACACTCGTTACTGGACTACCTCTACTGCTTGTATTTGCCTCCCACATAATTCCATTTTGTGTAAGTTTTGTTTCCCCTGACACAGTTACTTCTCTATTTAAGTAGACAGCTTTCCACACCCATGACATTAGAGGATGACACCTTCCTCTTTTTCTCTAACCATCTCTAACGTCTAACAATCTCTAACTTGTCAGACATTCTTATCCCATATTTTATACTAAATGCACGGACTACCTTCACCCACCTCCCACTACTTCTCACCTTTGATGATTATTCGCGTGATTCCCAAATTGTTTCCCGCCATAGTTTCCCCTAATTCCCCGCTATTTTTTCGGCCCCCTTGTTTTGTCCCTCAAACTGTGCTCAACAACGCAATCCGGAATGTCCTGACTTGTTATACTGTCATACTAGTGAATTAAGTTGCGCATACTTAGCCATGACATCGGATTCATCATTTTCCGGGCACTCCTCTACTAAATTTTTTTACTGCTTACCATAACATATTGCGCGCAGCCATCCCCGTCTAGTACATATGGTTGTCCAATTAAGCTTTATAGGTACTGCACGACAGGCAACTGATAATCACCCTTCTTTTATCCTTCCTACTTACTACTATAACGAAAACCAACATGTACAGAACCCAAACGGGAGAAACCAAATGAATTATTACACCATTACCGATTCAACGTTGACGTTCCACATCAACTTTGTCATAACACGGTGAATAAGTTCATATTTCAAACTCATGTTCACCGTTGTAGCAATGTTGATGTGGAACTTCTAAACATCCGCAACTTATTTATCACGTTCATTTAAAAAAGCAAACTCAAAACAACCACACCGGGCACCCCCACCCCTAATTCCAGCATGATTTGGGATGGGTGGTATCACCTACTTAATATAGTCATTATCCCCTTTCAGCCGCATCCAGGTAGTTTCCATTGTCAGGCCGAAACTTACATACTTCCCCCTCACATTTCCATACTTGTTCAACAGTTTCTGGTTTCTGTTCCCCCTTTTTCGCCACCTCCAATCCAATCTTCGGCTTTATCAAATAGGTGAAACTGATCAGAACCCCATTCTTCAAATGGATGAGCTATACCAGGGGTCTGCTCCCCCCTTACTTGAGTCAGTTGATCCTCCACCCCATAGCAACTTCCTTTGATGACATCTTCTATTGTTCTTGACATCTGGTTATTTGGTGCCTTTAGACAGTCCAGTAGTATGGCTGCTCGGATTTGGTGAGAGTCATACTGCCACGAAACATGTCATACAACTCAATTTAATTAACTTTGTCATATATATCCCGCAATCCCCAGGAACCCCCCCAACATAAAGTTAACATAATCTAAATCTTAAACCTTGCTATGTTGTGATCAATGAAATGAATTATGATCGCAATTTTGTCATACATTACATGGTACTTACCCCAAATGCCCAATCGTCTCCATAGTTTTGCATGTTCTTCATAACGTACACCCCACAGTCATATGAATTCCTTTGTTTGGGTACACGATGCGGTTCAACTGCCACAAAATATGAGACTGTTTTCCCTCCTCCATTTTGCTTTAAGTTCTCAACCGCCATCACACGGTCAATATCTTGTAGCTGCAAATAACAATCAAACAATGCATCAGTAACCCGGCTGTCTTTTTAATCATCAAACATTATTTTTAATCATATTTTGATTGCTTCATCAAACTCCATAACCACCAACCACTTGGGGCATCGTTGATAGTCGCCCCGCCGTTAGTCGCTTTCCAGGTCCACTATCCCATAATTCAGCCACCCTTTTGACCATGTCCACCACAATAAGGAACCAATGTCTATTGTTATGTTCCCCTTCATATACTGGCAAAAAAATCTGCACAAACATCCCATGTACATATTGTTAGCGTCAATCCCTTTGGCACCAACCTCCTTCTTAGTCCCTCCACATGTTGTATTTCATAATTGTAACCACATTTCCTATCTTACCTTCTCGCACTCTGAAATCTTCCTGTCGAACCTCTCTAACTTGCATATTTCCCTTGTGTGGTTCACCCAGTCGATCCATGTGTTATCCTCATTATGTGTAGCTCTATACTGTCAAACACAACCATGCAACCATATGAACAGATCAATTATTTTAAATAGATACACCTTTTCGATTTCCAATTGCATCAATAACAGAACCTAAGCATGCGGATTGTGGGTGTATTACCGCAAACTCTACCGGCCAATACCAATTCCTGAATCCATCCCGCTGGTTAAGCCACTCCCCCACATAATTTATCACCTGACCACACATCAAATTTACTGTGTTGCATTGTTTGACTGTGTAAATACTTTTTACTTCTTTCCATTACCCGTTATTCATTTGCCACTCATGCTTTTTACAACTTACATTAATAACAATTAAGTTCCCTTCTTCATGCACATAACCATAGTAGTTTTTAATACTTACACTTCCCGATACCCACACACAAGGGTTTAGGGTGACCAAGTCCCCTCTATAAATAACTTCTGCCCCATCTCCGCACACCCCGATCCATGTTCTACATATTTACATAAACCAAAAAAATTAATTGACACTGTCTATTTATTCTTACATATCGACAAAACTTATCCACCTCAACTGTAAGTTGTAATGTCGTTCCCGCTTGAACACAATATTATGCAACAGATACAACATGTTTGTAGATAGAATTTGGTTGATGTTCCCAAACTACAAGTCATTAACAAAATCATTTCTGAAACACCATTTCCTGTTCACGATTTAATTACTTCCGTCATTTATACATTTTCATATGTGAACCAAACTAATGGCCTTTTCCCCCCATCTCTTCATTTGGATCTTGTCAACTATTCTCTTCTACTCTACACCGACTCGCATCCAAATTGTGCTCCCCACACAATCATCCACGCAATTAGTTGTCTCCTTACTAACAAATTGTAATGCACTTTAAGTTTCGTGACTAACCTGATTTCTTCTGATGTTAGGACCTTTCCCCCAAAAAAAACAAATTCTATCAGTGCGACGTCGAAATCTGGTGATGTGACCTTCAGTCTGTACGGCCCGGCAACCATTCGTCCCATCGAATTGGAAGTTTCGTCTTCCTTTCCCATATAGCCCATTACATACTTGATGTAGTCATACTTATCACTTCTGTTTTCACCCACAGCACGTCCATGACTTCGCTTCACACCTCTGTCTTTAATGGTGCCTTCTTCCCTGAAGCTTTTTATTTTCCGACATTGTGCTCCCGTTGGGCTGCTTCCAGTGTCCGACCGAACCGCCTTTTCATGGCCATGTACTTCTTCTAAAATAATGTTTTGCCCCTGCAAAAAAACACAGCCAAATGTAGTTATTCTTCGTTCACCTCCCCATTACGCCTTTATGCGTACTTGCTCATTAACCCCCTTGGTTTTTGTTTTTTGAACACTACCCCCACCTGTCGTCAGCAACAAAGTTTAGCTAATACAATCACCATATTCATTCCATATTGACCATGGTCGCCAACATTTAATACACACATTGCCTCCACCTTCCCATTCGTTAAGATATTCTTTTAACTTCCCCTATTTATCGTTAGTGTTAACATATGGACTTTACCATTGTTGGTTATGTGAATGCATTTCATATCGACATCATCCTTCACTATATATTACCTGTTCAATTCCTTGCTCTACTGCATGGCGATGTGAGCTATAATAGTCCTCCCCTTCATGTCGTTGCTCCGTATCATGCATGTTCATCCGCATGAATCGCCACTCCTCTCTAACCTCCGCAACACAAGTTTCCTTCACCTTCAATAAAGATTCCAAAAGCACCAACACACCTTCTGTTAGCTCCGAAAATTTCTGCGGTATTCCGGTTACAATTTCTTTCACAACCACCATATCATCTTTTAACCTCTGCTTCATCCACACTAGTCCCCTTATTACAATTGTCTCCCGTCTCACCCATTATCTTGGTTTTAGTTTCTGCTACTAACCTACCCAGCAACACATTTATCTCCCCAAGGCTCCAATCCATCACAGGTGCCACTAGCCGCTCCTTTGGCAATAACTTCTCACCAACTTTGTCACAATATACCAGCTGCAGATATAGTGCACATCCCGCTACAACCGGGGATCCTTCTTGACGATGCTTTCTTATTCCCTCCATCAAGTAGTCCACTGCAAATGTTGCCCAATTCTTCGCTCCTATACTGCGGGTATCTAGCAATGGCAACAACAACCCACTTTGTACGTCATTACTTGTTCCCGGACATATTACTAGGGTCAGAGCCAACAATACATAAGGTATAATGAAACAGTCGTCAACAATTTCCCTGTCTCGCACAATGAACTTCAGATTGTCCACTGCTATATTGCCAGCTGGGCCAAGCATCGGAGCTACAACATTTCCATATTCAGCAGGACTAATGTCACCCCCGAGTTCAATGGCATGCCCCCTGTTGTGAATGCCCATAACACGCGTAAATTCGTCCGCGTCTACAGACAGAAGCCTACCCTTCAGCCTGATATTGCATGCTTCTGTGTCGATATTTTTGACCATGTCTCGCAAAATTTCAGGGACGACTTCATCTGACCTAATGCATTGCATAAATCCATATCCCACCCCCACAACGGCCTTAACTTTTGCATCTGATAGGTTGTTCACGGTGTCCTTGAACTCGCCAATCTTAGATAATGTCATTTTCTATTCATCCTTCCCCGCAGCAGTGGAAAGGTTGCCAGGGAGTTGTAACCCAGTCTCAATCCTCCCTCTCCCCACGTCAAGCTTACGCCTAGCCGACACCCACCGGGCACAACCTTCTTCGCTTGAACCTGCATTACAACAAAACAGAAGAGGTCTTACGATGGACGTTTACCATGCATCACCAACTTCACCTCTTTTATCTCCCAAACCCATACAAGTTATAAACGCCCCAAATAACTAATCACATGCATGCACCGTTAATATCATTATTTCCATGCAACTCTATTGTTAACTAATGAACTCCATCCGTCAGTTAAATTTCATGTCCATGTTGTAATTGGTTTTTCCCCTACCCATTCCATCATTTCAGATCTTTTCCAGTATTCCCTCCTTCTATACCAGTTCGAGTAATAAACTGGGTCATATATTTAAACTCATTTATTACAAGACGCTCAACTACCCAGCATTCGCATTTAGTTTATCTCCTACTTTATGACAAACTTTTTGCATGGTTTGTTCTCTACCTTGCAATTACTAACCATCTCCACATTTATATAACAGCGTATTTACTTCATTCACCACTTTTTGATAACTTATGAGACTCTCAATTCTCAAGAAACCATGTACACAGCTATATACCAACCTATTAACTAACATTGACAGTTCAACTACTATTATCAACTCCCCTAACCTTCTTCACATCTTATACTCCCTACAAAGTCTGCCAACTCTTTCATTTCTCTCTGCATATAGACCTATTGCATGGATCCGTCCCCTGTCTACACTCGTTTCTAACATATATGACAACAATTAACCCATACGAGATGAAAACATTATATCCATATGCCTACATGTTTCGATGGTTTCCATTGCCCAGTTCCCCTCCCACAAACCACTTACTTTTTGAGACATCCATATCGACGGACTGAGAGTTGATTCCTTTCCTCGCACCTGCAGTTCCTTTGCTTCTTGCCTACTCGTATGCTTCTCTCAACGCTATCCCTTCAGTCGACAAATAATATCCTTTTTCAATATCAAAACATGAATGCGTCCTTTTTCCTTGCGTTTTTGAATCGGTCTGCATCAATGGTCCACATTTTGATGTCTCCCAAATAACTGTATGGGGTTATGCCACCTATCCCGTTACTGTTGCTACTCTTCCACTGGAAGTTTTACTTGATTTTCCCAAGGACGGGCATTAGCCTTCCACGTATGGGCACCTACCGGTCCTATGTCCATTAATTCCTTTTTAATTAGAGGATGCTTAGAGGATTCCTTCTGTCAGCCCTCGTCCTTTCCCGCCCTTTTTATTTGCACCCTAACCCTTAATCCGTGATGGCGACACTTCTTCCGTGGGCCTCTATTGGGCCAAACTCGGGGCTATGTACCATGATGTGTCATCACATTTTAATAAAATCGATCAGGTTTCTCTCCATTTTTACACGATGACCATCATTTCAACCCTCTCAGTAATGCTCCCAATGAAGACGTCGTCTTACTGTTCACCGTATTACGCATGTTTACTTTCCTAAACCATTGCCTCACATCTGTGATAGCTGCTTCAAATCGTATACATTTGCATAACACTCATTAATTACCAACCATTGCATGCATTAACCCAACATTTTTTCGGTTACCCTGCAGTGTCACCCTCACTATGCCACCGTATCGCGTCATGTTGGCATCTATGTAAATTTTCAAATTTTCCCTATTGACCTTCTTGGGAATGCGGACCATTTGGTCCGCCCTTTCATTTCAATTCACATATACAATACTTAAACGGGACCAACAAACTTCCATCACTGTACGGTCTGCTGATCGTAAAGTGATTTCCTAGAATGCAAGTTGTAGTAATGAATTATAGGAAAGGTTTTCAACATTTACCCCTTCTTCCTAGTCTCATTGCAGTAAGAGCAAGTTCACCCGTAGTCAAGAATTGGCAAAGTCGAGAAGTCAAGGATTGGACCGGTCAAGTTACTATTCTGGATGCCACTGGACATGGGTTTGCACTCGTTGTTTTTCTTGCCCGGTCAATACTGTTCACCAGTGGTTTCATGGTTTACATTCACTGTTTATTTTTACAGTGGGTAAAGAAAATGCTAGGTATTTATACATAAATGTTTACAATTTTTTTTCTTACCGTTTTGTTACCGTTTGATTTAATATATATACATATTAATTGGTTGCCGTTTGATCTGCAAGTTAATTGAAACATACGGCTAAGATTACTTGACCGTTGCAATCAAATTTCCTATTCACCCAACGACTAGCTTCCACGTGTCCAAGTCTGCCTCCCAATTCATGTCGCTATGCTACAAAAGCAGTCAACAATTGGAGTCTATCACCTCATTGGTGCGTTCCCTCCACGCCTTGTCTCCTCCGCGTCACTCTATGGTTGTCAGTTGCAATAGTCACCTCACATGCATGCTGGGCAACAAGGGTTATAAAATTAGTCATGGACTTGCCTTTTATTTTGACTGGGGGCATCAAAAGCCGAAACATGGCTGGTCAAAGATGGACCGGTAGAGTTGCAAAAATTGCCTTGCCCGGTCAACACATCATCATTCCCCCAATTTTCCCGGGCAAAGTGCAACCGCTGAACTTGCTCTAACAATATGTTTGAAGGTTTACTAAAACAACTTAAGTACGTTTACATTGTCACGTACAAGCAGTTGCGTAGCTAGGGATGGCAAAAATCTCCAGCCGGCCGGAGCTCCATTGGATACCCGCCCCTAATGAGGGGGAGAATTTGGGGACAAATGGAGAATGGGGATGGCGATCCCCAATCCCCCCTATCTAATATTGGGGATGGGGCGGGGATGGTATTCTGATCCCCATCCCCAAACCCGCCCCAATAATATATACTTATATTTCACTTATATATTTTTTAATATAAATCATAAATATATAGATTTACTACTTTACTGTAATGATGTTTTGACTTTTGCACTCACCAAATTATGATTCATGAATGTCATCATGTTTTAAATTTATTTGTTGTAGATTTTGATTTTGAAAAAGGAAATATGAGAAATAATTATTTCATTTATTAAATTCTTATTAGGGATGGGGACGGGGAATCCGCAATATATTTTGATTGGGGATTGGGGTGGGGATGGGGGTAGAGACTGACCCCGGGGATGTGGATGGTATTGTGATCCCCCCCCCCCCCCCCCCCAATTGCCATGCCTGGGCGTAGCCACAAATTTCATCTAGCAGGGTCAAAATATAAACAAGCTATTACATTGAAAAACATCGTTTTCTAACACATAATTGAAATTTCATCATTACCTTATACCGTAATAAATTACATGACGAATGATACTGATTTGTTTGGCAATTACATTGATTTAATTAAGATTATTAATTGTTATTTCATTTGCATTGATAGAAATTGAAAGAGGAAAGCATCAAATAATAAACCTTCAAAAAATAATGATTGTATTTAATTAGGTCAACGATGAAGATGATTAGCCGAAGAAGCATTGTTTTCATTTATCAGGAGGGTCATTACAATATTTAATATCTATTTATGTGGAGATTTAAACCAATGAAGAATCAGAATGAAAATTGCAGAAGGGTCAGCTTACCCGTCTCGCCCTATACTCCCTACGCCCATGCCTACTAACGGATTTTGAGGAAATATAAACTACGGAATCACTTGCATGTTCATCAATAAAATGTGGATGACGAAATATTTTCGCTTATGCTACCAAAGCCCATATCCTTTATCGTAGTTAATATGTTATTAATCATCCCTAATATTGTAGACGTATGGGATACAACGCCTTTTTTTCAATTTACTGAATACGAAGGCATATGTTTAGCTTCCTTATATACATTGTGGGGATGATATACCCATGGTAGGACCCAATTTCCGACCGCGGTAGATACATCTTCTCACAACATTTAGTTATAGGCTAAATAAAGCATACTTCGAGGCCAAATAATCTTGAAGCAAATTTGAAAATTCTTATCAAATATATGATAATTAAGGATAGTTGGTTTGCTTACCAAGATTGAGCAGGAGGGAAGGTTGTGGACGTAAAAGGAGGGGCTCTTATTGATTAAGGAATAAATGGCGTGGAATTGCAGTTGAAGATATATATTTCTATTAAAGATATGTGCATATGGGTCTTCACGAAGATATAAACAAGGACCTGAGCGCGGAAGATTTGTTTGGGTCGCGAAGGTCAAGTTGGCCATATATATATACTTCCCATGCAATTAAGGCATGGTGAGACAAATAAGGAAGTACCATGCTGGGGCATCAGGCCATGCACCACCAATATTCCAAACCCATAGTGGACGTCCAATATATGTTGCAAGTAACAAGGGAGATATATATATATATATATATATATCTTCATTGCATGGCAGAGGGTCAATTAAGGTGAACTTCTTTGTTGCATGGAATTGGACGATGGTAAGGCTGTATTAATTCACTGAAATTGGACGATGGTTCGAGTGCTACCATCTACCACGTACAAATTTTTTTTTTTTCCCTTTTCGTTCCATTTGTTAAGTCACAATTAACATATTATATAGCGGGTTCAAGGACAAAATTGAATCTAACAGTACGACATTAGTCGTTTATATTACATTGTCATAAATTATTTGTATAAGCCGTTAAACTGTTTCCTTAATTTGTCGAGGCTTTTCCCAAAAAAGTTTGCATAGTTTATTCACTTATTTGAATTCGTGCATCGGGCCATCGTTATTATAAATACTTGATATTCGTCCACGGAATTGGTACACCTAAAATAGGCGTAATAATATAACCCTGCAATCACAAATATTAGTCAATCGTAGTATAGGAAAGAAGGGGTCTCCCGCAGAGGATTGTGCTTAATATGCAAATCTACACTCGAAAACACACAAAACACTTAAACTGACCTCTAATAAAGACGAAATTCAAAACCCTATATAGACAGAACGAAAAATTATGAAAATTTACAGACAGTAGACACACTAAGAATGACTCACCCAAAATTTTAGGGGAATCGGAGTTAATTTACTATACTAAATAAATAAAAGAAAACATAGAACAAAAAGTGACGAAAATAAAGAATTGTTTTTGGGTTTTTATTTTAGGGTTTTCAAATAAATGATAAAAGGCTAGCTAGGAACTACTTCTCACCAGTAGACAATGATTACACCTATGATATGTTTACCAACTTGTTTCAATTCATTGGGATGTCCTAACTCTAGGCGTCATCATAAAGCCCACAAATCAAGTGGGCCGATGGCGGCCCGCCCCCCTTACGGCTAAAAGCCCGGCCGGCCCGGTTAAAAAACTAGCATAAGCCCGCCTCATTTGGTAATGGGCCGGCCCGCCAAAAGCCAACACCAAATGCCCCCTAAGCCCGAGCCGGAAAAGGCCGCTACGCCCGGCCGGTCAAAGGCCGTACAATATTATATATATATATATATATAGATATTTGTGTGTGTGTGTTTATAAATATATATACACACACACACATATAGATTTATGTGTGTGTGTGTGTCTATATATATATATATATATAAAATATACACACATATATAGATATATGTGTGTGTGTGTGTGTGTTTATATATATGTGGTGAAATTGGCTAAATTTTTAACTACAGTCATAATTTATTGTAAAAACCTCATCTAACGGTTGGTTTTTCCATTTTATTTGAATTGATAGGGGTTGCTCTTTGGAGTGTATGATATATAAATATAAGATTATAAGAGTAACTAAGTTTGACCTAGTGGATCGAATTCGAAATGAGAACCAAATTGGCTGAATTTTTTACAACCACCATAAAACATCACAATCTCTACATCGAGCGGTTGGTTTCTCCGAATTCATTTTCCACCTAATGGTTGCTTTAGAATGATCCTCAACATTTTAAATGTAATGTATAATTCATACAACTTTAGGAAGAAAATTGGTATAGGCCAATGTGTTTGTAATTAAAATTATTTTGCTTTTATCTCATGTCCACCCACATCCATCGATGAAGTATTTACAAATGTAATGTGAAAAAATCAACACGTTTAGCGGTCGTCATGCCATCGGTCAACAAAGAAATCATACAAGTGACTACAGTTGACCAATTCGATCGGCTTCGAAAATATGGTGAAATTGGCTAAATTTTCTACCACACTCATAATTTATTGTAAAAACCTCTGCCAACGGTCTGTTTTTCCATTTTCTTTGAATTGATAGGGGTTGCTCTTTGGAGTGTATGATATATAAATATAAGTTTATATGTGTAACTAAGTTTCACCTAACAGATTCGTGTCTGGAGAAACATAAAATTTGGATTATTAATTTAAATTTTGTTTCTTCCTTTTTTATTTTTTATTTTTTTATTTAATGTCAAATGAGCGAAGACGTGGTTATTCAAGCTCGAGCTCGTCCGCTAAATTGAGCCGAGCCAAGCCTTACTCGAGCTTAATAAAAATATTCACGCCCAGCCGAGCTTGATGATGGAAACAAAAATTCAAATTTTGTAGCCCACTACGAGCTCAATAAAAAACAAAGGATCCGAACATACCAAGTTTCATATTCGCTCCAGCTTGACTCATTTACACCCCTAGTATTAGAGTTTTGATACCGCCGACCAATGGGTTTATATTCGTCATGTGTAGGATGTAATTAGCTTTGGAGGTAAACTTACACATACTCTATAATGATAGTTTTAGTTGGAAATGAAACAAAAAGAAATATAGTATAGTTATAATATACTTTTGTTTTTTTTTGGGATTTTTTAGGGTTTAAATTTTCTTTTATTCATATAGAATAATTAATTGAGGAATGAAGTCTATACTCTATAGGTTTGCCTTAACACAACTACCAATTTCATTTCACATCACAAGAGTAATAACCCTGGTTGAAATAAGTAAACTACTTCATATATAGATTACGAAAACTCGACCATAATGGACTAATATTATTATACGGAGTAATTAAAACCTAGTTAAACGATTATATACTAATAGCATCGTCCGATCGAATATAAAGCAAGATAACGAAAATGTCTCACAAATATAAGAAACCACCACATGGGCAGAAAGATAAACACCATACTAAAGTTTATAAATCTGTGGCACCATTAAATGACGTCCACGACTCGCACCCACCCCAGCACTTCACTCGAACACTAGTCTGTTCCAGTCAACCACATGGAGCTCGATTGTGGATCCTATGGGCAGTTTCAGAGCCTCCCTGAATTTGGAGTACCCAGCACTTAGGTAGTGAGTGGTATTGGATGGGAGGGCTTTCATCCTCCAGACACGTCCATCTGATTTCTGGACCTTTATCTTAGCTGCTCCTCTGGGAAATGTGGCCTGAGCAAACTTGGCCGGCAGATACTACAAAAACAGCACCATCCCAATTTGTCGCAACATTCATAAAATATTTGTAATGCATGCATACTTTATAGAACTTCAACATTACATATTAATGCTGGGAGTTGATTTTGGAATGCAAAAAAATGGCACATCTTATCGGGGCAGGGTGATAAATAGATTAAGGCAATATGCTCAATATTGTACCAAAATACTTACACAGTGACATCTTTGAATTGTGCATTTGTCCGACCTGAAAGTACGTCATCCTGGGTTCACCCGTTCCATATGAGGTTCCTCATCTTCATCTTCAACATCCTGATCCGGGATCCGTTCCTCGTCTTCTTCCCCCTGTGCCCCATCCGCATCCATATGGTCCTCCTCAGGCTCCTCATTACCCTGCATGTGCTAATTACCCCTAAAATGTGGGGGCACAGCTGGAGCTTGGGTGTATTGCAGCGGCGTCGTGCACAGGTTACCTCGAACAGTGTCGAACACAAGAACGGAGAAACGTAGATTTCCCAGGTAGGTGAACACACAGCACCGACGTTTGTCCAACCGATTCTCGAAGTGAAATCGTTCCCACGCACAAGCGAACCGCAGCTCCCTACATCTTCCTGTAATGTCGACCTACTGGAGGCATGGAGGCACTGTCTCCTATTGGAGTTCACACAGAGCAGGGGCCCCATCCGCAATCAGTCTATCATGCATGACACCTCTTGGTACAACAGGCTAACATCGTCAAATGCACCCAAACAATTGTAGTGAGTTAAAGGTTATAGAAGTACACGACTTAAAGCATATCATTTTTGTCAAATTATAACTTACCACAGTGACAGAGGCATCCCAAACATCCGAAACGAAGCCATCGGATACCCCTGAAATAGTCGGTGATTTGGGAGGTGGGCAACCAAATTGGGGTCTGGGAGAAGCGTACATCAAAGCCCCGTTGACATCGTACCTGCGCACAAGTAACTTCATGCCACTTCTATACTGGAGTAGCAGCACCATTCGACCCTGACCGGCTCGGACATTGTCCAAAAAGCTCTCCCAACCAGAACCCAGCCAACGGTCCCGCCCTTGTCGCATAATTTCAACATAGTATGAGCACTTCCGTGATCCATCCAAGACCAGTCGAGCGATGTCAGTGTCATCGTCCTTCAAGTGATGCCTACTGAACAGGGGTGGAATTTTCTGCAAAATGAACCACAAAAATTATACAACCACTCCCCCCCCCCCCCCCAGAAATAACCATAATTTTCGTGGAAAACGTTATAATCGAAACCCGATCTACTAAAACCGACAGCAAACCACTATCCTAATTTCACTGTGCAGAAACAGCAGAAAACCTAACAGTAGTCCAACCCCAATGAAGAACTCACCGTCTTTTCGACGTTCTGTCCCGGGTATCGAACAACAACAATGAAGCATGGGTCAAACATTGTACTGAAATCGGCCTTGACTGCGTCAAAATCCGAAAATGGAATTGAAAATATAGCAGATAATCACTAAATATAACAACCATTCCTTAATCCTGGAGTGATGAATACAATCTACTTAAACAAATGGAAAACACAATAGCATGTAAAATAGACCTTCAGATTGCTTGATGCGTTTGTGGCAGCCGCACCGGACTGATATTGTAGATAGAGCGAATTGGAGTTCAATTTGGGGAAGAAGCAGGGGGCTGCGACGGTTGCCGCTCGTTTGATCGCATATCTTTTCAGATTCTGGAATCGGTTTGACAGAATTTATTACGTTAATCGATGGTGGTCGTCAATTTACCAAATTGGGTCTTACATTTACCATATTCTCCCTCCAGCGCTTGCTAGATTATCCTTGGCGACTATTAGGGATTGAACCGGTATTTCCACCGGCACGACATTAATAGTTACCGTTCTTGGGAAGACGTGGTCTCGCACGGGCGCACTGATTTAAGAGACAACTGTTATTGAACCCAGCGACCCAGCCTGTTATAGCAGCCTCTCCTTAAATAGAGATCATTATTATCTCCATACATTCCCAATAAAACATGATTTCGTAGATACATTTTTCATCCTTGCAAGGTAAAATGTTCAATTTATAGTTCAAGGCATAGGTCAAGGGTCACCAAGGTTCAATTACATATTGGAGTGTATATATAGATATGGAACAAATCTGATTACAAAGTTTACTAGAGTCCAATCCGAAAAGGAATACAATTTTGCATTGGGGAGATGCTTAACATATAGTAACAATATGAGATTGCGACCGATTACTGAAAAACAGTAGAAATGAAACATACATCATATACTGTTCTTTGTAAATAAGGTTAGCGAGTTTCTGTGATTTCTGGCTACTTGACCAAACTTTGTATGTGCCATGTAAAAAATTCAGGTAACCTAATTATAACTACAGTTAAGTACAAACAGTTTCTCTATTACCAATGCATTAAGCTGGGATTTACGATATTGTATACCTAGTAGCCTAATGACGCTTGTTATGTCACTCATATAATATATTTGAATAATATTAAAATTATTTATGACAGTATATAATAATAGGCCTTCAAAAATGTATTAGGATTTGTTAATGACTTTTGATTGCTCATTAAGATAATAAAGTAACTTTTTAAGTTGACAGCGTTGACAATTGCATTGCTGTTAAGGTAGTTTTCTAACTAGGAATTAGCGCAATGTCTGCATTCCTATGTAATATGCTAAAATACTGAAATCGAAATCTCTAAATTGTCATCTTCTAATGAGTGTTTGGAGTTCACATGCTTTCCAGGTTTACACCCTCGAGGCTCATTCAGTCATGGTTCAAGCCTCATTACTAGCATAAACCTCATAGGACACAGTTATTTTTCTGTATATTTTGCTGTAGAGGATATGAATAACCGTATTTAAAACTCATTGCATACGGTGCAGCCACGGAATTGAAAATAGGGTATTCTCTATTGTAGGATCCACTAACCAAATGCCACCCTTATGACTTTGGTGTGTACATTTGTTTTTAAAAAATTGCATTAGTGTTATTTTCTATTCCTTCTTTTTTTTTTTTCAAAATTTTCATTTCTTTTATATTTTTCCTTTTTCCTTTTTTATTTCTTGTCTGTAGATTTTGTTGTAGGTCTTAATTTCATATTTACCAAATATTATATACCGTATTGAACTATATGTTGGATACCCTAGTACAAAATACACAAAATCCGTATATACTACTATACTGCAGCGAGCTTTGAATAACGAGGCTTCTTCACTTACCTTTGGTTTAAGGTTTAGGGTTTATGGCTTAGGGTCTAGGGGTTTAGGTCTTGGCATGGGGAAACTGCAAAACAAGCCACCAATGCCATTGTTTTTTACATCAAAATGCAAAACCTTGTAGTTTGACACAATTTCGTCTTTCCTTTAATCAACGTTCTACTAAGACCAGCATTATTGCGCTACGTTGTTAAAACTGCCACGTTTACTTACTTGCAATGGAAACCAACCATGAATCGGAGACAAATGGAATGGGAGAAGAAAGAAATCGGTATTGATTACGGAGGATTGATTCCTAAACCCATCTCCCCCCTTCGTAATCAAATTCCTGAATATTCAGGAAGCAATTCCTGATAAATAGGAGGGACCCACACCAATTCTGATTCCTTCATGCGTTAGTAAACACATAAATTTTTTTAACCCGGAATCATTCCGATTCTTTTATGTGTTAGTAAATACAAGGGTGTTTTTACTCCGTAATCATTCCATTCCATTTCAAGTAAGTAAACGTGCCCAACATTTGATTAAAGTGGAGTTAATGTTATGTTTAAGTACGACGCAGTGTATGTCGATTAGTATATTACACATTCACACTATAAATAAATATAAAAATTCACATAAATATGTGAAATAGTGTGAAACTCATTCGATTAAATTTTATTTATTTAATTAAACCCCCCCCCCCCCCCCCCACCACGCGAATGGATATGAGTCCCAGTCCAATATACACATAGTTGCCATATTCTCCTTCATTGCCATTGACATGCCTTCACACCACTGAAATAGGTGTACACATGTCATCAGGGGGTTGTATCACACGAATCCCAGCACAATTAGGGTGGGGTTCATAGTGGGTCACCGGTCATAGTTTAATGGACAATTGGAGTCGTAGTAATCCTGTCACCTTCATCCATATATTTAGCAGAGTTATCCAATCGCATTTAGTTAGACGGCTCCAATCATCTCATGCTGACCCCACTTCAAGTGAAAGACTGACTCCATGTATTCGGAGGTGGGATGAGGGTTACAAAGGGTATTCTTAAATTTATTTTTTTGGCAAATGGGTTACAATGGTTTGTTGCATGGATCATGGATGTAGCAGTCGAATTGTAGGAGTGATAATGTAGGAAAGCAAATTCACAGCAGTACCCTTTTATTGGGGAATGAAGACCCTGCTATAGTATGAGGGTTATAAGCGTCTTTCACCAAAGCTGGTGATTTGGGGTACATCATACTTAACCCTCAATCAGTTGGCTTGCACACATCAATTATGCATGAAAAAGATTTCATGACCAATGCAAAAGTATTGAATTGAAGATATTCACACGTTCACTAACAACTTAACTTAGATATTCACAATGTTATTAACAATTTAAATTACTCTAAAACACCGTAACTTTGTCGTCACGTTACATCTCTCACTTTTTAAAATAAACTTTATTATTGACATGATGAAAAAGTAAAAATTCATTTGTTTGTTTAAATAGATGTTGAATTAATTAGGTCTCCGGTTTTGATACTTGCCAATCCTTGTTTTGAACATATTCATTTAATATGTTGCATCCACCATCCAAGTCATCGCATATACTTCATTCAGTTACCGTGTTTAAAAATTAACACATTAAATGCAAAGCTATATAAAGTAGACAATGCGTAATCTTCAGAAACTACCACACAACCTGCAGCTTTTATTTTTTACGCATTATACATTATCACTACGGCGGCATACTCAAAGTCAAACAATGCTACTAGCCGTACTCACCGTCTGTGATATAGAGTGTTATCAGTTTTAGCACCTCACCTCACTTGAACAATTTGCATCAACACCACCAAATCCCTTGCTTCAAAATTCTTGTATATGCTTCCTTCAGTTTCAGTTCTTCACAATCACCCTTCCTCCTACAACCAAATTTAAATAATGAGTAGTTGCATACACATGGCTTATATCACTCCAACCTTTATTCAACAGTCAATGTTTCAGATTTCCCTCTTATCTTTTCGGGAACAAAGACATGCATTATCTCAAAACATGATAATGAGTATTATTGCCAGGCACCCTTCTTTTCAACTACCAACATAACAAATAGAAAAATACTACATTACAGGAAATGTTGTGGTACCTACAAAAATTGAATTGGGTCTGTTGCGACCTCTGTGTGTCTTATATAAGTGGACAACCAGTTCCCTGCAACAAGTTTTTCACAATCACCCTTCTTCCTACAATCATTTTTAAATAATCAGTAATTAGACAATACGCATGGGCAATATCAAATCAGCCATTAAAACATAACCCAAACATTGACTGTAAAACAAACTTTTAGGAATCGTTACATTTACTGGTTGTTAACAACACAGTTTGTTAAATTCACTTTGTTCCCAAAAAGGGTTAAGTTTTGCAAAAATAATCACTCTGCCACATAATGAAATTCAGGCACAAAGTCATTGAATTTGTCTCTTTTCAGTTATCAGAAAGCATTTTATAACAACATCAACCAACATTTAACTAATACAACAGTTTATTGGTCTGTCGCCTACTTTCAAATTTATACCCGTTTTCAATAACCACCTAATTTGATATTAAGCATCCACACAATGTAATGACTAATCAGGAGTATACATGGGTTAGAACACACCCCCCCCCCCCCCCCCCCCCAATTTTCTGCTATTTACAGCGTCTGCGTATAACTAATCACTCCCAAAATTTTCACAGCTGTATTTTGTTATTTTAAAGCTAATATGAAGCTACGGCAAGGTCATGGTAGATTCATATTTCCCTTCCAATGGTTATCTTATGAGATACCTAGACAAGGTCTCCATACATCATAATGAGCACTACTTTCAGATACCAACAACACAAATATTACATTGCAACAAAATCTTCTGATACCTTATTATAATAAGGGCTAAATACTGAATACTACCCTGTAGTTTGGGTCCAAAATCAATTCAGTCCCTGAACTTCTAATTTCATCAAAAACACCCCTGCACTTTCAATTTTGATATAATAGGTCCAATTTGTTAGTTTTTCAATAATTGAAGTTATTTAACTTGTTAACGTGGCTCATATATGGCCTATGTTTTATGATGTGGTGTCGAGGTGGCCTACATAGTCAATTTAGGAGTGAGTCCTACTATAAAATAAATAGTTTTTATAACAAATAATCCAACTATAACTTGAACTCATAACAGAATATTAACGAATTGGACCTATTAGATCAAAATTGAAAGTGCAGGGGTGTTTTTGATGAAATTAGAAGTCCAGGGACTGAATTGATTTTGGACCTAAACCACAGGGTAGTAACTAGTATTTAGCCCTTATAATAAACTGATGTCGATTGCAACCGTTGCTTGTGGTTGTAGAAGTTGACAAGCACTTCCCTGCATCAACTTCAACCATTACCCAGTTCCCTTATACCTTTGGTTCCAATTGTTCCTAATCACCCTTCCTCCTACAAACAGATTATAATATTGAGTAATTACAGCATAGGCATGGGCTATATAACTGCCGTACTGAAAACAACACATAAACTAAGACTGTAATACAGTTAGTGGTTGCAAACAACTCAGTTTTTTCAAATTAATTCGGCTCATACACTGTATTCAGGTTCATGACATTTTCATTCCTTACAATTCCGCACAATTCAATATATAGCATTTGTCTCTTTTCAGTTCTTCGTATGCATTTTTATAACATCAACCAACACTTGACTGAGTTCTTCGTATGCATTTTACAACATCAACCAAAACATGACTGCAACGACATTTCAACAATAATTCCCCTACATTAACATTTACATTACTAGGAAGTTTTAATTCACCCGGTTCATTGACATTAATTCCTGTAATTATCTGTATCAATGGGAATACATACCCTCACACGATCTCTGCTATTTACATCGTTTACATAAAACCAACGCTGCCTTACAATCTAAAGGTGGCTAAACAACTGAATCTTTCACTAAATCCGAAACAACTGAATCTTTAGACAACACTAGCATTAATAAATCCCCTGACATGCGTCTCATCATTATACACACTTACCAGATCCAAGCGACCCTCTAAGCACCTCAAAAATCCGATACAAGGGACAATGCCGTCGGATGTTTCACTTCTTCGATCTCCTCTTAGTCAAGGGACAATGTCGTCGCATGTTTCACTTCATCGATCTCCTCTCAGTGGTCTACAAATTTTACACCATTGTTTATCTATGATGACGGCTACTCTTTTTCGGAATCCCTGGTTCCTCTAATAGGTATATTATGTGGCTGCTGGGACTACGACGAGGCTGGTCTCCATCACCGTAACCATTAACCTGCATTTCACCTCGTTCGGGTTATTACCTGAATACCCTCCGCCCTCCGCATTGACAGCAGCGATTTTACTGATACTTTGATGTTTTCGCTTCAATTACAACGCTGCCCTTCTAATTCAAATCATGACGACCAGAAGAAGCCACGACGTCCGGACCCACACGGGAGCACCGTACGTAGGGCGAATTCCAGTCGCTCCCCCCCCATACATCTTCTGTAATCGGTACGGCCATCTGAGTTCATACTACACCCTAACGATTGCAAACGTTCCATTTACATGCATCCCTACAAATTATTCAGGATTCAGCCAACATGGCCTAAGAAACGCATATCCACTTCATCCACGTTGGCCTTAACTGTAATTACATTATTTATCAGCAAGTATTTGTACTTTTCGCGAAGTTGACCCATACACAAAAAACATAGTAATCAATGTTATTTTGGACACATGACATGCTGCTTTTCTAGGGTCATCTACGTAACCCTTGTTGAGGTCACCGTACATAGCGATTATCGTTGACACCACATATGACAATACCCATTCCTCCTTTACACATCTCAGGTCACAGTTCTGATGTGGGGCCCATAACTTTTCACCACTTTTGTTGTCCGTTCTACAATCATCACCATATTGCCCAACAACAAGACCAACAGCATCGCCATACGCCATAAAATAACATCACCCATACAGGTCGCCCTCCTCCTCCTGATTCACATCCCCCCCTCCCGTCCCCTCCCGTCCTTGTCTATATACCATGAGCGCTAAAGCCGATGGGGTTAATACAGCGAACATGGAGGCTTCAAAGGTTCCGGATATGCTAGTACCTTCGAACGCACTTAATGAAACTCCTATTTCAACCATGGGTCCAGTAACCCTCATCCAAGAGGACATTGATCGTAGTCATCCCAGTTCTATTGCTAATATTCAATCCCAACCCTTCGATGATCGCGTCGTATCTGACTCAGACGACGATTGCAGTCAAGTGGACTACATCAGATGCTTCCGGAAGACACCGGTTACAATAGTTTTGCCCAGCGCCCGATAAATGACCTGTTGACATATATTTAAGTATGTAATGCTTTATATTTCGCAGTTTTATGTTTCATTACCATGACCATATCACCTGAGCTACATGTTTATCATATTATTGTCTAACTTAGTACCACTCCGGCCAACTATTCCGCTACGTACGCCCCTTCCCATCACGGTTGTAATACCTCGCCGTACTTGACCAAAGCCTTCATTCCTACACCGGGGCGTCACTGATCATCACTGCCACCGTACAAGTTCTGTGAAGGATAGTTTGATTTCTGTGGTGTTTGTATCTACTTTCGGTGCATGTTGTAATGGTATTTGTTATTTGTTGAGGCATGGGACATTCTACAATGATCCAAGCTGTTGAAGTATGTTGGAGAATTTGTCTGCGATCGACCTTTCCTTAATCAGTGGGGCCATTTCTTTTGATTGTATGTGCAAATAGATTGCCGAATCCGGCTCTTGTGTTGTCCATGGTCTCCTGTGTGTAAAATACTTAATTATATAACTTCAAATTACTTAAAGTATACCCCTTCTGTTTAAAACCAAAACGTACGTCTATTTGGTACCCATTTGAAGTTGTGAATGACTACCTGCTGAAAAATCCTCCGTGAAATCAGGTGAGAATAAAATATCTGGTTTGGATATAACACCTTTGCTCGACTTTTTAATCAACAGCTCAATTGTGTAAAAGAAACACATAATTTTATATAGATGTAGGGCCGTCCTTGCTATTTTTTTTTCATATGTAGACAGGCCCTATGATTTAAGATGAGAGGGGTGCGGACGTGTACTTTCTAACAAATGAACAAATTAAACTTTGCGTCCCCTCCCACAACAACTACGACATGGTCATAATACGACTGCATTAACGTAGGTGTACCAACAACTTATTACAGGCCGCTCTGCCTTTAGAGGGGCGGTACCCACCCATTAATAAGACGTTGTATTACTCGGTTAACTTTGGGTAGGGGAGACCTCATTTCAACTGCCCTTTTCCAATGAAACTCGCTCGCCTAACTGTTATGGTTGCCCCGAATACACCAAACCAGTCATACCTCGTTTTTATACACCTACATAGTTCAAACCTCCTTTTTTATGCTCCTACAGAGTACAGCTCTGGGGTCATAAATATGTTCAAATCTCCATGGGAAGGGCAAACCATCTTGCATGTGCATTCTTATTTTGGCAATGGGCAATGTTGGCCCAGTGGTTACCTCTCATGTGTCAGTAAGAAAAAAAACTATTTTATTTTTCGGATAGAGTGACATGAATTGTTCCGCTTCGGTAGCTCAGATCACATGCAGTCCTCAACCCCGGAGTCAAACATTTGATACTTTAACCTTCTCTATTTTGATTCTGCCACATCGGACGGAGAGGAATCAGAAGATGAATTGTCCAGTCGGTTCGGACATGCATATTAACCTACTATTTTATGTTCGTCCATCGAATGAATAGTTTGTAGATGGTTGTATAACAACTGTTATCTTAGGCCATCTCAAATATGAGGGTTATATGGTAACCTATAGCTATTTTTGTTATAATATGGCCTCCAACAAAAGAAGGGCCAAAGGGCCAAAAGTGAAGCGGGGGGTGGAGACAGCTACATGTAGCCCTATTGGTGGCCCTTTAGCCCTTGGTGGGACCCACGGCAATCACCCCATTTAAGGGGTGTGGTTCAATGCATGGTTTCATCCAATGACCAGTAATTAATAACATTTGCAATCCAACGGTATGTAATTAAGAATAACTTAATATTATATATATATATATATTTATATCTATATTTTATATTTTATGAAGATGAATTTTAGTTATATCAATTAGTTTCTTTTAAGTGCATGTATTATTTAATTTATTTATTTTGTATCTTGTTAATGACGTTTATGTAATATTTATTTATGTAATAGTTTGTATCATTCAATCGGGAATCTACATCTTTGCTTCCGAAATGACACGTGGCACTTAAAAATTTAAAACATAAAACATCTATTAAAAAATGTTATCAATAATACAACATACATACCTAATCCAATTATACATCTTAAATTTTTTTTTTTTCATCAACTATTAATTTTAGTCTAAATTATAATATTATTAAAATAACATAATATCCTACAAATTATAAAACATAATGTAAAATCAGAAAATACTTGAAAGAGATAAAATTTAGCCCTCCCTTACTGGAGATGATTCACTTGTTCATGAATAAATGATAGGAGCATGAAATGCGACGTTAATAATGTTTAAACCCTATATTTTGCTAAGTTATTTCCTTTATCTTGATCAATTTAACTTAGTTAGTGTTTTACAGGTGTAAATGGAGTCTCAAGGTCCAAAAATGACTAAGGAAGCACAAAGGGCGCAAAAATGGAAAGAAATGAAGAAATGGAAGTTCTCCCAGTTTGACTAGGAAAAGGAATCCTAGTTGGAGTAGGAATCAGAAGCTGACTTGGATTCAAACTGTTAAGTCGCGGAAATTAGAAGTTCTACTTGGACAAGGAAACCCAATCCTACTCAGATAAGGAATCCTAGTGTGACAAGGAGTCCTGTTGGATAAGGATTACTTAAGAAGGTTCCGGAAGAGTGTAGAAGAATCGCAGAAAAGAAGTTCGTATTCAACTAGGAAACCTACTTGCATATGGAGTTCTACTCATACTAGGAGACCTGTGGAAGCTAGGAGAAGTCTATGGAACGTACAAGAAGTATCTAGAAGTCTCAAGAAGGTCATATGCCGTGCACATGGAAGAGGAAGTCTCAAAGAATTCGAATTACAAAGCAATGTGGAATTTGGACTTCTTGTTGAGTAAGGATTGAAATTGCCGTGAGATTCTTGAAGGTTCTAGGGAGTACTTGACGTTTCTACTTCATAATAGGCGTGGAAGGCATGTGAGAGGCATGTGATGCAAAGGAAAACCAAATTGGACTCAACTTGTGCCTTAAAAGTCAAATCCATTACAGATTCGGAAATCTGCCTGTGCAGATCAGTCAACTTCAACGGAGTGTCATAAATCTCTCAGAGCTCATAACATTATGATCTTTATATGGCTGGAAATCTACGGATGTCTAGTTTCCAGTGCTTTTTACGGTTCTTCAATATCTATTTTCTAGAGGAAGTTATGGTCGTTTTAGTGGACTGAGGTCAATCCTGCCGGAAATCTGTTTTGTGCCAAAGAAGTCCTAAATCAACACAAACTAAGAGAAACCAAGTAGAAAAGAATTGGGAGTGCCTTGGGACGTTCTTCTATATATACCATGTGTATTAGACGTTCAGGGGTGACACATTATTCTCCACAATTTCGTTTCTCACCGGTTTGCTCTTGAGTTTCAGGTTTTCGCTTCTACAAGTTCCTAGCAGTGCCATCCTCCATCTTTGCCGTGATCTTCACTTTGTGCCGCCGCCTTGGATCTGCTTTGGAACCTTGGGATGTGTCTAAGGGTTGTTCTTACCATCTTCATCATGTTTTCTTCTCGGTTTTGTAACTTGTTAGATAGAAATTTCTGTTTGATTTTCTTTGTGTAAAACCGAAACCATGAGTTAACTTTCTGATTTTTGGATGCAATTTTGATGTTCTTTTTGATGATTGATGTGTTTATGTGTGTCTTTGATGCTTGTTGGTTGCCGAATTCATGGATTGATAATCTGATTTTGTTTTATAGATAACTTTTGCATGTTTTTGTTCTTTGAGTGCACGCTTAGGATGATTGCATGTAATTGGAGCTAGTAATTAGGTTCATGCGTTGTGACCCTAATTCAATATGGTAGTAAAGGCTTTGGACAAAGGTCGAGATCAGATTATGCATGTAATGAAAAGACTTGCGTTGAGTACTTGAATTTGCATGTTTATTGACTAAACTTTCACTTGCTCTTAATGATTTGAATGCATGAGATTATGAGTCGCTTCGATTGTGCGATACCTGCATTTGAAATATGTTGGATTAAGTGCGTTGCTTGATCAACTGTGTAAAGGGAAGTCATATAAGGGACATTGGGCGCTTGTAACTTTGTTTCTTGGGTTGATATCTTTCCATGGTAATTAACAAGATTAAGGGATGCATGAATGGACTGATCTTCAATTGTTCTTGATAAATTGTTTTCCAAAAGTTCTTCTTTTCCCACCTTTGTATAGAAACGTTTTATTCTTTTATTTTCTGAAAATTTATACTTTGATCTTTAAAACCCCCCTATCTTTTATGTTTTGTGTTCTTGTATATTTGTAAATAAATAAAATCGATTTAGGTTTTTAGTATGCATGTAAATTGTGAATAACTTGTTAATAATCTGAAAATATATTTTAATTTCGTGAATAGTGTTTTCGTGAATAGTAATTTGTGTTTGTGTTATACATGGATTTGTGTAGTTAGAGTTTGATTATGATTTGTTGTTTGTATTTGTGTTGTGTATGGATTTCTAATTTAACTATAACATGGATTCTTTGTAAATTTCGAATTGTTGTTTATATATACTTGTAATTTTCGTATACTTGTATATTCTTTTCTTTAAATTTATCTCACATGTTAGCACCCTCAATCCCCGGCTTGAACTATCCCTGCTTATTCTATACTAACAACTACATTTTTCAGGGTTTAAATTGGCGATTGCTTTTGCACGTATTAATAAACAATAATATTTCTGAGGGCTACATTATAGTCATGGACCCAATATAGCCCATCCTTACTGGAGATGGCCTTAGGTTCCTCGCTTCGCTATTGTATTCCATGTGCTTAATTATATGTGCCGGAAAATTATGAAAGTGGGGTTCAATTCAAGTGAGTCTTACCCCGTATTGTTCAGAACACAGCAGATTAACAAGAATGATCAACCGAAATAAAGGGGGTGCAACCCTCCATATGGTTTTTTTACGACAACAATACAGGGAAGGTGATGAATATGGATGTACTTGTGATCAGAACATTTTGAAGCCAGGTAGGTTTAAAATTTGTACATTCGGGGATAAGCAGTGACAACTATGATTCATGTGTTCCATCATTGAGTCTGACAATAGGTTAGTAGCCATTGCAGTTAAGTTAGGTTGTGGAGAATTGTTGATTTTTGTTCCCCTATCCCCGAAGTGTATGTTGTATCAGAACCCGAATACTGATCATATTGCATTAACTTGAAGTTATAATTCATGCCATCTCTGACTGCACTTTCGATATAGTCTTTGCTATGACCGATTACAAAAGTAATGGGATGCATGAACATTATAAAATGGAATGATAGATTTATCGTTTATCTGAATGTCACTACTTAATACAAACCAAATTGTTGTACGATGTAATGAACTACATGCATGTAGAAAACAACATATACTAATTAAACTGTAGCACCAAATACGGATTACATAAAAGACAGAAATGCTTGATATTCGATTTTGGGAAATGCCTTGATTAGGGGTACTCGTCGTCCTCACTGTGAGGTTGTCCCAATCTATCCACGCTCGATGCCGCCCAGTTCCATAATCGGCAGGAGAAGAACACCGCGTCGACCAAGCACTTGCATCTATCACAGCACTCTCCTTTGTTGGTGTCGCCGTCGATATACCACATTCTTTCACCCATTGGACGGCCGAAATTCTCCTGACCGCAATCGCTACATCTGTCTGGAAGGGTGGGACCGTCAGGGGGAATGTGATTCCGGATATCAGGGTGCGCCGGTCCTCCCACAAACACCTCCCAGTCACATAACTCTCGACAGGACTCTGCACTCTATCCGCTTTGCCTCCAGTCTAGTCGACTGACCAACTTTCCTACGGCAGCCCTTTGGATGTCTGGATTTCCACATATTATCTGCAACATGCTCAAGACATAAAACGCTGGTCCATGGTAGGAAATCCACCTAAAAGTGCTACTTATGAATATTACTCCCTCCCTGCATTCCATTTCTAAGAACTGCATGGCCAAGGGAATGTCGCCCGATCGCCTCATTGTTCGGACTGCATGGTCGAACAGGGCTTCCTGATTATTCGCCCGAAAGCATTGGAGGGCAAATAAGCGGCGACCCTGAACCGCTTCCAAAGGTAATTGAATGTCGTTCCAGCCACCTCTATCAGCCATGTTGATGCAGGAATACACATTGTAATCATCAATGAGCGTGCGGAATGTCCTGCAGACAGTCCTGCAGTCAAGTATTGTGAACAAGTCATCCGCGGCAACGAACATTAGAATGTATTGCCATATGTGTCGCGGTAGTCCGAGGTCAGCATCATCAGCCGTTGCGTGCAGTCGACGTCTTCCGGGTTCAGAAAATGGGTTAAAGTACGGCATGTCGAATTATGTGTGTTAAGGGTTTGAGTTTCTTTGTAGGGTATACTCTGATGGATGGACTATGGGAAGGATAAACGGTTTGGGTTGGCTGTATTGGCACCCTGTTCATCACCTTTATATAGTGTTATAGGTAGTGACTTTCCGACAACCGGCATCCGAAGGGGTGCCTTCCAACAGGTGAGGTACATTAACTGTGTCCACATATTGAACCGTCGTATTGGTCACTAAATGAAGGTGTCCATTAAACTGCATATGTGGAGTTACTGGGCTTCATCCATCAGTTTGATACGAACGGTTATCAGAAACAGGTTCATCATATTTCACCTTCTGTGTTATCGTACATGCATATGGTTATATAGTACATCAATCTCTACTATGGACTACGTAGCTTCCTGACAAGATCTACGTTACCATCAGTTGGTAAGTGTGGGATGGACCATGACTCTGACCAGGAACGCCTGGAAGCAGGTCGGATTTTATGGGTTCCATATAACGACTGATACAGACCTGTTAACAACAAAATGCACAACCATCCTATGACATTAATGCACAACTTCCCCACGAATGAACAATAACGCGGAATGAACAGTGGACTCATATTTTATATATGTATAATGTTGCCATAGTAACGGCCCTGTCCCATTGCAGCATGGGACACAACCATTACTTAAGCTAGCCGTCATTAAGACCGGCGGTTTCCACTATCACAGAAGACGCATACAAGTTAGGACGGGCGGGCAAACTACAACCACCACCGTCTCCAAAAAATACCCTATATAGGGTTGACTGACGGAAGAGTTCAGTGGGAAAAGAGTTGGTGAGATCGTTTATTCCCCTTGACCGTCACATAATCCTTCCCTCTTGTCAAGCTCTGTAACCCATCTTCACCAACACCCAACCCAGCACCCACCTCTTCTACCTTAGCCAAATCAATGGCATCGCATCCAGCGGTTCCCAATATGTCATTTGGATCCTTCAATCAAAGTCTGCCCAAGCCACCAGCAGCAGCAAATCTTCTTGCCTCCCTAAGTGTAAATTTTGGCCTCTCATTTGCGGGGAACTTGAGACAGTTAAGCTGGACGTTGCATCGAAGGTGATGTGAGGTGGCCTGCATCAGATATGAGACTCTCAAAATGTCAATGATGTCTGTCAAACAACAGCAATCGTTCTATTGTACATACTAGGTGTGGTAAATTGTATTCTTACCCCTTCAGTCCACTTAGTCTTAAAGTCCATCATGGTGTGGATGACGAATACGCCACAATCAACTCCATTTGTCTGGGTTGGAACATTGTTAGCAAGAACATGATCGAACATCCCAAAGTTAGTGCCACCTTTCAGCCTCAGCTTCTCAAAGTCGAAGCCAATGGTGAAGATGGCGCAGCTGCAAACAATACAGAGGATACATTAACCATGGTGGATGGCAATACATTGTCATTGGAGGATCATACCATAAATTAGTACTAGTCTTGCCCACATATGCTATGCATATGTAAAACAGATTTTTCGTTTTAAATTTTATTTTTTGTAATATTTATGTCTTGATAATTACTGAAGTTAGATAAATATGGGGAGTTATCTGCAAATGAAGGTAGTGGGAAGTTATCTGCATAATAGGGTAGTGGGAAGCTATCTGCGTACAAAATGGGTTAGTGGGAACCTATGGTTTTCTTTTAAAAACTGATAATCTGTTTTGTTATTATTTACTATAATACCATTCAAATTAATATTAGAAATTATTTAAAAATAAATTAGGGTATGGGGGTCTTCGTGTATTTTCACGTCCACTTTGACTAACAAAGTGGGTTCTCTTAATAAAAGTATAGATTCAGTGTGAGGATTGACCCACATTTCTTATTGCAATTTCCCATCTCCGACTGTCGCCAAAGAAACTAGGGAGACTGTTTCAAATCACAGCAACCTTCTTATGCATATCAACAACCATCAACAACCAATGTCACTCATTTTTTTCACGGTGCATCGGCAGGAAAATCTACATTCAGGTCAAAACTAATTTCAGATGGCTATTTTAAATACGACAACACACTTTCCGTACAATCCCGAAAGTACGAATCCCCTTCGCCATACGTGGTTGCCTTCTCCTAATGATGAGAATCGATTAAAGGTGTTACATATACAGCAAACATAGCGACAACACTGCCAATTACAGAACAGAATGACACAATCACATTTGCAACTGACTGAGAAGTACGCAGGCAAAAACCATTCATTATAGTATGCCGTGTTCAATCCATCAGCCGAAAAAAAATTTACCTGCCACACTGGTAAATTGTTGGAATAAGATCACCTCCGTATGGCCACTTTCATTACCTAACTAATCATATAGATTCATTGACAGTATAGCGAACACGATAGGCGACCGAATATTAGCGTTGTTATGGCCGGAAGACTCACAAAGCTGGCCGCAAATTTGACAGGTCCGAAGCAGGAGATTTCATCTCGGTACAGCAGAGCCCTCTTATTCCCCCATGATGCAACAATTGTTCTGCAGGAACCAAGGAATTGTCAATAACCTTGACTACAATCCAATTTGAAGGTACCTATTACTTGGAAATGTGGCCTCATCAGAGGAGGAGGATGTTCTACCTTCATCAGCATATGTGAAGATATAGTTTGTAAATGCTTTGAACCGTGGAGACGACGACAATAGACCCTTTCTACACCAGCGGTTGGATGTCCTACTTAATTAAGCGAGCTGAACTGGTGTGAGATTTCAAAGCTGGTGTGGGAATGAAGTGACTAACCCCTTACGAATGATGAACAATTTCATTTCCAGAAGGAACGTTGCCAATAGACAGAAGATCCGTCGGCCACGTATCCCCTACAGTGAGATGGAACAGTCCACTTTCGAAACTGGGCGCGCTACCCAACATATGTAGTTCCTGTTTCCCGGCAATTGATCACCGATGCATAAACCCTACTTCTGCATCTCCAATTTGAGTAAAACATGGGATTGTGGGTCCTCTTTACGCAGATCACACCGTTGATCCTCCCGGCCCCATTGACCTCAAGCATACGACGACGTTATGGTTTCAATATTGCCAAGTTAGTTGTTAATATAATCCACTAATGCCCACACCCCACGTGACGGCTTATTTTCTGCTCAGCCACCCCACATCACAGAGGCATCATTACATTTATTCAGTTCTGTGGTTGTGACGACACTAGCATGGCAACGTCATCTCCAGTAGCTTCGGTAATTACGTCACTGGCGTGTTAACATAATTCATTCACTGACACACGTGACGGTCATCGTTCGGATTACGAACTTCGCTTTTAAACCCAAGACCTCTTTCCTAACCGAACACACCAACCCCACCCACGTGTACATATGTAAACCAGTAAATGCCCTATACCAATACCCTACACCGTAGAATACCACCCACCCTAAACACTTTACCCTAAACCCTAAACTCCACACCGAAATGCCCAAACCCTAAACCCGATATAACCCGTAAACCCTGAGCCACCTGGATTATGGTGATGATGAAATCAGCCATGAACCGTAAACCCGAACACGAAACCCTGTATATCAGTACGTTCATAACGTATTGGTTCATGAAACCCCTAGAAGTGCGCCCGTTATACGTAACGATAAAATTGAAATGAGCATATCCCATATCTGAAGTTTACCAACAACTGTTGATATGCAGAACATCAAGCAGCCGTTCATCAAATTAAACCCTAAACCCTTCATGACGAACTTCAACTGCAAACTTGGACCCCATCACAATAGACACCCTACTGCCCATGACTAATCCCCATATCGTTATAGATAGGGGTCCTCATTTGGCCCTTCGCCCCTAAACCTGCCTATGAATCAACGTAATTATATTAACGCATTGTAAGTTACGTAACTATATGTAAGATTGTCTTACGCCCTACGTAAACGTAAACCTCTTTAAGCATGAACAGTCTAACTTGTCCAGCCTACATATGTAAGAATGTACTATTTACATAATCGACTACGGATACTACACTGTTAGACCAAACGACGATGGGCTTGTGCATCAAAGCAGACCATCGCACATTAAATACATGAACCCCCTCACACATTACATATCACATACGATCGAACAACCCATGTCCATTAGGATCCATACATACATGTCACAAAAGATACAATATCAACACTGGGTCATCTTACCCAAACCCAACCACACAACCATGATATAAGTTCGATGCCCTACATTCCACTACAGATAAGACGAAAATAGATTATGAGGTCATAAGTCATAACTGAAGTGCAACCAAGTTCACAACAACATTCAAAATTCTGGGTTAAATAGTCATGCGTACCATTACCTCATACGTCGAATACGAACATCCGGTTTGAGACAATATAGAGTCGGAGAAGCTGACCCGTGCGTAGTCCATTGAACGCCTTGAAGGTACTGTAGCCCCTTGTCAGGTAGTGAGTGTCGTTCGTAGGGGCGACCCCCATATCCCACACGGCTCCGTCTGACATTTGCAGCTTAACACATGCGTTACCCTTTCTAGGAAACAGATAACGAGCATCTTTTGTGAGAAACGCCTGCACCGAAATTTAGTGTTTCAGATCAATGGTTAAGGTCCGAAACTTAAAATCGTATGGACAATAAGTTTATTGACAGCGAGACTGAACTTACTCCATGACGTTGCTGAATCCTGACATCACAATGACGGAGGCATTGGTAGTCACCGACAACGTCCTCGTAAACAGGCCCATCACTAGAAGCCCCCAAACCGGCCCCCTCTACATCGCCAATGTCCATATCCTGCTGAGCCTCATCAACATTTACCTCCTGCATCCCTGGGTGAACAACTGCATGTTCATCGACCTGCTGCAACTGTGGAACTTGTTGTGGTGGGGGGACAGCAGCGAATTGGCTGACATTCATCATCAACGTACCCCTGCGTTTGTGGAAAACAAGGACGGAGAACTCAAGGCCACCCTTGTAAGTGAAGACACAAAACCGCTTTCCATCAAGTAGCCGATTGTACGATGCAAATCTGTTCCACCCTTCACCAAAAGTCATGCAACCTACGCCTCTAGTCAGCTCAACATGCCAGAATATCATCCCCTCCCTTGACTCCCACCTTAAGAGACACAGTCCTGGACCGCCATCATTGCGGATGGCAGCGTATAGGCGACCCCTTGGGATGGCGGGCTGCGATTGAGCACAACACATAATGGTTGATCTAATTCATACTACATGCTAAACTACTCAGGTATAATCATCGAAAACCATTACAGACATTAGATTGACGTCACCCATTTATGTATATACACTTATCACAGTGACATCCTCAGCCCAGACGTCGGAGACGAAGGAGTGGAAGGGCACTGGGGGGTTTTGGGGTTCTGTACATCAGAGTCCCATCTGATCAGAACCGGCGTATTGTGAACCGGCCATGACCGCGGTATCGAAAAACCAACAGCATCATCCCTTCGTGGTTATGAATCTTCTCGATGAAGCACCCAACTTCCGTGCATCCACCGGTGATCCCCTTGTGCTGTCAGGCAGATGCGGTACGGAACCCGCCTCAGTCCGGACAAACGCAGCTCGATCCGCATCCCGGTAAAGTCCCTCATGTGCCTCTCCATAAACGCCGGAGGAATTTTCTACAAGGACAGGAATACAAATCCGTATAGATCGTAAACAGATGACCGAATTCATAAACAACAATACAACTCACCGCCTTGTCCACGTTCTGAGTCGGCAGCCGAACCATCACTGAGAAATATGGGTAGTTGACGTCGAGGTGATGCTCCATTCCGGTTGAAGTTGTATGAAGACCACGGGCAGCTTCGTTTCACTGTCCCCTTGATCTACGGCGGCTATCCAGAGGGTAACGTGTACGACTCCCTAAGAGATATGATCGCGATACTGTCTAGGGAAGCGTCAACCCAAAACCTAACCTTGTGCTCCCTGCGCTAGCTAGTTCCCAAAAAAAAAAATAAAAAAAAATAAAAAAAAACCCAAAATAAAGAATTATTTTATTTCAGTATATTTAATTGAAATTACTGCAGTGGCCCTGCAAACAGAGCAAACCTCCCATGGGGTAGCATGAGGGGTAGTTTGGTGTTTGCGCGTATCCAGTTCAACTCCACCAACGGTAAGTATGAAGGGATGGTGGGAATAATTTAGTACTATATGTTAGACACTACATTTAGTTGATACATGAAAGTTGTGATGCAAGTTCAACGATCGATACGTAATTCACTTATAGTATACCTATGTGTACATGAAGGGATGAAAAATTACATGGGCTGTTGTCGAAATTTCATTCATGATTCCATTCTTTTAAGAGTCTCGATGTATCTTTGAAATACTATATGTAACTTAATATGCAAACTTTTCATAAAAATTCAGTAATTATTTCCATGTTACTTTCTGAACTTCCATTAAGGGTTTACCAAAAACGTACTTAGACCGGAACTTTCTCTATAAATCAATGTAAATGTCGACATGGTCGAATTTCGATCTTTTCTCAATTATCGATATTGTAGTCGTTCATGTAAATATTAGGTAATTGACCCCGAACTATTGTCACGAACGGAGGTTCCACTTACCTAAAGATGCAGTTAAGTTATCAATGGGTGCGTTATCAGTAAAAAAGGTTTTTGTTTTATTTTTATTTTTTTTGAACCCACGGAGTTTGTAGTTAGACCTAAAAATTTGATAGCTGGACCTTGAAAATTTATCAACTATTAATAGACTGTGTAGTTATATGATAAGACAAATAAGGACAGTGATATAAAAATCGAATAATCAAGATCGAGAACCAACTCTCTGATTAATTTAGGTGGATGACAGACCATTTAATAACAGAGCAATATATCATGTAATTTTGATTTATTCTTATTCTCATGGTTGAAGATAGAGATACTCAATACAATAACAAATTAATGTATTTCAGTATCAGAGGCGTTTTGATAGAAATAAGGACGGCTACTTAGCTGTTCAAGTTTGCTAACAAGTAAATAAGAGGTATACTAAGCATGCGAGGTCCAAATAGCAAATTTGGAGGTCCAAATTTAACCAGACCATCATTTGTTCATTTATTTTACTCTTTCTTTTTCGAAATGCCAGGAATCATGATACTTTTTTTTTTAATGTGATATATGTGTGTATATATATATATATATATATATATCATCCATAAATAAATATATTTTTCCAATTACCGGAGTTGTATTCAAAAGGAGTATTATTCGAATTATTTGTATTCGTCTGAATTAATTTTATAGGAGATTGCAGCTAGACTTGCTGCCCAAATCAATACTGATATATCTGTTATTTGGTTTAGGATGAAAGAACTCGAAAACATTGTACACATAAATCTCTAATGCAAAACATAGAGGGAAAAATAAAACATACTAAATATATCTAAAGTTAAGTAACCATTATACATGCATAAGTACTGGCTATATATTAGATAAACATTAAACAAACAATTTCTTAAACGTGGATATATATTAGACTATAATTAAATAAGCATTTTTCGTAATCCTATACATTTATTAGTTTTTCAATAACAAGAACACCTTATCAAATAAATGTGGGTTTGGATGGAAACAAAAATTGAAAATACAAATGTTAGTGAGAAAGGGTGATTTTCACCGATCGATAAGTTTGTAGGTACAATGTGAAAAAAAAAAACATCAAATTAATCATGGCATATATAAAATATATATATAAATATATACTAGCCCCTTAACATGTGCTCCACACATGTCAATTGGCTTTTATTTTTTAAAATAAAAAAAATTACAACAATTTCTCTCCTGATTTTAGGGAAGTTTCTTTTTTATTCCTGGGAGGTATTGCAATTTTTTGAAATATGATATAGTCAATTAACTATCCTATCCTCATCTAGAAATAATTTATTTATTGATACCTATATTATGTGAGGGCATATATGGTAGTTCAAACATTTAACCATTCTCTCAAAGAATTGGCTTAATTATATAAGATATATATATATATATATATATAAATGTTATTCAATCAAATTTTTTTAAATATACTTACTAATATTGGTATCTAAAAAGGTTATACATTATCATACTCAAACTTTTCCATATCACTTGATGAAACTGAAAATAAAACCGACTGGGATCTACTCTAGCAAAGGATACCCCAACAAAAATGTGGCTAATAGGAGGCCTGTGGCTATCGGCTCAATTGCTAGTAGTGAAAATTTCTGATGAATTGGTCGTGTGCTTGGATCTACAAAGGCCCAGAGGCCCCAAACGGTTTCCACTTTCAATTTGCACTCCTAAACCCAAGATAAAATGGGGAAGCACGCAATTCCCCATTCCCCATCAACAATAATTATAGGCTCCTACAAAACGTTGCCAGCCACGAGATGGTCCATGAATGCAGCGGTCATTCCAACCGTCTAATATGCTTTTTTAGCCTACCAACAAAAACAGTGATGCCACCGTAGGCCAAATTCTGTAGGCCATAATCAAATATCAACACATCTAACGGGTATAATTTAATTTGATAATTTCACCTTGTAGTACTCTTTTTCCCAGCTCATAATATATTTCCGAGTATGGTTTTGACGAGGCTATCAATAAAACTAGTCGATTTAGTTAAATGAAAATAAGTATATCATAAAAATTAATGATTACACATTTATTTTAAAAATTCTAAACATATCAAATATTGGCCTCATATTGAAGATCTCAACAAGATATTTACAATGATGTAATTTTAATATTTAGTAACATTATAAATAACCCATGTATATAGGAAAAATGAATTTACTTAAATGTAAAATTCATGTTATTAATGAAACAAAAAAAAAAAATTGCAGCAGGTCCCACATTTGGCTTATCAATTCTCAGCCCAAATTTGGTCTCGCATATTTGAGAAGCCGTAAATTTTTTCTTCGCATTTGGGATATAGCTTAAGGTGGGAGGGTGGTGTAGGCCATAAATAAGTTTATGGCTTACCGTGGGAGATACCCTAAAGGTACTACCACATCAATTAAACATTACAATTTATGAATAGATATGGATACGGCGGCCAATCCTCTCCATGGATAGATACGGATGACATACCTTTCTCCGTTGTCTCAATAGGCGGCTCCGACCACGTGTTTGTAGACGTCCTCGTCACGGGGATGGTATAATAATTCGATCTCGGTGATTCAGGTGGTGCCGTAATCCCTGATTCCCCCCTGATTCAAACCCAAAATATTCTTCCTCATATGATGATTTACGATCAACGGGCTTCAACTTCCCCAATATGCAACTTGTTCAGAGTATCGACTTGGCCGATCTCACTCCGATGCCATACTAGAATCATAAATCTTCTCCCCTCATCTAAGCGGTGGTCGTCGAGGACACGTCGCATGTCTGACTGACCCCCACGAATTGTCCATTATGCCCTTCCATTCACGCTGCATTACAAGGGTTTTTTCGCTGGAAATTATTCTATGCACCGACTGTGTAAGTGACCCAACCCTTATAAAATAATCTCAACCCTTGATATTTATTATCAACTTTATTTTTAATAAACAAAAAGTGTATTTAATGCAATCTAACCATTCATTTATGTTGGTGCAAGTACACGGCGGTGCTCTGAATAATCTCACTTTTTTCGCTACTCATGGAAGATTCCTACCGCGGACGCGAAATTACAGTTATGCCCCTCCCGTAACAGACTTAAGGGGCTTAACTTACGCCCGTCGTAGACAAGAATTCAACGTTTTCCGGACTGTTTAATGAAATTATGTGTCCCCCAATCCACTTATGTCCAACTTAAATGGTATTGAACTAGAACTCAGAAAGTAATACCAAACTGTACTACTGCTGACCTCTTGTGGCCGTTGTTGGATAACGATGCAGAGCACTATCTGTTTCTATTTATGAATTCTTATGTCAATTGTCAAATCCAGTATGGGGTTGCCTTTAATAGAGGTGACCTGGTGGGGGATAGGTGATACTTTGAATGGGTACCGATGGCGTTAAGTTAATTGGAACAGGACAACTCACTCCAATATTTGGTAGCGGGCCCCGCTTTATATAAATGTTGTTAGGCCGGGTGCTACAGTCACTGGGGTTGGGAATGGGGTGGCCCCAATAAATGAAGTCCCACAGTCATTGTATAACCCCTAAACCATAACGACCACGATCTCACCAAGGACTGAAACAAAGAAGAAGCCCCTCAAAATACAGGTTGGCGAACACCCAATCGACTTCATGACATTCGGTGTGGAGGTTAGTGGTACAAGTCTAACCAGAAACCTTCATATAGGTGTTATAGGGGCTTGATACTAACGTACTATTTTTAAGCTACGATAAACCGTTAAATTTATAAACTGCAGTCAGTTTGTCTGTATAATGGATGTGGTTAGGTTACTATCTCTGTCCAAATTATCATATATTTCATGCAATTCTATATCACTACAGAAGTTGAAGTTCCAAATGGTTACAATTGGAGAGGAATCTGTACACATAGCAGATATACCATACTTTGTGACCAGACTGGATAATAAAGTGGCCGGAAGTCAGACACTGGTAAGTCAGCAGTAGGTGGTTGTTTGGGAAAAGAAAGGGTGAATCATTTTTAGCTTCAATATATTGTTCGTAATATTTCCGGAGTTTACATATTATAGGCCATTTGAAATCCCCGGAATTACTCCGACAGTTGTAGTGCATACAAGTTAGATGGGGAGTAATGGATATATTACTACACAATACCTTCCCATTGTTGATTAGGACAACGAACAAACCCTATTCTCTGACGTACAAATTGTTTTTCTTGTAGAAAATACCGACTGCTTTTAGGAAGCTGCATATGGTAGGGGATGACAATACGGTTGCAGTTCTTAAGTTGATCGGATTACGCAACAATGCATGGAAGGTGCATGTGGTGTCCAAACGTAGTGGAAAGTTTTTTTCTCGCGGATGGGACTGGTTTGTACGGGTCACTTGTGGAGTAGAAGAGACGGTGACACTTATGTTTCGTTACGAAGGAAATATGACCTTTAGTTTGGTTCGATTCGGAGAGCACGGACAAGTTATGTACTTTCTTCCAGGGCTGACTGCAGATAATCCTTCCAACAATCTGAAACATATCTCTGATGACTTTCTAGGGTTTGCCGTCAACACATGGGGACCAAGTGAAACCCCGGTAAGTATGCCGTAAACCGTGTACGTACATAGTTTGCTTATAGGACTAGTACCCAAGCGATGAAGTTAATTGAAAATCGGTTATCCATGTTTAAACTGTTTTAATAGTGAATGATGTAGTCTCCATTTTTGTGTTAACATTGACTTATTAATTTGCATGCGTGATACATTTAAATCGCACAACTTAAATGGTATTGAACTAGAACTCAGAAAGTAATACCAAACTGTACTACTGCTGACCTCTTGTGGCCGTTGTTGGATAACGATGCAGAGCACTATCTGTTTCTATTTATGAATTCTTATGTCAATTGTCAAATCCAGTATGGGGTTGCCTTTAATAGAGGTGACCTGGTGGGGGAAAGGTGATACTTTGAATGGGTATCGATGGCGTTAAGTTAATGGGAACAGGACAACTCACTCTAATATTTGGTAGCGGGCCCCGCTTTATATAAATGTTGTTAGGCCGGGTGCTACAGTCACTGGGGTTGGGAATGGGGTGGCCCCAATAAATGAAGTCCCACAGTCATTGTATAACATTAGGACAACGAACAAACCCTATTCTCTGACGTACAAATTGTTTTTCTTGTAGAAAATACCGACTGCTTTTAGGAAGCTGCATATGGTAGGGGATGACAATACGGTTGCAGTTCTTAAGTTGATCGGATTACGCAACAATGCATGGAAGGTGCATGTGGTGTCCAAACGTAGTGGAAAGTTTTTTTCTCGCGGATGGGACTGGTTTGTACGGGTCACTTGTGGAGTAGAAGAGACGGTGACACTTATGTTTCGTTACGAAGGAAATATGACCTTTAGTTTGGTTCGATTCGGAGAGCACGGACAAGTTATGTACTTTCTTCCAGGGCTGACTGCAGATAATCCTTCCAACAATCTGAAACATATCTCTGATGACTTTCTAGGGTTTGCCGTCAACACATGGGGACCAAGTGAAACCCCGGTAAGTATGCCGTAAACCGTGTACGTACATAGTTTGCTTATAGGACTAGTACCCAAGCGATGAAGTTAATTGAAAATCGGTTATCCATGTTTAAACTGTTTAATAGTGAATGATGTAGTCTCCATTTTTTGTGTTAACATTGACTTATTAATTTGCATGCGTGATACATTTAAATCGCAAAACTGCATCCGTTCTCAGCCCGCAATCGGATATGGCTGCCTGCTTTCGAGACTAAAATGCGATGGAGTGATATTGGGGAAGATAACATTTGAGTTGTTTCAGAAGAAATGGCAATACTGGATGACCGAACCCGCGATGGTTGACGATGCACTCGTGTTTGGTGAAGGATGGTATAATTTTGTCAATGCAATTGGTTTAGACGAGACGAAATGTGCAATCTTCAAATATGCTGGAAATTTGGCATTCACTGTAAATGTCTTTGACATGCCCCTGGGTACCATTGCAATGGATAATGTGCGTGCTCGAATAATTGGAGGTTCCGAGGAAGGCCACATGGAGGGGGTTTCATATAATACGGTCGTTGGAGACATGATTGGCGACGGAGGGGAACTCATGGATCTGCATCGTACCCTTCTGCCACGACCGAATTGCCTGTTGATGATCCAAAAGGGTCATTGGGTTAGTACTTTAATATTGCAAATATAATTGTTTACTTTGCACCTAAACATTGACATTTTGCATTTGGGTGCTCATAATAGTCCAGACACACGGGGTGAACAGATGTTAACTAACAACCACAGATTAATTATAATGCAGAAAATTGAAAGTTCCTTTACCTAGGGTGGGAGTGACACACCAAAGCTATTGGGTAATTGCAATACGGGTGTGTAGGTTAGGGTGCAGTAAGGATGTAATCTAGGAACATTTGGATCTACTTTATGGACATGACCTACGTTTGATGGAGTATTGTGCACAGCCGGATACTATATGATAGCCAAATACATTACACGTATACAATAATTCCAGAATTATATGCATGTACACATACAAATACAATCAGCATATTTTTTATGCACCGACTTATTTGTAAGGTGCCCTTCTTACCATTATTTGTGTTCCCGGAGAAAAGTTGAACGAAACATGTGAATATGTACACAAGTTTGATGTGGCGGCAAGAGAAAGCCGCTGCGTCATACGATATACGGGGTGGAAAACATAAGTGAATGGTAACATCAAATAATAGAAATGTCAAATATATGCATGATTCAAACGTTTTGATGTCAACCATTGGAATTAGGCATTTCCAACAGACTTTGTGAAGTCTCATCTTGGAGGACAACCGAAGCCTGTCATTTTAAAGAGTGCGAGAGGTCGAGAATGCATGTCACAACCAAGAAAACAAATGGTACACTATATGTAAGCACTGGGTACGCCAAGTTCAAGAAAGATAACTCTCTCGACATCGGCGACTGGGTTCGCCTATATCTAGTTGGGGAGCGCACGTTGATGTTTAACTGAGGAAGGAATTCCCTGCTTTTGTCTACCATGCCCAAACACATATGTTCTCTGAAGGGAGGTTTAATATATTTTCATAACCCCTTGTGAGAAAGGTTTAGTGGAGTTGACACATGCTTCATATTGTCAACATTTTGAAGTTTGGCTGCATGCGCGTATGTTGACTGTGGGTTGGTCTGCGTGTATGAAAAAGTTTATCTTCTTTAGTTTGTCAAATGTCACTTTTATGCTTAAGGCAGCGTAATATATTTCTGTTTCCATACAACCATGTTCATCATAGTAGCGTACTAACTATGGCAAAATATTTATACACATTGTTATACTATAATCAACCTGTGTGTATATATATAAATCTATATGGATATACTGATGCCCATATACATAAATAAATAAAAATATATTTATATTGATATATATATATATATATATTTATATGCATGGCGGGAACCAAGTCAAGGCCGTCAACATTTGTTCCAAGTAAGTGTTGTTCCCGCCTACAATATGGTGTGGCAGGTGCAACTTGGAACACCAACAAATGATCAATTCATTAACCTGTTTATATTTGCACTACACGATCCTTATACAATATCGGTAACGCTATGTGTATTAAAATCCTGGAGCACCTTTCAAAAGTGCAGCTCCTGGGTAAACGTTAGCCGGATACTTTTTATAGGCTTGGATAACAGCTACAAATTGCTTGTCGGGACTTATATGGATAGAGGTAGTCAAACTTGGGCTGTCTGCTATATTTATAACTTGGCGATCATCGGACAGGATCTTATATATGCAACTTTGTCATGCATCGGAACCCTCTTCCAACCAGTCTTCCCACATGCACGGGAATGATGACGAAATGAAGACAATGACCAAGTGCTTCCACGGTTCCCAACCTCTCAACTGTAATGATATCATGCATGAATTTTCTTTACCACCATCAGGAGCACATGCATCGGTTTGGGACGTTGTGTAACGTCCCGAACCTAAATTCACCGGTTTACTAGTCATTTGGACGGTAAACGACCTTTACTTTCACTTTTACTTTCGGTTTAGTACTTTTAGTGGCCCTAAAAGTTGACTTTTTGTTCGGGTCAAAATTTGAGGAAATGTTCTTCATGAAAGTTGTAGGGGACGTTAAACCGAGCGCGTGCATATGTGGTGCGTAAAAATTGGACTTAGTATGTGAGAGTTATGGCCAAAAATGTAGAATTTACTGTTCATGGTAAGTTATATATATATATGGAATTTACTGTTGGTAGATTTCTATTTTCGGAAATCTACCTAGCCGGGTAACTCTCCCTTCTCTCTCTCCGACCCTTCCTCCCTCTCGGCCCGATCTCATCCCCCTCCGATCTCTTCCTCCTCCGGCCGACCCAAGACGTAATCCGGCCACCCCCAAGCTCGGTTTCTTCCCCTTGTCACGTCTGTGGAGGTATTTTACGGAGATTTGGCCGGAGAAGCTCGTTTTGGAGCGGGGAAAGCCACTGTAGCAGTTAGCCATTATTGCCGATTTCCGGCGATTCCGGCCACCTCCGGTCACCATCTTGCCGTCGAAGCTTGGGTTTTCCACGGAGATCATTTTGCCCCTAGCCTCGAACCACGATTTGAAGTGTAGAGGCCGAATCGAAAATCTAGGGTTCTTGATTTTCTGGGTTGATTTCGCCGGTTGAATTCGACTATTTCCAGGTATAATTTGGGATTGTTGTAGTTGAGAAGTTTAATCAGTGTGTTGAGTAGTTGCTGTATATGAAATTTGGTAGCCGGTGGTGGAGGTTGGTACCGGCGCGTGGGTGCCACGCACCGCCACTGTAGGTGGCGCGTGAGATTGTGTTTTGGCCGGAATTTGACTTCTGTTGTTGATATAATTAGTCAATTATACTTTTAGTTCTATAATTGCAGTTTTGGGATAAAATTGGAGAAGAGTGATTATGGATTTTGATGTTTATTCAAGGTTGGAAATTGATGATTGAATTACGAGGAATCCGTCCATCGGATTTCCTCGGTTCGGCCTTTGAGCCCATATATTAAGGGGATAATATTAGTGAAGAAGATTGGGAGATTTTGGGCAAATAAAGATGATGTTAGGGTTTGGTTTTAATTATCGTAATTTAGTTTTCCATCCAGTAATTAAGGTTTACGAACGTTATATTGTACAGGACGTGAACAGGATTCCCTCGAGGAGGGTTCGGATCGACGGCAGTCTTAGCCGTACATGTGAGTGGACGTTTGTTTTAAATAAGTGATGCATGCATTTATTTATTAAAGCTTGTTCTATTTAATTAACATGTTATTTTCCGAGCATATAAAGTTGATTGCGATTTATCTCATGGATTTGCTTTTAAATAATGATTCTCTTGAATAATTATGATTTATACCGGTTGAGATTTCGGTTATTAAGTTGTTATGCTCGGATTCGAATTTTGAATTGATGTTGATTTTCGACGAATTATTTCCGAGGTGATTTCCGGAATTATGCTATTTAAATTATATTCCTATTCGTGGATTTGAGATTTTTGGAAAGATTTTCGAAATGGGATTTCGATGGAATTATTTTCTTGATTATTTATTTGATCATTGGTTTTGGCATTGGGAATGCCTCATTGACAACCTATTTATTCTTTTAGCGTGTGGGACACGCTGTTAATTTATACGACTTTACGAGAATTTCCGGGTACGGTTGGGAATCGTACCCGTGCTTTCTTTACGTGGGACATGGGGAAGCTTTATTGATTTATCGGTTTTTAACCACCATACCCAGGGTCGTTATATATATATTATATTACTGGCTAGCCTATTAGTACTCCTCCCTACTTACTATGTGTTCGTAGGTGAGTAGAGGAGAGCATGGGATGCTCTAGAGTGTGGGACACTCCGACCCGAGCCTGGGAGGCTCCCTTCTTTCGTATGGTGAAACTTCTTCCCCATAATTTATTGTTGCTTGACTAGCGGGGCTAGTCCGATTTTCACTGTATCCAGCGGGGCTGGTCTTATTTTCTTGAGAAATGAGATTTCGTTTTACGATATAGTTTTCAATGTGGTGGCTAGCGAGGCTAGTCGATTTATCGTTTTGGAATTCTTGGATTTAAAGCTAAATGTATTTTTCTAATTGTTGCATGCATCGGTTATTAAAGAGAATAAATGTGGGAAAGTATGAAATCCTTTTTCCTTTAAATTGTTTATTTTTGTCCACTCACGCTAACGTTTTTCGTCTACTTTCCCCTGGGCCTTTCGGTTTCTAATGCCCAGTTTGCAGGCGAATTAGTGGAGGTCGGGCGTACATGACATTTGAGGCATAGTTGTCACTACTTCCGCAGTGTAGGATCACTTGATCCTTTACTCTTCGGTTATATCCCTTTGTATAGTAGTATTGCTCTGCTTAACCTTTGGGATTCGTATTTTTAAGTTTTGTGTTTTGTGAAAGTGGAGTTGTTGGTAATTGGGAGCAGGGTGGCTCCAGGAGTATAAGGTTGGTTTGCTTGAAGTGTTTTATGTGTTTTACAGGTTTTTGGGTAGTCCATTTTAGAGGTGACTCTGCCGAATTTTTGGTAGAGTTATCCCTAAGGTGGGCCCCACAGGGCCACCTCGGATTTCAGGGTGAAATTCGGGGCGGGTCCTGTCACGTTGAACTCTGCCGAGTGACATATATCTGCATTTTTAGATACAAGATATGTCAACCGTCCGATTGAAATTGGACGTTAAGTGAGGAAATAATCCATGGGCAGCTGCTGACCAGGTTAACGGGACTGTATGGACATGACATATCTATTGCAAAAAGTAGTTTACCCATGTCGGTTATCTGATCAATGTTATCAACCCATTTTATAAACTTCCTGTTTAAGTAAAAGGGAATCAAGAGAGAATGTAGAGAGAATTGTGTACATATTATTAAGAATACGAGTCCTATATATACGGATTACAAAGTACCAGTTCTAATGTTACAAGGAACACCAATCCGTGTAGAATTGAGAAATCTAGAACATTCTCTCATATTGCTACTCCTAGTTTGATAAGGCACACTAAGTAGAATTTCTTTCGACACTTCAATTATTATTGTAGAAGTTCACGTTTCCTGTAGGGGTTGAAATGTATAAGTGGGATTAACCCGTAAATGGTATTTGCCTTTACCAAACAGATGTTCAATGCCGTTTGTAAAATACTTAATAACATTCAAAGCAAAGACTACTTAATGAAAATTTATATAAATCGGATTACCGTTGAGAATAAATGACAACGCACCTTTGACCAGTAAAGACAATGAAATTGACAATCAACTAAACTGCTGACTTACTTTTGGTTAAAAGGTAATCCGCAGTTCCCAGGTATGTTTTATCCGCAGTGTGGTTGGAATGTTGGACATCAGTGATCAACAACGACGAAGTAAAAAGATTTTGTTAAAGTCACCATTGTGTCTGAAAAAATTACGTGTTTCCCCATGTTTTGTGTGTACACAAAATACAAAACTTTGAACGTCGCAGGAACGGAAAACGGGAAATAAATTACTAACACTTGAACATATCAATACTTTCATAACACGCTACAAATACCGGCATTGGCAATGTATATTATATATTATACAAACCTTCACAAGCAACTGTTAACAACAAGAATGAACTATTGCATTGACGTACGTACACGGTGGAGATGTAGTACTTAGAACAAACCATCCGGAAAGTATAAAACAATACACATGCAATGGAGACGTACCCAACATTTGAGAATACTGTGGCGACGTGGGATAGGCCGACAACAGAACAACACAGTTACAACAGTTCATTACGAATATGCTAAATCAGACTGGACGGTTGAAAACAAAATGGGTCTTCCCAACCATACGCACGGACAATTCAGATTCAGTTGGCAACTTAAAATGCTGCTTGAATGCTGAATACCCTTCGGTCATAAAGAGGGTATTGCAATGAGGAACCAACTTTATTAGCATGGCCGCTCCGGTCAAACTTTGGAAAAGGAAAATATCTTTGCAAAGTGCAATGTTTTCTGCCTGCACAAAACTCTGAGGTAAGGACTGCAGAGGACGACAATCAAAATTAGGGGAAATTTATCAACGCAGACGTGGACATATTGTCACTACACTGAAGTATGGAAAACCCATTTCAACTAATGCTCTGTACAATACAAATAGGGAAGACAGAGTAAAGTTAGGTAGCTTACTGCGAATGAATCGTATACCATAATGGTGCATGCCGGATACCATTGCAGGTGCTGCATGATATGGTCATGAACTTGCATTTGCCAAACGCGTCCAACTACATAAGGTTCTGCATGCTCCGGAACACCGATGGCTCCTACAGCTGGATAGTTAGTGGCTATGGTGGAGGGGGTTCCCGGAGAATTGGAAGGGCTGGGAGGGGAAAGAACAGAATGAGAAGTAGAGCCAATTGAGGAAGGAACAGGGATGATGCTCGCCTGGTTCGCATTACTAAATCCCGGGGACACCAAATGACCCTTCCTACGATGGAATATGACAGCCAAAATGTATCCACCATCTAGCAACCGCAACTTCAGAGAGTGAGAAGAATTCAATTCGGTTTCCAGGGCAAACCTCGACCACCCACCGGTAAACTGCAATGACGATAGTCCAAAAGCTTCCAGCTGAACCTTCCACAACATGTGACGGTGTGTCTCAAGCTGAATGGTGTAAGATGAAGGAATTCCGGATTGCCACAGACGGGTCAGAAATGGACCGTCAAAGATGACCTAAAACAAATCAAATATAAACCTTAATCAATAGAAGGGGGTTAGTTCCACGTACAGGTAAGACCTGAAAGCCAAATTTGTTAACTAATTCAAAGTTATGACAGTGGTGCTCCGACATGTAAACAATGCACAAAAAGGTGTAAGGACATGTTTTAGGTTAAGTTATAAGCAAGATTGTGGAATGATACAAGGGTAGCGGGTATGATTTGTTAATGAATAAAAGTCAAACTGATGTTACCAACTGTTCATCGACACAGTACCACTTGTGTTTTCCAAATTCTTTCTACACATACTCTTCCTTTAGCTGTGCCAAGCCGTCTACGGAAGGTGGAATGGTGAAATCGGCGAGATCGGGTAGGGTTCGCATTAGATGACCTAATCCATCAAACTGAGTAACGACAAACGTCACTGTACTAGAATGGAGTTGGAAAATAAGGCAGAGTTCAGATTTGCCGCCACTAATATTTTCCAGGAATTGTTTCCAACCACACACAATCATATATTCGTCCCCCATTGGAATAAGACTACAGGACCATATCTTGGTAGGGAGGCCAGATAGAGTCATCCATGCTTCCAGCGGCGTACCGTTCGCTGACAAATGTCTCATCCGGAAAGCCGGAGGAATTTTCTACAGAATATCAGCCACGAATGGTGTCAGTAGCATGCATAACCAGTAATGGTGGGAATAGTATCAAAAGGTTGGATTGAATGGTAGGGACAATTGAACAGGACAAGGTGATTATGGTGAAGAAACAACCATTTTAAACAAGCAAGTGAGTTCAGCAAAGGGATTTCACTTACTAAAAAGGTCATGTGCTTCTCCAAGGTGACCTCGGCGAAGAACATGGGCACATCAAATATAAATAAGGAGTTGCTGTGGTTGGTCTGCATCTGAGTCAAACAAGGGTAAGGATAATCTAATGAATACTTGAATACCATATGTATCTACAAAAACAACTTACACCGACAAGCAAAGAAAATGTAGGCAACTATAAGTTACAATAGGTGGGCATCGAATATGGCCACGCAAACATTGAATATTCAGTCTTACCGGAACTGTAAGGCCTTAGGTTTTTGCCGAACACGAATGGAAGGGAAAATTAATGTTTAGCGGAAGACGTGGATCGGCAAGTTATTCAAGTTCTCGGAATGAGGTCAGGATGAGGAGGCGATGGAAAGTTGGAAACGAAGGTTGAGGGTGATTCTCTATGTGAGTGCTCAGCAGAAAACCGGGGAACACCAATATTAAGAAGCAGCTAATACTTTAAAATAGGGAAATTATTACAAACGGTACCTGAAATTATCATCTATCTTATTGATGCTACCTGAATTTCAATTTTGATCAGAACCAGTACTTGAAATTTTCAATTTTATTTCAAATGGTACCTATCACTAACTTCCGTTAATGTTCCGTTAATAACTGACATGTGCCAAACATGTAACTCATTTTTCAAAGATAAATTTGTAAAATTACCTTCTTATTTTTTGTAGTATCACTTAGTTTCACTTATATTGTGGCTATAAAAAATGAGACTATGAAAATGAATAACTTTTAACTTCAATTAAAAATATGAATGATAGGAAAAAAAAAATATTTACCAAAGTTTTGAGAAGCTTTTGGTTTTAAATGTTTTATAGTTTGTCAAATAAAAATTTTTATAGTTATATTTGAAATGTTTTGTCTGTATCTATAAAGCAAATTAATTTTTGTTCACATATTGCCTTTAAATTTTAATTTCATAAAGGGTAGACTACATTTATAAATTCTTTTTAAATTGAACTTCTATTTTTATTAATCTATCACAAGATCAAAATATCTACTAAACAAAATTATTTAAATACTTTAAAATAGGGAAATTATTACAAACGGTACCTGAAATTATCATCTATCTTATTGATGCTACCTGAATTTCAATTTTGATCACAACCAGTACCTGAAATTTTCAATTTTATTTCAAATGGTACCTATCACTAACTTCCGTTAATGTTCCGTTAATAATTGACATGTGCCAAACATGTAACTCATTTATCAATTACCTTCTTATTTTTTGTAGTATCACTTAGTTTCACTTATATTGTGGCTGTAAAAAATGAGACTATGAAAATGAATAACTTTTAACTTCAATTAAAAATATGAATGATAGGAAAAAAAAAATATTTACCAAAGTTTGAGAAGCTTTTGGTTTTAAATGTTTTATAGTTTGTCAAATAAAATTTTTATAGTTATATTTGAAATGTTTTGTCTGTATCTATAAAGCAAATTAATTTTTGTTCACATATTGCCTTTAAATTTTAATTTCATTAAAGGGTAGACATACATTTATAAATTCAATTTTTAAATTGAACTTCTATTTTTATTAATCTATCACAAGATCAAAATATCTACTAAACAAAATTATTTAAATTGGTATATTTGTCAAACTACTCTTCAATATAGGTAATGTGTTTTGGACATGTTAGTTTTTAACGGAACATTATCGGAAGTTAATGATAGGTACCATTTGAAATGAAATCGAAAAGTTCGGGTACTGGTTGCGATCAAATTTGAAGTTCAGGTACCATTTGTGATAATAAATCTTTCAAATAACATAACGTACAATGTTTTGTGCTAAACGACATAATTTTGACTAATGTAAATGGAATATGAATAGTTTCAGACAATGACAGTGCACCCCATTATCAGTAAATGACAAATACAATATAGTACGAGAGATAACAATAAAGCCCATGAAACTGGCCGACAACTGTAGGGAGCCAATTACAGACACCGCAGATGGTGAACCGGACATACCAAGTACGTATAGAGATGCAACAAAGCGTACAAAATTATAACTTCACAGCTAATCATATCATTGTCAATAGTTGATGGTTTCGGTATGGGTTGAGTGACATATAGTTGGGTTAAAACAACAACACCGACGTTTGTTAGATGATTGTATAGGCCAGACAAAAATCGTGATAATTTCACATATTTTAATACTATTATTAAAGAAGAGAATACCAACAATATATTATTTAGGTATAACATTGAAGGCCGGATGAAGCAAATGTAAGATAAAGTTTGTTCCGTCATAAATGTATTTTATGAATAAATAGACATGTAAATGGGACGGCTTCTGAGCCGAACCCTCTTAACATCCGTGGATATTGGACTGGTTGGCAACAAACTTTTCATCCGTTGATCATATGAGTCCGATAACCCGTAACAATAACTGATGAAATTCGGATATAGGTCTATCATATCCGTTAATGATTTGCTTTAAGTTTTCGTATTAAAGATATGTTATGTTGTTCTTAATATATTCGTTTTTTAGATATATATAAAATATTTAATATTAAATATTAATACTTTATAATACATATTGTTTTCATAAATCTAAGGACAGGCCATCACCCTTGATTAAAAAAAAAATTCCAAAATTTGCAATTGTAACCGTACTTTTGGTGAAAATTTTTTTTATGTTGTAATATGTTATTAATATCTACTGAAGTATCATGATATAAACTTTGTATAAATCGTACAAATTCTAAAGTATTTGAATGTATCAGAAGGTCTTATTCGGTGACGGAGTTATACGTTACTCTGGTGGATACATATGTATATCGCACTATCATTGATACGCCGTGTTAACGGAGGGGAGAAAATGATCAATCGCAGAGTTTGTTTTTAGTACAATCATTTCAATTTAGGTCAACACCAACGAAATATGATATATTTACAGGCCTAATGAGAAGAGTACAAGCTAGAAAAGGTTATATGTGTGTTACATTTTACAGACGATCATATTGGATTAAGGAATTGAACAGAAAACCCAAAACACAATGACGTCGGTCGGTTCAGGCGGGGTACTGGGAAATAATATGGAATGGGATTTCGTAGGGGAGAATCAGAAAGGTCAGCAAAGGAGAACAGTTCCGCAAGCGGTATATATTATAGTGACTTAAAGGTGGAGTTGACAACACACTGACAGGCCAAGGACAAGGAGAGAAAGCGGAGGTAAAGGTGAAGTTGAAGGTCAGCAAAGGAGAACTGTAACGCAAGTGGTAGATATTATAGTGACTTAAAGGTAGAGTTGACAACACACTGACAGGCCAATGACATGGATATAAAGCGCAGGCAAAGGTGAAGTTGAAGGATTGACAGGGTAGACCGCATCGTAAAGGCCAATATGCCCAGCCCTTGCACTGGCGGTGCTTCGGATGCAGGTCCTTCATACGCTACCACCGAGAGGATTTCCAACCATTTAGTAAAAAACTAAAGCCATATGCAAAATATGACTCCCCTATTATCATTACTATTCATTCAATTTTTGCATCTCCAACCATCTTTAGTCAATGCTAAAGTAATCTAATTAATTAATTATGTTAGAGAATTAATTAACTACAATTACAGCACATGCAGCGGGGCCCACCATTTTGTCAGGCAAAGAAATTTGGCTTTCGTTCTACAAACTTGTGTCAAAATGACTCTAGTTATGGCTAATGTTGATGTTCTGAAGTCCGGCGGTAGCCGAACCTTGGTGCGACGCAGGTTTGGTGGGCGGAACGCTACTTGGCCGACTTGATGATCTTTTCTAGCTGTCAGACGGCAGTCAAAACATATAGAAAGCATAGTCGAATAAGTATTGAATGCGTAAATCAATGAGGAGAGAGGAGAGGACCTTTTTATAGGTGAGGAGAGGTCTGATCTTCTCTTCGTTTTCGATGTGGGACTGAAGTGCTTCAGTTCTCAGTTTCAGTAGCTTCTGATGCTGTCTTGGCGCAGCGCGTGGCAGCGCGTCGGCGGTGGTCTGGGGGAGCTCTTGTGCTCAGACCGTAGCCCGCCTGGCTGTCTATCCGTAGGACGTTGCTTTGGTGGGTGTTGATATTTGTGGCGGTACAATGAGCGTAGCTCATTATAGCTAATTATGCTTGCAAATGTACATGTAGGTACAGCTAAAGAGTCAAAATAGCTAAAGCAAGAGCATGGTTGGAGATCTCTCTACCAAAAATCCAAAGTCAAAATGACTTATAGCTAAATGGTTGGAGATGCTCTGATGGCATAGAGGAACTCGTTGAAGGAGTTAATGAAGATGTGACGATGGACGATGCTGTTTGGGTAGTTGTTGGTGACGGGTTTCAATAACATAAGCTTGAAGGATATCCACACTGCAGATGCAAGTTGCATGATCGTCAATGTGTAAGTTACATTCTTCACATTAAGGGCCTCACCAACAAGAACACAACCAATTGTACAATTTTAATTGAATAGAGAAAACTTCTGTTTGGGATATATAATAAACTTGCCCGTTATGGTTTCAGAGGCTACCGGTAAGCTGTAGGGAAGAAAACTTCCGACTTAAAGAAACTTGGTGCACCATACAATCATTGGACGGAGTAGCGATGATGATAAAATTGGTGTTAATGGGAAATACAATGTATATTACAGGATGATATAAGGCATTTCGGGAAAATATCAAATTGATGAAGAGAAGCCGCATCGACTTGTACGTCATACGGCCATATTATTTTATGTTCGTATAAATAACACTGTCAGTCATGGCGACGTAATTGTTTATTTTTAATTAAGTCTATCCATTTTTAGGGATGGCATTTGTACCCATTGGGTATTACCCAATACCCACCCAATAATAATTCACGGGCAATACCCAATGGGTAATACCCATCAAATAATTAGTAGCTGTCAGTATTTACCCACCCAATTTTAATGGGTAAAACCCATAACAACCCACTTACCCATTTTTAATAGGGGCGGTTTTTAATTTGAAATATTTTTTAAATACTTGCTACAAATTTTTTTTTTTTGACCAATACTTATTACTATATTGTTTTTCTTCAATCTTAATATTTCAAATTTTGCTACCCCTACAAACATTCACCCGTTTTCAATATGGGGAATTTATTTTCTTTATACTTGCTACAAACATCTACGACTACATTGTTTTTTTTTTTAATCTTAAAATTTCTTCTTTAGTGTTCAGTTAGTAAAAAAAATTAAAATTATTTTTCAACACCGACTTAGATAATGAAAACGATGGTTCAACGGTCGGATTCTCATGGATCGCCTTTTCGAATCGTCTTTTCACAATTATACGATGTTCCAACGGTCAGATTCTCACATATCGCCTTTTGAAATCGTCTTTCACAATTATACGATGATCCAACTATAGAATTCTCACAGATCGCCTTTTGAAATCGTATTCTCACACTTATACAATGATCCAACTGTCGGATTCTCACGGATCGCCATTTTGAATTGTTTTTTCACAATTATACGATGATCCAACGGTCGGATTCTCACGGATCGCCTTTTGAAATCGTCTTCTCACAATTATACGTAGATCCAACAGTCAGATTCTCACTGATCGTCCTTCAGATAATCCGCCCAAAATTATATTAAGATACAACGGTCGGATCCTCAGGAACCTCCTTTTGAATAATCTTTTCACAATTATACCATGATCCAACAGTCACATCGTCACGATTCACCCTTAGGATCATCCTCTCAAAATTATACAATGATCCAACAGATGAATCTTGATAGATCGCCTTTAGAATCAACCTTACAAACTTACACAACGATCCAACGGTCAGATCCTCGCGGATAGCCCTTAGGATCATCCTCTCAAAATTATACGATGATCCAACGGCCTGATCGTCCCAGATCGCATGTAGAATCATCCTCTATATCGAAACAACATTTCGTAACAATTGAAACTACATATTGAAATCCACCACATTCTCAACCGTCCGACCACATTGCTGGGTTGAAAGGAGAGAGAAGAATCAGAATAAGCTGAGAAGTGAATACAGTTTTGGTATTGGGTAATTTTTATGTACCCGTGGGTATACTCATACCCACTCGTTTCTATAATGGGCATTTTATGAAATACCGATACCCACCCAAACTTCATAAATGGGTACCCATACCCATAAAAAAATACCCATATGAAATAAATACCCACGGGTACCCATACCCATGGGTGAAAATGCCATCCCTAGTATCCAATATATGAAGCGAAGTCTGTGACCGTTGCGTTATGTACTACGGGGATAGGTTGTATGACATATGGATAAAGCTTTTGGGTGAGAGTCAATTATGTGGCCAAAATAATGTTTCCACGCTTCGGGTTCCCATCCAACTACTAAGACCCTTGGGGTGTGACAGCGTCCTCGAACTTGGAGAACCAATTGGGAAGGAAAAAATTTGAAAACTCATTTAACCGGCTTTATTGGGTAAAGGAAGATGTATGACGGCCAATAAATTGCAACCACACGCGTGCGGCAAGGTGGCCATCAATAGGGATTCGAAATAAGAAGTTAATATTTAAATAAAATAATACATTCAGTCAAATCGGTTTCGTTCGTGTAACTTCAATTCTGGAAAGGAGTGGGTCAACGTACATAGAACCCTACGCACCTGTTCAGAAACATTAACTCACTCAGCCCTTCATATACCCAAAGGGAACCGATTCGCGTCATACAACAAACAAGGCATTATCAAAAATTAAAAAGGGTTGTTGCTGAAACAAGTAGGGGCGAAGGACTCCGTCAATTCAAATCACCGATAGCCGACCGTCGGAGTAGTGTTCACCAACTTCACAACAAAAAGTTTCAAAGGTATTTCTATTTGTCTCGGTCTTAATAGGAAGACACAACGGCCTATGTGGTTGTAAGTACAAAAAATATTGCTGGTAAGATTTTTGGATATTGCCATTACCCGTGGAGTTAAGCCTTCGCTGATTGACAATATCCACCAACTCTGAAATTTCAATTAACGTAAATAAGGTACCTGAACTAATGATTCGTGTTTATTCGCGGACTGTGAATCACCAATCACAGGCATGGCTTCAGGAAGTGGATCACACCGTCCAATGCAGTTGGGAAGGCAGCCGTGTTTCATCCAAGTTGTGAGGAGCCCGTCAAAGAACACGGAGAGTTTGGTAAGTAGGGTGATGTTGAAATGGATAGTAGATTAACATAATTTAGTGTACATGCAATACTGTTTAACATGGTTTATAAAGGAAAATTTATTCATCCTCCCAAAACGGATATCACGACTTCAGAAGAAATATTGATGAAGTTGTAACACTAAGTAATGGCGTTGTCATATTATACAGGTCATCCCTCCTCCATTTGTGATAGAGTTCATGAATGGTGACAGATGCCGGCAGGGAAAGATAAAACTGGAAGGATTGGAACAGTGCCAGTGGCGGGTTGAAATAAATACGGATGGGAGGGGAGTTGAATTGGGTGAAGGGTGGGCGGAATTTGTGGGGGAAAATTTGGAGGACGGGTGGATGCTAGTGCTGTTAAGGTACGAGGGGGCAATGACTTTTTCTGCCAGGAGATATGGCCGGTCAGGAGCTCTGATGGTGACGGCACCAAGGGGGAGACAGACAGAGGAGACACCACGTGGAGTTAGGGGCATTTATCCATCATTTGCACAGTTGGTTATTCGAGGTGGAATGAACAGTGAAGTACTGGTAATGCATAATTGCAATTATAGTTATAAAATATGTTTGAAGTTCATTTGTGAAAATGTAATGATGTTTAGGGTTTACGTCAGATGTCAAATAATGGTTTATGTGGTTATTTGTAATTGAATAATGTAATTTCCATTTTATTTTGATTTTGTGATAATAGGAAATACCAGCAGGGATCTTTCGTGGAGGGTCAAGTCGAACCACGATTGAAAGTAAGGTTTGGTTGAATAATATGAATTGGGGGATGTAGTGCAACGCACGTATCAAGGTAAGTGAGGATGGAGGAGTCATAAAAGGAGGTTGGGACAGGTGGGTGAGTGCAAACATTGTAAGGGTATGCAAGTGGTGCATTGTGGATTGTAATCGTTCAAAAAATGAGGCAACTGTGATGGCGTTTCTGCAATGTGGAGGGGTGATGTCGAACGTGGCAATGATGAATGCCGTAACAATCGGTGATGCTATGTACGTTGATAGTTGTGATGAAGAATATCCAGATGATTCAGAGGAAGAGGAGGAAGATCTGCTTGATGAAGGAGAAGCTGGTCATATGGTACAGTTTCCAATACCTCAAACTGTGATCCAAGTTGGAAAAAAATATGGGGTAAGTATATTACAATAAAAGTTTACAATAATGATGTTATACCTTCCCAAGATGTAGGCATAAATTCACATAAATAACCTATCACACAATATGGTTACGATATTTCGGTGTTTTTTGGGTTGCATGGATGAGTATATATGGTCACGGCCGAGGCGCATCCCAACTGTACGGAATATAGAGCTGCATTGTATCTATTATTATAACAACATTGTTAACGGTATTTATAGATGTACACTTTCATATATAATGGAGTAATAAAATAATATGATGTTATCAAAACCGTTGATGGTTCTAGTGTTGATAAACTGCCGTATATTGTCAAGTCAGGTATTGTAGTGAAGTAGGGGTTTGGACAATACAACAATATTTACATTTATTGTACTAACATTGACGAATTTTTTATCTTTATTATAGCAACTTCCCACAGAGTATGCAAAGCAATATTTCCCGGGTGTCGGTAGTCGTCAGGTTGTTGTGAGGACTGGAGATGGACAATCATGGGAGGTTTCATTTTGAAGTCAAATGAAACATAGGTTCAGCGGAGGGTTTGTGGAACTAAGGAAAGAATATGGGCTGAAGGTGGAAAACAAATGCAAGGTTTCATACCAAGGAAACTGGGTTTTTGTGATGGAGAAGATGTAAACTTGGTGGGAAGAAACAGCACTGCAGGCGATACAAATTACAGAAGGTGAAGCTGAAATGGATACATTAACTTTCAAGGGATGTTGGATTTAAGGAAGTCGTGCAAAATTTCGTACAATTATAATTTGGAATTTTTTAATCATTTATATTTAGTCGAACAATGGAGATTTTAATATGGTTTGCAATGTAATGGGTATGTTTAGTGTGTTAAAAGATTTCGTATTTGCTATGGAATGCAATGGGTATGTTTATTGTTGCTCAAGATATTCTTATTTGGTTTGCAATGTAGTGGGTATGTTTAGTTTTGCTTTATATATTTCGTTTAATATGATAACGATTGTTATTTTGCATACTAATTGTGGTTAGCGTTGCATATGGCGCAATTAAATGATTTTTCCCATTGCCAATAGCTCTATAAGTTTCAGGAATTTTGCACATACTGCGTCTGATGTCATAGGGTGATGTCATGTTGCAGCTGCTTCAAGTTAGCGGTAACTCAATCCTGTATGGGTATGCGGAAAAATTCGCCATAGTGTTCCACAATTTAAAACTGGAGACCACATGGTGGAGCCGTGGAGGAGATGAGAACCGTTGAATTGGCAATGGACGTGAACCAGGGCCGGTACAGACTTTTTCCTGATGAAGGAGAAGCTGGTCATATGGTACAGTTTCCAATACCTCAAACTGTGATCCGAGTTGGAAAAAAATATGGGGTAAGTATATTACAATAAAAGTTTACAATAATGATGTTATACCTTCCCAAGATGTAGGCATAAATTCACATAAATAACCTATCACACAATATGGTTACGATATTTCGGTGTTTTTTGGGTTGTATGGATGAGTATATATGGTCACGGCCGAGGCGCATCCCAACTGTACGGAATATAGAGCTGCATTGTATCTATTATTATAACAACATTGTTAACGGTATTTATAGATGTTGTACCTTTCATATATAATGGAGTAATAAAAATAATATGATGTTATCAAAACCGTTGATGGTTCTAGTGTTGATAAACTGCCGTATATTGTCAAGTCAGGTATTGTAGTGAGTAGGGGTTTGGACAATACAACAATATTTACATTTATTGTACTAACATTGACGAATGTTTATCTTTATTATAGCAACTTCCCACAGAGTATGCAAAGCAATATTTCCCGGGTGTCGGTAGTCGTCAGGTTGTTGTGAGGACTGGAGATGGACAATCATGGGAGGTTTCATTTTTGAAGTCAAATGAAACATATAGGTTCAGCGGAGGGTTTGTGGAACTAAGGAAAGAATATGGGCTGAAGGTGGAAAACAAATGCAAGGTTTCGTACCAAGGAAACTGGGTTTTTGTGATGGAGAAGATGTAAACTTGGTGGGAAGAAACAGCACTGCAGGTGATACAGATTACAGAAGGTGAAGCTGAAATGGATACATTAACTTTCAAGGGATGTTGGATTTAAGGAAGTCGTGCAAAATTCCGTACAATTATAATTTGGAATTTTTTAATCATTTTATATTTAGTCGAACAATGGAGATTTTTAATATGGTTTGCAATGTAATGGGTATGTTTAGTAGTGTTAAAAAGATTTCGTATTTGCTATGGAATGCAATGGGTAGGTTTATTGTTGCTCAAGATATTTCTTATTTGGTTTGCAATGTAGTGGGTATGTTTAGTTTTGCTTTATATATTTCGTTTAATATGATAACGATTGTTATTTTGCATACTAATTGTGGTTAGCGTTGCATATGGCGCAATTAAATGATTTTTCCCATTGCCAATAGCTCTATAAGTTTCAGGAATTTTGCACATACTGCGTCTGATGTCATAGGGTGATGTCATGTTGCAGCTGCTTCAAGTTAGCGGTAACTCAATCCTGTATGGGTATGCGGAAAAATTCGCCATAGTGTTCCACAATTTAAAACTGGAGACCACGTGGTGGAGCCGTGGAGGAGATGAGAACCGTTGAATTGGCAATGGACGTGAACCAGGGCCGGTACAGACTTTTTAAAGCCATGTGGCAACTATATTTTATATTTTTGGATTGCAAGGTGACTATTCATACAAAATTGTTATATAAAAGAAAATAATTCCAAAACCAGTAATAGGGACAAAACAAACCATATATATTGTATTCTTAAATAGTTCAAATAGAAATGACATTACTTGAAATGAAAACACAAAAAGCGAAAAATCATGTTGTTTGATGGGAGACGAAAAGAGAATAAGAAAAGAAGAATATAAAACGAAACGTTTTGATCTCGAACATGCGTTGTTACAATCCACACCACATGTGTTGTATTCAAGTTCACATTGTATTAAGACCTTTGTTTTGGTGATTTCGTGGACAAATAAATTTTGCCTTACATTGTTACTACCAATAATCATATATGAGATACGGTTCAAAACATAAATATAACTACTATTTTCATACTTTTATCCTGACATTGTTACTATCAATAATGACGGACTAAAATATCGAATATCAAGGCTATATCGAGAGTCGAAAATACTGAATTTTTTATAGAAATATTGAGGCAATATCGATTTCCAAAAATGTTGGCGGAAATGAGGGCAATTTATACAAACAGTTGAACATTTTGAATCCAACTTTTGCATATGTTTATTTGATCAATTATGTACTTTATTTCAAACGAAAATGTTCAATAAATATGGTTAAAATTTGAGTTGTAGTAATTTAAGGTGAAATAATAAATGCTGACTCGTCTAACATTTTTTAATATTTAATTGACCCTTATTGTTTTCCTACTTTTAAAAAATCAGAAATAGTTAATATAATTCATTACTTCATGTTTCTTTTTTCCTGGAAAAAAAAGTTGTCGTCCGATTGGACAGATTGTAAATTTTTCGAATGTCCTTTTACATGGGGGACAAGCATAGTATATAAATGAACATATACATCTCTTACAAGCAATACATACATGAGAAGTGCATAAAAGTGAACAATCATATATTGAAGATCATACACAAAAGGTTAATATCTCTTCTTCAAGACTATCCATTATAACTATGATTCAAACGGCTCTTTAAATCTCAACATCTTGCTCAACTTTTTCCAAAACTTGATGGAACTGAGATCTCTCGTGTCTTGCAAATACAATTATTACCAAACACACCCTAAAACTTGAAATCTTTTTTTTTGTTGGATTTCCTCGTCTTCTCATTCAGCAGAAGTAAAAAATCTGATTCGAATTTATTAAACCATATATGAAAATTCATCAAACAAAAAGGTGAGGTATACAGAAAACGTAGTAATATTAAATAATTACATACGTAGTCATATGAAATTTAGTAATTTTTAATAAGAAAAAGAACAGCATAACAAAGTTATGAAGCATGACGCTACGGAACTTGAATTGTGTCATAAATTGAATTAAAATGTGCTTCTTTTCTTATGAAGTAAAAAATTTGAAATATTGGTACTTCAAATTGAGAATAGGTGGTATATATATTTTTAATCCGTAATTGGTTATTTATTACAAATTTACCATAATATTCTAATCACCTTCTGATATAAAAAAATCCAGCAAATATGCAAGTGCCTTTGTAGCGAGATTGCCTAAGTCATTAATACTTTCAATCAGCCACCAAGGTTTGACTCTTGTACTGCGCATGACATACTTTTTTGTTTGAAATTTCCAGTATCACTTGGCCACGTGGGCCTTGAGGCTTGATCAGGGCCACGTCAGAAATGAAAGGTTGTCATGAATTTCGCAACCTATTACTTAAATTATCGCATTTTATGAATATTATGTGGAAGAATCGGTAATTTCCCGAAATTGGTAAATTTGCATTCAACATTACATTGGTAAGCAAATAAAATATCGGGGAATTTCGTCTGGTAAACATATAAAATATGTGATGCCCCAGAAATTCGTATTTATTTTTCGAGGATTTTCCGGAATCTAAATTATGTTTATTGGACGGTTTCGTGGCTCGTGGATGGAGCGGAAGTGTTTCGGGCGAATAATTAATTGAAGAATATGGTTTTAGGGGAGTTGCCAAGGGTTGACTTTTTATTTGTTGGGATTCTCTGAAAACTTCCTTCACGAAAGTTGTAGAGCGCGTTGATACAAGTTCGTGGATATGTGGAATGCGTAAATCGGAGTTCGTATGAGAAAGTTATGGCTAGCGGAAGAAGTTTCCGTTTTAGTATAAATATGGAAAATCAGAAATTAATTTCATTCTCCTCATTTCCATTTCCGGAAACCTTTCTCTCTCTCTCCTCTCTCGGTCGATACCTTCGGTATCGAAGATTTCTGTCTGACCCGACCTGACTTTTCCGGCGGACTGCGGCTGTCTCCGGCGACCAAACTTTCCAGACAGGTTCGCCTCCTTGGTCCGGTCGTCTCTGTGGTGTTCTCTAGTGCCGATTCTCGGTGGTAGCGGCGGTAGAAGGCGGTGCAGGTTGGTGTTTTCGGACCCGGCCGGAAAACACAACTCCGGCGACTTCATGGCTTCAATGATTCCTTGGTTGAGTTCAGAATAGCCTCGCCGATCGATCCTTGGTGTTTGTTTGGATCGATTCACGTGAAACTTCGATCAACTCGGATTGGATTACTGTTCACGGCTTGTGAGGTAGTTTTCGATCCCTTAGGCTTGTTTTCTGACTTTGATCCAGTTATGAAAGTTCACAAGCATGCTTAGATGAAGCTTTTTGATGTTGGGAGTTTTGTGAAATATTGAGTTTTTGGCCGGCGGCGGTGCACCACCGTCTGTGGTGGCGTTCCGGCAGTGTTCCGGCCACTTAAGGAACTGTTTTTGGTATTATATATGTTCTACTCGTTGATACGAGTGTTTCGATATATAATATGGAATTGTTATGATTTTTGCAGTTTCATATCGATCGATTTATTTGATCCGTGAGGATTCAAGCGTCCGATCGACTTGTGGTTTGGTCACATCGATCATGGACGTATTCCGGAGACTTTGGGAGGTCTCGGATGTGGTTTCGCCTTGATTGGCACCACTTTGGGGATTTTAGTTCAAAACAGGGGTTTCGAACTTAAATCAAATGTGAATCGTTACTAAGTTGGAACCGTATGTGATTAGGTACTTGACGAAGTATTTGGACAAGTTGTTGGTGATAGTTTTGGTTCGGTTCTGTATTGAAGACGCAGCAGGAGTTCGAGGTGAGTAATCTCACGAAGTTCATTTCATGAACGGGAAATACCCTTATTGTTTTGAGAGTTATTTATTAACTGCAAACTATAGATGGTATTAGTGGCACTTCTGAGCAGATGACCCATGTGTGTGTGTGTATATATTATGAGATGTATATATATACATACGTATTCATGTATTAGTAGGCATTTATGCGCGGATAACTACATATAGATATATGTTTACGTGAAATATATATATATGTTTTGGTGGTTTGTGGATTTATGAAAACAATATGCATGAAATGATGCTTTTTATTGTTTTGGGGTGTGGCTTTTGGAAAACAAATGATTTGTGGAAATGATTGATTTCGATTTGTTTTGAAAAGCGTTGAGATTTGTGTATGAAAACAATAGGCATGAATTGATGCTTTTTATTGTTTTGTGTTATGGCTTTTTCGGAAAACAATGATTATGGAAATGATGATTTCGATTGTTTTCAAAAGTATTGCGATTTGTGTAACATTTTGGGTCCAGTGCGACTCCTTTAATGTTTTGCTCCAAGGGACATTGCGGCCCGAGGATCGAAGGTCTGAGACCTTGGGCAGAATATCAGGTGACCACGTCTTTGGCCGGACGAGTGATTAAGTTTTTCAGTTAGAGCTCTAATCTGTCTGCCATATAGGTAATTCATGGGGTAACGGGAATTGGTTATTGAGAACTCATGACATTACGTATTTTTAGGGAACAAGGTGTGAGTTGCTTCCTTATTAATGGTTTTTAAGGGGACAAGGTGCAAGTTGTTTTCCTTATTAACGATTTGATAGAAATCAAGGTGTGAGTTGCTTTCTATGGTACGTTTATGGTACAACTGATAGAATTCAAGGTGTGAGTTGTTTTCTATGTTTTATTGATAGAAATCAAGGTGTGAGTTGCTTTCTATGGTACGCTTATGGTACAACTGATAGAATTCAAGGTGTGAGTTGTTTTCTATGTTTCGTGTTTTTAAGGAAATTAAAGTGTGAGTTATTCTCCTTTATTTCGTGTTTTTAAGGAATCAAAGTGTGAGTTGTTTTCCTTATCTTTGGAGTGAGTTGTGTGTGGTTTGAGTTACTCATACGGGCTTGCAAAAGCTTACCGGGTTTGTTGTGTGGCAACCCGGTGCACCATTCCAACGGTGTAGGGGTTAATCCTGCAGGTTAGGATAATCGGGGCCGAAGCTGAGGTAGCGCCTTTGCAGCTTTACGGTAGGAAGCCTTTTTCATGACTTTACCGTTGATGAGGTTTTCCGTTGTAGTTAAACTCTGAGAAGCATTTGCGTTTTATCTTGTTGTTGACAATTTAATTCGTAAGCTTGTGTAATATATAACTCTTTAGAGCGAGTGTATATTAACTTTGAGGGTTCAGGGCATCAATATGTGTGTAAGTTTAAGGGAAAAAGACTGGACGTTCATGCATATATAATTATGGGGTTATATATAGCGATTTTCATGTGTGTAAAATCAGGGGCGTGACAAAATATCGGGAAATAATCTACAACAAAAATGTGGCCAAAATATCAGCGATACAACTGAAATTTTCAGTGATGGCCAATAATAATTTATGAGATATGGTTGAAAACAGAATGATAACAACCAATTTTTTTTTCCCACATAACCAATTGTTAATGTCAAATTCTCCAAATCGTGCATCAAAATTGCAAAATTGTTTCACTGTTTAGCCATATGCAAAGGATTATCAACTAAATTCTCAATCAAATATTGCACCAAACTAAAAAACATAGGTCGAAGCTAACAAGTTAGAATTCAGGGATAACTTTTCATCATGTTGTTACTGTTACTCCAATTATGCATCAGGTTGTTTAACAAAATGCATCAGGTTGTTACTCCAATTAGAGGTTGCCACTAATGACTCATTCGGTGCCTTCATCTTCACCTTCGTAATGTCACATCCAGAAAACTATGAAATGCATGGACAACAATGATGATTGCAATTCTTGTAAAGAGAAAGTGTGTCACAAAGAAAAAAATGAGAACATGGGGAGGGAGATTGACCAGTCAAATAAACATTAATAAGCTTGATAAATATATAAGATTTCCATCTCCGCCAGTAAATATATTTTGTCAACCAAAATAGAATATAAGTTTGCAGTTTGATAAAATAATTGATAAATCTGTTGTCGCTAACAAAGAATTATGTGGGGGAACAAAGTAGATAACATGAGAGATTCACTAAACACATTGACTAAATGAAGAACACTCCGATGTAGGTCCAGAAACAAACAACTAATTGAAGACTATAAAAATAGTAAAAAAAAATCCAAAATGTATAAGAATTTAATGGTAAGGAATATGTGAATGCTGAAATGACAAACCAAAGGCAACTGTACAATAATTGAAACACCACCTTATGTGAATACATGTTTAGGGGAGTATCACGATAACCACTACGACAAGTATCAAAAAAACATTACGTCAAGTATCAAAAATACTTTACTACAAGAACCACCTTCACAAACCATTATATGAAGTTTAAGATGGCATATGTAAAATTGTTCATATGGAACTCGCTACAAGTGAGTTACATTCTCGTAACAATTACAAATCACGGTCATTCCAACAACTCATTTCTCAATTGTTGATAACCACGAAGGAGCGGTTCATCTACTTTAGAGAAGCAGTCTTCAAAACAGCAAGATGTTTTTCTGCAAATACTCCATACAGGAAAATCTTGACGAATTTAAATCAAATTTTAATACTAATGTGTATGCGTTTGTCTTAATTTTGCAACTTTGACTTCTTTACATTTTATATGAAGATTTAACAAGGTCAATTTGTCTTCACAATTTTTATAATGATGACAACTTAAGTGTTAAGAAATTTAATTATGAAAAATCACAAAATAACCAAAATTGGATCCAAACAAAATTATTGGAATCAAATAAATATACCAACCAGATGAAATGTCAAAAAAAATTCGGTTATACATAAAAAAAAACAATTCCCACACATGGTAAACCACATATGCATCAGGACGAATATGACAAAGGCAATCCGTGGGTGACTATCTCTTCATAAAATAGTTGGATAAGGAGTAATACTGTAAATGTAAATAAGTCGGTCATCGAAATGTGATATCAATGTCATATATGGTTGCGTATCATCCCCGTAAACGGATGTCGGTAGTATATGTGTTGGAACTTGTGGGTTTAGTCCCACATGGAAGAAGTTTTAAAGGTTGCTGACCTTTATAGGGAGCTTCCCATGTTAAGAAGTAAATGGATGACATGTTTAGAAGTGGGCTTTATGGGCTTTTCTAGTGGGTTTCCCATTGGATTATGCAAATATATATAAGTCAGAGATGGGTCTTGGGCTCGGTTTGACTAAATCTGATTTTATTTTTTTGCTTAACTGTTCAATTTTTGGATAAAATATAACAGTTGCAATGGATGGAATCAAACAACGTCACACAACTGCCGACGCAACTGTTCATCTTGGCATTTATATAAGGACGACCTTCGGTCGTCATTATCCATCGATCAATCTTCTTCTTCTTCCCCCCAATAAGTTATTATGAGAAACATAAAGTAGAATTCATCAGGGTCAAGTTCTTGTGCAAGGACTTGTACCAGATAGTTGTATCCTCTAGATAGACGTCCAAAACTACAGCACAAGTAGGGGCGAATTTCTGTCTTAGGTCACTGTATCGCAGGCCTCTATCTGAACAAGTTAGTGATTCAATTTCGAATTAAAGTTATTTGATTTCAATTGATAACTTGTTATTTATTCAATTTGTGTTCTATATATTTAGATTATATATATATATATATTCGGTTACTGTTCATATATACTGATTGGTTCTAACAATCTGTTACTAGTACATGACGCAGGGTAGTATAGGGAAACCCAAATCATACGAACACACTCGTCCGTCAGTATAAATAAGTACTTGGACTATAAGGAGGAGATGAATTTGGGTGCACTCTGAAATGGGCTAAGCATATGTGTCCATGACGGATGGACACAGTGTTGTTGGAAAAAATGGGGAGAAACTTATGCGTGCAACTGCAATCTCATTACCAGACTGCATCCATTTTGGGCGCTGATATCATTTATGAACACACGGAGGTTTCAGTTGTCAATAGTGATCGACATGCAAGCTATGAAACTTAATCTACTGTGGACATCATTGAAACGAGGAAGGTCAAACAGTGCTGACCATGGTGTAAGCATGGCATGCATTTGGTGTAGGTCGAATTAATTTAGTTGTAACCAGGGTGACTCAGCTACTAAGGCCATTAGGGCAATGAAACCCATTGATCAGATAACGGATAATTAACCCTTGGGTCGGTTGACATCAATTGGGTCGTCCACTGGGTTTCTGTGCTTGCTGGACAAATGTTAAACCAATAGTTCATACAGGGGTAATTAAATTAATTTAAACAAAATGGCAAAAAGTTGGGTTTCAGACAAGGGGGAAAAAAACGGATTCACACGTAAACAATTAATCCTTCACAAAACATAGAAGGGTATGTGGTTGTAAATAGAGGAAATAAACAGAATATTTAAAGTGAATCAACTACCAACGGTATAATTAATCATGTCGCACCTAATATGAACATCGAAAGCGGGAAGCATTGTAATGGTACCAACCAACTACCAATATCGAAAGCAGCAAGCATTGAAATGAGACCAACCAACTACTGACATCCAAAGCAGCGAGCATTGAAATGGGACCAACCAACTACCGGAGTTTAACAACAGCATACTTTATGTGTTGTGCGGCCCGCGCTGCGAGTTCCTCATTTAAAGTGTGAAGGATCTGATAAGATTCATGAAGTAGAAACTTCAAACTGCAACTACTGAAGTAGTCGGTGTGTGAGTTTAATGGGGTCACATAACGTGGGAGCTGATGACAAACACAAGTGCCTGGGATTGCACCAAGATTTGACGACGACGATTTCACACCTGAATCAATGGAGCATTACCAAAAATGGGTGCAGCTTAATAAGCAAAGATCAACAGGATTGTCCAAGGTAAAAGGAGGAGGGAGAGAACCGCGATCAACAGGTCGGAGGCGCATAAAGGTACCGGTTGGAAATATATTATTGGTAAATGATACTACCAATGGAGGTGATGCAAAGATGCTGGTCAACGTAGAAATGGAGGGGTGTTAGGGTGGCGGAATGGATTCAGAACTGAAGCATCGCTGGAGACACAGTTGGAAGACAAATACGGAGAAGGTATTAAAAAAGGATTTGAACTTTTTAGGTCATACGCGCAGAAGATAATGCCAAATGATGTTTGGGGGAAAATAAATGTTCAAATGGCGGAGGAAGCAGAAGCCCATATATGAGTGGTATCAATATGTGTTCCAAAGGTAATCTGCATCGGTGACCTTCGTTTTATATTTGGTTTGTTAGTTACTTTTTTCTATGCAACTATGTTGATGGCGGTCGCGTATTGGGTGTTATCTACCAAAATTGTTACCACGATGTATGAAATGAAGATCAATATTGACCTCTTGTTTTAGCGCTATAAAATTTTTGCACACTTCCCACGTATGCCACTTCCACGTAAATGCAATACAATATGAATTGTGTGTTCTATAAGGATGAAATAGGTTTAAAAGAAATCGTCATTCAAGTGACGGAACTAGTGTGTGAAAACGATTTTCGGAATGGTGCTGCAGTATTGTATATGTATAATGAAAAATGACAACTTCTGCATTACAAATGATAATGCCTGAATGCTGCGTTCCAGTGTACAATAACAAGGGTTCAAATAATCCCACTGTGCCAACTGAGTTTCCAATAACATGTGTTCAAATAATCCCATTGTGCCAACTGTGAGGAAGAAAATAGCACAATATTGGAGCTAAACACGTCAATACCTCCATACGTCGTTATTAGATGCATAATAACCAACAATGTCATCCGTTCTATGATGAATACATTTTTGACAAACTACTTGCGTACAAAAACAACTATACGAAATGTTGAAAACATCCTTGTGAAACGGACTTCATTCTGAAATGGAAAAAAAATAAACATATTGAATGAAAATAATTAAATTCGCTAACATGGCGCGAAATGTGTCGCAAACCAAAATTCTGAATAACCAGTTCAAACGAAACCAAACCACCATACATTGGGATAAAGACTGGCCTACGGCCATAGTTGAAACCATTATTACACATAAGACACGCAGTTATTTATCCAAATTAAGCGAAGCGAGTAAGATTGGGTGCGGGGGGCCATTATTACACATAAGAGACGCAATTATTTGTCCAAATTAACCGAATCGAGTAAGACTGGGTGGGGGGTACACATAATGAAGTCAGTGCCTCGCAGTGAGGCGTGCCTTAAATTTGATTCCTGAAATATCAAGTGGGATATGGCAATTAGAGAGGAGGTTCCCGTTGTACGCTGCACGTCCAAGTGATGTAGCGTCAATTGGAGTTTCCTGAGCAGCTGCTGCCCATACAAAAACACGGACTGCATTCATTGGGTGATTGACTATGTCAAGGGCAAGACGGATTCTCTGGTCGGCTGAGTTGAACTGAAAAAAACACAAATTTAGCATCCATTTTTGTATACATTCAGAACAAAAATGGCTATAACATGTAATTACAATCATTCATATAATAAGGTAGCCAAAATATATTTACAAAAACACATTTGTAACTCACCGGTTCGAACCAGCGTTTCCGGTAATACTGCATGTTCCTGATTAAAAATATACCAGAATCCTCAATGTTTGGGTTGGTCGCGGTTCTTTTGGATACACTGTGGACACTGAGGCTAGTCTTGCATACAATGCCGGCAACGATCTAATTGCATTACAAAACACCTTCTGAAACAGCTCCACCTGTTAGTCAAACATAACCGACCACACATTAACGCATATTGGAATACATAATTGATTAAAAACAAACCTTCATCAATTTCAAAATGGCGACATGCAATCTTGAAATATCCCGGACCATGTCATTAAAGATAGACTTACAATAGCATTTGCATAAGAGTCCTGACGCTGTCTGCCATCAATGTCGGGGCAGCTGTCCCAAATCTCACATTCTCCCACATCGAGGTTCAAAACCACTAAGATCCATTTGTCCACAACACCGTCATGGAGGGGGAAAAATATCTACATATTTTGTGCAAAATTAATACATGTTTCCATCATCAAAAACGGATAAAAATCTTGGTACGTTTGCAAAAATACTAATACAACCCATCTGACCTGCTTGCAAGAACCCAAACGACCGGTATATCTACGAAACCGACATACAGTCAACACTAACGATAGCATACCGTCCACAACACTACCACTTGCGTAATCCTTAGCCCGTTCCTGAACAACAAAATTTCATCAATTTGTACGTCCACAATAACCTAACTATGGGATCTTAGGTCTATAACTTACTGAAAAATAAGTGGGCATGAACCAACTGTCGCTTGTTTTTTCAAACAGGTATGAAACTGATATGTCAACAATCTGAAATAGTGCATGTAACGATTACACGGTTATACACGGTAACTAGTGTTACAAATTACAAAATTCAAGACTGCGTTCACCTCGCTTGTGATAGCCTTCATCGGTGAAAGGCAACATAGGTCCCATCGAGAGATACTATGATCGCCATACCTTGCAACCTCCCTACTGTTGATAATCAAATATGACAACACATACTTTGTTAGTCCCACCATCCAAATATGCATGGGATGTCCACTCTTAAACTACTGCCTTGGATAAAATGTAACTCAACATGGGTGCCTCAGCTAAATGGACAAATGAGGCAACAGATGTGTCCTTGAAGGTTATTAGGTAGTTACCTTGCAAGACTGTCAGACTCAGTCATGACCTTGCTGAATAAGTAAGTAATCAAAAACGATTCACTATTGGATATATCAGCAACTCCACATAAATTCAGCTTCATGTTTTCATCGTCATCACTGTTTTCTGACTTTTGCTTCAATGACGCGGTTCTGTCCTCATTATCAAACTACAAGGAACATAACATTTTAGCGTCCAGTATACCTAATTCTTTAATATAATGCTCCAAATAACATCGTTAACTATTTCTCTACCTTTACTATAATCATTATTAAATCATCCATGTAACCAAACATACGTAATCTAATTATTTTTTAAGTATGCATGTCGATTAAAAACAAAAATTACCTTATTAGGCTGATGAGGCCCAACAACACTTGACGACCCCGCCTTACGGATAACTATGTCATCTTCAAACATATCACATTCATCCCCCTCTCTGTGCCCAATTGGACACTCTCATCAAAGACTTCCTTCATCACTTCAACAACCATGTTACTAATCCCTTCGTTCCTCATTTCAAAAATACATGTCTGTAGTGTCATAATAGCATTGTGGAGGCCGACCATGTCCGGTTCTATATGCGATATGCAAGATCTAACCTCCTCAAATTCGCTTTTGAAACCTTCAACATCGCTCCTAACCTTATCTAGATCTTCAACAATTGTTGTTTTCAGCCCTGTACTGGCATCAACAGATCCGGCATTATCAAGGAATCGAGTTGTTGACCAACGTTTCGTCGCTATTATACCAGTAGAGTAATAACCCCCATTCGCCTCTGCCTGGTCGTACATTATTCTTGCCTGCTTGTTATTCCAACAGAGTACCGGTGATGTGTATGTCGGAACAACAAGAAACTTCATTAGCATTGTATCCAAATAGAACAGATGCAAAAATGCAATACACCCATAGACCATTGATGCCGCCCCATTCTTATACCTTCTAAGTCCATCAATAAGATTTCTAAATGCAAAGGACGCCTAATTTTTTGTGCTAATTGTTTTTGGATCCTTTACAGCGATAAGTAGCCTGGGATCCACTGCATCACTTTCAGTTGGCATAATAATAGTTGACAGGGCATACAGACAGAAACTGATTATAAATGTATCATCAGCATTTTCTGATTGCACCACCATCTTCCCCACAGCATCCAAGCTTATTTCCTTGTCAGCACCACCAAATTTAGCCTTCAACTCTACAATGTCAGGTGCATCCAAGCTTCCACTTATATCTACGTCTGCCCCACCATCCCTTAGACTCATTACATGACGGAAGTCTTCAGGGGTGACCCTTAAATGTCTCCCGTGAATCTTGATTGTTGAGTTTTCGACATCAAAGTTATTGCACATCATGTGGCATAGACGGACATTCAGTTCGCTGCACCTGAACGTGTATATAGCCCCAAAACCGGTAGCATCAATTGCTATTTGCTTCTCTTCTGACAAACCAGTACATATTGCTGTAAATTCCTTCATGCGTCGACCTACTGTAGGACTGACCAGACAATCTTCAGTTCTCACTTCACACTCATCCAAATTATCACATCCATTATCATGCCCAACCTCAGCTTCAAGGGAACAACCTATCTCCTGAAATAATATTGCAACTTGGTTTTTCATAAAATCTTACTACAAATACACTCAATATTAAATAACTTTGTCATGTACCTTTATATGGGCCGTTGGTGATTGTGCTGTAACCATCTAGTTATTTGCGACACCCGCCCTACATATAGACATTGTGACTGTCAAGATATATTTCAAAATTCTTTCAAAATTAACCCAAAACAAAATGCTTTTAAATATGTCTTACACTCTATTCCGATTTGATTACATGCAGCAATCGCTACTTATTTGCTCTGTGACTCCCTCCTCAGTCATCAGAAGTATTTGTTTCCCTTATTCACTTGTGTTCGGCCTCAGTACCTGCACACATTTCAAAATGACTTTGTTATCTCCTATACTGCTGCCACTGTCAGTAGCTGTATACAAAGCACGTGGGTACAAATTTCACTCATACTAAATCAAATCCATCTTACTTGAACATAGGTTATGTCAACCGGATTTAGTTACTAATCCTTGTTTACGAAGGTTTTAACCTCAACATTAACACCACAACAATATGTACTTCATTTATCTATGATATTTTACATTACAAAACTAGCTTTATGTGCTCTCGCAACTGACTCCACCAACAGGTTTGCAAATTTCAACTACCACCTTTCTCACAACTACCATATCACTGTTCTGAAACTTACCTACCGCCATGACAACAGAAATTTATATAACCGTACGCACAATATCATATGCTTCACATGCCCCAATCTCATAGACACAAAACAACTACCTCTACAGAAATGACCAATTATCAGTTAATTGAATCCATCGCTACTCTTCTTCACAGTTTTTCATTATACATTAACCACTCCTAATACTTGTAACAATATCACATCACACAACACACACCTCCAAGCTCAAATTCATTTCCACATAATCTGTATATACCCACACACACGCAACCGATCTGTTTAACCAAACGTTTACTTATTCAACGCAAACAAATAGTGTACATATCCTACACAAACACAAACACAAATAAAAAAACTTCAAATCAGTGTTATGAATGGTTTTGGGGATTCATTAACAAACAATCCAAGCAGTTTATGTCTGCTATTTTTACTATTATAACATAATTACGCACCTTTATCCTCTTCAATGGCCTCACAGTTTTCACTGTGCATATGCAAATTCTGATGGACTACTATACAATACACAAAAATATGAAGCTCAGCAAAATTCAACACACCCAATTTTTTAACCAAGTTCCGAGTCCGGAATAGCCGATCTTGTTTCGGTCATCAGCTAACTTTCAACCACAAACATAAATTCCATGCCGTATAATTTCATTTTGTATAATTTAATCTAACAGGCCATTATAGCAAATCATTATATCAATCAACCAAATTTTCCTAAACCCTAAACATCCACACCAACCAATAATATCGAATCACTAGCCATACTCTGCACTAATTTCTTACTTTATCCAATGAAAGTTATATATCAATTCCCATAACATATAGATCTGCCGAATCCATGCTGAAGCACAAAATCTGCATATTCAATTTCTAATTCCCTACCATTTCATATTCCCTCTATATACTAACCGAAAAACAACAACCATCCGACCGCAGATATTACCTGAAACTGGAGATGATAGCAGTCTATTCCTTCCGCCAACAAGTACTTCAATGGATTTGTCTTACTCCGCCCTATAATTTCCCTATATCTAAAACTAATCTTCGAATTGACTGTGCTTTCTTCAAACTCCCAATTACTTTTCCATGAACTCAGATCGCCCCTTCTAAAATGAGATATCGTTTGCAGATTGGTGTTTTGTTGAGATGCAAATTTTCTGTTTTCTACATAACAACGACGACGCGTATAGGGTTTTTACTCTCAACCTTATCTCCTCCTCGATGTAGCCGCCTCTCTCCTTCTTCCCTAAAAGCCCCTGTGGTAACTTCATTCTTTACAGTTTCAACTTCTCTGTCCTATGTGAGTTGACAGGGTCAACCTAACAGATATATTGACGCCATCTCTTGGTCTACATTTTACTTGGTTCATTGTAGACAAGGCCATAGTCAATTAGTCATTTAAGGATTCATCTTTAGTGTTTATCTAGGGTTATAATTCAATTGTGAAAAATAACCAATGAACCAACTGTTTGCTACTGGTGTTAGACCTTATTTGGAAGTTTGCATATGGAGAAACATATCAAAGATACGTGCATTGAAACTGCAGCTAATTTGGAATTTTGTTTTGCTTATTTCACTTTATCTTCCATAGGGAAATGGGACAACTTCTTCAATAAAAAGGATGAGCATTTATCACCTTGGGGTGATATGCTGAGGGCTAAACTACCAGGAAGACCAACAAGGGATTGCTTATTCTCTGATGATCCTGGTCGAGATGTGAAAAGGTACTTGGAAGAATTTCACATTTGATTATTGTTATCATTGTTTTTCTATATATATTTTTCTAATCCAAGTCTTCTTTATATTGCAGTCCTCTGAAGATTTTTAATCTAAATAATTTTACTCAAGTTGTGGGAGACTTAACTAAAGACGAACCTCATCCATGACCTGGATAGTTAATGGCTGTAGTGTTTTAGGTCTTTCAATTATGTAAATGATTAATAGTTTTTTTTTTTCTTTTTTAAATATAGCTAAGGCTCCAATGGCCTTGATTCCATGTTTTATAATTTCCAGATGCAAACTTTTCTTTAAGACGAAGTCATCGGGAAAAAAGAAAAAATTTCTTTAAGACGAGCAAGGGGCCTAAGAGGTCAACAAAAAGACAACAAGAACCAACTATCAAACAGGTCTAGAAAAAAGAAATAGTTATTAAATAAATTTTATTTAAAAAAAAAAAAAAAACCGAACCTGAACCAAACTGTCGAGTCGGTTCTGTTTTCGATTTTGAACTCTCAAAAATGTAAAACCAAATCGAACCGAGTTCCAAGTTCGGTTCGGTTTTCGGTTTAGGCCTAAAATCGAACTGAAAAGAACCGAACCCACCCCTACTTGATTCTACCCCCTCCTCCGGGTAAGGAGGCCTATGCCCTCATTCTACCCAATCGAGTAAAGGAGGCTCATGTTCTCATTCTATCCTATCAAGTAAATGAGGCTCAAGCCCTCGAATCTACCCCACGAGGTAAAGGAGGTTCATGCCCTCATTGTATCCTATGGGTAAAAGGGGCTCATTCCCTCATTCTACCCCATTGGGTAAAGGAGGCCCATGCCCTCATTCTACCCCAATGGGTAAAGGAGGCCTATACCCTTATTCTACCCCACTGAGTACAACTTAGCTACCTACACTGCTCACAACAAAATTTAAATTTCACCAGATCCAAATGTTTCTCGTATCTAGACTTGAGGGACTCCCTGCGGCACAGTGAGTATGAAACCTATGTGCCAACCTATTCAGGTTCCCACCAAAGAAACATCTTGGACAGGGACCTAGGGGACTTGTATATACCAGCACATACTCGGGTCTGTCATAGGTTTCATACCACTACCAGACCCTGCGGGACCACTCAAGTGCCAGGTTCAGAGCACGGACCGATACCTGGCAACGCAGAATTCATAAGGAACGACACCTTGTGTGGTCCAGGGAAACACTTAGACTGGCAAAGCTCCCCAAAGTATGCACCAAAACTGACTATCAGAACCCACAAAGTGGGGAACTACATTCCACATCAAATAAATGGGAAACCCTTTTTCCATGCTGAGAGTATATAAGTCAAACCCAACCAACTTCATAAGGGTAATAATTTCTTGTCTCTTACTGTTACTTTGTCAAATTACATACATAGCCTTACTTAAGCATCGGAGAGCCGGCTGGTCTGTACCTCTGAAGCTGTGTATTTCCTTTGACAGGGCCCTGGAGTTATCTTTCTACCTGCGAGTGGGTGAAGTATTCTGCCAGGCTACACCGGAGAAACCAGCAGAAACAGTGGTAACATCTTTTACAACAGTGTAGTAAAAATTGATATCTACAGATATTAAAAAAGTATTAGTCCATTCCAGAAATATTCATTAAGGAGGCTTTGATGTCGTCCATAAGACTTATAAGTGGAGAGTTATCCTCCCCATTCCTTTTCAATGTAGCTAGTAGCATTTCATTATCACTCTCATACTCCACTTGTTGTCAACCACGTTGACATAAAAAGAACACATCTGCTCTTAAGGTAAGTGCAATACGAGAAAATTAGTTATTATTTTTTGAGGATTTTTTCAAAATTTATCCAGTGGTTGTTAGTACGATTTTGTGATTCGGGAATGGAGCGGAAGTGTTTCGGATAAATAATTACTCGAAACGTTTTACTTTTTGAGGGGTCAAGGAGTTGACTTTCTATTTGTTGAGTTTCTCCCAAAACTTCCTTCATGAAAGTAGTAGAGTACGTCGATAAGAATTCGAGGATATGCGCCACGCATATATCGGAGTCTGTAAGAGAAAGTTATGGTCAGTGGAATTTTTTGCTAATTTTGGAAATTACTATAAATCGAAATTTCTGTTTTGGAAATTCATAAATTGATATTTTCGGAAACTTCCAAAAATAGATACCCAAAATGCTCTGTCTCTCTCCTCGAAACCCTAAGATCCGGCAGTTTCCCGTCCGACCTGACCCGAATTTTTAGGTCAATTCTAGCTTTCTTAGGCCACAACACTAACCTAGATCACTTCCTCTCCTCATTTCGGTCCTCCCTACGATGGTCTCTGATTCCTATTCTCACCCACAGATGAGCTTGGAGGTTTGGTTGATTAATTTGCACTGAAGGATAATTGATTATTGGTGAGATTTTTGGCTTGCAGCGATGATCTAGGCTGATTTGGCTTAAACTCCAAGTATTAAAGTTGATCCTTGTGTTGAGCTCTCCAAGTTGGATAGTCGGATTGAGCTGGAGTGAAGTTTGGCAAGGCGGCGCGTGGAGCTCATGTGGATCCGCCTATGGCTGCTCGGTCGGCCATTATTCGGGCAGGTTCTTTCACCAATATCATATAGTCATTGATATGAGCGTTTTGATATATGGTTTGAAGCATTTGGAGATCATATGGGAATGCTAGGGTTTTTAGTAATTTCGATTTGCTTGGTTTTCGATCTGTGAGGATCCGACCATTGGATCAACTTGTCGTTTTGACATATTGATCCTAGAAGTGTTCTAGAGACTTTGGGTGGTCTTGGATGAAGTTCCGCCTCAATTGGCGTTACATTCGGGTTTTAGTTCAAACAGAGGTTTCAAACTTTATTCGCTTTGTATTTCTTGTACTGAAATAAGACCGTATGTGTGATGCCTCAGAAATTTGTATTTATTTTCCGAGGAATTTTCGTAATCTAATTTGTAGTTATTGGACGGTTTCGTGGCTCATGGAAGGAGCGAAAGTGTTTCGGACGAACTATTATTAGAAGAATATGGTTTTAGGGGGGGGGGGGTGCAAAGGTTGACTTTTTATACGTTCGGTTTCTCTAAAAATTTCCTTCACATAAGTAGTAGACCGTGTCAATACGAGTTCGTGGACATGTGAAACACAGAAATCAGAGTTTGTATGAGAAAGTTATGAGCGTTTGAAGTTTGGCAAAATTCTATAAATAGGGGTTTCCATTTTCGGAAACTTTTATTTTCATTTTGGGAAATTTCCATTTCCGGAAACTATTCAAATCCTCCGTTCTCTCTCATTAACCGCTCGACCAAACTCGGATCCATACTATCCGACCCGACATTTCCGGCGGTCTCCGGCCATGAAATTTGGCTAGCTTCTTCCCTCTACCGTGCGCTCCTCCCTGTGGTATCCTCTAGCATCGATTCTCATCGATGACGACGGTGCAGCAAAGTGGTGGAGTTTGGTGCAGTAGGACCCTATCGGAAATCCTTGCTTCGGCGACTACAGGCTTCAAGCTTCCTGTTTTGAGTTCGTAGGAGCCTCCCTGATTGATCTGTTGTGTTTGTTTGGATCGATTCACGTCGAAATCGGATCAACTCAAGGTGAATAGTTCATGGCGACTTGTGGTGACGATCTAGGCCGAGTTGGCTTGAACCCCAGGTATTAAAGTTGATCTATTTGGTGTTCTTGACATTTTGGACGGTTTGATTAATCTAGTTTTGAGTTTTGGCCGGTGGTTTTTATACGTTCGGTTTCTCTAAAAATTTCCTTCACATAAGTAGTAGACCGTGTCAATACTAGTTCGTGGACATGTGAAACACAGAAATCAGAGTTTGTATGAGAAAGTTATGAGCGTTTGAAGTTTGGCAAAATTCTATAAATAGGGGTTTCCATTTTCGGAAACTTTTATTTTCATTTTGGGAAATTTCCATTTCCGGAAACTATTCAAATCCTCCGTTCTCTCTCATTAACCGCTCGACCAAACTCGGATCCATACTATCCGACCCGACATTTCCGGCGGTCTCTGGCCATGAAATTTGGCTAGCTTCTTCCCTCTACCGTGCGCTCCTCCCTGTGGTATCCTCTAGCATCGATTCTCATCGATGACGACGGTGCAGCAAAGTGGTGGAGTTTGGTGCAGTAGGACCCTATCGGAAATCCTTGCTTCGGCGACTACAGGCTTCAAGCTTCCTGTTTTGAGTTCGTAGGAGCCTCCCTGATTGATCTGTTGTGTTTGTTTGGATCGATTCACGTCGAAATCGGATCAACTCAAGGTGAATAGTTCATGGCGACTTGTGGTGACGATCTAGGCCGAGTTGGCTTGAACCCCAGGTATTAAAGTTGATCTATTTGGTGTTCTTGACATTTTGGACGGTTTGATCAATCTAGTTTTGAGTTTTGGCCGGTGGTGGTTGTACCACTGATTGTGGCGGTGTTTTGGTGGCCTTCTGGCCATGTAGTAGATATTTTCTAATTTTATATATCATCTACTTGTTGATACGAGCGTTTCGATATATAATACACAATTTTTGGAGATCGTATGATTAAGTTGTAATTTTTACGGTTTTGGACCGTTTGATGATTCGATCCGTGAGGATTTGAGCATTCAATCAACTTGTGATTTTAACATATCGATCGTAGAAGTATTCCGGAGACATTAGGTGGTCTCGGATGTGGTTTCACCTCGATTGGAGTCACTTTGGGGATTTTGGTTCAAAACAGGGGTTTCGAACTTAAATCGTTATTTGTGATTCATATACTAAGTTGAGACCATATGTGATTAGGTACTTGACGAAGTATCCTTGGACGGTTAATTGTGGTTGTGCTGCTTTGTTCTGTATTGAAGATGCAGCGGGAATTTCGAGGTGAGTAATCTCACAACGTTCATTTACTAACGGAGTTACCATTATTATTTTGGCATTATTTGTTTAACTACAAACTATAGTTGGTATTAGTAGGCATTCCTGAGCGAATGACTACGTATATATATATATATATATATTTACGTGAAATATGTATATTCTTGTGAGTGATGCGTGATGGAATAATATGCATGATTCTGTTCATATTATTGTTGAAGGCAACTTTTCAGGAAACAATATTTTGGGAAAAGATGTTTTCTATTGTTTGAAAAGTCTTGAGTTTGATGTTACATTTTTGAGTCAAGCGTGACTTATTTTAAATGTATTGGTCCTTGTACTAAGAGTCACAGATGGTGAGCAGGGATGGGGAAATCTTCTATTAGATTTATGTAACGTTTTTAGGTCGGGTGCGACTTAATCATATGTCATAGATGGTAACAGGTCGCAGATGGTGACCAAGGTAAGAAATCGGGAATCACGCATTTGGCGCGGGCGAGTGGTTACGATCAGTTAGAACTCTAGTCTGTTGCCATTGTACATCATGAGGGGTAGCGGGGAGCTATCTGATGCTCATGAGTACGTGTTTTAAAAGGGAGTTTTGGGGATTCTTTCTTTTAAATGTCTGGAGAGGACTTATGTATCATATTTAATTGTCAGAGTTCAATTATTATGATTTTGTCACGGGGTGACTTGTGTTGATTTGAGAATGTGTTTTAAAAGAGAGTTTCGGGGATTCTTTCTTTGAAATGTCCAGGGAGGACTTGCGTATCATATTTAATTGTCAGAGTTCAATTATTATGATTTTGTCACGGGGTGACTTGTGTTGATTTGAGAATGTGTTTTAAAATAGAGTTTCTGGTATTCTTTCTTTTAAATGTCCGGGGAGGACTTATGTATCATATTTAAATGGACAAAATACTGTTTACTCCCTATACTTACAGGGTTTCGACGTTTCAGTCCCTGACGTTTCAATTTCACCTAAAAAGTCCCTAAACTTTCCAATTTCACCAAAAAAGTCCCTGCCGTCAATTTTCCGTTAAAAAGTCTGTTATCTTACTAACGTGACACTATTTCAACAGTAAAATAACTATTTTACCCTTACTGACCCAAAAAAAAAAAATTTACTATATTTTCTATTTTTTTTCTATTTTTTTAATTTGTTCTTTTTTATTCCTACTTTTTTTTTTAACTCTTTTTTCTCTATTTTTTTTTAATTTATTCTCTGTTTTTTTTCCTACTCTTTTGTTTAAAAAAAATTTTCCTACTCTATTTTTTTTTACTCTTTTTTCTCTCTTTTCTCTTTTTATTTATTTATTTATTTTTTTTTAAAACTCTCTTTTCTCTTTTTATTTATTTATTTGTTCTCTCTCTTTTTTTAACCCTCTTTTCTCTTTTTTTTTAATTTGTTTTTTTTTTCCTACTCTTTTTTCTTTTTCTTTTTTTTTTAAAAACTTTTTTCCTCTTTTTTTTATTTGTTCTCTCTCTTTTGTTTTTATTTTATTTTTTATTTCTTTCTCTTTTCTGTTTACCTCTTCTTCCTCTTCCTCCTCTTTGCTCTTCGGCTTTCTTTTCCTCCTCCCTGATCGCAGCTCCAGTTTTCGGCAAGCATCACCTCCTCTTCTAATCACCATTGGCGTGCCCGCCGCTCCAAGCAAGTGCTGGCCATTCCACCATCCATCCATCATCCCCGTCATGACAGCAAGCATCACCACCTCTCCTAATCACCCCTCTCCATACAACGGTTCCAAATATGTATATTCGTGAGTGACCCATGGAATAATATGCATGATTCTGTTCATATTATTGTTAAAGGCAACTTTTCAAGAAACAATATTCTGGGAAAACTTTCTATTGTTTGAAAAGTGTTGAGTTTGATGTTACATTTCAGTCAAGCGTGACTATTTTAAATGTATTGGTCCTTGTACTAGAGTCACAGATGGTGAGCAGGGATGGGGAAATCTTCTATTAGATTTATGTAACGTTTTTAGGTCGGGTGCGACTTAATCATATGTCATAGATGGTAACAGGTCGAGATGATGACCAAGAAGAAAGAACAGAGAGTGGTTAGAGAGTTAGAATATCTGTTGCCATTGTACATCATGAGGGGTAGCGGGGAGCTAAAAATGCTCAAGTAGAACAAAAGAAAAAAGAGTTGGGGATTTTTTTTTGTCTGGGAGGATATCATATTTAATTGTCAGAGTTCAATTTTATGATTGTCACGGGGGACTTTTTGAGAATGTGTAAAAAGTTTCAGGGATTCTTTTTGAAATGTGAGGACTGAAACGTCGAAACCAGGGATGTATAAGGAGTAAACAGTATTTTGTCCTATTTAAATTGTCAGTTTATATGATTTTGTCACGGTGTGACTTTGTTGTCATTTTGGGGAAATGCATATGGAATTGTTAGAGTTTCAATTCATATGATTTTTTGTCATCGGGTGATTGTGTTGTGTTCTTTTGGGAAAACGGGGTGTGTGTTCCTTTTTACTAGTTGATGGGTTTCCTCGTAGGGCGAGTTGTGCGTGTGTGTTTTTGAGTTACTCATACGGGCTTGCAAAAGCTTACCCGGTTTGTTGTGTGGAAACCTGGTGCACCATTCAAAAGGTGTAGGGGTTAATCCTGCAGGTCAGGATAATCGTGGTTGATGCTGAAGTAGCGCATTTACAGCTTTACGATAGGAAGCCAATTTTCTGACTTTAATGTTATTAAGACTTCCGCTTGTAGTAAGCTCTGAGGAGCATTTACTTATTATCTTGTCGTGGCAATTTAATTTGTATACTCATGCAATATATAACTCTGTGGAGCGGGTATATATTGTCTTTGTGGGTTCAGGGCATCAGTTTATACTTGGTTTAAAAGAAAAAAAAGTTTCCAGGTATTTTATATCGATGGTTGAACAATCACACATATATAAGTTTGGGATTGTATATCGATTTTTATTTGTGTTAAAAATCAGGGGCATGACAGTATGTGATTAGGTATCTGATGCAGTGTTCTAAAAAATGGCCGCCCAGGCGCTGGGCGGCAGGAGACCGAGGCGACTAATAGCAAATCGGAAGCCTTAGGCGGATAGGATTAAGGCGGCCGCCTAGGAGGCTTGGGCGTCCGCCTGGGCGCTCTGGGCTGGGCGGTTTTCTCATCTCTTTTTTTCTTTCCCGAAACCTAAACTCTACAATAGCGAGACTTTTGGAGATGGAAGCTCCAGTGTTGGCATCAGACATAGAAAGTGTGGGTATTGTTGCAGTGCTTGCCACAACTACTAGTTCTTCTTCCCTATTCAGATTTCAAGAACACAGTTACAAATCTATATGTGTTTATGATCAAGCTAGAAATTGAGACAGAAAAAGAGAGATGGAAAGGGAGGGGGGGGGGGGAGAGGAAGTATGTGTGTGTGTGTGAGAGAGAGAGAGAGAGAGAGACCATTTCATTGTTTGGCTGTTGCAGAAATGTAAATCTGGAGGGGGGTGTGTGTGCGGGAGAACTGACGGAGAAGAAGACTGGATTAGGGTCGACTTGGAATTTTGAGTTAAATAGACCAAATTGGCCCTTAAGTGGGCTGGGTTCTATAGGCTCTGATGAAGGCTACTTGATTATTGGGCTATAGAAAAACAAAACGATTATCAGCTAAAAGGCCTGTAATTATAGGTCTGCTAGTGCTAGTTAATGGTCTGTTAGGATTCTTTCCATGGCCCATAATTTAGGATTCTTTTAAAATTTGATTATTCTAGGTACAATTTTATTATTCTTTGAGTCTTAATAAGTTTATATATTTTTAATTACATAAATAAAAGCTATAAAATAAAATAAAAATTAAAAAATACAAACCGCCTAGCCGCCTGGGCGCTCCTCCCCAACCCACCGCCCGACTAGCGCCTATTGATTTTTCGAACCTTGATCTGATGAAGTTGTTGTGGATGGATATTTTATGATTATGTTATCTCAGTTGTCACGCCCCAAAAATTGGAGGTGAAAATTGTATTTTTATTAAGTCGAATTGAAATATAGAAAAGCTTCGAAATACACTTTAGTTCACTTGAAAAAAAAAAACTTAAATAAATAAAAAGGTTACGGAAGCTCCATTCTAAAATTTAGAACAATCTTAATCAATAAACTTGAATTTTATTCTAGGGGACGCCAACCCATTCACTAGTTGCTACCAAGTCTTCTAAGCATTCAATTCATCTTCGGTACCTGAAACCACAACAAATTACTAATGAGATATAAACTCAGTAAGTGACTATAATACACAACGTATAACAAATAGGAAGGCATTCCATACTTATATATAATATAGTAAAATGCATAGTACATGGAGTGCACTCAAAACAAGTCAAACTGAACTTTTTAGGTCTCTCTAGACATAACATTCCAATGAGACCCAAACTTATCAGAGGTGGGAGACAGACGTCACCCGTCGGTGATGAACCCACTATGTGGGCCATATAACAGACAATGCAGAACCTGCAAAGACAAAACAGTGCATAATTTGCACTTACATAATAGATTTCTCCCTAGACAGCCTACTGGTATTGATATGCCAAGAGAGTACCTAGCAGAAATCTCTTTCAAAACTTATCAAATTTTGCATGATGCATACATACTAGTAGAAGCCAAAGCATTCACAATGGAAACAAAAATGGTGCACTCAAAATCATTAGCGTATAATATATAATATAGTAACGTATCATCAATAATTTATTTATCATGGTTCCAGAGAAAACAAAAGTTACTTACCTCAACTAACCAAGCTATACAAGCAACTGGTACAGCATCCTAAGTTGCGGTTTCTAAAGCAAACAAAAACTTAAAATGAGACACGAACTAGAACCTTATAAACTACGTTAAAATCAATTTGGCAGGGCCTATGTCCTAAGGAAAAATATCAGTTACTACAGTAGTTAATCAAATCACTTGAAAATTTACAACATTAAACTAGACATGCTCAAGTATTTACTGTAAAAATATCAAGTCAAAAGAATACTAAAAACTTATCCAAATAATTTTCTAAAACTGACATTTGTAGCTGCCAGGAAACCAAAGCTTCACCAACAATGACTCTTCCAAAAATTCCACAGGATTCAATAGGAATTAAAACTGGTTGAAATTTGGTAAGTCTATTTAAGGCTCAATATTTAGTATAAGATAAAAATTTAGGAGCTAAATCAGTTTTTCTAGAACCCTAAAAGCTGTCTTCAAAACGGAACCCAAAATAAGCCTCTCGACCTAAACAGGTTCAGATGGTTAACGAATTTTATAAAAATAATTATGAATGGTAAATTGACTAAAATTTTACTCCAGAAAATAGACATAAAGAGAAATGTTTCAGAAAAATTTTATGGCTAAAAAAAAGCATTTGGCTCTTCAAAGAATGACTGTAACACATTCCTAACTTCTGTCAGCAGGAAACCTGTTTCCTCTATGTCAACTTTGAAAAAACACCATAAATTCGATTCTTAATGTTTTTCTGTGAAATCATCGCCAAAATAACCCTTGATAAGTCTAATTTCAAGTAATGAAAGAACCGTTTAAGTAAAAGTACCTGATCTAAATTGAAACAAAAACACCTGATCTCAGGCTTGATACTGTGGTCAGCGCAGCCTACCCTATTTTCTCCTTTCTCTATCCTTGCACGCGGACGTTTTTCTCTCTTCTTTTTCTAGCTTAAACACGTCTAAAAGACTTTTCTTCTCTCTCAAAACTCATAGGTTCAGTTAACTTATTAGAAAATATCTGATAAGTTTCAGACTTCTACGTAAACACAACCTCTTTGTAACAGCTAGTTTAAAGTTCCTATTTTCCTTTTTACTGAAATAACTAATTAACCTTAAAAATAATTAAATAAATAAATAAAGTCACATAAAAATATAATATGATCCAACAACAAAATAGTTCAGAATACCAAAATAAATAAGGTCTGCAAACAACAAGGTCACAAAACAAACCAAGTTAATTGGTGGATATCACATCGGTTCTGTAAGAAGACACAGTGGGATTCAGAGATGAGTAATTTCACAATATTCATTTACGAATGGAGTTACTTTATCGTATTGAGAGTTATTTATTCAATTGCAAACTATAGTTGGTATTAGTGACATTCCTAAATAAATGACTACGTGTGTGTGAAATGTATATGTATTGGTGGATTTGCTGTGATGCAAGCAATATTTGTGAGTGGGTTCATATTGTTGTTTTAGGGTATAACTTTTCGGGAAACAATGAGTTGTGGAAAATGATATTTTCTATTGTTTTGAAAAGTGTAGATTTGGGAGTCACCGGTTGTGATTTCTCCTTTTGAGATTTGGGTAACATTTTCAGATTTGTTGCAACCATTTCAATGTTTGATTTGACAACCGGTAGTCTGAAGATTTGGGAGTCACAGGTTGTGATTTCTCCCATTGAAATTTGAGTAACATTTTAGGTCCAGTGCGACTTGTTTAATGTTTTGGTCTGAGGATCAAGTTGACCTAAGGATATGGGGTTGCAGTTGTGACCTCAGACAAGATATCAGGAACTATGCCTTTGGCCGGGTTATTGGTTATGATCAGTTAGAGCTCTAGTCTGTCTGCCATCGTATCTCTTAGATCTAAACAAGTTACTTACGACTTCTAACGTACACATTTTTATTGTCCAGGTTAGACCGAATTTTCATATTGAATTTTTAGGTTAACCATTTATATGATTTTGTCACTGAGTTGACTTTTATTGTCTAGGTTGGACCAGAGTATTATATTTGATTTGGTAGGTTAACAACATATATGATTTGTCACTGCGTTGACTTTCATTTTCCAGGTCGGATCGGTTTATCATATTTAAATGGTTAGGCTAACATTTTATATGATTTTGTCACGGTGTGACTTATGTTTTCCCTTTTGAGGAAAGATATTGAGATTTGAAACAAAATCAATTTTTGTGAGTTGTTTCATTAGTTTTACTGTCCAAGTTGGACAGGATTGTCATATTGAATTGTTAAGTTAATATTTTATATGATTTTGTCAAGGTGTAACTCGTATTGTTTCTTTTGGGAAAAGAATATTGGGTGGGTTGTGTGATTTTTGTATTTGAGTTTACTCGTACAAGCTTTCATAAGCTTACCATGTTTGTTGTGTGGCAACCCGATGCACTATTCGATGGTGTAGGGCTTAATCCTGCAGGTCAGGTAATCGTGGCTGAAACTAAGATCTGGTAGTTGCAGCTATACGATAAGAAGCCAATTTTGTGACTTTACCATTGATAAGACTTCTGCTATGTAGTAAGCTTTGAGGAGCATTTACTTACTATTTTATGATGCAATTTAATTCGTAATCTTGTGCAATGTAGTATCTGACTCTACGGAACGAGTCTATATTGATATTGTGGGTTTAGAGCATCAGTTTGTACTTTGTTTAAAAGAAAAAAAAATCAGGAATTTTGTATTGATGACTGAACCATCACGTCTACATAATTGTAAGAATTATCTTGATTTTCAATTGTTTTAAAAATCGGGGCGTGATAGAAAGTGTTTCCATGTGTAATGGAAATGACACAAAATTGAGCCTAGCACTCTCAATAGCCAAGCAACCACTGTGTTCATCGAGCACCACCACTCTAACACTCCCGCGCCTATCAGTTTCATTGAAAGCCTATCAACATTAACTTTATAGCGTCCTAATGCGAGGTGTTGCCATTGGACCGCTGAGCGATTCTGTTTCACCTCCTTCCTTTGGTGTACCCACTTGAAATCATTATAGCACTACAAGCGCCACGAGATAACCTGCTTTTGCACACAAGTTTTTCCATTCAATAAACCACTATTCCTTTCGCACCAAAAATCCCATAGCAAGATCATGTAGATTTCTGTTAACTCAGTTGAGACTGAAAGAAGCACTTCAATGACCATAACTATAGATGAATGCTGCTATTCCCTCACCTATAGGATCATCGAGCTTGTATTGGTACAAAAAAATTCAATAGAAACTCTTCTCGCCTACTTTTCTGATTAGAGTAAGAGTGAAAGCTTTGCGGTCAATATCATAACGCCCTTTGAATTTTGATAAGTCTAGGCAAGTCAAATTGAAACAAAGGGGAAGTACTTGCAAAATATACTCTGATGCCTACTCAATGATTGTTTAATTATTAGTGAGTGTCATCAGGATGCATTTCCTACCTCAAAAGTTCACCTCACTAAGTATTGATAGGTGAGCATGAGCGGATATTTCGATTGGTGCACGTAGTATCATGGAAAGTCATATGTTAGTGGATCCACTACTCCACTCTCAAGAAAACATGATGAAGTGCTTTCCTGCTTGCTACAGATTTGTCTGGGTTGACTAGCTCCGCTGATTGGTTCTACCTTATCTAGATACACCTTGAGAAGTTTTCTCCTCAAGTGGATCTGAACTTCTCGACGGTCTAAATAGATTGGGTCGTCTCTTGATTAAAACTTAATTTTACCTCACTTAGGTTGGCCTCAAAGGGATTTTGCCTTACTTAGATCTACCTTGAAGAGATTTCATCTCACCTAAATCTGCTTGGATGAGATTTCACCTCACTTAGATCCACCTCGGGACTGGAGGATTTCATCGTAGTTGAATCTTCTTCAAGGAGGTTTTTTTTTTTTTTTTAATAATATTAATAAATAAAATAAAAACAAGTTAGAAGTCCTCTCTATCAGCTCATTCCGTAACTAAAATCATTCTCAAAATTTTTATACCCACGCAGATGTTAATGAGGCAACCATCCTCTACTTGGAAGGGTAGACCAGCCTTTAAAACCTCCCTTCTAGCAACGAGGTATAAGAAGGTGCCTCTCTCAATTCAGCTTCAAGGAAATTTGAACTGGGAAAATATTTTGTTGTAAGCACTTGAGCAAGAAGAGAGTTTGGCTTCCTTATTCTCACCCCTGTTTACCTAAAAGAGCCAAATTGAAGCTGTGTCAGAAATGCACTCCTCCTTCCGATTTAGGAGTACACAATTTCTCCCATACTACCAATGAATTTTCCACTCTTTTCCCTTTTGTCCTCACTAGAACGCGCCATACATTGTTGAATTTTTTTTTGTTTTTTGTTTTTTTTTAAACCCTTAGCCCACCCCACCCTTACATATGTCAATGAGAATCGAACCCATGACGTTTGGTTACTTAAAATAGCTCATAACATAATTGGGGATAGCCTATGCCATAGTTTTTATCAACAAATTCCTTCCTGCTGCAGTAAGAATCTTCTCCTTCCAATCGCTGAGCCTCCAAATCATTTCCTTGACAAACTCAAAACTCTCTGATCTTGGCTGCCAGGCATTGCGAAAGGTAAAATGGCAAACTGCAAATTGCAAAGGCATGGATGGCTGTAAACTTTTTACTTATGCTACCTTTAAAAAAAAGTCTCCATTTTTTTTTCATTATTCTAAGTTACATGAAAAAAAGAAGAAGATAGAATACAAACAACATAAGCCATTATTTCTTCTGTTAGACAATATTTTATTTGGTTGTTGTTGTGCTCCTTATTAATGTTGTTTTATTGGAAAAAAAATTGTACAAATTGATAGTTTATAAATCAAATTTGTTTAGTTATAAACAATTTCATACTTGAACGCAACAAGATTTAGAAAAGCTTGAAGAGGAGAGGAGGAATTTAAATGTCGAAATAACACCATAAGTTAGAGAAGATATCGATGCAGAGGTTTTTGGAGTAGTGATGTGTAACCGCGTGGGAGGACTTCAAGCACAGTGGAAGTATTGGGAGCTACAATTAAGAAACAAAACATGGAGACCATAAGATTGAGTAGTGAAGCTGTTAAGGAGAGAATTCAAGCTGCCCAAAGGGAAACAAGGATAATAGCTGAAGCTACAATAAGAGAGGAAAAAATTAGGAATGAAGCTTTTGAGATGAAAAAAAGACTCACAGCACAAATGGATAAGTTCAGGATGCAAGAGGCAAATTTGGCAGAGAATACAAAAAAGGTGAAGAGACTAGCAACGTTTGAAATCGATATATGGATAAAAGAAGTTGGTTTTTCAGGGATCGAGACAACATCGCAAGTAGATATCAACCCAATAACACAAGATGCATAATTCCACGAACAAAGCAGTAGACACGTAATCCCAACCTCAGTCATCAATGATGTATATCGCCTGTAAATGCCTCAAACTGTTCCCAATTTGCAGCTGAATTGATCTGGTAAGTTCCACCTAGTGTAGATGTCATTTATCTACTTTAATGGTTTTGTTTTTGTCTACTTTTACTTTAGTTCTCAAAGCATTTTGATGGAACTGATATTATGTTCTTAGACAAGGATTATGTTGTTAAAAGGGGAAAAATCTTAGTAATATTCCACTATGAACAACAGTGAATTTTGGAAAGTAGCCTTGCTTTTTTGTATTTCATGATTACATTTAGGGTATGAAATGTCATCTTGTTGGTAATGTAAAGTTTAAATATTTTCAATGAGTTTTGGAGTTTTTTACTATATTGTACATAATAATGAATGAGTTTGAAGATATTTATTGTTGAAAAACAAGAGTATTGAAATGTTTGATGAATTACATTGTTGCTATTGTTGGGTTAAGTGCAGCATTCTGCAGAATTTTCATTTTCTTTGTATATGTTGAGTATGCCTTTAGCATACCTATGCCACTGAGCATAATTGACACCTTCCTAGTGGATCCATAAGCCATGGTGAGGTCTGACCGCGACTTGGATCCTGAAGATGAACATACAAGCTATTTAGCTATGGTGGTCGGCCAAGACCTCAACAGGAGGCCACCCTCCTGGCCGCACCAAGCTTTTCATGAATAGCTTTGTTGTACACTATAATACCCTTTGTACATTAGAATAGCACCTTTGTATCCCACATAAGGAGACTCCCTTACACTTAGATAGCATTTTATTTTTTGGCAATAGAAGAAATTTATTGAATAAAAAAGATAGCACCTAAAGGATGGACATGAATCCAAAATCCCTTAAAAGAAACAACAAAACCGAAAGGCAGCCAAAGTATAAGTTGAGTTGCTTGAATCAAAGATTAAGACGCACAATAGGCGTCTGATTGCATTTAGGGTAAGGGTCTCATGAATCTCTTTTGGGCTTCAATTTTTTATTTTGAGACTTTGGGAGAGTATAATACCCCGAAAATTCATTATTAATTTCTGATGATTTTTCAGAATTTATTAAGTTGATTGATGGGATGATTTCGTGGTTCGAGGGTGGAGTAAAAGTGTTTTGGACAATTATTCGCTCGGAATGCTCCAATTCAAGGGTAGACTTCTTATACGTTAAGATTCTGAGGAAACTTCCTTCACGAAAGTTGTAGTGTGCGTCGATACGAGTTTGTAGACATGCGGAACGCGAGAATCGGAGTTTGTATGAGAAAGTTATGGCCTTCGGAAAAAGTTTCCATTTTGGGATATATAGGAAAAATCCAAAAAAAAAATCAGAAAATTCAAGTTTCCATTTTCGGAAACTCTTTCTCTCTTCTCTCTCCTGACCCCAGTTTCGCAAGCCAATTTTGCCGGCTTCGTTCTTCCCGTTCGGCCGCCATAGGCCGATTCTTGTCTCTATCTCTTCGCCTCAGTCCCATCTCCATGTTTGGGAAGTTTCACGGCGTAGGTCGGCCCGTGCACGACGCAACAAGGCCGAGAAGTTTGGCGGCGGCGCTGCAAATCGCCTTGATCGGAACTTCCGATTCCAACCACCATAGCCAGTGTTTCTTGAGGTCTTTTGGAGCCCAGAGGATGTAGATGCTTTCTCCCATGGTGGCTTGCAACAATTCAAAGTCTGGGGGTCGAATTTTGAAGATTGTGATTCTAGGGTTCTTTGAATTTCTGAGTTTTCGAGGTAAATTCCAGCCATATGGCGTCAATTCAGATTTTGTCCTCGTTATGAAAGTTGTAATTGGAGTTGAGATGAAGTTCTTTTGTGTTGGAAGTTTTGTCAAATTCTGACTTTGAACCGTCGGCTGCGTCGCCACTGTGGCGGTGTTTTTCGACGGTGTGATGCCCTGGAAATTGGTATTTATTTTCTGAGGATTTTCTGGAATCTAATTTGTGGTTATTGGACGGTTTCGTGGCTCGTGGACTGAGCCGAAGTGTTTCGGACGAACAATTTTTCAAAAAGTGTGGTTTTAGGGGGTTGCAAAGGTTGACTTTTTATTCGTTGGGATTCTCTGAAAACTTCCTTCACAAAAGTTCTAAATCGTGTTGATACGAGTTCATGAACATGTGGAATGTGTCAATCGGAGTTCGTATGAGAAAGTTATAAGCGTTTGAAAATTTGGAAAGTTCTATATATAGGGGTTTCCGTTTTCGGAAATTTCCATTCTTATTTTCGGAAGTTTCCAAAACCAGAAACTCAAAAACTCTCCGTTCTCTCTCCTCACCCGCGTTCGACCCGACCCTAACCAGGAGATTTGACCCGGCTTTTCTGGAGAGATCCGGCGGTCTTCGGCGGTGAAAATCTCCAGATTAGATCGTCTTCTTGTTCTGGTCGTCCCTCTGGCATCCTCTAGCAGCGATACTCCTCCATGGCAGCACTACAAGTCGACAAAGTTAAGTGATTTCGGACCCGACTGGAAATCCTGGCTCCGGTGACGGTACGGCTTCAAGTTTCCTTCTTTGGGTTAGTGGAAGATTTCTAGATCAATCTATGGTGTTTGTTTGGATCGATTTACATGGAAGTCGGTTCAACTCAGATTGAACAAAAATTCAAAGCTTGTGAGGTAGTTTTTGATCCTTTATGCTTGTTTTCTGACTTCGAGCTAGTTATGAAAATTCACAAGCATGCTTAGATGAAACTTTTTGATGTTGGGAGTTTTGGCTGGCGGCGGTGCGCCACCTCCTGTGACAGCGTTCCGTCCATATTAGGAACTATTTCTTGTATTATATATGTTCTACTCGTTGATACGAGCGTTTCGATATATAATATGCAAATTTTGGAGTTCGTATAGATTTGTTATGATTTTTACGGTTTCATACCGATTGATTTATTCAATCCGTGAGGATCTGAGCATCCGATCGACTTGTGGTTTGGACACATCGACCGTGAAAGTGTTCCGAAGACTTTGGGAGGTCTCGGAAGTGATTTCGCCTAAATTTGGCGTTACCTTGAGATTTTGGTTCGATTTGGGGATTCGAACTTTGTTAAATTGTGATTCGTTAACTGAATCAGAGCTGTAATTCCTTAGGTACGTGACGAGGTATTCTTTGGACAACTATTTTGGGTGGTTTGGCTGCTTTGTTCTGTATTGAAGACGCAGCAGGAGTTTCGAGGTGAGTAATCTCACAAGGTTCATTAATGAATGGAATACCTTTATGTTTTAGAGTTATTTAGTAACTGCAAACTATAGTTGGTATTAGTAGGCATTCCGGAGCAGATGACTACATATATATATATATATATATATCTACGTGAAATACATATGTTTTGGTGGTTTGTGGATTTATGAAAACAATATGCATGAATGATGTTTTTTATTCTTTTGGGTTGTGGCTTTTGGAAAACAAATGATTTTGGAATTGTTGATTTGATTTGTTTTGCAAAGCGTTGAGATTTGGGAAAAAGAGTTGAGATTTGTGTACGAAAACAATATGCATGAACTGATGCTTTTTGTTGTTTTGTGTTATGGCTTTTCGGAAAACAATGATTATGGAAATATTGATTTCGATTGTTTTCAAAAGCGTTGCGATTTGTGTAACATTTTGGGTCTAGTGTGACTCCTTTAATGTTTTTCTCCAAGGGACTGTGCGGCCCGAGGAATGAAGGTCTATGACCTTGGGCAGAATATCAGGTAATCACGTCTTTAGCTGGACGAGTGGTTACGTTTCAATTAGAGCTCTAATCTATCTGCCATATAGGTGATTCATGGGGTAACGGGAACTGGTTATTGATAACTCATGACATTACATGTTTTTAGGGAACAATGTGTGAGTTGCTTCCTTATTAATGATTTTTAAGGGGACAAGGTGTAAGTTGTTTTCCTTATTAACGATTTGATATAAATGAAGGTGTGAGTTTTTTTTCTATGTTTTATTGATAGAAATCAAAGTGTGAGTTGCTTTCTATGGTATGATTATGGTACATTTGATAAAATTCAAGGTCTGTGTTGTTTTCTATGTTTTATTGATAGAAATCAAGGTGTGAGTTGTTTTTTATGGTACGATTTTGGTACATTTGATAGAAATCAAGGAGTGAGTTGCTTTCTATATTTTATTGATAGAATTCAAGGTGTGAGTTGCTTTCTATGGTACGATTTTGGTACAACTAATAGAAATCAAGGAGTGAGTTGCTTTCTATGTTTTATTGATAGAATTCAAGGTGTGAGTTGCTTTCTATGGTATGATTTGGGTACAACTGATAGAAATCAAGGAGTGAGTTGCTTTCTATGTTTTATTGATAGAATTCAAGGTGTGAGTTGCTTTGTATGGTACAATTTTGGTACAACTGATAGAAATCAAGGAGTGAGTTGCTTTCTATGTTTTATTGATAGAATTCAAGGTGTGAGTTGTTTTCTATGGTACGATTTTGGAACAATTGATAGGAACCAAGGAGTGAGTTGTTTTCTATGTTTCGTTTTAAAAGGAAACAAGGTGTGAGTTGCTTTCTTTTATTTCGTTTTGAAAGGAAATTAAAGTGTTGGTTATTATCCTTTATTTCGTGTTTTAAGGAATCAAAGCGTGAATTGTTTTCCTTATTTCTGGTGTGAGTTGTGTTAACTGTTTTGAGTTACTCATACATGCTAGCAAAAGCTTACCGGGTTTGTTATGTGACAACCCGTTACACTATTCAAACGGTGTAGGGGTTAATCCTGCAGGTTAGGATAATCGAGGCTGAAGCTGAGGTAGCGCCTTTGCATCTTTACGGTAGGAAGCCATTTTTGTAACTTTACCGTTGATAAGGACTTCCGTTGTAGTAAACTCTGAGGAGCATTTACGTTTTATTTTGTTGTTGACAATTTAATTAGTAAGCTTATGTAATATATGACTCTGTGGAGCGGGTCAATATTGACATAGTAGGTTCAGTGCATCAATATGTACTTGGGTTAAAAGGAAAAAAAGTTTCTAGGTATTTTGTATTGATGGCTGAACATTCACGCATATATAATTATGGGATTGTAAATCTATTTTTATTTGTGTTAAAAATCAGAGGTGTGACAGACGGCTTCTGGTCACCTCAGGGATAGTTTTCTGTCCCTCTTTGTGATCTACTCGTCGATATGAGCATTTCGATATATAGTTTGTAATTTTTGAAAATCGTATGAGCATGTTATGATTTTTAAGGTTTTAGGGTGTTCGATTCATTTCGGTTTTCCATCCGCGAGGATTTGGCCGTCCGATTGACTTGTAGTTTTGATATATTGATCATAGGACTGTTCTGGAGACTTGGGTGGTCTCCGATGGGGTTTTTTCATAATTGATGTGTCCTTTGGTTTATAGTTCACGTGTTTCGAACTTTAATATGGCTATGTGTTTTGTATTGTATTGAGTGTGACCTTGATGTGATTAGGTGATTGATGGAATTGCGTGATCGGATTTTGGATTGTTTGGTACTTGTCTTGGTTATTGTGTGAAGACGTAGCAGGATTTGGAGGTGAGTAAATCTCACATTATTTTTGGTGATAAATTAGTTGAGTGATAGTTAGTAGAATAAATTGTTAGCTGTAAAATCATATCTGTCGCAAAATAAATATTTATTTTTGAAATATATGAACTTGATCGTCAATGGTTCATGGGTAAGTAAAAACAAGGATTTGTTACAAATGATTTTCGGTTGAGTAGATTGGGAAATATATTTGAAATGGTTGGGTGAAGTAAAAAGCTTATGTTTTACGTTACTTGATCCCTATTGGATTGCATGGTGATTTAAAGAAAATCAATGATTTTGAGAAAAGAAGTGGCGGTGTTGTTTGATTTCCTTTTTGAAAGGAATATGTTAGATTTGTGATATTGTTGAGGTGTGAAAGTATTATTTTGAAAAGGTTTTTGATATGTGGTTTTGAGAATGGTGAAAGTTGTGTTTGAGAGTGTGATTAAATATATAGTAGTACCAAACTGGAGACCAAAGTGGCGATAATTTAGATAGTAGTACCAAAGTGGCAATAGTTTATATTGTAATACCAAAGTGGCGATAATTGATGTGTTGATTGTTATGAAGAGGATATGAATTATTGTTGAGTAATTGATGTTTGAGATTGTTGATGTAGTGTTGGGTGTTATCAATAGATGAATGGTATTGACTTTTAGTTTATTTCTATTATGGACTTGCTTGTCTTCTTTCATAATCTCCTAAACTAAATTATATACAGGGAATAGTGTTTTCTAAATTGATTGTTTTTAGTGTAATCTCCTGAACTAAAAGATATGCAGGGATTACTATGACTTCTATTGATTGTTTTTAATGTAATCTCCTGAACTAAATTATACGCAGGGATTACTATGATTTGCTTGATGTGCTTTTAATGTGATCTCCTGAACTAATTATATGCAGGGTTTACTGTTTTCTGAATTGATTGTTTTTAATGTAATCTCCTGAACTAAACGATGCAGGGATTACTATGACTTCTATTGATTGTTTTTAATGTAATCTCCTAAACTAAACTATAGACAGGGATTACCATGATTTGCTTGATGTGCTTTTGATGTGATCTCCTGAACTAATTCATATGCAGGGATTAATTTTTAATTGATTTTGAATTGTGAGTGTCTTACATTTTTCGAGAAGTGGTTGTTGGGATTTCAATGATTTTGAAAGGTCACTGAGGTGACAATTATTCAATTGAGATAAAAGGAGCATGATTTGAGATTATTGGACTTTTAAATGTTTTAAAACGTTACTTGGAGTTTGATTGTTAGTTGTATATTTGTGAAATTAATTGCATCAGTTGTGAGACAGAGCATGAAAATTTGAGTTAACGTACGTGAGCATGATATGATATGAACTTGATGTTTTTGTTATGATAATTGTATAATGATTTTGTTAGGTTGAGATGGTTTAAGCATGTGTTCCTCCTTTATTGTTTTGAGTTTACTCATACGAGCTTGCAAAAACTTACCGGCTTTGTTATTTTCAACCCGGTGCACTATTCAAAGGTGTAGGGGTCTATCCTACAGGTTAGGATGAACGTAATGGAGTTGTGGTCCCTTGCCGTTGCAGTCATGAGTTTAGGAGTTCATTCGTTGTGTGCAATTGTTAATCTTCTGCTGTGTAGTGAGTTAGTGGGGTTGTTTACATAATGAATTGTTATTTCGGTTTAATTTGTAAACTTGGTGTAGTGTAATATATGAGTCTAAAGATCGAGTCTGTATTGACATTGTAGGTTTTAGACATTATCATGTACTTGTTTTAAGTTGAAAATTTTACAGGTATTTTTGTGTGATGTCTGAACCATTCACGCCCAATGTATTTACTCTGATAATTAATTGTGCTTGAAAATCGAGGCGTGACAGAGAGACTCAAGAAGATTCTCAGCTTCCAGAGTTGCTTCAACCTCATCAAACCAGGAACACAAAGGACTTATCTTAGCCTGAGCATTGGGCTTGAGATATTATGTCCTACTTCCTCTGCTATAGTAGACAATTTCAAGTAGATAGCATTCAATACTCTATATAGTGGACATTTCCTACCTCACACTTAGATAGCATTCAATACTCTATATTGACAGGACCCGCCCCGAATTTCACCATGAAATCGAGGTGGCCCTGTGGGGCCCACCTTAGGGATAACTCTACCAAAAATTCGGCAGAGTCACCTCTAAAATGGACTACCCAAAAACCTGTAAAACACACAAAAACACTTCAAGCAAACCAACCTTATACTTCTGGAGCCACCCTGCTCCCAATTACAAATAACTTACTTTCACATAACACAAAACACAAAACTCAACAATACGAATCCCAAAGGTTATCAGAGCAATACTACTATACACAGGAATATAAAAGAAGAGTAAAGGATCAAGGGATCCTACACTGCGGAAGTAGTGACAACTATGCCTCAAATGTCATGTACGCCCGACCTCCACTAATTCGCCTGCAAACTGGGATATTAGAAACCGAAAGGCCCAGGGGAAAGTAGACGAAAAACGTTAGCGTGAGTGGACAAAAATAAACAATTTTAAAAGAAAAAGGATTTCATACTTTTCCACATTTATTTCATTAAAAACCGATGCATGCAACAATTAGAAAAACACATTTAGCTTTAAATCCAAGAATTCCAAAACGATAAATCGACTAGCCTCGCTAGTCACCACATTCGAAAACTATATCGTAAAACTGAAATCTCATTTCTCAAGAAGATAAGACCAACCCCACTAGCTAGAGTGAAAAACGGACTAGCCCCGCTAGTCAAGCAACGATAAAATATGGGGAAGAAGTTTCACCATACGAAAGAAGGGAGCCTCCCAGGCTCGGGTCGGAGTGTCCCACACTCTAGAGCATCCCATGCTCTGCTCTTACTCACCCACGAACACATAGTAAGCAGGGAGGAGTACTAATAGGCTAGCTAGCAATAAATATGACGACCCAGGTATGGTGGGTTAAAATCATACGAAAATCAAAAATCAGTAAGGCTTCCCCATAAGTCCAGCGAATAAAGAACACACGGGTACGATTCCCAACCGTTCCCGAAAATTCTCGTAGAAAGTCACATAAATCGACAGCGTGTCCCACACGCTAAAAGAATAATTAGATCATCATCAAGGCATTCCCAATGCCAAAACCAAAGGTCTATAAATAAATGTGAAAACTAACTCCATCGAAATCTCATTTCGAAAATCTCTTATAAAATCTCAAATCGACGAATAGAAACATAATATAAGTAATATAATTCTGGAAATCACCTCGGAAATAATTCGTCGAAAATCATGCTTTCAAATAAAAGTCATATATCGGAGATACTTATCAAAGGCTCAAAATCCATTTCCGAAATTAAATCATAAATCCAAATCCGAGCATAATAAGTTCATATCTGAAACTCATGAAAAATCAATGTCAAATTATAATCCAAGACAAAATATCATGCTTGATAAATAAAATGATAATTAAATTAATTAATAATTTCAAGATAAATGGATGCATCATTATTTAAAACAAAAGTTCACTCACAGTACTATTGGGCGACCACGCAAACGAGTTCTTTCATTTAACCATAGCTCGCGGCATTGCCCTGTACACAATTATATTTCCGTAAACGGCAATCCGATAAAATAATTACGAACCTAAACGAAACCTGAAAATCCCTATCTCCATTACTTCTCAAATTCAACCCAAATCTCTCCCACAACACCAATTCCTCAATTAACATATTCCACAATGAAAACGAGGGAAATCCGACGGCCGGATTTCCAACAATTCAATCACAAAACTTCAAACTTCGGAAATTCACAAATAATTCCAAACTCCTCCATAATTCACCAAACTTCACATACAAGCTCTACAACATATATACAATTTAATGGGCTAAAAACCGAAATTAAAACACTGCCCTACGCGCCTCCACGCGCCACCAACAGTGGCAGCGCGTGGGCCCCACGCGCCACCTGCAACCACCTCCGATGGCCACCAAAATTTGGCAGCACCATCTACTCAACAAACCCAACCTCTTTCTCAACTACAACAAGTTCCAATTTTACCTGGAAGAGCTCCAATTTGGGCGGTGAAAAATTTCCAGAAAATTCAAGAACCCTAGGATTAGAAATTTCTTCGATTCGACCTCCACACTGCAAATTGTGGCTCAAGGCTAGGGGGAAAATGATCATTGGCAAAAACCGCACCTTCTACGCCGGTTTGGTGGCCGGAGACGGCCGGAATCGCCTGAAATCGACAAAACTCCCAAACTGCTACAGTGAACTTCACGGCTCAATTCCGAGCTCCACCGTCCGAGCCACCGCAAAACACCACCACAGGCATGACAAGGATGAAGATGTGTGCTTGCCGATGCCCGGATTCCATCGTGGGTTTGCCGGAGAAGGAAGAATTCGGAGGAAGAAGAAATCGGCCGAAGAGGAAGAAAGGGTCGGGGAGAGGAGAGAGAAAAGCCCAGTAGGTTTCCAAAAATGGAAACTTACCACAATAACTTGGCTATTTATAGAAAGTTATCATGAACAGTAACAGTAAATAGTAACTTTAATCTTTCGCTTATAACTTTCACATACGAACTCCGATTTTTACGTACCACATATGCACGCGCTCGGTTTAATGTCCTCTGCAACTTTCATGAAGGAAATTTTCTCAAATTTTGACCCAAACAAAAAGTCATATTTTAGGGCCCCCTAAAAGTACTGAAACGACAGTAAAAGTGAAAGTAAATGTCGTTTACCGTCTTAATGATTAGTAAATCAGTAAATTCTGGTTTGGGACGTTACATATACAATATATTTCAAGTGGATATAGCCATGTCAAAACAAGCGGTGAACCACTATATATCCTGTGTCCTTCTCTCTCCCCTCTCCAAATCACTTATATATATATATAGTTGATTTGTGTGTGTGTGTGTGTAGAGAGAGAGAGAGAGAGAGTTGGTTCTAGCTTCTTTGAAAAAAAAAAAAAAATTGTTGCAGATGAATTTATATTTGTTAATAAATTTGCAAAATTTTTTTTTATAATATTATGCCTCTAATTCGCACAGAAATCAATGTGAGTTAGGAAACAATTTCACACTGACTGGGATATTAATATATCATTTTCGACTCACATAACTAAATTCAATTACTCATGTGGATAGAGAGTGGAGTCCATGATAAATATTCACAAGAACTTCCAAAACCATGTGAGGAAGGCATATGCACCCCTTCTGGATAATATGAAAAAACAATCCGTGCGTGCACTGTAGGTACAACTTTTTACACACTGAAATTCATGTGAAATAGCCTTATTTCACACAAATTCAAATCCGTAGATAATTGATGTTTTGCTAGTATTGCATCCTATGATGTATGGATGTACGAAAAAAACTCCATTCTAAGTTTATTGCTTATGTTAAGTATTTTACTAATTGGATTGTTAAATGGTCCTTCATCGGCGCCACAATGGTGCTCTAATAATTCAGTGACTAGTTATTTTTTGTTTTCGTTTTTACCTTGCTGTAGGTATTTGCCATCAATCGGGAACGTGAACAAATCGTACAACACAAGAATCGTAATACAACACATGCAATATCAATAATATTAGGATTGGATATTATTACAATCGAGTAGTTAAGCTCATTTGTTTTCAAAATTCTAATTCCTCCATTGTTATATGTATTATATATTACTACAGATTAGTAATAAAGTCTACTTGGTTAATTGATCAGTGAAAACCCAATTCTATAATTTGGTAACTGTTCCTAGGCAGACAGACTAGAGGAAATTGGATCATACAACATTAACCCGACTAATCGAACTGAAAGACTGGTTGCTAATGTGGAGTGTTGAAAAAATCCGAACCTTGACCAAAAGAGAAAATTAAGGCAAAATAAACAGAAAGTAGCTTACAGGTGAAGAGACTATGGCCTTCTCAAATGAATATCAAATATTTCCTTCACATGTTAATGCAAACTAATGTAATATGACGTCAATTTCTATATGATGTCAACTTAGTTGCGTGTAGTGAGAGTCGGGTATAATTATTTATTTATTTCTAGGTGCTATCTGATTAGTCGAATCATGCAGAGATTATTACTCTTCACGAAACAGTTCGTGAATGTATATGGCTTAGATCCATAGTAACGCATGTTCAAAGAAATTGTGGTCTGAAGTCTACCACAGATGAGCCTACCAACATTTATAAGGATAATGATGCTTTCATTGAACAAATGAAGCAAGGATACATCAAGGGCGACAATACCAAGCACATATCGCCTAAGTTTTTCTACAATCAGCAATAACAGAAGCTCCTCAAGATCAAAGTGAACCAGGTTCGATCTGAGGACAATGTGGTAGACTTGTTTGCTAAGTCACTACCCAAATCCACGTTCGAGAAACATGTTGTAAGCATTGGTTTGCGAAAGTTATCCGAACTCTCATGATCATAGTCATCAGGAGGAGACGCTGACATCAGGGGGAGATATCTACATGTTGATCTCGAAACATGAAGGATGTGTTGTACTCTTTTTCCCCTTTGACCAAGGTTATTTTTGTCCCACAGGGTTTTTATTACTCGACAAGGTTTTTTAATGAGGTAACAAGAGGAGTACCGCGTTTGGGTGACACAAGGGGGGGTGTTTAAGTAAATCTAGATTTTGTGTCTGGCCCAAACTCTACGTTACTTGCTCTAGTTGTAATAGAGTTTGTATTAAAGATACTCTCGGAGAATCTTAATTAATAGATATTCAATCAATGTACGATTATGTTTCCATTTACAACTCTGATATTATGCCTTGTAAACCTCTATGTAAAGAGGCCCCTATTATCAATGAAAGCACAACAAATTCTCTCTCAAATATCGATTCCCTAAAACTGTAAGGATATTAACAGCAAATAATATTGTATGTTTAGACACACAAATATGGATAGAGGAGCAGTAGTTTTTTTTAGGGGAAATTACTGGTCACACGCTGTACTTTGGGTGCGTCGACAGTTCAGTCCCTGCTATTCCAATTTTAACAGATTACTCCTCGCACATTCAAATTTCTCCCAATTTGGTCCAAAGTGACTATTTTACCCTCACCTTCTTCTTTTTTTTCTGCTTCTCTCTCACTCTCTCTCTCTCACCCCTCTCCTAAAAACAAAGAGAGTAACCAATTTGGGACCAGTTCAGTCGCAAGACCAAAACTGACCATAACCACCACCACCAAGCTCTCTCTCTCTCTCTTTGCAATCTTTTCTTCCTCTTGTTCCTTTACCCAAAACCTAGCTCATCAAAAGCCTTTTCTTCTCTTTTTCAGGCCACCATAAATACCACCAATTCCTTCTCTTCCCTAAAATCCTTCGGCGATTAGATTGCAAAAATCTCAGGAAACCCAAAAACCAGAGTCTCCTCGCCGATGGTTCAGTGATTTGGGAAGTACACGCAGATAGCCTTGATGGTTCAGTGATCCGGGAAGTCCACGCAGACAGCCTCGATCCCCGTCGCCACGGGGATATCGGCGCACATAGTTAAGGGGGCTGATAGGTCGCGATCGAAAAGCCATTGCTAGAGGCGACGACAGAGGACTTTTTGAACCGGCAGGTGGTCGGCGACGGCGGCGAGGGGGAGTTGGTGATGGAGGCTGGCGAGCCGATGCTGAGGATTGGGATTGGTTTATTAATCTCAGTGCTTCGGATTGATTGTTTTCGGGTTATTTTGGGTTTCTGAGAAAGAATTGGGATTTTTGAGTTTTGTGAAATGTGGAATCACTGTTTTGGGTGTTGGGATTTGTGGGTTTTGTGAGGATTTTGGTGGTGGTGAAGGTAGGGATCTGGGGGATGTGTAGGTGGTGTTTGCGGCAATGGTGACAATATAGGTGGTGACCGGGAACTCACCTTAATCCCACCACCATCTCCAGAATTGGGATTTGTGTTGTGTTACTAGTGATGGCAATTCGAAAAGCAACAAGGCTTTGGATTCAGGCCCTCCGATAAGCCTCCGTAGCTTCTTTCTCCAATCTATGGTTTGTGAGTGTAGATCATGTAGTTCAAAGGAGTCAATTATGGTTTTGAAGGATTCAATTCAAGAAAGAGATGCTCATTCTTTTACCAAACCAATGTTTGTATATTGTTGCGGTTTTGCTTCATCCTGGCATCCTGTATTTACGAAACTTGTGGGAAATATTGTTGCCATATCAAGCCTGAAAAAGAAGAGGATGAGGAGATTAGAGAGAGATAGAGAGACCGAGAGAGAGAGAGAGGAGAGGAAAAAAAAAAAAAAAAGAGGAAGTGAGGGGTAAAATAGTCATTTTGGACCAAATTGGGCTAAATTCAAATGTGTGAGGAGTAATCTGTTAAAATTGGAGTAGCAAGGACTAAACTGTCGACACACCTAAAGTACAGGGAGTGATTAGTAATTTCCCCCTTTTTTTTTATGACAATTACGATCGAGTAGTTAAGCTCATTTGTTTTCAAAACTTCAAAATCCTCTATTGTTATATGTAATGTATTATATATTACTACATATCAGTAATAAAGTCTACTTGGTTAACTGATCAGTGCATAGCCAATGCTATTATTTGATAACTGTTCTTGGGCATGCAGACAGACTAGAGGAAATTTGATCATACAACATTAGTTGGACTGATCGATCGAACTGAAAGAGTGGTTGCTAATGTGGATTGCCAACCTTGACCAAAAGAGAAAATTAAAGCCAAATGAACAGAAAGCAGCTTACAGGTGAAGAAACTGTGGCCTTCTGGAATGAATATCAAATATTTTCTTCACATGTTAATGCAAACTAATGTAATATGACGTCAATTTCGATATGATGTCAACTTAGTTGCGTGTGGTGAGAGTCGGGTATAATTATTTATTTATTTTTAGGTGCTATGTGATTAATTTTAGACCAGAGAGAAATCTTTTTATTAATATTCTCAGTAGACTTACTAATTTTGATTGGGTCAAGGATAGCTGTCTTTGGGGTTGGAGAAGAAGCTGTATTCCCACCAGACTTGGACGAGAAGGCGCGAGGAGGAACTGGAATATGCGAAGCGACAACGACCGAGTGGCGTTGCTCCAAGGACAAGTTAGAGTGGTTCGTAATTTAAGCATGATCACCATGCCAGAAACTCACCTACGTACATGCAATTGGAATTAATTATATTCGTCACCTCTAAATCTCTAATTAATATGCTTGCAATTTAAGCCCAAGTTAATCATTGTGCAGATTTAGAGTTCACGTGGCCAACTGTACCTCTTGAATAGCTGCCCTCAAGTCTTTTTTTTATTTCCTTTTATTAATGATATCTCGCCAAGTCTTTCATATATATTTCTTTTTTTTTTTGTTGATGTCAACTCTCTCTCTCTCTTCTTTTCCTCACAATTATTCAAACATGCACGTCTTAGCGAAGTTTCCTTTTGTGTTGAAAGTCACACGAACCTTTTTTACTCTATATATATGAGCTTTGCCCTGAGTCTTGACCATTAATGAAACCATAAAATACATTGGGGGAGAAGACCGGAGACATTGAGCCTAAACCTCAAATTACCATAAATATTAAGAGAACATTCCGAGATAATAACAGGAGCCTAAACTAAACATATATATTCTAAAAAACAACAATTAGTGAAGAGTGCTTTAATAGCTACTCTATTCGTTTTACAATTGTGGAGACATATTAGGAAGATACTGCTCACGCAAAACCATAAATTATTAATACTATCAGCCTTCCCACTATGTTGCCACCAGAAAAACACCTTGGTAGCACTAAGGCCATGTTTGGTTGGTGGAAAGGAAATGAATCATTTTCCTTTCCATTGGGAAAGTGAATCCTGAGGGGGAGGGGAGGAACCAATTTCCTCCACTTTTTCCTTTCATTTGGGAACCAACTTCCTTTCCTTGGCTGTCCCAAACGCAGGAAATGAAACACTTTCTTTTCCCAATGCCCAGATTCTGGGAAACAAACATGGCCTAAGTTTCATCTTACCACTAGGGAGTTGCGACCATTTGACAAGGCAAGAAACTCACCATCTAACTAGGATAGACATGGCACATAGGGTGTGCATACCAGCATAAAGCCACATCGACCCAATCAAATAAAGGTATGGGGATTATTGAAGGCAAGAAAAAATCTAGAGCTAAGAAATCAAAAGAGAAACTCAAACATAATACACAGCCCAAATAGGGTCTAGTGACCCAATTGGGTCTAACAGCAATGCCCGGACCCATAAGATCAAGGCAGCCAGCATTCTTCTCTTCTTTTCTCTCTCTTTTCTTTTCCTCACAATTATCAAACATGCAATTCTTAGTGAAGTTTCCTTTGGTGTTGAAAGTCACACAACCTTTATTACTCTATATATGATGAGTTTTGCTTGTTTAGCTTACTGCATTTTTCTTTTTATATATTCAAAGCTTCCGCAACGAAAACGAAAACCAAATCATAACATTCTTTTCTTATATGTATGTATGTATGTATCTATATATATATATATATATATAATTACAATATATATATATATATCTAATTACAAGTAGAAGCGTCTAGTCTGCATTTTTTTTTTTTTTTTGGGGGAATGAAAGACTAATTCATTGATTGAGCATCATTACAATCCGAGATTAATATAGCCTCCACAGACAGAGGAATATTTGAAAAGAAATCTATCTGAAAATCAATATTCTTGGCATCCTGAGCCAAGATGTGAGCCACACCATTAGCCTGTCTTCCAACCTTGAGGACACGAGCATCCAAAGCCTCATGCAACAGAGCTCGCAAGTCTTCTAGCAAAAAACCGAGTTCCGAACAGTCCAGTGCAGCAGAAGATAATGCAGACACCAAATCCAAACAATCCGTCTCCACCATCAGGGGCGTAAGATGGTGTTCAATAGCCAGTTGCACCCCAAGAACCAATGTCAGCAGCTCCGCATGTCGAGCTGATTGAGCTATTGTTATGGAGTGCCGAAACCCATGAAGAAAAGCCCCGTCATGGTCTCTAAACACCCCACCTAAACCCGAGTGACCTGAAACTTGATTGAATGCAGCATCAACATTCAGTTTTACAAAACCCATTGGAGGCTTCTTCCACCTGGGAATCGGGCTAGCAGCCAAACTCGACCGGGTAGAAGAAAGAGCAGCTTTATATTCTTCCAACCAACCCAAAGTCAGTGGGAGAATCTGTGAAGCTTGTTGAAAATCGCCCTCCCAAACCTTAGCATTTCTATTCCTCCAAGTAGCCCACAGAATCATCAAGAAAGAGGCAAAGATCTGGGGGTATGATGAAGAGACTAACAGGAGCCAATCTGGAACACTTGTAGGGGCCAAGAATAATGGGAGGTTGGCACCTTGAAACAGACTAGAAGCATGGGGACAATCACGAACCGCATGAAGAGGAGTCTCTATTTCTTTGTCATAGAGTGGGCATTGGGTATCCAAATCAATACCACGTTCACTAAGCCTACTCCGAGTAGGAAGAACATTGGAGGCTGCTTTCTATGCACAGATCTTGACACGACCTGGGACTGGCGCTTTCCATAGCTGACGCCAAAGTGCCGCACTTGGGTTAGGTGTGGAAGAATCCTCAAGAATCCGATCTCGAGCTATATGATAAGCCGATTTAACCGTGAACTGACCTCTTTTATCACCACCCCAAATCCACCTATCCTCATGGTTCCGGGGGCTAAGAGGAATGGAGAGGATCCTTTGAACAATATGAGCAGGAAATAACTCGGATAATAATGTAGAATTCCACACACCTGGAGAACTAAGCAGATCAGCCACAAGAGTCACTCGATTCGAGAAAAAAACACTCAAATCCTCATCCATTAACCACGGGTCCAGCCATATATTGGTAGTCAAACCATTCCCAATATGTCGTTTAATACCCGCCTTTAGAATATCACGACCCTGCAAAATACTTCTCCAAGCGTAGGAAGGCTGTGTGCCTAAAGTAGCCTCCCAAAAATTACTATGGGGAAAATATAGAGCTTTGAAAAGCTGGCCAATCAAAGAGTTAGGACTTTGAAGTAACCTCCACCCTTGCTTAGCTAACATAGCCAAATTGAAAGTAAAAAGATGTCAGAAACCCATACCTCCCATGCTTTTGGGTTTACAAAGTTCATCCCAAGCCCTCCAGTGCATAGCCTTCTTCTCTTCTGTACTCCCCCACCAGAACTGGGCACAGACCTGATGGAGTTCCTGAATGAGATTCTGAGGAAGCAAATAGCAATTCATTGTGTACAGCGGTAAGGCCTGAGCCACCACTTTGATTAAAATTTCTCTACCTGCAGCACTGAGTAATTTAGATCTCCACCCTGTCAATTTTTTAGACAGGTTATCTTTAATATATGCAAAGGTATCTGTTTTGGAACGGCCAACCAGGGTCGGAATCCCTAAATACTTCTCATGCTTATCCACCACTTGAACTCCCAGAACCTGGGTCATACTGACCCTCAGATGTGGCAAAACGTTCCCACTGAAAACAACATTACTCTTCTGTAGATTCACTTGTTGCCCAGAAGCTCTTTCATACATATTCAGTAAATTCCGGATCATATGACAATCTTGAGATGTAGCATTGGAATGAAGCATACTATCATCAGCAAACAAGAGATGACTAATGGTAGGAGCGCCATCACAAATGCGCAGCCCTAGCCATTGATCAGTAGAAACCGCATGTGATATAAGCATCTAGTCTGCATTAAATGCATAGGATTGTCATATATTACTGGCCAACTACAGTAGTAATCCTAAAAAATTAAACTTCTTTAATTTATTTGTGTCTGCTGTCTAGTCTTTCTTTACATATTTGGATATTGTCATTTAAACCAGAAGTTTGAACAATCTCAGGGTTGACTACGCAAGCTCCTCATGTAATCAGCAGACCAGCAACTACTATATATATGTATGTATGTTCACAGAGTAGGGCAAGATTTAATACAACCTGCAGCAAATTTGCTTGCTATATCCCAATTAAATCTGTAAGTAGTTATATATTGTTAATTACTATGTTTCGTTCTCTTAATTAATTTGCTTAGTTTCCAAATAAGAGACTTGGATAAATTGACAGAGATAGATCGATCGAGCATGGCAGAGACAGTGAGCGCAAGTGCAATAGTTCTTCAAGTCCTGGGCAGAGAAAACTATGAGGATTGGAGTGTACGGGTCAGAACCTATTTGATGGCAAAAGACCTTTGGGATGTGGTTGAAGCCCGTGGTGAACCACCTAAACCTGAGAAGGGTGAAGCTAAGTATAAGACCTGGAGGAAAAACAATGCAGAGGCTCTGCATGCAATTCAAATCTCTTGCGGTCCTGATACATTTCCTTTGATTCGTGACAAAATCACGGCAAAAACTGCGTGGAACACTTTGGTAGCCGAGTTCAAGCCAGATTTACAGAAAACTCCAGGTATGTCAATTTAATTATTTTTTTAATAATTAGGGGAAACTTTATGCTAGTGAACTAACATTTTTAGGTACCACCACCACTACTATACGCTTCTATAGTAGCAAAATCACTAATATATATATGCTTGATCGAGAATGGCAGAGACAGTGACCGCAAGTGCAATCGTTCTTCAGGGCAGAGATAACTATGAGGATTGGAGTGTACGGGTCAGAGACTATTTGCTGGCAAAAGATCTTTGGGATGTGGTTGAAGCCCCTGGCGAACCACCTAAACCTCAGCAGGGTGAAGCTATATATAAGACCTGGACGGAAAACAATGCAGAGGCTCTGCATGCAATTCAAAATTCTTGCGGTCCTGATACGTTGCCTTTGATCCGTGACAAAATCACGGCAAAAACTGCGTGGAACACTTTGATAGCCGCGTTCAAACCAGATTTACAGAAAATTCCAGGTATGTCAATTTGATTATTTTTTTAAATAATTATGGAAGACTTAATGCTAGTGAACTAAAATTTTAGGTACCACCGTACCACTACTACACTATAATAGCAAAATCACTAATACATAGACATATAGCTCCTAAATCACTATTTAAAATGGACAAAAATTAAGAAATATTTTTATATTATCGGTAGCGTGTGACTAGTTAATTATTTAAAATAGTATACTTAACTACATATAAATGGGTGAATAACTAAGGAATAAAAAATGGGTTGTTATGATGATAATTAGAACTTGTCGAGATTTCAGAAGTTTAATCCTTCCCCACTAAACAATTGTCATGGTCGTTTCAAAAAAAAAAAAACTTTTTTTGTTTTTTCTAGGGATAAGGCATTAGATCAACTTTTCAATCATATTTTAGCATCTCAACCGTTCAGTTTTTAGGTCCTAATGTGTAGATCATTTCTACAAATTTTCAGCCAAATCGGTAATCGTTAAGTTATCAAACTAAATTAAATCAATGGATGAACCAAATCTGTCAAACTTGAACCGTTCATACTTATAATCTTAAATCGTCATTTTGAATGCCTTAACGATGATCAATTTTTTTTTCTTGACCAAATACAACAACTAGTCTATTGTGAGTCGAACTCACGTCTCACACTTACAAAGGAGAGACTTATGCCACTAGACCAAATGGCATTGGGCAAGTGGATTATGTTTTTATCTATTTTAATTTTGATTTTAGCATTTTATCTATTTTATGATGTTGGCTCAATTTGAATAAGTTAGAATTTAGAAACTTACTAATATGAATACGAAAATCTTTGCAGGAAATGCCAACAACTTTCATCAATATGAAGCTCTCTTTAGAGCTGTGAAGGATGGGGACTGCAACGCCACTAATGAGTTTCTTGAAAAAAATAAGAATGCAGTGAGTGCCCGAATTACTTATTTAGGGAAAACAGCTCTCCACACCGCAGCCGATGCCGGGCAGACAAAAATAGTGGAATTATTGGTGAAAAAGATGAGAAAGGAAGACTTGGTGATACAAGGGAATGATGGCAAGACTGCTCTTGTTGTTGCTATAAATAGAGGAGACATGGAAATGGTTAAATGCATGGTTAGAAAGAACAAAAATGTCGTTCGCATTCTTGATCGTTCCAACAGACTTCCTGTTGTCTTGGCTTATCGAAATAGCTTTTGGGAAATAGCTAGGTATCTCTATTCTATTACTCCACCGGAAGATTTAAATGGCTCTATTAATGGCGCAACACTAGTTTCTCAATGTTTTTATGCACAACAATATGGTAAGAATATTGATATAAGAATAATATGCTTACGGATTATTGCTAAAGTATGTTTTAAATTAATTTTTTTAATTTTTTCTCTCTCATCATTTGGAAATATGAACAGATATTGCGTGGAATCTAATTCACCGGTGCCCAAGCTTAATCACTACTAAAGACCTCTTTGAGGAATCTCCATTATTTGCATTGGCTTCTGTCCCTTCTGCATTCCCGAGTGGCACGCCACTAATATTCTGGAAAAAGTGGATCTATAACTGTTAGTAGCAATCTCTTTTCTTTTCCGTTAACAGATTAACTACTTTCAATAATATATATATATATATATTCCTTCTACTAAGGGATTTTTTTTTTTGTCTTTTACAGGGATAGGACATTAGACACCTATCTTTTTTTTTTTTTTGAATAAACATCATCATAGAGATTTTCATTAATAAAAGGTCAGGCTAGAGCAGCCATTACATACCCTCCCGCTGCCATCTATAGACAGACAGAGAGTTGTGAAGGTAACACGGTGGTACATAGGATAGGTCTACTCATTCGACATGTCTTGCTCACTTATTCCAAGCAAGCCTATTCAACTATGAACTAGTACTGCATAGTAATAGGCTAATTAAACAAAAATTAGCTAAAACATGGGTATAGAAACCCACTAGGCATTTTGGACCCATATGATTCAGGTCCAACATCCATCTTCAATGCACAAGGCCCAGCCAGCAGCCCAAAAGATCCACCATCGACAAACCCTAGGAGCCACCCCGAGTTAGCCGTCATCAGGATTGACGTCGACTGGGAACCCAGCCAAGAGAAAATCCAAGGCAACCTCGTCGCCTTCCTCATTAGAGTCACTGAGAGCAGAGCTCGTATTTGAGCCCAAAATGATATGGACACCCAGTTCCCGCCGAGCTCCCGAGCCCGCAGAAACCCATCGCTGACCACTATTGTCGCCGCCATGCTCAGCCTCGTGACACCCGTGATTGATTAGACACCTATCTAAAGAATACATACTTTTTTTTTTCTTAACAATTAAAAGATTAGACTATATTAACTTTTCGGATGCACACAATATATCGTCTTTTATAGGCATAAGGCCCACCCTCAAGCCCAAAATCAATGGGCCCATCACTCTCTGGGAGCCTACTGGTCGTCCATTTAGTTATACATACACTAAAACTAAGCACCTATATCTCTCTTTTTTCATACAAAAAGAAAAAGAAAAGGATCTAGTCTTTTAGGATAAGAACTCACTTTTAGTAAGTAAAACTCATTACAAATACTGAAAGTTGCTTAAATGAGCTTAGAAACTATGGCAAAAAAAAAATCTGCATCCTAAATCTATAGTATTTTGTTCGCCTACATATACGTAATTTATATATGTTCTACATTTCTACTTATATAAGTGTGAAGCATAGTTAGAGCATAAAAAATACTCGTAATTTTGAACCAATTAAGTAGTGTTATATGTATGAACAAGTATAATATGTCTTTTTTTACTATATACTTATAATGGAAAATAAAAAACATAAATTTATATTTTAAATTTGTTAAAAGGAATCAACTAATTATATTATGGTTGAACTTCTAAATGTAATTTGAATAAATTTTCCTAAAGATGCAAATAATTTCTCACGTTAGGCTTGACCCTTTTCTTTTTTTTTTTTTTTTTTTTGACTCAAAAAAAGAGGATTTCATTAAGAGCAACCTCAATAATGGAGGTGCCTTTGATCAAAGTTAATTAGGCTTGACCCTTAAACTATAGTTGAAGATAACCAAATCATATTAAAAACATAAATGATGAGTTTTTTATTATGATCGAATTCCCTAAAGGGAAATTTTATTCACACATATCTAAATACTAAATACACATTCAATACTTAATACACCCACCCATTATATTTTTTGCTTTAATATTTTACTAAATACATCACCCCAAACTTCCCAAACTGCCATCAATTTCACAAAACATATCAATCTTTTTTTAGTTTATTAGAACTATTCTATAGTGTGAAAATTTTTCTAGACCTATATCAATTAATTTCATCTGAGTAGATTAAAGACATGGGCATTGACGTTAATAATGTCAATTTGCGGTAGTTCATACTTCATAACTAGGTCAAGGAAAAAAAAAACTTGTGTTGTGAGCAGTTTACAGACGTGAACACTAAACAATCCAAATTAGAATAGGTTATCGATATTAACTTACTGCTTTCAAGAGTCTATCTTCGTATTGAACAGCTAAAATTGAAAATCTAAATTTTTAGTTTAAAGTTCAATAAAAAATGAAGTACCAATACCTCAATTGAGGTTTCCAAAACTCCAATTTAAGAAACTAAGTCAATTCCCTCTCAAATGATGAATGTTTGTTGATTAATTTTGTCAACGATTTCTAGGGTTCTATGCTGCAAGCTTAGAAAAGAAGAAAATGTCAGTGCGTGAGATTATCAAATCTCAACAATATATATTATCTACTTTTTATATAAATGTCTCTTTTGGTCATTTTATCTATCCATGAAATCTCATATTGAATGTAATAAAATAGGGATGTGTACTTAGTATATTAGGGTGTACGAAAAAAATTTCTCTTCCCTAAATTGTGTAAAAAGTTTAAAAGCTTTAGTCTAGCTTATCAACGGTAACAAAAATTTCAAGCTTAATAAGATACGTAAAAGATTACTTTTAAGTAATAATTTAGCCTGCATTCTTTCCTTATAGGTATTCATATACAACCTGCTTCTCCTTTTGTCAATATAACAATTGAAGATGAGGCTAACAATATCAACACCAACAATAATAACACCACCGCCACTTCAACATCATCATCGTCATCTACATTTCACAAGAATTTCATATGCTCAGGTATAATCTATGTAACATTCTGTCTCATCATTTCACTTCAACATTTGTTGTCATTCATATTATATATAGATTTTTTTTTTCTTCTTCTTTTAAAAAGAGGATCAAAGGATTTCACTCCTACCCCCATGGTGACTCGAACCCATGACTTCGTCATTAGTTAGTGGGATATTATATATAGATTATATAGTGTAGTATTATGAGACAATTCATTTTCTGTTTCATTTGTTTTTTCTCTATATTGTTATTAGAACATCAGATCTACTAAGATTCTATCAAATGTTGTTATTTAACTATCTTAAAAACAATTGATATACACTTTCCAATGGGCATCAAAATGTACTTTATAACGACCTTGCATTAGCTCACAGCAATTCACTCACTAAAATTTATACAATTACCTCATTTAGTATGTAGTTGACCTTGATCTAAAAAGGATAAAACGATATATAGTTCTCCATGAGAATTAAAATGTACATTAGTAAGAGCATCTTTAGCAATGCTAGCCATTTTTTAGTTAAATTTTAGCCAAAGTAGCTAAAAAGTCATTTTAGCTAGCCACTTTAGAAATACGTCTGCATCAGTGCTCTCTATTCTAGCTAGTTTTGAATTTATTTATTTTTTAAATGAATAATAAATAGTTTAAATGAATTTATAAATTACATAAAATAGCTTAAAAGGAATGTTTTAAATTATAGAGAGCCTCATCTCGCTCTCTATATTTAGGAGCGAGATAGCTAAAAGTTATAATGGAGAGCCACTTAGGAGTCTGATGCAGCTGCTAAAATAGATAAAAAGCTAAACATGCTCTCCAAAATAGCTTAGGAGCCAAAATAGAGAGTCTGCTAAAGATGCTCTAAGACATGTATGACCATTAGATTTAATTTGATTGATTGATTTTTGATGGAGATGATTTCTAAGGATTACTAGTCTAAAAATAAATCAATCATAATTGTATATTACCAGATAAGAAGAACACAATGGGACAAAATTAGAAGGTTATAATTATGTGTATTTTTTTTGTTTGGTCATAAAAAGGGAACAATACCTTCTTTTTTTTCTTTTTCGGTCTGGAGAGAACCTTACACTTGCCATCTAACTAACATACTAGCTTTTGGATTCTCATTGCAGTTGTAGGTTTGCCCCGAAAGTTTATTTGGAATATCAGTGAGCTTTTAGGTATGATATTTATTTTCAGGAAGCTGTTACTAACAATACTATAATGTCAACCTATACTCCTTTTGTTGTTTATATGTTAGTGTAGAAAAATAATGAAGTATTAATCTGGGGTGTGGACTGACATTATGGATGTGTTAATAACAACAATTTTTGTTTTTTCAATACTAATATTTATATAGTTTTGTATAAAGTATTTAATAATGGTTTCAATGTCAACTAGGAATCAACCACATATATAGAATGAAACTAGTTCATAACCGATCTAGTGAATTTCTTAAATACATGTGTGAAAGGATAAAGAGTTTGAACGACGAACAAATGAAAGATGGAGTTGTACAATCATCAGTCTTACGAGCTGTCGAGAGAGGAATTCCTGAGTTTGTTAAATCCATATGTAATGCGAATCGAGAACTTGCTCGAAGCACTAACGAAATGGGACGCAGCATATTTCACTATGCCATTGAATGTCGACAAGAAAAAGTTTACAACCTTATTTATGGGCATGACATGAGAAATGCGATTTCAAGTCTTACAGACGCGTATAATAATAACATGTTACATATGGCAGCATTGTTGTCTCCATTTGCACAGCTCAATCGGATTCCAAGTGCAGCTTTACAAATGCAAAGAGAATTACAATGGTTCAAGGTTAGAATTCTTCACTTTTTAAATTTAGCTATGACGAGTGATATCATGCATGAATGAATTCATTATTTAGTACCATAAGTTTTATAGCCAAAGAACAGTCTCCCCTTAATATTATACAAATGCATTATGACACTCTATAAGATATATTTTTTTTTTTAATGTCCATTCTCATTTAATCTTTAGATTTTGGTTTCATAAACATAATTTTAATCTAACTAAAGGTTGATAGTTAAATCCTAAACTCAAAACTCTAAAGTGATACTTTTAATTCTCAAATAATCGACGATAGATTACAAACCATAAATCTCCTAGAAGCTCACACTATAAATAAGGTGCAAATGAAGAATTTAGTTCACAAGTGCAGCTTTATTATTTTTGTATTCTTTTCTAGATTACTTACACTAGTCAGTAACCTTCATTCCGTCCATTTCTGTATCTTCTTTCTTGTTGGGATTAATAAGATAAAAGTCTACCTTCCCAAGATTTGGGTTGGGCTCTCATGTTGCCCCCTATTTCCCATTATGAGCTTTTTAATGAATTCCAACTTACGGGGGAAAAAAAACTTTGTGTTTTAGCAATTGTGATTTGGGTAATCATGTCATCTCAAATAGTTTATAGGAACAAATTAACATTCACTTCTTTTAATCACTTTTTTATTCTCTTAATTTTACTTAATGAATATACAGGAGGTGGAGACTGTTGTAGCTCCCAAGGCCCGTGAGTTCATAAATTGGACCGATTATATGACACCACGGGATCTATTTACAAAACATCACAGAAATTTGTTGAAGGAAGGAGAAAAATGGATGAAAGATACCGCAACTTCTTTTACAGTGGTCGGGGCTCTTATTGTTACCCTCATGTTTGCCACAGCATTTACAATTCCTGGAGGATATAAAGGAGATACAGGTTTTCCAATATTCATAAATGAAAGATTGTTTATGGTATTTATAATTTCAGATGCCATTTCACTATTTTCAGCTACAACTTCGTCATTGATGTTTTTGGGAATCCTCACTTCACGTTATGCAGAAGATGATTTTCTCAAATTTCTACCCACAAAGATGATAATAGGGCTATTCACCCTTTTTTTCTCCATTGCAACCATGATGATAGCATTTTCTGCCGCCCTGCTTCTTATACTTAAAGAAAAACCATGGACTACCACTCCAATTATTTTGTTATCTTGTGTTCCAGTTACCTTATTCGCTGCTATAAAAATTCCTCTTCTTGTTGAAATTCTTCTTTCTACGTACGGACGAGGAATATTTGATAAGAATGTCGAAAAATGGCTATGAAGCTTTGTACTAATTTGTTTAGATCCTATAATTGAACGACTGGATTTATTCATCAACTTCTGTGTATTCATGCCTTATACTAGTTTATCAATATTTCCTGCAACCGTAGCAAACCAATTATAAAATACATTTTTATTTACCTACTTCTTACCTTTTACTTTTGTGTATAATTGTTGCCTTTATTTTTTGAGGAAAAAAAAAAAACCATATCTAGGCTTGTTTAGACTTTGATTTGGAAAAATGGTTGCAACAAATCTTGCATTTAGAGAGCGAGCCACAAGAGGCTTGCCGAGCTGATGTTAACCGTAGGGCTCATAAGGCCATTGACAGCGATCATCTTGTGGACTTGTCCATAGAGCTGCCCCTATATGGTGGTGTTCCTGATGGTGTTGTCCAGTTGCTTGGTCTCGACGTTGGTGCTGGAGCTAGGGGCTGCTAAGGGGGTCGTGGAACTTTTGATGAACGAGTCCCCCTAGTTACTGCTTCGGAGTGTCAACCAGCTCTTGTTATTAGGGAAAGAGAGTGTTCCGACGATGGAGGTGCCAGTGGCTGACCTACAGGAGGATATTGTTGATGATGTCGTGTATAAGGAGGCACCTCTGGATAGTGTTCTTGTTGACGTCAGCTCTGGTGAAACCAAGGTGGCAAGCGAACCTGCCCCTAATGTTAGTTATGTGGCAGTTACTGGTTCTAGGCGTACTGTTGAGCGGGTTGATCGAGTTGTCGCTTCTGAATGTGTGGGGCGTGTGGCTGAGTCCCTGGCTTCCTTGGTGTCTAGTGCCCGTGCTAGGAGTACCGAGCCTTTAAAAAAGAAAAGGAAGGGTGGTGGCACTCGTCTTGGGCATCTTGCCATGGGGTTATAGCTGAAATTCAGAAATTTATGTAGGGAATAAATATTTATATACTTTTGTTTTGTTATTACTTTCATATTTAGTTTTTCAAAACACATGATTTTGTATTGTTATTTGGCGCAATATATATATATAGGAGGCCACATTTTAACTCTTCACCTCAGGCCGTTAACATCTCAGGATTGGCCCTGCCTCAGTTATGGGAAGCTGTCTTTTGGGCAGGCCTTGTTAAGGTTTGTGTAGTCTACGCACATGTGCCATTTCCCATTGGCTTTCTTGACCATCACCACATTGGGGAGCCATGTGGGGTATGAGACCTTGCATATGAATTTTATGTCTTGGAGCTTTTTCACCTCGACCTATATTACCTTGTACTTTTCCTCTGTGAAGGCCCTGTGTTTCTGTCGCACTGGTTTTGCCGACTTGGAGATGTTAAGTTGGTGTTTGATAACTTATAGTGATATGCCAGGCATGTTAGCGTAAGACCAAGCGAAGTCATGCTGCCTTGATTTCGGGAATTGAATTAGTACATCCCGGAACCCGAAGTTTGTCTTGGAGCCAGTTCGAACTTTCCTTTCTAGGAGGGTGTTAGAGATACATATTTCAACAATGTCTTTTGCTGAGTCTGGCCTTGCCTGTTTCAACTTTATTTTCTCCTCTTTTCTTTTGCTGCTTGTGTCATGGTCAGAGTATGGCTCGGTCGGGACTTCCCTTAGGTCATTTGGTCTGTCCGAGGTAAGGGTAGGTCCACGGCTGAGAGGATCTCGATCGGCTCTAGCCCTGCCCCTTGCTACTGTTAGTGAGTTGCACTGTTGCGCCATTTCTTTGTCTCCTCGGATTGTGAGTATTCCCCCTGGGGTTGGTACTTTCATCATTACCATATGTCCTGCCACGAAGCACTAGTTAGCAGTCCCCATATGGTGTCCCGACCAAGTATGACATTGTATGATGAAGGGCAGTCCACTATGATGAAATGGGTGGTCATGGTGGCCACCGTGGAGCCCTCCCGTAAGGTGATTTTGAGGTCATCAGAGCCTAAAAGCTGCATGATGTCTCCCAAGAAAGCGATTAGTGTTTCATGGTTATGGCAGAGTTTCTTTGAGTTGTGCTTCATACTATTGTAGCGGTTGGCGAACATTACATTGACAGCCGCCCTGAGTTTACAAGTATCCTGTGGCATCTGTAATGGTCAATGATCATGGTAATGAGAAAAGGGTCGTTGTTGTGCTTACAAATGGTGTCTTCCGTCCAATGAAAGCTGACCGAGCTCAAATCTACTTAGGTGGTGTTACAATTATACTGGATGCCCATGACTTCTTGTGTAGTGCAGTGGCGTTTTGCCACAACCGAGGGGACTCGATGCAGGATGCCCTACCATGTATAGTCGTGATTTGGCCACACACTTTAATGACATTTGCCCTTTGGGTCTGGAGTCTTATATTTTGTGAGTTGGCCTTTTTGAATGAGGTGCTCGATGGCGTTCTTTAGTGCATAAAAAATGTCTATGGTGTGTCCCGGCTCTTCGTGATAGTCGCAGTATCTCTCATTGTCCTTAGGTTTCGACCTTGATGACTTGTGCCTAGGGGTGGTGGGATAATATCCTTATGTTGGAGCCAGATTTCCTCAACGGAGGTGGTTAGAGTGGTGAAAACTTCATACCTGTGGGTTTGCTCCCTATGTATGGGACCTCAGGGTGGCGGTGGCTTCCCGAGGCCTAATACTTTGGCTTCTCTAGGCTTTGCCAAATTGTTTCTCCCTCGAGTCATTGTAGTTTCTATCTCTTGTCTAGTTACCCTTCTGATTGATAACGCTTAAAGCAAGCGCGCAATTTAACCCTGAAATGTCATCGTTAGTATACGGCAAATAGGGATCATTCTAATCCGGGGATTGAGGGTACACCTATCATTGTAAAACAATTAAAGAATTAATACAAATATAAAATATAATATTTACAAAAATAAAATAAAGGATATATACAGAGTAAAGAAACAAGAGGGGTTTTAACATTAGGGTTTCAAAAATTAAAATACACAAAATAAAGAAAATGTAAAAACACATGTACAAGAATGAAACTTAAGAAACAAAGATCAAAACCAATTCCATATGATTAAACTCGATTCAAACCCTATAATTGATCATCTAATTCATGAGAAAGAAGTTGATCATGTGAAACATTCGACGCAAATGATTTTCCATATTTTACTTTCCTTTACTAATTAACCTAAGTGAAAGCACCTAGATCAATCCTATTAAACATGCAATCAAAGTCTAGAAAGCTAGCTAATCAATACATGTTCAACGCAATAAGCATAAAGAAAGGCTATCAACTTAAGTCCACAACCTAGTATGAATAAGTTCACCTATTTGCAATCCTCTTCAATTGAATTCGACCTTTGTCCAAAGTCTTTACTACTTGTGATTCAGGTTCACAAAACTATCAGATGAACCGTTTACCTAAATCTAGCACCAATTACATGCAAATCCTATAAGTATCGACCCAAACAAGATAAACATATAAAAGTTTTCTATCAAGCAAATTCAATCGAACAAACTAACATAAGCAACTTAGAATCACAATTATGGAATTTCAAAATCTTTATTCAGACATAGAAATTAGGCTTAAACTTTTCCTTAAACGTTATTGTTAACTAGAGATAAATTCATACTAAATCAAACAAGGAAATCAAAAGATTACAAGGAAAAAGTACGAATTACACGGTGAGTGGAGATGGATATGGAGAGCTTGAAACGTTGGGATCTTCAATCTTGGAAGCAAGTCTTCAAGGTGGATGATGGAGGCTAGGTCTTCATGGCTCCTCCTTCTTCCTCTCGATGCTTGAAGATGCAGAACTACAACTAAAGAATGGAGAGAGGGAGAGAGCTTTCTGATGTTATGGGATTTTTCTGAATGAGAATGTGTCTCTTGTGGTGTAGCATAGGGTGGTTTATATAGGGGGATGGCCAAGCTTCATGATCCTTCTTTTAATTTCCCAAGAAATTAATCTGATAATGCCACACAGCTTTGACTAATCACGTAGCGCCACGTCAACTCTGTTGTGTCATCCAACCAATCAAAAAGCTCCAAAATAAATCCGTAATATATTGTTGCCAAATTTCCAATGATTTAATCTGATTTTATTAATAAATTTCGGCCAAATATCTAGGCATGAACCTAGACAATGTATCTGGACGCATTTTGAACCTTTTCTCCCTTAAATCTCTCCATGGTTTTATCCTTAATGTCCACCCCTTCATTTTCTCTTGATTTTCACATTAATACTGCAGATTTTAATTCCTTAATTTCGGCCAACATATCTCGAGGGAATTGAGGAATGAATTTGGACTTGTTTCAAGCTTTATCTTGTTGCACAATCCCTTGAAACTCTCCCAAGATTTTCTCAACGTAATCTCCTTGATTTTCACATTGTCTCCATCATTTCTCATGGTAAAAATTAGATTTAATCTCCCAAAATATCTCCAACGTCATCTTCTCTTGATAATTCACGGCAATTAAGGATTTATTCTCCAAAAATCCCTCTTTGACGTCCACAAAACCCTAAATCCAATTGGCCTTCTCCATTTGCCAAAAATCCAAATTAATCCAGAAGATTCTTGGGCCTCCATGTGTCATCTTTAAGCCATGATGTCTCCTAGTGCCTCCAGGACTCTTCTCTCAACATCATTTTTCTTCATTATTTCGACCATACTTCCTGGTTGGCTTAGGAGTCTTGCTTTATTTGCTCCAAAGGACCTGAAAATAGAAACTATTACTAAAAATAGAAACTTCCTAAAAATAGTAACTTTCCTAAACAAGAAGGATTCATTTAAGGAAATAACTAAGTAAATATGAGGAAATAACACTTAAAACGTCGCATTAAAATGTTTTTATCACTGATTTGGTGGTTTGTCCCAAGTCCGATCCTTCCCTTATGGCTGTCCCTCGGTTCCTCGTTGTGTTGACTAGGGCTGAGGGGTCATGGTTAAGTAAAGCTTGGTGCCTACATCACTACTACCAAAGGTTTCATATTCTACCTCTGCATATGCTGTAATGTAATCGATCAAATCTTCATAGGAATCTAGGGGATGTTGGGTGATTTGGAATAAGAAGTGGCCTAGTCTCAGTACATGTCTTAATGCTATTTTTGCCATGGCTTTGTCAAGGTCGTGGCATGAGGAGGTCGTTCGTAGCCACTTTGTTATAAAGTCTCTAAGGCTCTTGTTTACTTCTTGCTTAATTTTGAAAAGGTGGCTGCTGGAACTATATCCACTTGTGCGCAGTATGAATCTCTCAATGAACTTGTCCTGCAATTCCTTGAAGCTATCAACCGAGTTCAGTGCCAAATTGAGGAACCAGGGAAGAGCCTCATCAATCAATGTCTCTTCAAATGCATGGCATGCCACAACATCAGTGTAATTAGTGTCGTGTCAGATGGATTGGATGACCTTGAGGTGATTATAGGGATCCCTTACGCCATTATATTGCTCAATCTTGAAGAGCTTAGATTCCGGTGGTCGCTTCTCGGCTTGAATTCCTGTGTGAATGGGCCTGGCTTTTGTTCAAACCAGCAGTTACGGGCTACCAGCTTTTCCCACTCTCGGGGAGTTCCAATCATGTTCGCAAGGCAATGTTTACCTGATTCATCTATAGTTGTAACTAAGTGTTCAAATATGGGATTGTATTGTGCCCTGTTGGAGGTGCATTGGCACGAGGAATCGTGTTGAGGGGGCGTTGGCATCGGTGGTACACCACTCAGAGTATTAAGCTAAAGTGGTGTGTTCAAGTAGACAATATTCTAGGTGCCACTTGTTGTGGTCAAGGTCGTTGTGGACTCGATAACTGTACTAAGGATATGCAGGGTTTGGTCGTTGTCGATGGTGAACGTGCCCGCTAATGGGTTTGAGGGGTCTGGAGAGATGAATATATGTGGTGTGCTAGCGCCTACTACCGTAGCATGCGGTGTTTCACCTGTTGCCTTGTCCATGGTCTCATTGTTTGCGATTCGCCTTTCTAAGGACTCTCGTAATAGGTGGTTTTGAGTTTTTGTTTCCCTTATTTTTGTTTGAGCTGCAAGGGTGGCTGCATACTCTCTAGCTATCTGATCCTTATCCTGTAGGAGGTCTCGTTTTGCTTTTTTTCAATGTTGTTGCGGCATCAGTAAAAGCGCCAGGCCTTCCCGTGCTGGTGTTTAGGGCTGTCAATGGGTCGTGTCGGGTCAAGATATTTGTCGTGTTGGAAGATACAAACCCAAACCCAACCTATTTAATAATCGTGTCAAAAATTTAAATCCAAACCCAACCTATTTATTAAACGGGTTGCCCATTTCCAACCTGCTTAACCCATTTAATAAATAGGTTGTGTCGTGTTTGACAAAATGACCCATTTAAAGGTTAACAATGCAATCCATTTAGCTAAAAAAATGCATAAATTATTAAATTCACTAAAAACTCCACAAGATGAAGAATATAAATAATTATATATAATTCAAAAATAATTAAATCTAATAATTATAAAGCAAAATATTTCAAATTGTCTAATCCTATGATCAAACACTCCCAACTTCTAAAATTTCAACAAGAAGTATAGCACAGTAGGGTTATACGGGTTCACTTCGTGTTGGCTGGTTGACCCGTGGCCGACCCATTTATTAAATGGGTCATGGCGGGTTGACCCACGGTTGACCCGCTTTTTAATCGTGCGGGTTCAACCCGCTTTATTTCGAGCGGGTTTCGAGTCGTATTATCGGGTCGTGTCGGAATTGACAACCCTACTGGTATTAAGGGATGTTTCCATAGTATTGCTGAATTAGAGTGTTCTAGCCACGTCCCTGCTCTGATCCTTGGGGTCCTCAGCGTTGCCATAGTCATGCTGGAGAGCTGTTGTTTCCCGAGTCCTAGAAGAAGGAGGCCCTTCTTCTAGCGCTAAATATTTCTGTTGGTTTCTAAGGGTCGGACTAGTCTAGTAGAATCCTAGATTAAGTCTCGTGCCTCACAACTAGGCTGCCCAATGTTGAATATTCTACAAAACCAAAGGATGTCAGGGGGTAGACCAAGCCTGCCAGCTTATCACACTCCGATGCCTAAGTCAGTATCAGGATTAATGTTGACAATTAGGAGAGAGATAGTGGTGACTTACTTGATATGGAAGTGGGGGCGTCTTATATAGCTCATTTTGGGATTGGAGATTTATCCGCTTTCGATGTGGGATAATGTGCATTTTCCAAAAGTGGTAAATGAATTTTGCACTTTTTGGGAAATGGGTATAGGAGCCCGTTAGGGGGTTCAACGCCCCACACATATGGGCTTGGTGCCATGCCGAGGGGAGCTCGACATCCTCAATCTGGGAATGTTTGGTCGTATTACTAGCGTTTGGCCCTTGTCTTTGAGCTTAGTGGGCCTCAGTCTTTGAGGTTAGTGGGCCTCAGTCTTTGATATTTACACCTGCAAGCTAGGTGGTATGAACAAAACCATAATACTTCAACTTTAATGACATCTTCAGCCCCCAACCACTTCCAATTACTCGTCGATATCCAATTCTAACATTTCTTCGGTATTTCCCTCTTGTATTTTGCAATTTCATGTAGTTTTTATTATTTGGGCACAAGAATCCTTTACTAATTTTGGATATTTTTTTTCTTTTTTGTGTGCACTTTTGATTAGGTTTTTGGCAAATTAGGAACTAACTTTATAATCAGTAAACTAGTTTGTTTTAGTTATGTTGAATTTAAATGAACCTCATTCAATCATATAGGAAGACATTCTAAGTTAGCCATGATTTAAAGGTGTTAGAGAGCAAGCTATATAATATAAATAAACAAATAAATTCTTTGCAAAGATATAAATGTCTCTTTGTATTATGTGGCTTTGTGCACCTACAACCTAAGAGTAATTAGAATCTCTTACTATAAACTTAAATTTCTATAGATTGTGTGGATGATAAAAGGAAGAGTAGTATTTGATGATTATTCTGTTGAAGGAAAGTGGCAATAATCAAATTTTGAAAGTGCAGTAATGCGTAGAGAACAAACTTCCAATTCAAATTTATTGACACTGATATAGACTGATCATAAAGGTATTTCAGAACGGTAAATTCGGTACAATTTTTTTTTTTTTTTTTACCAATTGAACAGTTGAACCTGAGAAGCGAAATGCAACTTGCAGCATTTCCTAGGTTCTCTACTCAATGGTCGTGACTTTTAGCCTCATTGTTTGATGATGCTAATCTTAGACTTAGTTTGGTATTGCTTTTGGAACCTGCTTTTGGTCTACAAGTACTTTTGGAGGAAAGTGTTTGGTAAACTTCAAAATTGTTGCTTTTGGGGGGAAGCACTTCTCTGGGCAGCAGGAAATCAGATGCCACTTTTAGTGTCTTTTGAAAATGGCTTTTGCGAAACGCTGCTGAAAACACAGAAGGATTAATGAAGTTAAGCGAACTACCTATTTTGTCCTCGTCCTTTTCTAAAATTTACACTGAACCCAGTCATTTTTCTTTATCTATGCGGGGAAAAACCGTCGCACTCTCCTCCTCCTCCTCCCTTCGTCGTCAAATACTTGAGCATGATTCATACTCATCGGAAGAAATCGAGAAAAAGCGTTGACATTTTTTCCCTCTCAGCCTCTCTCTTCTACAGTCGAGGAGTCGACGGCCCTCGCTCTCCTCGACGGTAACTCAGTGACGACTGCAGTCGAATAGTTGATTGATTTTTCTGGGTTTTTAGTTTCTGGGTTTTTCAATCAGTCTCTCATCAACTCATCCTTGAACTCTTGGTTGCTCTTTTCCTTAAGCAGCAAAGCAGAAATTCTTGGTTGCTTTCTGGGTTTCGATTTCTGAGAGAAACTGAGTTTGCTGATCTAGGTAAGGGTAAGGGCCCCTTGTTGTTAAAACCCAAGATCCCTTTCCTTTGCGCCACCTTCCCTCTTCTCTGTGCCGCCGAACTCTTCCTCCGGCTCTGCTGCCACCACCTTGGAAATTGTCTTCATTTATATAACTGTTGTGGGTTTTCATTATGATGGCTGCAAGAGCATTCAAATCTCTGAAAGTTTCAATTTTTCCTTCTTGTTTGTGTTTGATTTGTTTTGAATTGTGAAGTGAGTATTGGGTTTTCTCTGTGATGATGAAAACAGATGACGAGTCCGATCCATTCATTCATTAAATCATGAGGACAAAACGAGGCATTTGTCTGAGAGATTGATTAATACCCACTTCCTAATTTTTTGTTTTTTTGTTTTAATTTCATAATTTTTAATTCAATTTTAGGATTGAGGAGCAGGCATGGTGATGATTGTTTTATATTATGATGTTTTCTTATGAACATTAACTTCCTACTCATACTGAATGTCTGCTCTTAGATTTTATTTTGTTTAATTTCGGGTTTGAATTGTCAATGTGTTCCTGTCATTGTGTACCTCAATTGTTGAGAGAGAAAGATGATGTAGCGATGATGAAAAAAGTAATCTTACTCTGTAATGCATTGAGGGTTCACCGATGATTTCTTTCAAGCACTTTTGAGCTAATCTCTGTTCTCTCTCAAGTTTGAGGTTTTTGTCTGGTCAGTTTCTTATGTGATATGAGTCATTTTGGTTGTTAATTCCATCTAGTTTGTGGAAATCTGAACATTGAGTCGGTATTGGAAAGGATAAACTCATGAACCTAATATGATTTCAAGACTGTTTAAACTCTAATATGATTTCAGAATTGTCTAACCATGGATGCTCTTAGCCTCTTGGGGATGTTCTAATAACACCATGTTGATGGACTTCCTGATGATCTTAAGTTCTTAACATATTTGGATGGCAAGGAACTTGTAAGTCGGTAAAAAAAATTATGCCTATTGGCCTAAAACAAGAGGAACGTATTCGTTAAGCCGAAAGTGACTTTCAAAGCAGTGGAAATGTTTTACAGATCTTGAAAAGAATTTCCAGGGCAACAAAAATCGTTGAAGAGCATTAAACCAGTTGACATATTCAAATCTTTTAATTATCAATACACAGTAATGCCTAGTGTATTAACATGTATGACCATTTTGGTAATTATACCCAGCCAAAACACTTTTTCCTTGTAACTTACCAAACACTTAGAAATTGTTTTTTGTTCTCACAGCACTTTTAAAAATAGTTTACTAAACACTCAGCTGCTTATTCTCACAGCAAGTTCGGAAGTGATTCCTCTCACAGCACAGCACTCCCAAACTTAGCCTTAGTATTACATTGAATTTGAATGATTCATTATCAAAGTGTAGTAGGTTGTTGTTGTTGTTGTTTTTTTTTTTTTTTTTAAGGGGTTTGAAACCCAGCTTAACTAGGAGCCTCTGCCCCTCGCCCATTATTATTGATAATATTGATAATATAAGAGTGGGATATATTACCTATACCTCGAGTACTAGCACAAGAATCCTTATAGAGAACAACCTGCATAATCACAGTGTGATGCCCTGGAAATTAGTTATTAATTTCTGTGTGATTTCGAGAAAATTATAAGTTGTTGTTTGGTACGATTGGTTATATTTGGGGTGCCTTTCAATTGTTTTGTGGTGGAATGAAAGTGTTTCGAATGAATAATTACTCGAAACATTTTCTTTTCGAGGGTTCAAGGGTTGAATTTTTATTCATTGATTTTCTCCAAAAACTTTCTTCACAAAAGCCATAGAATACGAGTTCGTGGACATGCGTCATGCGAAAATCGGAGATTGTGTGAGGAAGTTATAATCAGCAGAAGTTTTTACTATTTTGTGAAATTCCTATAGATAGATGGCTTTCGAAAATAAAAATTACATTTCCCATTTTAGAAAGATTTCCAGAAATTTCCATTTTTTTTCTCTCTCAACCTTAACCTGACCTAAAAACCCGCTGATCCGACCAGGCCGGAAATCCCTACTCTTGCAAACATCCAGTGACGCCACCATCTCAAATCGATTCGCCACCTCCTCGCCGTCCTCCCACCGACTTCGCTTCCACTGAATCGGGCCACACAAGGCGGATTAAAGTCCAAAACAGCGGCGACGGTCCGACTTTGCTCCGACCAATTCCGGCGGTGGTTTGGCAATAAACCACCTGGGGTTTAAAGCTCTTCTCCCCCTAATTCCAACCATGACAGCCTTGCAACTCGATTCAACTTGTGGTGATCAGAATCTAGATTTGAAATTTTGAGCTTTTGGTAACAATCTAGGTCGATCAAAGCCGAAATGGCCTTAGTTCTAGGTATGAAAGTTGCTTCTCTTGGTGTACTCTACATTCTGGACGATTGGATCTTGCTGAAATTGAGTTTGATACGGCGGCGCGTGATTCAGCCATTGTTGGAGCTGCATCTTACTCTGTTATCACCTACTCGTTGATATGAGCGTTATCACCTACTCGTTGATATGATCATTTTGATATATGGGTTGAATCGTATTTTAATCGTTTGAAACATGCTACGCTTTTCGTGGTTTCGATTCGTTTGGCTTTCGATCGATGAAGAACCGACTATTGGACTGACTTGTCATTTTGACATGTCAATCCTAGAAATGTTCTGAATACCTTGGGTGGTCTTGGATGAAGTTTCCTCATGATTGGCGTAACTTTAGATTTTTAGTTCAAATGTTGGATTCAAACTTTAAATCGCTTTGTGTTTCGATGTATTGAGTTGTGACCTTGTTACTTAGATCAGTGACAAGATCAGTTTGAGAGAGTTTGATGCTATTTCTCACTTGAGTGAAGATGCAGCAGGATTTCTGGGTGAATAAATCTCACGACGTTCTTGTGTGAACAGAGTTACCTTGTTGCTTTCAGATTTAATATTTAAACTGTGAACTGTAGTTAGTATTAGTGGCATCTCTGAGTGGATGACTACGTGTGTGTGTATGTGTGTGTCCTTATAGAATTGTATGGTGGTGATAAAATTTTTAGTGATGTTGATTATACTATTGTTTTGATATTTGTGTAACATTGTTGGATCTTGTGTGATCTTTTTGAATGATTTTGGTCATGTGTGACCATGGGTCTAGTGTGACCTCTTTAAATGTTTTTGATCTTGTGTTACTGGTAATGTTTAGAATCGGTGACTCTAATTAATGTAAAAGAAAGAGAGAGAGAGAGAGAGAGAGAGAGAGAGAGAGAGTGACACGAGATGTATAGTGGTTCGTCTCCCGCCTTAGTGGGAAACTACGTCCACTTGAAAACTTAACTAGTGTGTTGGGCCTTGTGGCCCAAGAGGATTGCATGAGATGTAATGGGATGTTGAGTAAGTGGGAATGAGTCTCCTTTTATAGGGGAGGGAGGCTCCTTCCTTTACATGTTTTCCAATGTGGGATGCTAAAACCACTATTCTAGTGTAGAAAGGCTTATTATGGAGGCAACTTGGCAAGGCCAGGAAGGTGGCTTCCCAGCGAGGTATTGGCCGCTTCCGACTACTGTGGCGTAGCTTGAACATCGGGCTACGAGATGCATGTCGCAGTTGGGTCCCACCACGGCTTGTGAGCCCCCCTAAGAGGGTGTTGCTTATGCTTGGTGACATAGAAAATAGCCTTGTTAGTAGAGGTATCTACAACTCCCCAAAGTCCCCAAGTAAGAGGAGCTTCTTGGTTGGGGAGTTATAATCATGAAGTCATCAAGCATAAGCAACCGGGCGGCATGGAGCCCCTACAAGTCTCAGAACTCCGTAAGCAAGAAGGGACTCGTTAACCTACACAACAAAGACAAAAACACGCATATGGAGAATGCTTGTTGTATTGAGCAACGTATGTGAGTTGCATTGATATGCATTGGCATATATGAATGTACGAGGTGCATGATACAGATTGATGTATACATGTGAATGGCGCCATGTACGATCGATTATGGCATATAAACTCAAGAACGAGTATGGTTGTGTGAACATATCACGAATAAGCATATGATGCGCGTGGTGATTCGCAAGAAAACGAACGAGCCTAGTTGACGAGGTTACGTTCGATGCAACTTGCATAAGTGCAATGGAGGCAAGCGTTTGTAATTCGTGAATGATGAATACACGAACGCTTGTGTTTGTTTGGTTGTCGCTCGTATTAATGGAACGTGAAAAGAATTCGATTTGTTGCAAGCGACAAATGGTAGAAGAATTCAATGTTCCATTAATGTGTATTATGTCTAGGGGATGAGAGTGTAAAGCTTGGGAATGCCGGAAGGCAAGAGCGTGAAAGCTTGGGGTACCGAAAAGGCGTGAATGGGAAGCTCGGGGTTGCCGGGATGACGTGAGCGGAAAGCTCGTGGTTGCAGGGAAGGCATGAGCTAAAAGCTCGGGGTTGCCAGGAAAGCATGAGCGGGAAACTCTGGGTTGCCGCGAAGGCGTGAGCGGAAGCTCAGGGTTGCCAGGAAGGCGTGAGAGTTAGAGCTAGTGAGCGGGAAGCTCAGGGGTGCCACGAAGGCGTGAGCGGGAAGCTCAGGGTTGCTGCGAAGGCCTGAGCGGAAGCTCGAGGTTGCCGTGAAGGTGTGAGCTGAAGCTCGGGGTTGTCGCGAAGGCGTGAGCGTTATAGCTAGTGAGCGGGAAGCTTGGGGTTGCCGCAATGGCGTGTGCGGAAGCTCTTGAGCGGGAAGCTCGGGGTTACCGGGAAGGAGTGAGAGGAAGCTCGGGGTTGCCGGAAAGGCGTGAGCGCTAGAGCTCATGAGCAGGAAGCTCGAGGTTGCCGGAAAGGTGTAAGCGTTAGAGCTCGTGAGCTGCAAGCTCGGGGTTGCCGCGAAGGCATGAGAGGGAAGCTCGGGGTAGCCGCGAAGGCGTGAGCGGAAGCTCGGGGTAGCCGCGAAGGCGTGAGCGGAAGCTCGGGGTAGCCGCGAAGGCGTGAGCGGGAAGCTCGGGGTTGCTTGGAAGGCGTGAGTGTTAGAGCTCGTGAGCAGGAAGGTTAGGGGTGCCCCGAAGGCGTGAGCATTAGAGCTCGTGAGTGTGGAGCTCGGGGGTGTCGCGAAGGGGTGAGCGTTAGAGCTCGGGGATCGCACAGAGGCAATGGGCGTTAGGTAGTGAACCTAATCTTTGATACCCAAGCGTCGGGGGTTAACTGCAGGATCAATGGCTGCTGTGGGCTGTGTTAACTGGTCCCTTTACTTTTTCCCATAGGAGAAAAGCTTAACTGTAATGACGCGTAGTGGTCATTGTCATTATGAGGCGTTGCCTTACCGCTTGGCGGTTGGTCGTGGACCATAGACTCGTGGAGTCTTTAGACCCGTTTAGGTTTCTTTCCCGTGGGGAGGGTTTGACAAAATATGGTGGCTAAGAGGCTAGACAAATATTGACATATAGTGTACATGTAAATCTTCCTAATTGTATGAACAACAAATAAGCACGGCATAGTTTGTTTAAGCAAGCGTCACATGATTATTTAATTGAGTTGCAATTAAATAGAAGCATGGCATATGTGTATAGCATGCACTTGTAGTACAGTTGCTAATAACATTTTGTACTTTTGTAGGCATGCTTAAGGATCATTGAGATCGATATTTGAAGTATGGCATATCTAGCATGTGAGGCCTAGAAAGTGTTGCCAAATCTACGAAATGCTGTAGGCATGCTCAAAAGTTATGAAGGCATGTCATGGCAATAGCTCAAATTGAAAGAGTGCGAAAAAGAAGATATGACATTTTACTTATCTTATGCCAAATGGAGTGGGTTTGAATTGGAATCATTGTAAGTAACTAAATCATGTTGGAGTTGTCCAAGTATGATGCTCCATTGCTACGGCGAAGTTACTTAGTAGAAGGATGATGATTTCGCTAACTTGAAAGGTGTTCAGTGATTATACCTCCTTAACATAAGATAGATGATTAGCATATAAATTTGTAACATTATTAAATGCTTGGTAAGTGCAATGGTCGGAGAACAATGATAATGCATTAATTCTATAATGCCACTTTAATTCACCATTTATGTATATAGTAAATTTCCGTAGTGCAATGGTGACTTGTCATATAAGATGCACATAATGATTATGTGCATAAATAGCTTGAATTTTCATTTGACAATGAAGTATTATGTCCAATAGCTTGTACCGTTTCTAATAGGTATCAAACTATGTATGTATGCAGCCATTGTAATTCATGATTTATATGAGGCCCAGTGGGACTTTGGCGGTGGAAGCATATATATCATTGGTCGTGCACTTCAGATAAATGAGTTTCGCTGTGGACTATTATAACCATTGTGAGTCACAATTAAATGAGTATTTAATTGACTGTCTACGATAACATGGCAAGTATAGCGACAAAATTATCTATCAAATGTGCATAGACCAAGTGTCAAGTATGCTATGTATCACGCTGTGCTCACAAATTGTTATGCGCAGAACAGAAGAACCATGCATGTGGTGTTCAACGTTTTGCGTATTTCTTAATAAGCAGACAGCTTGAGAGGTAAGAGAGCTTAGCAGACAAGTGTACAATTTAAACATGACAGGTGTACGTTTCAGCAGCTATATCTGATGGCTATCAGTCGCTCCGCTTCTTAATAGACAAAGTAACTTGTGTGAGCTAGCTAGGTGTCCAGTTGAGAGCTCATGTATTTGCATGTGGCACTAAATTATTGTAGTTGATACGTGCAGCATAGACAAGAGCATATACGTGTGCACGATTACAAGGGTGCGTCAAGTTATTTGATAACAAGTATATGCATGCACGAAAATAACTACAATAAATAAAAGTGCAATGTACGTGTGCACAGAAGACAAGCATATTTTATACGTGGCATTGAATTGTTAATCATGTTTATGTTGACAAATTGTGTGAAGGCATAGGCACGTGTGTACCAAAATGAAGAGAGAGAAAGCTTATCTTGATAATTGGCTTTGCTGCAAAAGTGCAAGTGAATTAAGTGCAGGGACCAGATGTTCGAATTGAAGAGATTCAAATTGGATGCTTAGAGAAGAACATGGGGATGAGCATCAAGGGTGATCATCGACAATTGATATCTGTTATTGACGGTCTCCTGAGTGTGGGGAGGAGGTTGTCCAGCGGTAGCAGAGGTTTTAGCGGGTTGGCGACTGTGCCATGGCTAGCGGGTCGGCGGGGGAAGCTTGGCCATGTCGCTGATGGAGAGCTAATGATGAAGCAAGCCATAATCTTCATTTTTAATCTGCAATTTTTAATGTTGGGTGCCCAGAGTGTATGTCTGGGTGTCCAGTTTTTGCAGCTCAGTTAACGGTTTACCGCTGAATGTTGCCGCGGAGGCTTGCTGCTGACGGTTTCCGCTGAAGGTTTGTTGGAGGTTTTGGACAGCGGAGGTTGCTGAAGGAGGATGGCTAGCGGTGTACATGATAGCATTATGGACTGCGTCTTTGGCGGACTGTATTTTGAGGAGGCCTGGGTGTCCAAAGTAAATGGGCACCACTAACCGCTGGGCGTCGCTAGCTAGAGATGGTCGCTGACCGTTGGGAGTCTCTAGCAGGACCTGACTGCTGGCCTTGATAGCAGAAGATGGCCGCTGGACATGGTAGTCTTGGTAGTGGAAGATGTTGTCGCTAGTACTGCTGGGCTGGTGGCTGGTACCACTGGTTGCTAGGCCGTTAGCATTACTAGTGGAGGCGTTCGCAAGAGTGCTGGGCCGGCTGGCCGCTGGCGTGCTTACCTAGTGGTGCCTTGCTTGGGGGGAAAACGGCCGCTAGCCTCACTGGGCAGACACACTAATATTTTTTTTTTTTTTTTTTTTTGCGTTGGACGCCACTGGCGTTGTTTGTGAAGCTTATTGGAGCTGTTGCGAAGCACTTGGCTGTGCCCAAAGAGAAGACAGAGTGCCCAAAGGAGACTTGTGGGTGTCAAGAGTAAATTGGCACCCAAACATTTTTTTTTTTTTATTTACCGCTGGGAGTGACTATTTGTGGTGTTTGACGGTAATGAAGGAAGGTTCATGACCAGAGAGGAGAATCGAATGAGATGACTCAAAAAAAAAAAAAAAAACAAATTCTTTTTGTGTTGAGTGGCTGTGACGGACTCAAGCATGATAGGTGATGAAGCCTTTGTGTGTCGGCTTCCCACAGATGACGCCAATGTTAATGTTTATAATCAGTGACTCTAATTAACGTAAAAGAAAAAGAGAGAGAGAGAGAGAGAGTAACACGAGATGTATAGTGGTTCGTCTCCCGCTTTAGCAGAAAACTACGTCCTTTTGATAGCTTAACTAGTGTGTTAGACCTTGCAGCCCAAGAGGATTACATGAGATGTAATGGGATGTTGAGTAAGTGGGAAGGAGTCTCTTTTTATAGGGGAGGGAGGCTCATTTCTTTACATGTTTTCCAATGTGGAATGCTAAAACCACTATTCTAGTGTAGAAAGGCCTATTATGGAGGCAACTTAGCAAGGCCGGGAAGGTGGCTTCCCTGAGAGGTATGGCCACTTCCGACTACCGTGGCGTAGCTTGAACATCAGGCTACGGGATGCATGTCGCAGTTGGGTCCCACCACGGCTTGTGGGCCCCCCTAAGAGGGTGTTGCTTATTATTGGTCACATAGAAAATAGCCTTGCTAGTAGAGGTTTCTACAGTTACCATAGGTCTAGTGTGACCCTGGCGAGGAAATTGGGATATAATTGCCCTTGGGTGAATGGTTACGATTCAGTTAGAGATCTGGTCTGTTATCCAATTTATTTATGGGGTAACTGCGCGATTATTGCAACTCATGAATAGTTTTTTTAAAAGAAGTCTCGAGTGTATGCTTTCTTTTATCGACCATGAGGGACATTGATTTCATATGGATTTGTTGAGATAATCATTGTGTTGATTTATTTCCTTCAGTTGGAAATGTCATTTTGTTATGGTACATGAAGTTGCTTTATTAAATTTCGAGTGGATATTAACCAGCATGTGTTGTTTTAGTGATTGTGGTGATTTACTCATACAAGCTTAAGAAGCTTATCGTGTTTGTTGTTGCAACCCGGTGGCTATTCGATGGTGTAGGGGTTAATCCTACAGGTCAGAATAATCGTGGTGAAGCTGAGATCTTGCTTTTGTAGCAGTACGTATAGGAGTTGTTAGACTTCCGCTATATAGTAAGCTATGAGGGAGTGTTTACGTATTAATTTGTTAATGCAACTTAATTTGTAAACTTTGTGTGATGTAATATATGACTCTAAAGAACAAGTACATGTTTTTAAAGAAAAATTTTATAGGTATTTAGGAGTCAAACCTAACAAAAATACCATAGAACTATATATGAAAGAATGGGTTGCTCCCATATCAAACAACACCCTAACAAGGAAATCAAAGATAGATAAGGTACCTTATTCTCTTGCATTCTGCTGACCGGCCAATAGCAAGCATATGAAATTCCACTCTCCTCTATCTCACTTAAGTGAATTGGTTTCGAGACCCTAACCTACTCCTGAGGCTCTTGCCTCTGCTGATTCCCTCACCCATACCCTACTGCTAGATACAATCCTTGGAGAATGCCATGCCACATGTAAAACATGCAAAGTTCCTCAGCTTTGTGCAAATAAGAGTCGAAATCCAATGACAAGTCTTCAACCAAGATTTAGAAGTACGGCCTAAGAGTTCTAGCCTTAATACAAGTCTCCTTTCTCAATCTTTTAATAACTCTTTTTAAAGACAGCCAGGTAATAGAGGAAATATTTTAGCGGGGCTCAGGGCCCACTTGAATGCATTTCTCGTATCCAGTCAACCTAGACATCGTATCCTACTAAGGGGCGCCTACTTGAGAGAGAAATGTGGGATTTACTCGTATTAAAGAAAGAGTTCTTCACCTATTCCGTTATGGTTTCAAACTCACAATCAAACTCTAACTCTAAATATCACTATTATTTTCAAAAATCATTCTATTATTTTACAAAAATGTCACAAGTATAAATGTATATATAGACAATTGTTAACGCAATAAACAAATGATTTTTCAATCCTCAGCAACGACACAAAAAATTGACATGTTAGAAGTAGCACACAATTTAACCCAGCAAAATGCAGTTATCAATATAGAATAAGTAGGGATTGTTCATGCCGGGGATTGAGGTTATATTTGTAATTGCATAAAAAATAAAGAATTAATGTATGTCTAAGGTATTATTTACAAAATAAAACAAAGAATAAAAGAATGCACACATGAAATCATAAATTCTTTTTTGGGGGGGGAGGGGGGGGTGTTTAGATTTTGAAATTAAAAGAAACAAAAAATAAAAATGTAAAATTCATATAAAGTGTAGATGAAACACACGGAACAAATATTAAAATCACAATCATATGATCGAAGACAAATTATAATTCCTATAGTTGATTTTCTATGTCATGAGAAAGTAGTTGACTATGTGAAACGTTAGTAAGCAAACGATTTCCCATATTTTACTTTCTTTGAATGATTAATCTAAATGATTAAATTCAGTTTACTCTCCTCAATTTTGGGGTTAAAATCAGTTTGGTCCCTCTTTTTGAGAATTATTTTAGGTGGTCCACATACATTCAAATGACATCACCTGAGTCCAATATTTGAATTTGGTTAAAAACATGACATCATGTGCTGAGTTGAAGGCGACATAGGGCCCACTTTTTGACTTTAAACCCTACAAAGAAGGCAAAATAGACATTTCTAATTTTTTCTCTCTTTTTTTAATTTTTTCTTATACTCTCTCTCTGAAGCGGCCGTGAAAGCAAATCGAGGTTCCAAGCGACCTCTGGGCATCCGCACCTGCAACCAATCCTAGATCCAGCTCCACCACACCCGCTCGAGTAGAGTCATCAGCAGTTTCCTCACTAGCTTCGAGTCAGACCGGAAAAGACCCACACACACCCAAAATCTCAATATTTATCACTATAATCAGACTCTTTGGCAGTGATGTTTAGGCATTTGCGCCTCACAAATCAAAGCTAATATTGATGCCAAAGTCCTGATTGAAGAAACCAATCAAACCATCCAGTGAAGAACCAGTTGAACAACACAATCCAAGAACCCAGATTGAAGAACCCTAAATCCCAGGCCAGATCCCCTTTTGTTTCCCCAAACCCTAATCCCAAAATCTCTGCTCTCCTATGTTCTTCGGTTTCCCAATTGAATAACTATGGTCCAAATTCCAATCGAAGTCAACCACTGAAAGCTACAACCACCATCAAAAGATTGAATTGGAATCTGAAACTCGCCTCCTGAAACTGAAACTCGCCACTCGAATAGTCCTTGTCCGTCTTAGCATTGACATTATCGGCGTCGATTTTAGCCTCGGGCGCCGATACGATGCCGTTTTAGGTTGGTTTGTCTGGCTTGGTCGCAAACGATGAGCCGTCAAAGGCGTGGATGGAGAGGCGGTGGCGGGAGAGAAGAGGACGAAAGTGAGAGAAGACAGAGGAATTGCTTGAGCGGTTCTTGGAAGACGAAGGTGTCAATGAAGGGGACGGCGGACATGGAAGTGTCGGGGGAGACGACTTCGTTTTGGAGCATAAATATGTAGGTGGGTGGAACTCGACATTGGGGGGGGGGGGGGGCAGAGAGAGAAAATATAGAGAAAAAAATTTAAAAAAGAGAGAAAAATTAGAAATGTCTATTTTACCCTCCTTGTGGGGTTTAAGTCTGAAAAGAGTGCCCCTATATCGGCTCAATCTCAGCACATGGCGTCATGTTTCGAGTCAAATTCAAATTTTGGACCCGCGTGATGTCATTTGAGAGTATAGGGACCGCTCAGATTAATTCTCAAAAAGAGGGACCAAACTAATTTTAGCCCCAATGTTCAGGGGAGTAAACTGGATTTTTCCTAGTCTAAATGAAAGCACCTAAATTAATTTTATTGAACATGGAATCATAGTCTAGAAAGCTAACTAATTGTTGAGACTAAATTCTACTACATTTTTAGTACATTTCTCTCTGCATTTTACTTGGTTATTCTCTTAACAATGACATTTCTAACTTGTTTTATTTTTTTAGGTAGTTTTGAGTCTAGAAATGGAAGGTAAGGATTTATTTCCGCAGAAATGATCAAAAAGGGAGAAATGAAGTTTTCCCAGTTCTATTAGGAGAAGTAATCCAAGTTGAAGTAGGAATCCTAAGTCAACTAGGAGTGAGCTCGGAAAAATGGTGTTCGGAAATGAAGAAATGACAGAGTCCCAGTTGGACTAGGAAACCAGATGACACTAGAAGTCCTGATGCTGCTACGAGACCTGGTGAGGTTAGGAGATGCTGTGTCTTGAAGATGACTCAAGATAGTTCAAGAATGTTCTAGATTATTGAAGGAATTTCGGCAATATGAAGATTAATTTCGAATTGGTCCATTTGGGAGAGTTTGGCCCAAAGTTTGAAGCATGTGACTTGCACATGAGTCTCTAGATCCTTCTTAACGTTTTGGAGGAGTCATTGACCCATTCTACTTGCTTTTGCTGTGGAAATTAAAAGGAATAATAAGAAGATTTTCGGCAATATCTTTATGGGATTATTTTGGATTTTCTTGGGATTTTATGAGATAAAATAGAGGAATAAGTATTGATTTATGACTCTACATACAAAGGAGGCCGAAATTGAGTCTACATACATGGAAGAATTCGGCAATTGAAGGTTACTTGCTCTCCACTCCTTTTTCTATTTTTCTATTGGCCGAAGTGATGTAATTCAAGAGAAATTTAAGGGAACCCTAGCCCTTGCCGTTCACTATATAAAGGGGGTTTGTGAAGACGTTAAACACACTACAAAATTCAGAATCAAATACACAAACACTCCCCTTTCTCTTCCAAGGTTTCGGCAACTTCAAAGGAATCTAAAGTTCAAGACTGTGAAGCATCCATTTATCCATTCAAGCATCCTTACCATAGCTCTCATCTATTCCACCACCTTTTGAAGCTTCTTGCATTCTTGAAGATCAAAATGGGTAACCATGGAACCTTACTTTTGTTTTCGGTTTTGCTATGTAAAACTATTTTGGGTTTTAATTGAATTGCGGTTTGGTTTTCTATTTTTGTTTCTTGAATTGTGATTTCTATGGTGGATGAAAGATTGAATTTAGATATGTAGTTTTCGAATACTATGAAGCATGTTTTAGCTTTTAGGTTTTCAAGTTGATAAACTGCGATTTCAATGTGTTCTTGCATAATTGTTAATTTCGAGCTTCAATCCCAATTGTTATGTGTTAATTGATCTTTGGATGCATATTTAGGTTGATGAACATATACTTGAATCCATATTAAGGTGCTAGCATTCTTGGCTTTGATATATTCAGTGGAAAACCTAAAATTACTTAGGTAAATTAACAATGAGTCTTGCATGCTTGATTAGCGTTCTAACTTGTGTTCTTGACTTGAATTGATCAAACTTCCATGATTCTTAATGCGTTGAAAGTGTTTTTGTTAGTGATTAGCTACCACTAGTGATTGCATGATTAATAGGGTTAACTATGGTGCGTTCATCTAGTTAATTTAATTAAGGGAAGTAAAAAGAACTTTTTATGCGTCCATCTTTGTTCTTGATTAATTCTATGCTTGGATATATTTTGATTCATGATTTGATGTTTGAAACCTTGCCAATGTGTTAATAGTAGTTAATTCTATCTAATTTCGTTCCATTCATATAAATTCTACTTGATTCTTTGTTTTGATGTGTCACATGTGCATAATACTTAGTTGTTTAATTATAAAATAAAATCTTAAATCCCCTTCTTATTTTCGTAAATATTTATATATATTCTTTAATTTGTTTTGCTATCGTTTCATTTTTCAGGAATTAAAGGTCCCTAATCCCCGGTTGAGAATGACCCCTACTTATTCTTACTACATTGATAGGGTTTTAAATTGATACACTAATTTGTGTACATCACTAATCAAAAATACATTCAATGCATGAAGAGTAAATAAAGGATGTCAACCAAAGTACAAACATAGTATAAGAAAGCTTATTTATTTGCAATCCTCCTTAATTGATTTTGACTTTTGTCCAAAGCCTTTACTACTTATGAAATAAGTTCACAAAACTATTAGGTGAATTGTTTACCTAAATCTAGCTTCAATTACAAGCATAAATTTCACTGTTCTAAAACTTGGCCGCCCAGACAGCCTAGGTGGCGGTTATCCTACTCGACTAATGTCAAGTCGGACCTGTTAGGCAGGCCGGGCTTGAGCGACCTTCTAGGCGGCCCAGTCACCCGACTAGGCGGTTGGGCCCTTGGTGGATTTGGCTTTTTTTTTTTCCTCGGATCATGGCTCTCCCAGCTCTCGAACCCTAAATCGTCAAGGTCTCCATCATTCTTTTTCGCTTCTATTGGGTCATACCTTGTCTTTCTGGAGTTGTAGGTTGTTTAATAGAGTTTTACGACGTGGATAGAGAGAGAAAGTGGAGATCATGCTATTGGTTTTGTTGAGAGGGAGAGAGAGTACTGTTTAGAGAGAGAGAGAGAGAGAGAGAGAGAGTGTGTGTGTGTGTGTGTGTGTGTATAGAATAGAAGAAAGCAAATGTGTGGTTGTTGTTCGTCAAGAGAGAGAAAAGAGATGGGATGGGCGCGTGGTGACATGTGTGCAAGTCAACCAGAATCACAATTAAAAGCATAATAGAATAATACTTCTATGCTTCCTTTATTTAATTAAACAAATATTTAATTTTTGAGAGATAAATAAATATTTAATTGCATAAATATTTAGTTAAAATGCTATAAAAGTTAAAAAAAATACAAAACCGCCTAAGCGTCGTTTAGGCGTCTGCCTAGAACCTTGATAAATTCTAACCTTGCACTCAAAGAAAATACACATGCAAAAGTAATCAGTAATCCAAAATCAATTAAGCAATCTTACATAAGCAACATAGAAACCAACACAACGATATTATCAAAACAAATAAAGGGGTTTTAAACTTTGTCCTTAACATCATGTTAACTAGAATTCATAGTTTACAAAATCAAACAAAGGAAAACAAAAGAGTTTACAAAAAAAAAAATGAAATACTCTGTGAAAGATGAATGACAAAACCTTGAGACGCTAAACATGAAGATCCTTGGAAGCAAACAATCTTCTAGGGATGGCACAATGGTGGATGGCAGTTAGGAACTTGATGTATTGCATGACTTCTTCTACTCCTTGGTTGATAATGTAGGACTTTCAAAGACTAGAGAATGGAACTGATTTTTGGTGTGTGAAAGAATGAAAGAATTGATGAATGAAACGTCCCAAGGGTGCATCTATATATAGGGGACTTCCATGCTATCCGGATCCTTCTTTAATTTCCATGAATTATCTAATTAGTCCATACAGCTCAACCAATCAGATAAATCCACACCAGCATTCTAGTGTCATCCATGTGAGCCTCCGAAAATTTTGTTTAATTTTTAGAAGGTAATATTTTTAAGCCAATAAGATTTTTTGCCAGGTGATTTAAGTGAAGAAATTGACCTTGGAGATTAATTCGGTGTCAAGACTTCGATTTGGGCCTATGATTTAAGTTTAGACCGAGATTCTTTCAAGAATGTTACCGAAGTTCAGTAAGGCGACCGTTTGTTGAAGTTTAGAATACGATAAATTGCGTTCTAACAAAGGTTTGGTTTTTTTTTTTTTTTTTTTTTTACGAAATCGAGTTTTGGGCCTAGGACTAGTCGAGAAATAACTTAGGAAGTTTCCGACGAAAAACGAATAAAAGAAAAGTTACGAGCCCAAAACCGAAAGCAATTAGCTAGAGGAATTTTTTAATTCGTTGCAAGGGTAAATTTGGTATTTCTCACACACTAGTATAAAAGGGTTAGAAAACCCTAGAAGCCCCAAAACTTTTCTCTCTCCCTCTTGGCCGCATCTCTCTCTCTCTCTCTCCATGACCTCTCTGCCATCGCCAGAAGCACAGTGTCTGGCCACCACCTCTTATCACCGTCACCACCAATCGAATCAGGACTAAATTCCGACCTAAACCCAGCAAGAATCACCGGCATGCACCGCCTCTAGCTACCGCATGCAACCACCACAGTTTCCGCCACCATGCCTAGCCGGAAAGGCTATTTCCGATCACTTTCTCCATTCATTACCACCACCACTCGATCCCGCACCCAAAACCGACCAAACTCGAGCCTCACCTTTTGACACGCATCGCCCATAGCCATCATACACGACCACCACTGCTCCTCCACTTTCTTCAATTTCCGGCCGGTTCTACACCATACTGCCACCATCACTCAACTAAGCAAATAGAGCGGATCGAACCCAGAATACCTCTTCGTTCGTCGATGCCCTACAACACCACTTAAGCATTGCCGGAGCTCTCGGCCCTACATCCCTTTGTTCTCTTATCTTTGATCGAAATCTAGCTACACGACCTTCCTAACCAGAATCAGGGCTTAATGATCTATCAAAGCCCCAAGCTCCCAACTCCGACTCCAATCAGAACCTTTACATGCTCCGCCGCAGGCACGTGGACCACCGTAGCTCCGCTGATCACAGTCACTGAGCATTCAGACCATCTCTATTAGGTAATTTGCTTCACCCTATTCTTGGTTGAGGCCTCCAATTCGATTTAGATTGAAAACTCTATTTTGTGTTGATTGATTTGCAATGCGAGGGACTTAAAATCTCTGTTCGGGAGATTTTAGAGGAAATGAGGTCTACGGAATTGTAAGGTTTTGGAGAAGAGAAGTGTTGGGTCAGTTCCATTGTTATTGAGGAATGGTAAGGGTTCAAGAACTCTCTTATGGAATGAATTTGGTTAAGAGATGGATTGTTGATCTTATTGTATTTGCTAGGTGTCAAGATAATTGTTGGGGTTGGATTATAGTTGCGGTGACTCAACTCTTAGCTTGGAAATGAAGAATGGTAAAGGCCTGGGTTCGGTGATCTTAATGCTGTTAATCAGAATATTGAGTTGATGGTGATATGGCATATTGTTGAGTAGATTGGAATTGATCGGAAATTGTCCTTGATTGATTTAATTAGGAAAGCAGTTAATGTTGAATTTATGATGATTTCTTAGTTTGCTCAAGATGGTAAACAATGACAATGTCTATAACTATCATTCTGGATACCATAGTTGTAAGAAAACAAGTGAGTTGGTTATTGTTGATGAAAATGTAAATTGCTCAAGTTCATAAGGAATTGGTATCCGAAATGAAGTTATATTGGCTAGTGATCATTGGACCGAACTTAATAAGAAATTCATTTGCTAAATACTTTGACGATTAAAAGGGAAATTAAGGAAGCTAAGGTATACTAAGAAAATAGAAAGGTCTAACGAGTTGACGTAAAAATTTAATTACAAATCATTGCTTTGTGAAGTTATCCATATCTTGAAATTGAGATAAATTTATTTAATGGAATGTTCGGGAATGGAAATTGTCAATTGTTTTCTTATGGTAAAAGGTTAAGGAAATGAAGGTCAAAGTGTTAAGTATAATTGCCATATCCCGAATAATTCAAATGCTACGTCGAACATTTGGATTGTTTGGGAATGGATAATAGGTTTTATCTATTAAATGAGAATTCGTTAGACTTCAAAGAAATTAAATCAAAGTTTTGGTTGTTCGGTTATTACGCTATGATAATGTGAGGTTACTCATTAGTCTGAATATATTTCAAAGGACTCGAGCGTGTGCACAAGGGATTGGACGAAGTATCCAAAGTTGGAAACGAAACTAAGTTTGGGTGAACACTCCAATTCCAGGTAGGGTGAGCTGTTCCTTCTTTGTTAGAGGCTTTTCTATAGGTGGAATGCTCTAGTATAATAATATGTTGCCTGCAAGTTTGGTTGTTCATTAGTCGATGCCTCGTGATATCCGTGTTTCCATAACTGATAATTGCTTATTGTGAAAACCGAGGCTAGATTTGAATGTTGAGATACTGTACCCATCGTATATTTGTACTTGTGAACTGAAAGTGAATGGGACCTAGACGCGTAGATTCCTAGGGATCCCAGGAAGGGTGAGTACTGATAGTGAGCCAGTCATAGGAGACTCAGGCCATGAAATTGACACTTTCGCTACTTGTAGTCACAAGGACTACAGAGTAATTGGCCGGTTCTCGAAGGATGATGAACCGGGTCGATCACCGATTGTTTTAGTTTAGCCGGCAGGTAAGTATCTCGGAGCTCTAAGTTGTGTGAACCATGCTGCATATGTTTTATAAAAGAGAACAAATGTTCGTGGTTGCCTCTTTTTAAAGTATTTTCGATAAACATGCACAATATTATGTAGTAAATATTTTCAAGTATATTACTTTTCAAACCTAGCATGGTTGGGTCGCCCCCTACTGGGCATGCGAGGATGAAAGCTCACCCCTACAACAGTGTGCAGGTTTCGAGCATGTGGTTAGGGAGCGTATAGGGGAGACACATGGCCCGACTTGGCATATTTCTCTTTGACTTTACTAAATTAATGTCTTGGTCTTCTATCGGATTTTGAAGTTACTTATTTATTTACTTTTTATTTGTTCCTACTCGCTTATTTATAAAACTTCGAGAGGCCCGTAACCCTGGAGCACGTCTCTCATACTGGTTGTTATTTAGTGGCTTGTTTTCCAAATTGGGCTCCAATTGTAAGCCCAAATCCTTTAGCCCATTTTAAATTCCGCTTTTGAAAATACGTTATTCGGTTGCTAGAATGATTTGTCCAAGAAAATATTTTGTAAACCAACAACCTAAATCCAAAGGCCTTGCGATTTCGGGTTGATGAGTTATTGGGATGTTATTTGTGACATCTCGATTTCTCATTGGCTCGGGGTCGCGGCGCTGTGGGATCCCTATCTCGGGTCACCATAATCCAACCAATGAGAAGCCTTCAAATTTGAGCTACTATTCTTCAATAAATATTATTTTGCAAAAATATTAAGGATATATTCCGATTTTCCCTCTTCAAATTCGGCAAACAAGGAGTGTGAGTAACAATGAATGTACTGGACTTGATACCATTCTTCCTGAATGTTGTAATTCCTTAAAACTCTCCTTCATTATCTCTAGGAGTCTCCCTTTGGCCACAATCATGTCTAGATTTAGTTGAGATGTCATTATCCAGATATATACTTGAAATTCGACCAAACTCAGCCTATGTCTAATATGGACTCCAAATATTATTTTTACCCATCTTTTCTTATCAAAAACGACCCCCAATCCGTATCACCTTTGTATATGACATTTTGGACTTTTTCTAGATGATTCTTGAATGTTCTTGGGCTCTCCTAGTCTACTCAGGTATCCTAGTTTCATCAGGACTCCTTATGTAATCAGGTTTCCTAGTCTAACTAAGACCCCTCATATAATCAGGACTCCTAGTCCAACTAGTCCAATCAAGATGTTTTGGTCAAAATGTTTTCTGGATGTTTCTGAGACCTTCTCAAACTTTTGTTGTCCAACTGGTACTCCTTGTGTCATTGAGATTCCTTTTCCTGGCAGGAGTATGTTTCCTAGTCTAACTGGGACACCGCATTTTTCGGCATTTCTTATCATTTCTCTGAGCTTGTTTCCTAGTTGACTCAAGATTCCTACTTTGACTGAGATTTCTTTTCCTGGTAAGATTAGGAATATTTTATTTCTTCATTTCTGCTACCCTTATGCCTTCTAATTGTCATTTCTAACATCTAGTTTGCTTCTCATGCTCCTTTAAGCTTAATTCTTCTTCATCTGCTCCAATGTACGTAGAAAATAGAAACTCAGTTAAAATGATTCAGTAAGGAAAATAACTAAATAAAATATGAGGAATTAACTATTAACACATCACCTAAGTATGCTCCTATCACTCTGGCAGTATGGCCCATCTCCTTGTAATTGTAGCATCTCAGAGGTGCTCCCTGCCCAGCAGCTGCACCTGCTAGAAGTTGCAACCCTAGCAGGTGCTCCCTGCCCAGCAGCTGCACCTGCTAGAAGTTGCAACCCTAGCAGGTGCAGCTGCTGCTCTGGCTGGTCAGCCCCTATTGATTAGTCCTTTATCTCTTCCAGAACTCACCTTGATTGCTTGACGCAATACTGCTCCCTACAATTTCCTTTCCCTTTGCTTAGGAATCCCTTAAAGCCACCAACTCATCCTAGTGAGTCTGGGTGTCCTATTCAATGGCCATGGCCTTAGCCAATATGAATACCACAATAGGCTGCTCCAAAATGGCCACATCATGCCTAATAGAAGATTCAGTCCTCTCTGAAACTTCTTAACCAAACTCTCAGCATCCATTGGTTTAACAAACTGATACAACCTTGAGAACTAGGCTTCATAGTCCCTCACACTCATAGTCCCTTAGACTAGCGAAATGAATTCCCTCTCTAACTGCTTCCTTACTTAAGCTGGAAAATACTTATCCCTGAAGAGTTTCACAAAACCCTTCCAGGTCATGGTGGATACATCCTCCGCTTTCTGTGTGTAGTACCACCATACCCATGCCTCATCTTGAAACAGAAAAGTAGCTATCTATCTCTTCTCAGTGTCAGTACAAATGTCCATCCTAAAGTAGTTGTCCATGTTCTTGATCCATTAATCTGTGAACATGTGGTCTGTACCTCCCAGAATTGTGACTATTCCCGGCCTGGTAATGATAGGAGCATATTTATGCGATATTAATAACGTTAATCTCTATACTTTCTTTGTTATTTTAGTGTATTTTCTAGTTATTTACGTTGTTTATTTGTTTTATAGGTATCTTGGAGCAAAGAAGGAGAAAAGAAGCAAAAGAGGGATTGAAGCCAAAATCGGCAAATCTTCCTATGTAGATCAGTCAACTTCGACAGATTATTGAGACCAGCTCACAATGAACTAGATGATGATCTTTATATTGATGGAAAGCCTCAGATGTCTAGTTTTCAGATATTTTTACGGCTCATCAATATCATTTTTCTAGAAGAAGTTATGGTTGATTTAGTACAAGAAAGTCAGGTTGCGCGTGAATCTAAGGTTGAACGGGAATTTATGTTTTGAAGCCCAAATCACACCGAAAAGCCCGAGGACGAGTTTGTGCATCATATTTTGACTAAATGACATGATGTGAATGGTTGGAATAAGTCATCAAGTTCAAGAGCCAATAGGAAAACTCCACCTAAGCACGTAAACCCTAATTCTTTTAGGTTTTGGATTTCCTACACAATAAGAAAGATGAAGCTAGGCAACCTCTAAGCATATAAAAGGAGATCAATCTGCAGCAGCTCTCTCTCTCTCTCTCTCTCTCTCTCTCTCTCTCCTCCTCCTCCTCCTCCTCCTCGTCCCCTTCTTTATTTAGTTTTGTTTCTTTTATGTTTAGCTAGTTTTTATTAGTTAGGGGGCTGCTAGAAGCCCCTAGACATGAAATACAAGATGATTTGACTTTTGATGTTATTTTCTTTTAATTCAAGATGAGACTTTTCTTTACTACTTTTCCATTGATGAATTGTTGCTTGTATTCTTTGAGTGCACGCTTAGTATGCATGTTAGGATTCTAATGCTTTGATCGTTTGATGCCTGTGTCAATAGTTGGACTCCTCAAACCTTCTAGAGAAGCAGTTGTTAGTTTTCACTATCAAGTAAACTAAGTCCTAGGTTTAGCAAGGCGCTAAGTTTATTGCGATGCCTAGTGATGTCTCAAACTCTTTTCAAACTTAATGATCTCTACATGTTTAATCTAATAAACGTACCTTTAGGTTGCATTGCTTGGGAATAGTCTAGGTGTAGAGCACTTCCTGCCTAGCGTACGAAGTAAGAAAGGGTAATAGGTTGTGTTCAAGCATACCGAGCCAACCTGCGCATCTTCATCTAGATTAATTGAATTAGGATTGAGCAAATTATCTTGTGTGTGATTGTCTGGGGTGGATGCATCTTCCCTAACTATCTTCATCATATTGTTTTCAAACCATCTTAAAACCAGTTTTTGTTATATTCAGCTTCTGTACTTTATATTTTCTTATTTGTTTAGAATATTAAATTAATTCCGAATAATACCAAATTTTGTGTGCTAGAGGCGCTATGTGCCTAGTATATCTCTATAAATTTTTATAATTTTATGAATAGTTTAGATTAGGTTTTCGACTGCTGTTCTTTAGGAACAGTGGTCACTTTTGTGACATTTTTTTTCAGTAGTTAGAACTTTAGTCTTTTGCGGGAAAGACCTTTGTTTACCCTCACTACAATTGACAATCTTAAGTGTGAATAAGGAAAATCAATAGCTTATAAATTTAGCTATCAGGTAATCTCTCTAGACAATCTTGACGGACGAGTGGCATCTACCACATCAATCACAAGTGGAGCAGGCTGCTCAACATGCGATGCCTCCACTTTTTCCTCATAATTAAATCTCATCCACCGGAGGGATCTTACCTCTACCTCAGGCTCTACCCCCACCTCGGCCCCTAGCTTTAGCTCCTAAATGATCCATTACCTAAGAAGCATAGCAACATGTGGTTAATACTTGTATAACTCTTAAACACAAGTATAAGTCAATTGCTATGACCGCATCAACCAAAAATCATTAACGTAAGCAGACACAATTCCCAATACAATCCCTTATGTCAAATAAGAGTTAAATCTGGAGGTTTCCATTCCTCAAAGACTAAAGCTCAAAGAAGCTACACAAAGCTCCCACACTTCCTCACAGAGCCGACCAATGCTCTAAGAAATTAACCCACATGTAACACTCTTACATACCCAATGACTATATCAATACTAAAGAGTATCTGATAGGAATCTGCTGCAGACAGACCATCACTCAAGTAGTACTGATTATCACCAAGTATGTACCTTATGCTTTGATACAAAACTATCATGCCTCGATTTTTAAACATAATTAAAAATTAAGATAAATCCCAAGATTTCATCGGACGCGATGGTTCAGCTATGAATACAAAAGGATTAAATACTGTTTAGTCCTTAGACTTTTACCCAAAAAACACTTCAGTCCTTTGCCTTTTAATTTGACATGTTTAGTCCTTGTACTCTCAATTTTTGGACCAATAGGTCCATTCCGTTACTCTCCATCCAAAATATCCGTTAAGTCGCTAACGTGACATTTTTTTCGCTCTATAATGTCTATTCTACCCTTACCCTCACTTTTTTATCTAAATTTTTTTGTTTCTCTTTATTTTTGTTTATCTCTTCTTTTCTTTTCTTTTTTCCCCTTTCACTTTCCCTTCGTCCACTCTTCTTCTTCTTCAGTTCTTCATCCCCATATTCAAATTCCAGTTCACTTAAAAAAAAAAAAAAATCAAACTCCCAGTATTGTGATCTTCAAAGGCGCCATAATCAACACTTACAAAATCAAAACTAATACCCACAACCCAAGAACCCAAAAGCATCTAGCTTATATCAAAGTTTCAAAATTCTGCTTATACCAATTGCTCCGTCGAATCCCATAATCCAACCGTCCACATCGCTCTTCCGATTTCCTTTTCAATTTTAATTCCATGGACAAAATCTCACTTCTTCACATGCTGCTGCCTCTCTGAGAGCTCAGAGCTTTGCCGCAGCAAGTCTAGCACACTGCACCAATCTGCAATGGTGTTAAGATCACCTAATCCCTTGGAATTTGAAACTGCGAACCCTAATCAGGTAACAACTAAAACATCTGCACAATTATGTATGAAAAAGTTTCCCATGTTCTAAGTAAATCAAAGACCCCAGAAATTAACACAAGAAAGCAAAAATCAAATACAAAAAAATAATCTGAAAGGAGGTTTGATATACAAAAAATGGTGGAGAGATCTGAATGAAGAGACTGGCCTCCTGAGCTGCGTTAAGCCATGGTAGAAAATTAGGGATTTGGAGAGGCGAAAAGAGACGAAGGAAGACGAACAATTAGAGGAAGAGTCTGGAAGTCGTACGTATATGGTTTTCAAAGCTTTCTCTAGGACTCAAGAAATTCTCTGCTTGATCGAAGATTGTCATTCCTTCTTGTTCGATTCAATGAATTAGAAATTGATTCAATTTTCAAAATTGAAGAAGAGAGAAGACAACAAGGGAAGACAGAAGCAAGATAAGACATAAAGCCATGTACTCCTCTTCAGAAAGTGAGTCCTCGAAACACTGTCCAGGGTTGAATCCTCGCCGTCATCTTCGCTCAACAGCCACCCGAAAAAACCCCAAGCCCACCGGCCGACGTTCATCGTCTTTTCCCCAGATCGGATCATCTTCTATCTTGACCTAGATTTCGGATTCGAATAGGAACTCCAAACAACTGCTCCACCATAGAGCACTCCTCCGCCGACGTCGTTTGGGGTGTGGCGGTGTTGGGCTAAGGCTTTGAGCCCGAAGAGGTCGGTTAGGGTTCACAGCTTCCTCGCCATTCTATGAGAGAGTAATGGAAGAAGAAGAGACAGATAGAAAAAAATAGGACAAAACTCCCTATTCTTATAGGGTTTAGACGTTTCAGTCCCTGACGTTTCAATTTCACCTAAAAAGTCCCTGAACTTTCCAATTTCATCTAAAAAGTCCCTGCCGTCAATTTTCTGTTAAAAAATTTGTTATCTTGCTGACGTGGCACTATTTCAACAGTAAAATGACTATTTTACCCTTATTGACCCCAAAAAAAAAATTTACTCTTTTTTTTTCTTTTTTTAACTCTTTTTTTTTCTATCTTTTTAGTTTGTTCTTTTTTTTTTAACTCTTTTTTCTCTATTTTTTTAATTTGTTCTTTTTTATTCCTACTTTTTTTTCTCTATTTTTTTAATTTCTTCTCTTTTTTTTTTCCTACTCTTTTTTTTTTGCCTACTCTTTTTTTTTTTTACTCTTTTCTCTCTCTTTTTTTTAACTCTCTTTTCTCTTTTTTTATTTATTTATTTATTCTCCTTATTTTTTAACCCTCTTTTCTCTTTTTTTTTTCCTACTCTTTTAAAAAAAAAAAACTTTTTTCCTCTTTTTTTTATTTGTTCTCTCTCTTTTGTTTTTTTTTTTTATTTCTTTCTCTTTTCTGTTTACCTCTTCTTCCTCTCCCTCCTCTCTGCTCTTCGGCCTTCTTTTCCTCCTCCCTGATCTCAGCTCCAGTTTTCGGCGAGCATCACCACCTCTCCTTATCACCGTTGGCGTGCCCGCCGCTCCAAGCAAGTGCTGACCATTCCACTGTCCATCCATCATCCCCGTCATGCTAGCAAGCATCACCACCTCTCCTAATCACCCCTATCCATACAGCGGTTCCAAACCAAATCGGAGCACACCCAAATCAAATCAATTCACGTGCCACCTCCCTTTCTTTGGTGCCAAAGCAGTTCAAACATTTCTCTCTAAAGTTACGATCAGAAACTGCCAAATAGACCAAACAAGGAAACTCGCAGGAAAACTCAAATATCTTATCCTATTTGAATCTCTATTGGCTCATCATCTCAGCAAACTAACACCAAAGAAATGTTATTGATGTCGAGAGAAAGCTTCTGATATAGCTCCAACACCACGAAGGGGCCGGAATCTGAAGGGAAGAGAACCCGACCATTCCGGCTTCCAAGCGTGGCCGAAAACATGAGCTGCGATCAAGGAGGAGGAAAATAAGGCCGAAGAGCAGAGAGGAGGAAGAGGAAGAAGAGCTAAATAGTAAATAGAAAGAAATATATATATATATATATATAAGGAGAGCGAACAAATAAATAAAAAAAGAGAAAATGGTGTTAAAAAAAAAAGAGAGAACAAAAAAAAAAAAAGAGAAGAGAGTTAAAAAAAGAGTAGGAAAAAAAAAGAACAAATTAAAAAAATAGAGAAAAAAGAGTTAAAAAAAAAAGTAGGAATAAAAAAGAACAAATTAAAAAAATAGAGAAAAAAGAGTAGGGAAAAAAAAAGAGAACAAATTAAAAAAATAGAGAAAAAAGAGTTAAAAAAAAAGTAGGAATAAAAAAGAAAAAATTAAAAAAATAGAGAAAAAAGAGTTTTTTTAAAAAAAAGAACAAACTTAAAAAATAGGAAAAAAAAAGAGTAAATTTTTTTTTTTGGGTCAGTAAGGGTAAAATAGTCATTTTACTGTTGAAATAGTGCCACGTCAGCAAGATAACAGACTTTTTAACGGAAAATTGACGGCAGGGACTTTTTAGGTGAAATTGGAAAGTTCAAGGACTTTTTAGGTGAAATTGAAACGTCAGGGACTGAAACGTCGAGACCCTATAAGTATAGGGAGTAAACAGTATTTTGTCCAAAAAAATAATAATAATAAAAACAAGAAAAAAAAAAGTGAGGGTAAGGGTAGAATAGACATTTTAGAGCAAAAAAAATGTCAAAGTCAGCGGCTTAACGGATATTTTGGATGAAGATTAACGGAATGGACCTATTGGTCCAAAAATTGATAGTATAAGGATTAAACATGCCAAATTAAAAGGCAAGTGACTGAAGTGTTTTTTGGGTAAAAATCTAAGGACTAAACAGTATTTAATCCAATACAAAATACTTGAATTTTTTTTTTCTTTTAAACCAAGTACATACTGATGCCCTGAACACACAATGTCAATACAAACTGTTCTGTAGAATCATATATTACATCACACTAGTTTACAAATTAAGCTGTATAACAAAATAATAAATAAATGCTCCTTAGAGCTTACTATATTGCGGAAGTCTTAACAACGATAAATCCACAAAATTAGCTTTCTACCTATAAAGCTGCAAATACAAGATCTCAACTTTAGCCACGATTTCCCTGATCTACAGGATTAACTCATACACCATCGAATAGTGCACCAAATTGTAACAGACAAACCCAATAAGCTTTTGAAGCTCGTATGAATGAAATCAAATACATCAGTCAAAACAACTCACTAATTACAAGAAAACTATCGCTTCAACTTAAGAGAAAAAACAACTCACACTTGATTCAATTCAAAAACATCACAAAGGAAAACAACTAAAACCACAAAGGAGAACAACTAAAACCTTGATTCATTTCAAAAACATCACAAAGGAAAACAACTGAAATCTTGACTCCTTTCAAAACGTACTCATGAGCCGAAAGCAACCTTGTACCGTTACCCCCATGAGATATCCTGATAGACAGACTAGAGCTCTGATTGAATCATAACCATTAACCTGGGTAAAGGCATAGTTACTTGGTTGTTTTTTTTACTCAAGTCACGGAATGACCGCAAATCCTCAAACTTTCTGGCTTTTGGAGCAAAACATTTAAAGGAGTCGCACAAGAGTCAAAATGTCACACAACTCTATATAGAAGATTTCACACGCTTTGCCACCATCAGTGATTTCTAGTTCAAAGACCAAAACATTTAAAAAGGTCACGCAGGACCCGAGAATGTTACATCAATCTCAATACTTTTCAAAACAATAGAAATCATCATTTTCATAGTATATTGTTTTTCGAAAAGTCACATCTCAAAACGATAATATGAACAAAATCATGCATATTGCATTCATCATATAACAAACCACAAGAAGATATATATTTCATGTAAATATATATACACACATAAAGTCATTCACTCAGGAATGCCACTATTACCAACTATAGTAGTCACAGTTAAATAAATAACTCTAAGACGATAAGTTAACTTCATACGTAAATGAACATCGTGAGATTTACTCAACTTGAAATTCCTGCTGCGTCTTCATACAAAACGAGATAACTTACAGAACACACTCTGTCAAGCACTAAAGGAAAATACGGTCTCAACTCAATATAAGAAACACAAGAGATTAAAGTTCGAATCCCCCATTTGAACCAAAACTTAAAACTTACGCTAATCGAGATAAAACTTCATCTGAGATTACCTAAAGTATCTAGAACACTCATAGGGTTGATATGTCAAAATGACAAGTCGATCCAACGGTTGGATCCTCACGGATCGAAAGCCGAAAGAATCAAAACTATGAAAAGCCTATCATGTTTCAAATGATCCCCAAATGCTACAATCCATGTACAAAAATGCTCATATCCAAGAGTAGATGATAATGGAGCAAGAAACAACTTCAGCCATGGCCTGACGTGCTGCCACAAGCGGTTGTGTGTGAGCCCCACACACCGCCATATCAACCTCTGAATGAGGTCGATCCAACCATCCAGAATGAAGAGGACACTAAGTGGAGTAACTTTAATACCTGAGACTTTGGCCGATTCGACCCAGATTGCTGCCAATCGTCGCCAACAAAACTTCCTACCGGGATTTAGAGCAATTCTGGTCGAATCAATCAACAAGACCACCAAGGATCGAATGAAGAGGCTGTGAGCTTCAGAAACCAACCAAATTCGTGCCCAGCCGGAGGAGAAAGATCCAACCGGGTCTGATGCCGCTATACTGTCGCCCCTCGATTTGCTGCCGTGAATGCAAATCAGAGCAAACCACCACCGAAGGGAGGACGACAAGGATGAGACAAGTCGATCTGGGTTAGTGCCGTCGTCGGAGAATGCAGGAAAAGTCAGGTCGGGTCTAGGGCTTTGAAGAGAGAGAAAAATATCTGGAATTTTCAGCAAAAGTTGCTAAAATAGAAAAATGAATTATTTTTCTGGAAATTTTCTATTTATAGTAACTTTTTGAAAATAGTAGGTTTTTCCACTGACCATACCTTTCTCATACGATCTCCAAATTAAGCTTGCCACATGTCGAACTCATATCGACGCGTCCTACAACTTTCATGAAGAAAGTTTTTGGAGAAACTCAATGACTAAAAAGCCAACCTTTGAGCTCCCTAAAACGATGCGCTCTGAATAATTATTCGTCCGAAAATAATTCCATTTCACAAATAACATACGAACAAAGCATAAGAACAATAATCTGTACAACTGATCCATTATTAATTACAAGAATTAAATAACAAAAATCCATATCATCACAGATTCTTTCTGTTGACCCTTTAGGGGTGTTTTGTTTTTGTACTGGTTGTTGAATCTAATGAATAGGGCCACCTCCTTTCATTAAAAAAAAAACAAAAAATAAGTAAATCAGATTATGATTTTGTAGGAAACATTAATATATTTTAGATTGTTTTATTGATATAAATTAAATGAGAGACTTTTGTTAAAAAAAAAAAAGAATATTTTTTTATTTGGATATGTCATATAAAAATATTCTAGATAAAGAAATGGGTTAGATAAGTAAATTTAATATTAAAATTAAGGTATAGGGTCTAATGACCAAGTAAGGTAAACAAAGAAAATGTTAGGGTGATAATAGGTGCACCCTTAGATAAGTATTGTTGGCACTTTAATGTAACAAGTTTGAAACAAGAATGTAAAATAGACAAAATGTTGTTTTACCCAAATTTGAGCTATACTAACCCTATTTACCCAAACATCTTATAAGATTGGCCACTTACCCAATAAATTACATATTTTTTTTTATCCTAATACCCAATAAATTTTTTTATTGTTTTTTGTTTATTTTTGGGACAATTTTGCCATCTCTCTCTTTGTCACTTAGAGACGGAGAAGTCATTGGAAATTTCGCCAGACTCTGGTGATCAACTGCCAGAGTCCAGTGACCGATCGTCATACTTCTATGAAAACCTCGCTGGGGGTCTCTAAAGAGGTCGTCAGATATCTCATCTATTAACGGAGACTTTTATTGCCCCCCAATTAAAATTTATTGGGGGTAATAAAAGTCTCTAGCGACCTCTCTGGTGACCTAAAAGATCTCAAACGACCTCTTTAGGGACCTCCGGCTATCAGTGACTGACTGAGTCACCAGCCGATTTTATTGCCCCTCAATAATACCCAATGAATTTTTATTGCCTCTCAATAAAACCCAATAAACTTTTATTGCCCCATAATAAAAATTTATACCTCTCTGGTGACCTAAGATCTTTGACGACCTTTTTGGAGACCTCCGGCAACTAGGTCCCGTAGACCCACGACTTATAGTGAGGTTTTCGGAGAAGTCTCTAATGACTTTCTACTTATTCGAAGGCCAAGCTTGTCTTTTTACCTTTAAATGGGTTAAGTAGGCACAAAAATCTTTTAGTAGAGTAAGTGGGTTTTTGTTGGGTCAAATTTAGACATTTGGTCAGGAGTGCTTTAATTTTTAAGAAGGGAGGAAATGATATCCAAAATGGTAAATAACCTTACAAATGAAGGCCCAGGTCATAAGAATCTAAGCCATTGTTTGTTATTGTGTTTGGGTAAGGTATACAAATCTTTTAGTCGAGTAAGTGATATTTGTTGGGCTAAATTTAGGAATTTAGTCGTGAGCGCTTTAAAATATTTTTATGAAGGGAAGGAATGATATCCCAAATGGTAAGTAACCCCACAAACGAAGGCTGAGCCCGTAAGAACCGAAGGCCATTGTTCGTTATTGTGTTTGGGTAAAGGCGTGTTTAGCAAATCCGAAGGCCCAGCCCATACAAAGACCCAGTTTATTCATATATACGCCCGAGGGTTTTCATTTAGGGTTTCCAGAGCAAACCGAAGCAGCTGCGCAAAAATGGTGAGCAGCACTGCCTCTTTCTCATCTCTTCTCCTCCGCCGTCTACATAACTGGTCTTCTGATTACATAATTCACTTGGGTAATCGTTGCAGGGTCCTAAGAAAGGTGGAAAAGCTCCAGTTGCTTCTTCTAAGAAGAAGCCGGAGAAGGTGGTGAACCCACTTTTCGAGAAGCGGCCGAAGCAGTTTGGGATCGGAGGGGCGTTGCCACCCAAGAGGGATCTGACCCGCTTCGTTAAATGGCCCAAGGCTGTTCAGATTCAGAGGAAGAAAAGGATCCTCAAGCAGAGGTTGAAGGTTCCTCCAGCTCTGAACCAGTTCACCAAGACCCTCGACAAAAACCTCGGTATTTAGTGCTCTGACCTTTTGTTTTGTTTTGTTTTTATTTTCTCCATCAAACAATTTAGTACAGTGGTTACGATTGCCTTGTAATGCACAGATGACTACTGTTCAGTTTAGATTAGATTTATGTTGAACATGTTTTATAGTTAGGACTGTCAAATTTCTCGGGGCCTGTGTTCTGCGTATATGTTGAAGAATGAACTTTTGTTCGGGTATGTGCGAATGTGATCAAATATAGTTGGTCTGTCTCCGTGTTATGATTTTGCAATCCCGATATTTTAAATTTTCTCTGGATAGTTTGTAGTGTACGCAGATTTGTTGCATCTCTGAATTTTTTATTAAGTGCGACGAAATATGAAAGTCCTTTTCGAGACAATGCAAATGTGGGATGATTCGTTGCTTATCTGTTAAGTTGGTTTCAACTGTCTATGCCTGTTTAACATGTTATTGCGGTTTGATGCTTGTAATGTAGATTGTATTTTCTCCTGGATTTTAAAAGGAGCAATTCTGCTGCTGTTTAGACTTGTTTGGAAAAACGATCTCTAATGCTGTTTTCTGTGTATGTAGCTACAACTCTGTTCAAGATGCTTTTGAAGTACAGGCCTGAGGACAAAGCAGAGAAGAAGGAGCGTCTTTTGAAAAGGGCACAGGCAGAAACTGAAGGAAAAACTGTTGAAGCCAAGAAGCCTATTGTTGTGAAATATGGTCTCAACCATGTCACCTACCTCATTGAGCAGGTATTGTTCTCTTCCATCTACATTTTGTGTATTCCTGGTTATTGATGTTTCATTTGAGTAACATTTGTTTTAATACATTTTACTTGCAGAATAAGGCTCAACTCGTAGTTATTGCTCATGATGTGGATCCGATAGAGTTGGTTGTCTGGCTCCCTGCCTTGTGCAGGAAGATGGAAATCCCCTACTGCATTGTGAAAGGCAAAGCACGCTTGGGAGCGGTAATCATGCTTATAAATGCACTGACATTTTCTTTTATCTGGTCATAATTGTAAGACCTTAAAATTAACTTTATGTAATTCACTATCAGATCGTCCATAAGAAAACTGCTTCGGTTTTGTGCCTGACAACGGTCAAGAATGAAGATAAGATGGAGTTCAGCAAGGTTTTGGAAGCAATAAAGGTGGGTTAGAATAGAATGAAAGATTTGATGACAATCTGTTGAAGTTTTTCAATTGTGCCCATAATATTAGCTTCAAACTTATTGTGTTTTACTTGCAATGCAGGCTAACTTCAATGACAAGTATGAGGAAAACAGGAAAAAGTGGGGTGGTGGCATCATGGGTTCCAAATCCCAGGCCAAAACTAAGGCAAAGGAAAGGCTCCTTGCAAAAGAAGCCGCTCAAAGAATGACTTAATTTTCGTTCTCTGTGTATTTTGTTTCACTTAGATTATGCTACTAGAATTTTGTGATTGTTAAAGTTTATTCATATCAACAACAGAGGTTTTGTTTCCCTTTTTAAAATGCAGCTTTTGTTTTAAACAAAATCAGTTAAATTGTGTTCAACCTCGGTTGTTTGTGTTTAGACTGAATGGACATGTTTTGGCCATTGTTGGCAGTTGGTACTGCACATTCTATGTTGCTAGATATATGTGCGCCACAACTCCGTGGGACTCCATTGGAGGAATACCCCTTGCAAAGAGCTATCCCGATTGTACAATGGGACAAAACAAGGGAGTGTATACGTATTGATCAAACGCGTCATATATGTTTTCTGGACCAATATAGGCACATTAAACTTTAAATAGGATCCATCAGATGCTACATAAATGGTAGCATTTTGAAGCTTCTGAGGGGATTATACTTGGATTAATTGGATCTCTCAAGATCAGTATAAAATGTCAAACTTGAGTTTTTAGACAGATGTGAATTGTTCAAGTCCTTGAAGTGTCATATATTTAATTCAGTAAAAATCAGTCTTTGGATTTGACCGATGGATGTACATAATTCATTGAAATGATTGATATTTCTCACGATTAAGCTTAGGTAACAACCTCTTCTGCCTTTAGCGGGAGGGAAGACTAATGTCATTAATAAATGACATGAATTTATGCGGAACACATCCACCAAGTCTAAAATTTTAAGCTTCCTACACAAGTCCTATAACACTTTAATGCAGTTATATGTAAAAAGATTCACATCCACTAAATAATTCATCTATGAGAGATGATTGTCTTAGAAAAAACAATGGATACCCTATAAGAGACATGGGTATCCAATATTAATAATCTTATTATAGCTAATGCATGCATATATGAATGTGCGAAATATAATTGATGATCGTCAATGATATATAAATTTTTATGGTAGCTACATCATCAAAGGCTGTGTATTAACATTATCATATTTCATTTTGTCGACAAAGTATATTATTGGCCAAAGAAAGAAGCAATTCCAATATGTTTTAGGGCTAAATACAAATTACTACCCTGTGGTTTAGGTTCAAAATCAATTCAGTCCTTGAACTTTTAATTTCATCAAAAACACCCCTGCACTTTCAATTTTGATCTAATAGGTCCAATTTGTTAGTTTTCCAACAATTGAGTTATTTAACTTGTTAATGTGGCTCATATATGGCCTATATTTTATGATGTGATGTCGAGGTGGTCTGCATAGTTAATTTAGGAGTGAGTCATACTAATAAAAATAAATAATTTTTCAACAAATAATCCAACTATAACTTGAACTCATAACAGAATATTAACTAATTGGACCTATTAGATCAAAATTGAAAGTGCAGGGGTATTTTTGATGAAATTAGAAGTTCAGGGACTGAATTGATTTTGGACCTAAACTACAGGGTACTAACTAGTATTTAGCCCTATGTTTTAATATCGGAAACGTGATGAAATACTTGGACTTGTTAATTCCTAAATTAACGTGATGCAAAATTCTACTATTAATTAATAAAATAAATGGAACCAGGCGTGGGGCTGAGCCTCTCAGCTAGGTTGGGTTCCAAACCCCTTTAAAAAAAAAAAAAAAAAGTGAAGAGAAATCCCTATGACACAATGTTTCTTTATAGACACACATAATTATGAATATCATTGTTTCTTAAACAACAATTTTTCTATATGTACAGTGTTACATATATTGACGTGAGACTTACGGCATGTTGTCATAGTATATTATGAAAAATTCTAAAGGCACATTGCTAAAAGAAAATTGCCAAAAATAAAGTGTCATTATAAGCATATTGCTTATCACATCCTTGAAGGATTCATATTGCCAAAGGCAACTTATGAATGATTGAAAGAGCCCGAAGCTCACTCGTGGAACCAAAAAATCTAAAGCTGGCTCATATGGACTCATTTCATTATAGTTGACCTGATCTAAATTGTCTTATGAGTACTATAACAATACTGAGAAATCGAATTTGAATTATACTTATAATATTGCAACATATTCTAACTCTCGAGAAGTTATGATTTACTTAGAGTCTCTGAAGAGTTTATATGGGGCGTACGTACCAATACACAAGTATATTGATATTTATGACTAGGTATGTCATGAAAAACTTTCAATGTTTAAACTATATAAAGGTAAATATGTCCATTTCTTTATATTGTTATTGTTTAGCTAATACTTAGTGTATGAATTTGAGCAAATGAGATTGTTTCTAACCTTATTATTTGAGGTAAGAATTAATACAAATTACTTACTTTGTTGGTAATGCTTTAACTTCGTAGGTATAAATTTTTATGATGAGTCTCTGTATGTAAAGCACACATAGTATCACTTTAGTGATAGACACATCAAATTTTTTACATGATACATGTATTTATCATGTACATGATTGAAGTTTGCAACAATCAGGGGAAGATACTCATCGAGGGGAACATCTAGAAATATGCTACATATAACATGTGTGAGTTGTATTCTTTTTCTCCTTTGACCAGAGTTAACTTTTATTCCACTGGATTTTCGTTACTTGATAAGGTTTTTAACAAGGTAAGATTAATTAATAAGCGCGTCTAACACCATCATTCATTGGTGGACATCCAATGGGAAGTGTTGTAAATATGATTATCTATATGACTTTCCATGTATATACCCCTTAGATATGTACTTATGATGTAAACCCTGCCTTAACATAAAGGAGGTTAATGAAATTGAATAACACATTTCCACTTCCTTCCAACTATTCTCTCTTTATCTTCTCTCTATTTTATAATAATAAATATATTCTTATAAAAGGACTGTTATAAAGAGTAAAATATACACACAATTTTTTTTTTCCAAACCTCCTAATTAGCCCAGTACCATTTGGTCTAGTGGCATAAGTCTCTCATTTATAAGTAGAAGGTCGTGAGTTTAACTTACAATAAACTAATTGTTTTATAAGGTTTGTTTATTTGATCCAAAAAAATAAAATAAAAAAACCTCCCAATTATGTTGTGTATCCCAAAGGCTTTCTAGGTCCAAGGGTTAATCCTTCGGCGCATGTGAAATGTTCCAACTGTACATTGCACCACAATGCTTATCCACTTTGACAACTTTGTGAGTCAAAGGCGGGTTGGAGAATTCCCAACTAGGACACTCAACCACTAGGCCACTTCCAGTGATTAGTTTGATGATAGATTTAACAAATCCTAAATCTCTTATTTGTTTAAGGATATCTCTATTTGTGTTTGGCCCAAACTCTAGGTTACTTGACCTAGTGGTAATAGGGTTTAATTAGAATAATCTAGATATTATCTTTCCTTGTATGATTCTAACTCTATGCATTGTAATCCTCTATATAAAGAGGCCCCTATTATCAATGAGAATACACAGCGATTATCTCTCAATTTCTGATTCCCTAAAACACGTTATCAGCACGAAGCCCTAACCCTGAAACAAATAGCCAAACCCTGATTCAAGAAGCTAAAAACCTTGAATCCGAATACAAAACCTTGAAGCCTTTTCTGCCTCTACCTCACACTTTGAAGAACTCGATCCCAGGAGTCCAGAACCGGCAGCCCCACCTCAAGAACCGGCCGAAAAACCACCGAATCGACCACCGGAAGCTCTATACAACTAGCAACAAATATTCCACCGGTTCACCATCTTCCGGACCTCCAATTTCCACCAAATTATGGTAGCAGAAGCCTCTCAAGCCAACGATTTTGGAACTGAGAGAAAAAGTGAGAAAACCGGCCTAAAAGTGTGTGAACCGGCCGACTAAATCTCCTACAGAAAACCGACAGAAAAGAGAAGAAAAGAAAAGAAAAGAAAAAAAAAAAGGGAAAGGAAGCCCAGAAGCCCAAGAAGCAGAAGCCCAAGCCCATGGTAGAGGCCCACTGACGCAGGCCCACTACCACATCAGCAGGAGGACCCACTGCCACGTCAGCACAGGCACCCACTACCACATCAGCACTGCCACGTCAGCAGAAGGACCCACTGCCACGTCATCCAGCCGGTCAACTCCCAGTCAACGATTTCAGGCGAATTTTCCGGCCATTTTCCAGCGACTTTTCCGGCCATTTCCGGCGACTTTTTCCGGCCAAATTTCCCGGCGGCCTATTTCAAGGTATTTTTTACTAAACGTTCCCTTTTTTTAGAGTTTTTTAATTCAATTTCTCTTCTTTTTCGGGGACTTGCAACCTCCCTTCTTCTACCCCCCTTTCTTCATTATAGGGGAGACCAAATTAAGCCGAACTGTGGGGGTTCGTGCTCACTCCAAGCTTAGAGCTTGTTGAGATCTCCAAACTTAGAGTTTGTAGAGAATTTATGATCGACCACTTACATCATTGTTTCGATCTAATCCAATATCTCTTGGAATCGAAGTTCTTGGAAGCGACTACGCTCGGAAATTCCTAATTTCTTGGAAGCGATTACGCTCAGAAATTTCATATGTTTTCGTGGTAGCCTATTTCGCTCCGAAACTAACCCTAATTTCTTTTTCTCTTTCAGGATGAGTAGCCTGGACAAATTGGACTTTGCTCCATTGGGAACAACTGGCTCTGAATATCACAGGTGGGTTCGTGATATCCGCCATCATCTCAAGGCCGATGGAATCTTGAATACGATTCTCGAGCCTAGCCAAGACGTGCTAACTGTTGAGCAAGCTCAGGCTTTGGAAGCAAATAGAGTGACCTTAGAGGCAAATAAGGCGAAAGCCATCATTCTAATGACTCGTCATATGGAGGATTCGCTCTAGTACGAGTGTATAAATGAAGAAGACCCCAGAAGGCTGTGGATCTCACTCGAAGAAAGATTTGGCAACGTCCGTGACTCCTTGCTTCCTGACCTAGAAATGAGATGGCATAGCCTCCGCTTTTGTGATTTCAAGTCAGTTCTTGACTATAACTCGGAAGCACTTCGCATTAAATCCTTAATGGAATTCTGTGGTAAAGAGATCACAAATGCGATGTTGATTGAGAAGACTCTCTCTACCTTCCCCGTCTCTTCATTGATGGTTGCTAAGAACTATCGAATCGATGTTAATGTAAGACGGATCACAAGGTTTCATGAGCTCATTGGAGCTATGAATGTCACTGAAAAGCATGACAATATCCTTGTGAAGAACTATAATTCGAGATCCGTGGAAACAGAGCATATTCCGGAATCCAATTATAGTCGCACCTCTAAGAGAGGGCGCCAAGAGCGAAACCCTAATCTTAGGTATACTTCTGGACATTCTGATCCATATAATCGCTCTACTTGGGAAGGTAACAGCCAAAATAGGCTAACACGGAACCGAAGAGGTAAACGTGGAAAGAGAGAGGGAGGCAATGCCTCTAGCCATGTTGGTGGCGCCACCAACACTAAGAGCCATCTAAATGACGCTTTCAAAGCGCCTCAATCAATGGAGTTCGAGCAAAGAGATGTATGTTCTCGATGTGGAGTGTCTGATCATTAGGCACACATTTGTAGAGCTCGTGAAGAACTTGTCACCGCCTACAAAGCATATTGTGAAGCAAGAAAAGCTCACTATGTGGAACAAGAAGATCAAGAAGTTGATCTAAAGTGAAGGGTTGAAGACTACAAATCTGGCTGGGATCAATAGATCGCCAATTCTGTTTAAGTCTTTATTTTTCCAAGAGGTGTAATAGGCAATTGCCATATACTTTGTAGTAAATGCCAATGGTTTAGTCTTTCTTCAAAGTAGGCTCACCCAAAGTAAGTGTGATGTCTAGGAAGGTTATGAGATTAGTGGTACTTAAGCGAGCCTTGCTCCACCGACATCTCTCTACTCACCTGGTCACATTTATTTTGGAATTACCGAAAGAAGTTAGATGACTACCATTGTTTTGCATTAGCTAGCATTTGGATTAGATTCTCCTAATGGTTAAGAGACAATGATGTACTCTGTTGGCTTATGAATAAAATTTCTAGTTCTTTTCATTATGACTCCATTTTGATTATGAGCATATGACTTTGTGACTACGATGGCTGGGCCATCAGTATTAATTCAAGGACATGGAATAGCCCAAGTTTCACTTGCCAAATGGCACCTTGATTACTGCTGTCACAGAAACTCTCTACGCTCTTAGGGCAAATCGTACCCTATGAATAGCCAACGAATTCCATGCGAAAATGCATGTAGAGAACGGAAATGAGTTCCTTTGCAATACCTCTGATGATTGCGAACAAAGACGCATCTTAGAGAAGTTTATGTGTCTATCTAGTGGACTCTATGTCACTATTCGAGCTATTAATCCAATAAAAGTTATGAGAGAATATCTCTTGGATTTAGACACATATTGGCTTTATCACGACAGGATAGGTCATCCTGGTCATGATATGATGATCCGTCTACTAAAGACTTCACATGAACATCTTTTCTCTCGAGCAAAATGAAGCATGAATCAAAAGTTGATTCCTGGACTAAGTGTGACAGACGCTGCTGCCTAAGGCACCGCCTCCGTCCACCACCAGCCTAGGGCTGGTATAGTCCCTATCCATGATGTCATGGATGGCGTTCCATGGCGTCCATCATGGTGATGGCGCCCTAGGTGATGCTGCAATCACCAAGTTGCTTTAAATAGAGTTTTAGACGCTCATGCCCAACCAAAATCCTCATTGGTTGCTTCTAAAGCCTCTGGCTCATTTTTACAAAGCCCGTTCCTTAGGGAACTTACGACTGAGACTGTCCTCTGCAAAGGTTATGAAAATACTCATTATGTTCTTACATAGAATCCTTAGGGATTCTGTGGACTAGTTCAACCAACTTACGGACGTTTAAATATCTCATGATGTTGGTTGACACGCAAACACGCTGGTCACGTGTTGTGCCATTGTCCACTTGAAATGCTGCTTATGCTACACTCCTAGCACATATCATATGACAACGGGCTCACTCCCCAGATCATCCTATTCAGTCAATTGGATTTGATTGTGCTAGAGTGTTTACATCGAAGACTTTCGATGGTTATTGCATTAGGACTAATGTTGGACATTATATTCCCATGAACACACCCAATTTGTCTCGCGAAAACTTCTACGATGGTAGTCCGAACATTGGTAATGCGCACCAATCTTCTTACATCCTCTTGAGGTGATGCAATATCGCATGCAGCTATGCTAATTCGTCTACGACCTACCGCCACTCAATGTCCCTCTGCGTTACAGCTAGTGACTGGGTACACGTATTTTGTACTTACGCACATTTGAGTGAGCCATTTATGTGCCCATTGCGCTGCCACAGTGCACTATGATAGGTCCTTACAGACGAATGGGCTACTCAGTTGGATTTGAGACTCCAACAATTGTCCGCCACTTAATGCCCTTGCAAGGCGATCTCATTACCGCTAGATTTGCTGGTTGTCATTTTGATGAGACAGTCTTCCTGTCGTTAGGGGGAGATAAGCACACGGATGTTCAGCAGGAACGACAAAAATTGTCGTGGCCTGTCCCCACTATGTCTCATCTCGATCCCTATTACAGTGACGAGATCACACAAATATGCTGCAAACATGCCTGCAAGGAATGACGTCCCTACGAGAGGACGTAGCGCCACCCTACACGGAGGTAGGCATGGCGCCAACGCCAAAGAGAGTGGCACTCTGGCGTTACAGGCCACGGCCCCAGCTAGGATGAGTGGGAGGCCCGTGGGTTCGAAGGATACTTTGGCACATTCCAATCCTTTGATCATCAAGACTCAAAATCCGTCTCATGAGTATCTTCCGGGTTATGGTTATCGTTGGGGGACGCCTCAACGTTAGAACCTATTCCTGAGAATATAGAGCTCTATGAAACTTACACTAGTGTACATGAGACGTGGGATAGAAACTCCATCATAATTGATGATGTAGTTACGCATTTCGTTGCGCATGAGTTTGTTGAGTCTAATGATATCGAACCACGCTCCGTTGATTAATGAATGCCAACGTAGAGAAATTTGGCCTAAATGGAAAGATGCGATCCAGGTTAAGATGGATTCTCTAACGAATAGGAAGGTTTTCGAGCTAGAGATGCCAACACCTCCTAACATAAAACCTGTTGACTAATGGGTTTTCGTTACAAAGCGTAGTGAGAAAAAGATATGGTAATCTCGCCTTATGGAGCAAGGCTTCTCATAAAACGCCCTAAAATCGACTACGATGAGACAGATTCTCTCGTATTGGATGTCATTGTACTCCACTACCCTATCAGTTTGGTAGTTTCTGAATAACTGAACATGCAGCTTACAAATGTGGTCACTACGTATCTCTATAGGGATATAGATACAGAATATACATGAAGGTTCATGGTGAACTTCATTTACCCAAGTCAAATGGCTCTAGACCATGGAGCGCGTTTACAAAGAGATTGAAACGCTCGCTAAAATGACTACTTGATTGGGAAGGGATATGCCTATGCGTTTCCATAACAAGTTTCTGATTCTATCGCGGTTCATGTTGGACATGATCTTCATTAGAAGCCCTTAAAGAGTTAAGGGAAACCGCTGAACACTTGAAATCCGAAGTTTGAGATGAAGGATTTTGGGAGAACACGATTATGTCTCGGTTTAGAACTTGAGCATCGTGTCGATAGATGCTTAGGCATTTTGACAAGGTCAAGCCTTCAAGCACCCCTATGATCGTCTATAGTCTTGATCCTGAAAAGGATCCTCTTCGTCGAAAGGATGATGACAAAGATGTGCTAGAGGCAGAAGTGCCTTACTTAGTACAATAGGCTCATTATTGTACTTATCCCAATGCACAAGACCGGACATCTCATATGTTGTGAACTTGTTAGCTAGATATAGCTCTGCGCCAACGCGACGCCATTGGATTGGTGTAAAAAATATCTTTCGAAATTTGAGATGTATGATTGATATGGGCTTGTTTTATCCCTACAAAGAGATGATGGATTCGGACCCATCACACACCAGGTACGCCGCCAACACTGGCATGCGTCCACTATCCCCATCCCAAAACGACATGTGTTTTGGAAGGTTTTGCTGATATTAGGTATCTCTCTGACCCACACAAAGGTCATTCCCAATCCGGTCAAGTGTTCACCATGGGAAAAGACCGTGACATCTTGGAGGTCTACAAATAGACTCTAATCGCTATATCTTCAAACAATGCAGAGATCATTGCTCTTCATAAAGTGGTTCGTGAATGAACATGGATTGGATTCATAATTACGCATGTTCGAACAATTGTGGTTTGAAGTCTACCACAGATGAACCTACGAGCATTTAGGATAATGCTGCTTGTTTTGAACAAATGAGGCAAGGCTACATCAAAAGCGATAACACCAAGCATAATCAGCAACAACAGACTCTCCTCGAGGTCAAAGTGAACTAGGTTCAATCTGAGGACAGTGAGGCAGACTTGTTTACTAAGTCATTGCCCAAATCCACGTTCGAGAAACATGTGGCAAGAATTGACTTGCGGAAATTATCTGAACTCTCATGATCGTAGTCATCAGGGGGAGGCGCAGACATCAGGGGGAGATGTCTACATGTTCACCTTGAAACGTGAAGGGTGTGTTGTGCTCTTTTTCCCCTTCAACCGAGGTTATTTTTGTCCCACTGGGTTTTTGTTACTCGGCAAGGTTTTTAACTAGGCAACGAGAGAAGCACAGCGTTTATTTTAGATATTATCAACTAGTCGAAGGTTTATTATAATTACTGGATTGGGTTGATATAATAAAATTATTATTGGATTGCTCATTGTAAAAAAGGTTGGGATTTCCCAACCCTTTTTACAAACCTCTTGCGTCTCTTAAAAAAAAAAAAAAGGTTGATATAATAAAATTATTGAGCAATTAAATCCAATCCAAGCCTCTAGTGCCTAGCTAGTGGCAAAGTTGGGTGAGCACCATCCTCAAAATTACCGATTAACGCAATGGACGAAGAGAAGTCTTGATTGCAGAATAAACAGCATGCCAGCCATTCTGCGAAAGGTGCTCCATGTCCCAAAAGAAAGACCTTTCCGGATTACTGCACACTGTGTACTTGTTTGCTCCACTTTTCTCGTCCACACTCCCACACGAGTATTCGCTGCTCACCCCAACACAGCATGGCATCAGTGGATTCTCTGATCTTGTCGAATTTCCTGCTAGCGAGTGAAAACAATGTGTCAATCGCATCGATCTATCACGACGCTAGCTAGTAATCAAATTTAAGAAGATAGGGTTTTTCTATATATTTAGTTCGGCCTAATGTACATAGGCCGTATGTATAGATTGAATGTGGATATATGGTTCCATTTAATAATCCACAACTGATAACATACAAGTTAAATTACCAGAACAAATGTGAATTATAAAAAAAATTATATATTGATTTTGTAAGCTAAGAATTAAGTAAAGAGTAATACTAGATGAACCACCTTTTTGTATACCACTTAAACCCTAATAGAAGAAAATGACTGAAGTACCTTGTTGCAGGTGTTTTTGTTGTTGGATTGCGGACAGAAATGCATTATAGAGATCCAAGATTACAAATGTTGATCTCGTAGTTGTCTGATTCTTTAAATCTTCAACCTTTTGGTGCAAAATCTGGTTGTGGAATCTTGAACCTGCATTCATACTTTCACTGCAATTCTGATACGAAGAAAAAATGGAAGTTACGGCTGGCAAACATCCCATGGGCTCTATTGCTGTAACCAATAATTTTCGCACTCCCAAATCATTTATACGCTTTATGTTCACCACAAGCTGGTCGACAATCGATGTGGACACCGCTGAAAAATCCTGCCAAATTCATTCATGTTATCTTTCTATGATCCAAAATAGCAAGTGAACAGATTCATCCCCTAGCTATGGACATGCACACATTTTTTATTTACTATAAACTTCTTCTATATACATTACAAAAAAAAAAAAAATGCATGACCAGATACAATATCATATTGTCATATTTCCTCCCATTGAGGAATATATATATATATATATATATATATTATCAATTTAAGGGATCGCTTATGAGAATCATTTTTTAATCACATTTCAACATTTTGACTGTTTAATTTTTAGGTCTCCATGAGTAGGTTACTTAAGCAAATTTTGAACCAAATTGAAAATCGTTAAGGTACTGAATTCCAAATAAATGAATAAACCAAATATGTCCAACCTGAACTATTGATATTTATAATCGTAAACCACAATCATTAATATCTCTTAACAATTTAACTGAAAATTTACGCAAGTGATTTACTCATATTGACTTAAAATGAATGGTTAAAATGTCATGTGATCCAAAAATGAGCTCCACAATCAATCTCTTAAATAATAAGTTAGAAAAAAAAAAATTTCTTATACTAGAAGAGTCCCACAGACACACAATGTCACGTTGAAATCCCGTTCTAGTCGTTCAGATGTACTCAAAATGTCCAACCTGCAAAGGGCGCACTAATTTCTTACTTAATTGAATGAGGGTAGATGTATTACTCACTAAAACTGGCCAAACATGATTTATAATATAAATAATGAAATGCTCAAATCAAGTTCTATGGCCTAAGTTACATGCAATGGTATATGAATTATCTAGGCAGAGTTAGCTTAACCACTCACCTGACTCTGGTTTCCTTTAAGAAAATAAGCAGCATAGTCGTTTCCACCTAGTGATACTAAAGCAACGGACGAGTCCAAGTCACTTTTGGTATACAATTTCTCTTCGACTAGTTGTTGGAGAAAGTCGATTTGGGTAGTCATGTTTGGTGCACTCACCAAAGTCTCAAAAACACCAGTTCCTCCATATGCAAAGTTCATCCCGTTCCTTTGTTTCGATTTCTCTTCAGTGTTTCTCAATTCGTAAGGTACTAGAGATCTTATACCCAAAAAGGAAGCTGCATTTCAAGAGAAAAAGAAGCATTTCGGGTAAATTAATGACATATAACAAAAATGAAATTAAATCCTTGCTGCTATATACATGTTTTTTTTGTTTTACAATATAACATTTTGGGTTAGTCCGATTTTGAATAATAGCTAGACCGGTTATTAGTTTTTTACTTATTGGATATATTACCACAAATTAAGGTTAATATCACAAATGTTACTTGAACTTTGGCCCATTAGACACATGCGTACTAGAATTCAAAAATGGGTTAACATTGAGGTATCCTAACAATTGCAAGGCATATTAATTAAAGTGAGTTAACTTCATTAAGAAAATTTTGGTAGTTTAAGGCATACTTTCGTTAAATCATCTATATCCCATCTATTCATATTATAACTAATAATGAATCATGTACTGTTAACGATATTAGACGTGTCAGAATAGATAGACTCAAATCTATTTGATAAAACTGTCGTGTTAGGTTAATCTAATGATCTATTTATGACTCAATCTGTATGGTCGGGAGTACGTATTGAAGAGAGAAAAACAAAGCATTTTAGGGTTGGGGTTTTCAAAACGTTTTCTACTGCTTGTCCGGAGGCCCTTCTGTGCCAACAATGGCACCATGCCTCGCCGACATGAGGTAGGAGCAGCCTTACGGGACTATGGTTCTCTTGCTCTTTGCTATGAAAAGGTTGGCTGTTTGGGTATGGTTTTCTTCCATTCTCTGGTGGCGGCGCTGCTGGTATTGATAGTGGCCCGCGCAGATATGGTGTGGGTTGGGGGATGACTTCGAGGCGACGTGATCTGGTTGGGTATGTCCTTAGTTGTCGTGGTGGTTATGTCTGGTAGAGCGTCGGTGATTGACATGATGCTGGTGGGATACATTGGAGATGGTGGAGGTAGATGACTCTTGGCTTATGGAGGCTGTGCTAAGGTGAAGGCGGTGTTAGAGTGTTGATTGACGAAATATGTGGCAATCTCGACTGGGTTCATGATGCGTGGGCGTGGTTGGTGGCTCTATGGGCGTGGAGTCTAAAACTGGGGCGTTGGTTTGGGTTTGGGATGATGTATGGAGCTTGGTCAATCACCAACGGTTGGTTGGATATCAGGTGGTTAAATCGATTAGGGTAGTGGCTATGCAGTGGGTGGGTGGCCGTCATTGGGAGGGTGGAGGTGGCGGTGCCTGAGTGGTTGGTCAATCATGGTAGTTTCTTTCAGTTTTTTTATTAGGGTTTTAGTTTCAGGTTTTTGGTTGGGTCAAATAAAACGTCCCTACTCATTTGAGCTAGGGTTTGGAGGTTTTGGTTGTGGTGTGGAGCCATCTATATGGTGTTACTCCTGGGAACAATATGTTACAATTTCGATGTTGTTTGGTTATCAACAGAAAGGTGGATTTCCCTTACACGTGGTCTGGCGGTTTATGGACATGGTGTGGAAGAGGGTGGAGTGGTTCGTATGGATGTTGGTGACACGATCGACACTCGGGATTGGTTATCTTTCTTTGTAGCCTGGGGTGATAGGCGTAAAAATTGGTTAAGATTGGACCTTTTCGGTTCATGGATGTTACTATTAGTGACAGACCCATAACTATGGATCTTGGTAGGAATATGTATCGTGGTGTTGATTCCAATGCTTTGTAATTTTTTTGGTTATTAATGGATTCTATTTCTTCTAAAAAAAAAAAATGATCTATTTAGATATATGGGTTCAACACTTTACTCATTTAAAACATTTAACCAAAAAAAAAAAAAAAAAGATGCATGAAATCTTGAAATAAATGGACGCATATCACATATTTCTAAATATATGCTATGTAATTTTGGTAATATACATAAATGGGATGAATCCCCCAGCTCACTCACTATTAAGGAAACCAACAATTAATTACATGTTCTAGTCCTCATGAGTCTTTCATAATATAAAAGGGAGCAAACTTATTTAATAATAAAATTTGTTTAGTTATTTTTCAATTATACTCTGAGTTTTTCTTTATATGTGTGTGTGTATATATATATAGGGCCCTTCCAGTGAGGGATCCCTTTTTTTGGTATTTTATAGGGATATGCATTATACAAACTTTTCGATTATATTTTCACATCTTAACCGTTCAGTTTTTAGATCCTAATGTATGGATCACTTCTACAAATTTTCAGCCAATTTGATGATCGTTAAGGCATCCAAAACTGCAATTTATCATTATAAACATGAACGGTTCCGGTTCGACAGATTTGGTCCGTTCGTGTAAATTGCAGTTTTGGATGCCTTAACGATCTCCAATTTGGCTGAAAACTTGCAGAAGTGATCTATATATTAGGAACTAAAAACTGAACGGTTAAGATGTGAAAATATAATCTAAAAGTTGGTCTAATGCCTATCCCTATAAAAGACCAAAAAAAGGGATCCCTTAGTGGAAACCCTATATATATATATATATATATATATATACAGATCCTATCCAGAGCGAGGCATCGCTTTGAAATTTCAGAGCGAGGTTAGGGTTTAGGGTCACTTTTCGGTCGCATATCCACATCTCAACCGTTCAGTTTCTAAGTACTAATGTATAGATCATCTCTGCAAAATTTCAACGAAATTGATGGTGTTTAAGGTATCTAACTCGCTTAAACCAATGGACGAACTGAATCTGTCCAACCTGAACCGTACTAGCTTTAAGGCAGTTATCAATGCCTTAACGACCATCAATTTGGCTGAAATTTTGTAGAGATGATCTATACATTAGTACCTAGAAACTGAACGGTTGAGATGTGGATATGCGACCGAAAAGTGACCCTAAACCCTGACCTCGCTCTGAAATTTCAAAGCGATGCCTCGCTCTGGATAGGATCTGTATATATATATATATATATGACATGATCAGTAATTATATAATTTTTATATTATGGATGAAAAAGTTTTCTGCCAGACTATATTCTCTAAGTTTTTCTTTTTCTCAAAATAATAATACCTTGCAATAAAATAAAATTAGTATAAAGAATCGTTGCCAGATGCTCGAACTTACCTTATATATATCTTGACGCCCAAGTTATAAATCGTGTTTCCGCCCTTGATTGCTAGTTAACTCGATTCATTTTGTATTGGTATTGAGTCATGTTCATACCAATTTGATGTAATTTCATCAAATTGATCGATTTCAAAATTAGAAGCTAAATTCTCTGCTAGGCCAAGTTTAGATATCATTTGTGAATTAATTAAGCTAGAATTGGGCAATACATAGGGGCATCGTCTTCAGAACTTAGGAATATCAAAATAGAAATTCATGACTAGTAGCTAGGATCAATTTATGAATGAGTAGCTAGCGAAAAAAGCTGAGGGCGGATTAAACAAAATGAACGAACCTATATAATCAGTGAGCACGCGACCATCGGAGAAGCGGCCTGCCGGCTTTCCGGGAAAAGTGATCCCATAAGGCGGCTTCCACGAACCAGTTGCAGATTTGCCGCTGTTTCCAGTATCAGCATACGAATCCCCGAAAACAAAAAGCTTTACAGATCTCCTGTCATGGCGTTGGTGGCGGTGGCGGTGGTCGGAGGTTATGGCTGAATGAAGTACTTGTGGACAAGTGGAGATGTAGAGAAGAAAGAGACAGAATGAGACGATGGTGGTTTGCTCCATTTGTAAGCATGCAGAGCTTTGGAAAATGGGACAGACACTGCAGGTGGTGTTGTTCTTATATAGGGTGGCACACTCTTAATTAAGGTAATTCAAAATTTATTGCGCTCCATAAATCAACATTTGACATTAGCAAGGTAACGATCTTCAATGCAATTTCTTTTCAGTATCTCAAAGAAAAAGAAAAATCATTATCAAATCAATTTTTTTTTTTGGAGGTTCTATTCAGACCTCTCAATTTGCTATTTAGACCTCTTCTAATTTTTAGAAATTCTTTTTTCCTACTACCCCTTCTATAAATTTTATAAAAAAATTAGTAAAAACGGCCTCTTTTAATCATTGTTGAGGAGACAGAGTCAAATTCTCTTTCTTTCATTTGTTCAACCCACCTAACGTTCTCTATTCTTTTAATATAAGGCCATGGAGATTGATCAACAAGTTTTATTTTTTATTTTTTTTCCACCCAAGCTCTGTATAAACAATAATGGCTTCCATAATCATTGACTACTTGTTCTTGATTTTGAGATTGAATTGGGACTTATCAGCTAAGTATGTGGTCTGGTTGAGGTCCAAATTGAAGGCTTGCCAAATCCATATTTATAGTTTTATATAAGTTGAAACGATAATCGGTGAAAAACATGATATTGAATTGGGTTTAGTGAGCTATGTACTTCCTAGGTCTGAGAAAGCGAGAGGTACCAAAATAATTGGTCTTTATTTTGGTTTTTTGATGCATCAATAATGTTTAATGAGGCAAAGATTGAACCTTTTTGGAAGGAGGTGCAGTTTTGATGATGATGTGATGATCTTTTTAAATCGGAATGAGATAGAGAATTTGTTACGCGCAAGAAGAAAATATGGAATATGAAAGCATGATTTGATGAATTCTTTGCTCATTTTGCTGCTCAAAAAGGAGGTTTGGCTTCCCGGATCCATGCCCAAAGACCAATTCTTTTTGTTTTTTAAGGTCTCATTGCGAGGAAGATCAAATAGTTGGGTTTGTGATGAATAGGAAATTCTTTCTCTTCTTCTTATTTTTTTAGTGGGTAAAATAGGAAATAAAATTTTACAAAAATTATAAGAGGTCTAAATAGCAAATTGGGAGGTCTAACTAGAACCACCTTTTTTTTTTCTGGGTTGAATTTCAAGAAGAAAATTCATTGAAATCTGGGTTGTATGCCATCCTCCATATCATCTTTGTGTCTCTGGCTTTAGAGATTGAGATTGATATGAACTTTAACTTGATTCATTCAGTGAAGTCCAATAGTTGGCGTTCTCCTTCTTGCTCTACCATTGGAGAACCGAAGTCTGTTATCAAATCAGAGATTTAATTATTAGAAGCAGATGGTAAGAAGAAAAGAAAATTTACTGATCGAACCATCCAGGACCGTATCCTTGCAAACTTTAAGGTGATCTTCATTTTCAAATAGCAAAACAAATTTGGGATTGATTTTTTTAGTTTATAGCGGTGAGTTAGCATTTTTCTATTTTAATTATTATTTTTAGACGAATGAAGGAATTACATTTATAAGCAATTGAGATACAATTACAGGATATAAGTATGAGAGAGTCAAAAATGACAATCCATAGCCTAATAAAAAAGTCAGGAAACAAAAGCGCACTCACTACTAACTAACTGCGCTGCCTATACCTTTCACGAAAATATTTACTTATAACCAAAATCAGAAGAAGTGGAACAATGTCTTCACTTCTCCTCTTAAACCTATTCTACAAATTGTTTGGTAGATACTGGCCTTGTTAAAACCTTGTTAAGATAAAACCCAATGAGAAAAACTCTAAACCAAGAAAAGAGTACCACGTACAAACAAACTACAGAAGTGTAATCCACAAGCAGTGCAACGCATACCAAAACTAAAACATTACAGTGCCATATATCAGCTTAATAACGGCCACTAAAATCCTCAATAGCATCATATACGGGTAGGAGAACCAGACATTCAAAACACCATAAAGCAATAAACATAAATCAAACACGATGATGATGTGCGAGGATGCCCAACCATATGAACAGAAGCAGATAAATTTCCTTTGCCGCAAGTTGAGCGAGGACACCCAATCATGTGAACAGAAGATGATTGCTTGGATAGACAGACCTCTGAAGAATCACCTTTACGTTTGGAAGAGTCTCATTTCCAGGAGCTTTTGGTTGAAGTATGTATGAGTTAGCCTAATCAACTGCTTACTTCCCTCGATGTGCTTGACGTCTCACTGAGTCCTCCAAAGTAACCAGGACATCCACTAGAGTTTGTGCCGCAATATGAGGGAGGATAAAATCTCCAATCATACTGTTTGGGTGAAAGCGTTCCAAAAAAGCCAGAAATTAGGGATAAACTCTCCAACTACCTCTTTAAAAGGATTAGGCGGTGCATCAAGATGATATGTAGGAATGTATTATCAACGGTCTAGGCCCAGTTTGTTATTCCCTGCATGGTTTGCTATGTTAGAATATGTGGACTTAACATTATCTGAATCACATTGAGATAAAACCAATTGATTTAATCCTATGTAAATAACAAGAAGTACATGAATATAACTCTATTTCTGGTTATATATTGAGGTGTATATCTCTCAATAGAAGTAGGAAACTCATTAGTAATCAACCTGTATTACATCAAGTATTTGTGATAATCTCTAAGTCTTCTATCTAGATAAACATGAAGCAGTGTTGGACTCCTTATGGGATGAGTTCAACTCGTGGTTTTGGCCAATATATATAGGGAGCAAAGTCCCTGTATTCATCACCAGTTTTTGCATATCGTTCAGCCCCATTCTGAAGCCTTTTGGTGTTGACATACAGAAGACTTCTAGCTCCAGTACAGCTGCTATTCATCCTCGTTCCAGTTGCTCAAGATGTCTAACCTTGGTCAAGTTGTTTCTGCAGGGATTCAAAGTGCCATTGATCCAGGTGGAGTCCTAGTTCCACTAGGAAAGCTATTCTGCATATTCATATGGATTTTGTGCAACTGGTTTAATTGATCTTGATATGTTGTTATATGAGTTGATGATCTTGGTTATTGATGTATGTTGTTTGTTGCATCATGTAGATTTAACATGTTATTCCCTGCATTTTAGTACATAAAGGATAATAGAAAATAAAACCGGAGATGCAAACCTAGGCCTTTGTCCTAAAGATTGGAATAATGGTTACGATCCCATATGCGAAGAGACTTGTCGGCGTCATAAGTGCTAACTGTTGATTTCAACACATAAACTTAATCCACCACTGCCACCAGACTTGTGTTGTTGCTGATCAGCTAACCCGCAAATCAGAGGCATGTATACGAACCTTCTACAAGTCAATTCAGGCTACTCACCTTCTTTGGATTAAGGTAGATTATCTCCACTCCCAGACTCTGTACAACACCAACAGGGAGAGGGATAAGGAGAGAGAGAGAGAGAGACTCCACTTTCACTAAGAGCGTTGGACTTGAAGGACTCGTATTCTGTTTTGTTAGAAAAAAAAATGGAGAACTTCCGCTTTTGATGTGTGTAGCGGCAAAAGAATCTGAGGTCGGAGATGAGAGTGAGTCAATACTTAGAGACGTATTTGAAATGGATCAGAGATAAGGCTGGAACCGATATGAGTGTTTAAGAAAGAAGCTCTAAAATATTCGCCACCGTTTTTGCTGCTGATGATGAATCGCATTGAATTCTCTTCTCTATTCTTTGCACCATTGGGTTAGGGTTTTCAATTTCCCCGCTATTCTATCAACTGGGAGTTATCACTAAACGTTAAATATTTGTTCTTAGTGGCTGATGTGTGATAATTGTTCACATGTCGCAATCTAATTAAGGGAAAAAATCACAAACAATTCTTGAACTATCGACCACTAGTAACTTTCGTACCTCAGTTTTTAAATATATTAGCTTGGTACCTAGACTTTTAACCCGACCCAATATTAGTACCTAGGAACAGTAAAATCATTAACCCCGTTAACTTTTGAAGGGTAGAAACGTCATTTCACTGTTCATCTTCTCCAAAGCTCTCTCCTACCTCTCTGCAATCCGATATTTTTCATCTTCTTCATACCTCAGTTACCTCAATTAATACATGACTCAACGAATCACAAACTCAAATCCAAAGCGAGCAAAAACGTATAGAGAGGAAGAGATATTAGAACCCAATATCGGAAGGGATCTAAATCTCCCTCTAAATTTGTGAAGAAGGGTTTGGTTCTTCTTGAACTGAGCTTGGATTTTAGACCCACTTTGGTTCCAAAAATGATCAATGATTTCCTCAAGGAGGTTTCTTTGATTGGAAACGTGACCGAGAGGCTTTCAAAGCTTGACGATTTCATCAAGCGATTGGAGGAGAAGAGAGGAAGATCAACACCTTCAATTGTGAGCTTCCTCTTTGCATGTTCCTTTTGATTGATGGTTGGTTTTCATTTTTACATTCCACCCATTTTTTCTAAGCACAAAAAAGTATGGATTTTCGTTGAAGTTATGCTTGAATCACAGTCTTGAATGTGAATGGATTTCTGTGGAGCATATATATATTTCATGAATTCATGTTAAGGACGGAACTTGTGAGGTAGGTTGCTGGTAGAACCACCGGTAAGGGTGGAGAATGTATTTGGAAAGAATAATGGTGAGTTTTCATGGGAAAAACCTAACTAGAAAGAGAAGCAAGAAGAAGCACATAGACTATGATTGGAGGTATGATGTTATTGAAAGAGTGGTGGACATGATTCATGAGAGATAGAAGACATTGGAAACGACTCTAATAAGGAGTGTTTCATGATCTTCTGGGCTTTTGCTTCTTACAGCTTGAAGCCTATTTCATGGGTTTTAGGATTAGTGGGGAAACACAAAGAACTCAACCTTATGGGTTATCAGAGTGAGAAGCCAGATACTGGGGAAGGATGGGGAAAGCCCAGAAGGCCAAAATAGCTGTATGAAGTGATAGTTAAACAATGGAAGATGAGAATTCCAAGAAAACCAAGGTTCTTTAATTTTCACTCTCCTGGAAATACTAAGGGATTTGTTGATGATTTATTTTTGTTTGTTTTGATTTCTGGAAATGATTAGCTGATTGTATGAATCATTGAAGAGAGATAGGAGTGGTGTTACTGAAGAAGAAGAAGAAGAAGAAGAAGAAGAAGAAGAAAAATATGGGATTGCAGAGAGATAGGAGAGAGCTTTGGAGAAGATGAACAATGAAAGGATGATTCTACACTTCAAAACTTAACGGGTTATTGATTTTACTATTCTTAGGTACTAATATTGGGTCGGGGTTAAAAGTCCAAGTACCAATCTGATATTTTTAAAAATTGAAGTTAGAATGTAACATCCCGTATCGTCACTTACCCGTTTACTAGTCATTTGGACGGTAAATGACAATTACTTTTACTTTTCACCCTAATTTGGTAGTTTAGTGGCCCTAAAAGTTGACTTTTTGTTCGGGTCAAAATTTGGGAAAATGTTCTTCATGGAAGTCGTAGAGGGCGTTAAACCGAGCGCGTGCATATGTGGTACGTAAAAATTGGAGCTCGTATGCGAAAGTTATAAGCGAAAATGTAGAAATTACTGTTCATGGTAAGTTATATATATATATGGAAATTTACTGTTGGTAGATTTCTATATTTGGAAACCTACCCAACCGGGTAAGTTCCCTCTTTCTCTCTCCCCGACTCTTTCTCCCCTCTCGGCCGATTTCTTTCCCCTCCGGTTTCTTCCTCCTCCGGCCGACCCAGGACACAATCCGGCCACCCCCAAGCTCGGTTTCTTCCCCTTGTCACGTTTGTGGAGGTATTTCACGACGATTTGGCCGGAGAACCTCGATTTGGAGTGGAGGAAGCTACGGTGGCAGTTGGGTACTTTTGCCGATTTCCGGCGACTTCGGCCACCTCCGGTCACCATCTTGCCGTCGAAGCTTGGGTTTTCCACGGAGATCATTTTGCCCCTAGCCTCGAATCAAGATTTGAAGTGTAGAGGCAGAATTGAAAACCTAGGGTTCTTGAATTTCTGGGTTTTCTTCACCGGTTGATTTCGACTGTTTAAAGGTAAAATTGGAATGTGTTGTAGTTGAAAGAATTAATGGGTGTGCTGAGAAGGTGCTACTGCCAAATTTTGGTGGCCATCGGAGATGGTGGCGGTGGCGGCGGCGCCGCCACTGTGGGCGGCGGTAGCGGCGGCTAGGGTAGCTTTTTAATTTCAATTTCTGGCTAGTTAAATTCTATAATTATCATAGAGCTTGTATGTGAAGTTTGGTGAATTTTGGAGAAGCTTGGAATTAATTATGAATTTTTGAAGTTTAGGGTTTCGATTATCGAATTACGAGAATCCGACCGTCGGATATCTCTCGGTTCTGCCTTGGAACCTTTAAATTAACGAATTGGTATTAGTGATATAATTTGGGCTGAATCCGAGGAGAATGGGAGATGTAATTGTAAGGATTTGATTTTAGGAATCGTATTAAATGGTTGAATAATTATTCACGGAATATAATTGTGTACAGGACGACGTACCGAGCTATTGCTCGATGACAGAACACAAATGCGTGATCGTCGGAATAGTACTGTGAGTGGACTTTTGTTTTAAATAGCGATGCATGCATTTATTCTCTTAAAATAATGCTCTAGCGTTTATTTATATAACTTTTTGAGGAAATGAATTAATTTTCGGAAATTGATTTCGAATTATATCATGGATTTGCTTTCAATAATGAGTTTCAAAGGTTGGTTTTGATTTATTATATTATTTGATGAATTTCTTATTCCGAGGTAAAACTTCCGGAATTAAGCATATCCCTAATCACCGAGTTAAGCTCCGGAAAGATATTTAAGATGAGTTTCAATGGAGTTGGATATTCTCAATTGTTTATTGACTATCGGTTTTGGCATCAGGAATGTCTAATTAAGGATTTTGGATTTGTTTGATTTCCGATATTACTTTGATTTATGCGGATTCAGAATTTATACTATATATTTTATATTTATATTAAGCAATTTGAGATTATAATGAGATTTCGACGAAGTAAAACTTTATACTTATTTTTATCTTATTTATTTTGAACTTGAGATGATCTTGGCGTGCGGGGTCACGTCTTTGCACACTTGGATTCTTACTTTGTGAAATAAGTGGGGAAATTATACAGTTTTTCTTGGCTTTCGACTATCTTCTTTTTCACCATACGCGGGTCATGTGCTTAGGTCTCCTCCTCACTTACTTTGTGTTTGTGGGTGGCAGTGAGGTAGCTTTCTCCTCCTCACGTGGGTGGTAGTCGAGGTGATATTCTCCTCCTCGCACAATCTATGTGCGAATGGTAGTTGAGGTTATTAGTTCTCCTCCTCGCACAATCTATGTGCGAATGGCAGTCGAGGGTACGTAGAGCCTGAGGGGCTCCATTCCCGTATGGTGAACTCTCTTCCCCGTATCCTTTTATTGTTGTTTTTGACTAGCGGGGCTAGTCCGTTTTCCGTTAACCAGTGGGCTGGTCCTATTTCTCGAGCATTGGAATTTAAATTCTTATTTGTGGTTATTTGTGACTAGCCCATTTCTTTAGAGGAGCTTCTCTTGATTTGTTTTCTAAATCGTTGCATGCATCGAGAGTTTTAAGGAAATAAAGGTGGGAAAGTATAAAATCCTTTTGGTTTAAAAAAATTGTTTATTTTGTCCACTCACGCTAACGTTTTTATATACTTTTCCCTGGGCCCTTCGATTTCAAATGCCCAGTTTGCAGGCGAATTGGTTGAGGTCGGGCGTACACGGAGTTGAGGCATAGTCAACAACATAGCTTCCGCGGTTGCCTTTGAGTTAGGTTGTCCTTATTTACCTTTCTATTAGAATTGCTCTGATTACCTATGGGATTTATGTTTTTCAAGTTGAGGTTTGTGTTTTGTGAATTAGAGATTGAGGTTGAGTTGGGGAGCAGGGTGGCTCCAGAAGTATAAGGATGACTTGATTTAGAAGTGTAAATGCTTTCTACAGGTTTAGGGTAGCCTATTTTAGGGGAAGTTCCGTCAAATTTTTGGTAGGATTTCTTCTAAGGTGGGCCCGCAGGGCCACCTCGGATTTCAGGGTGAAATTCGGGGCGGGTCCTGTCATAGAAAGTTACTAGTAGCTGATAGATCAGAAACTGTTTGTGAGTTTTTCCCTTTAATTAAAGCGTCAAACCAAGTCATTGCTAACATGGTTTGACCGTAGCACTTAAAAAAATTTCAAAATAAGGGGACAAACTCAGATTTTAAATCTCATCTGATATTGTGGACTTGTGTTTCCCTGCTTTTCAAAATGTATCTCGACATCATTTCATTTTGAAAAAAAATAAGGGAGTGAAATCCACACTCCCCATTTTACAATCTACTCTACTCCTTTCTTTTTTGTTTATGGTAGAAATTAAAATAAAAGATAAAATTTAAGTTACTAAAAAAGGAAACATGGAATATGGATTGTAAGATGATAGATTTCACTCCCCAAAAGATATATAGATATATATATATATATATATAGACTTGTGGAGGTAGAAAGAGTTGAACCTCTTTAAACTAAAACTTGATTCAAAAACAAAAAAAAATCTTTTTTAACTGAACGAATCATAGACGAAGTGGTGTTACCTCAGTGGTTAGAGCACCCACTACCTATGTACGAAGTCATGGATTCGAGTCACCATGGGGGCAGGAGTGAAACCCTTTGATCCTCTTTTAAGAAAGAAAGAAAAAAAAAACTGAACGAATCATATCATTGAATATGATCCTAAACATGGGTTAGAATAATACAGACTTAGACAACTACTCTATGCAAATAATATGAGCACCGAGTAGTCTATACTAAACAAAAGCCCTTCGCCTTGTAAGAAATGTAGTATACTTGTGTTCGCTCAAAAAATGTTCCGGCCACGTGTCACTGGGCCGAGGCTTCTTTGGCTTACATGTGTACTTCTGGAGTGGTGACATGTGCGCGGGCGTGCCAACTAGCGGCCGGTAGGCCAAGCGAGGTTTTGTTGTAGATTGTAGATCTTGCGCTGATCTGACTTCTGATCGGTTGATTGTGGGCCGAGGAAGGATCGATCTCGGCCACTGGGTTCTCTCTGCCTTGAATGCAAGGACTTTAGCATAGATTGGCCTTATCTGGCCGCAGTGCTGTGTAACTCGGTGATTGAGGTGAAAGTGAAGTGATGATGATTCTTTTTGTGATTTTGTATTTTGTATAAAGTAAACAACGTAAAGTAAACAACAGAAAATAAAAGTGCAAGTAAAGACAAAGTAAAGTGCAGGAATGTAAAGATGCAGCAAATAAAGTGCAAGAAGATAAATTGTTTGAATGTAAAGAGCAACAAAGTAAAGTGCAGGAAAGATAAATACCAGTAAAGAAAGTGATAAGATAAACACGTAAAGATTGATAAGTGTTGCTGAAATGTTGAAATGTATTGAGATAAAATTTGTGTAATCGCGTAGAGCGTTTGGTCGAGGACCACTAACAATGAATCCTATGGTCCTTTTTATGGTGAAGCTAAACTACTGAATGTAGAAAAAGAAACAATCTCAGCCTTTACAGTTAAGACCGCATTGATTACAAATAGAACAGTATTCATGTTTCTGATATCGTTATCAATGATTGATTTTATCATGAGCAATCAATCAGGTCTTGTAACTGATGATTGGCAATAACACCTCCTAATGCTCATTCAAGTTAATTGCCCCAAACTTCGCTAACGTTTCTCCTGACAATCAACCTCTTTGATGTGCCGCGGCTAATTAGCTGCGGTCATTCTTTATGACTTGTGGGTCATTTGATCTCTACCAATTTAATAACGGCCCTTTGCACACGTTATTTTTGGTCATCAATTTGACAATAAACATTTAATGTGCCGCGGCTAATTGGTTGCGGTCCTTCATTAGCTGCAGTCCTCATTATGCCTTGCGGGCCGGTTCCACCTATCTACTATGTGGGCCTTGCCAAATATAGGTTCAAACAACTTGTCCACATGCCGAGCACATAATTATAGTACGATGACACCATGCACATCTACAAAGGTTCATAGTAGAGCTTTCACTAGCATAGACAAAAAGCAAGCCCAATAAATAGGCCTTAAGTCCAAACCCATAAACTGGAGAAGGACTTGGCCCATGAAAGAGCTTAAAAGTTCTTTGCACTCTTAGTGCTTCTAAGGACGTTGGGCACCCTAAGATTATGGGCACTCAAACCCTCGGAACCCAGAATCCAACATGGGGCGCTAGACTTGCAGCGGTGGCACCTGTCTTCACTGCTATCTTCCTTAGCTAGGTTTTAAGGTGAGCCACTAATGTGCCACCGCACACTAGTATCGCTCCTCCGACTGCCACAAAAAAAACCAGATCCAATTCATTGAAGGCCCATTGACTCCACCAATAGCACTATCTGCTCCACTAGGAACTCTGCCAATAACACCACGCCACCAAGTCAGATGAGACCCATATCACCATACCTTCAACCAAGCATGTGCATAACCAGAAATATACTCATGTCCAAATCGATATTAGAGTTGTGCTTCTTCCAAAAATCAAGCAAAACAGAACATAATTGGTGCTCTAGGCTTCATAATGGCAGCCTTCTGGCGGATGGTAGTCACCAACAAACAGGTGCCGTCTCTTGAAATTCGGCATTGAAACACCAGGCAACACCACCCATCAACAAAAGGGAAATAAGAACAATTCACTTGGTTCATAGACTATCACTGTATGCACTTGTCTTCAGTAAGAGCAAGTTCACCCGTTGAGCTTGACTAGTCAAGACTATTCACTGCTTTTTTGCCTTGTATTTCCACTATTGAAGTTGGCTGATCAGACATTGTTCACAAAATGTCAAGAATGGTCACTTTCGTAGTAAAAAAAATCCGGTCAAGCTCAACGGGTGAACTTGCTCTAAGTTGAATACATTGAATCTTTATGCTAATTATAATTCAATGAACTCTTAGTTAAATATAGAGATAGTACTTTGAATCTCATAGTACTGGGAATCCAAACTTGGTCACTTGATGTGATAAATCGAATGCATCAAACCTTGATAAAGTGAATACATAAAATATGTTTACTATTGAGCCAAACCAATAACTCTAAAAATATCTTTGTAAATATAAAAATTGATATCTCGCTGAACTAATAGAATTTATGTGGTTTTAAGGTTATTAATTTAAAGATGTTATTTTGGTACTCTATTGTATCAATCAATATTGGTTCCCTAAGAAAAGCTCTTGAAAACTTGGATCGATACATAAACCTAGGGTTTCATGCCATTTCCATCAAGTGATTGAGGTAGAAGGACAGGGTTCGTCTCCCCTGTGTATGCGGCGGTGGTTTTTGGCCAACATTGGACTCGATCTTGTATAGATTTCAGGTCGGCACTGTGGAGTTTGGATCGAGGTTGTTGGCGTGAAGCTGCGTCAGATCCTGATCCTTCTGAAAAAGAGTGTGGGATCGTCGGCGTCTTTAGTTTGACAGTGGTGATTCTGGTTTGTCTACACGGTGACCGTCTTCTCTAGGTGGTCGGAGGCCTTTTTTGTCTTCCTAGTAGGGCTTAAGGCGAGTCTCGTTTCGTGCCTTCGATGGCTGAGGGGCGATGAAGGGCTAACAGAAGACTACTCCCTCAGAGGTTCGGGTCCGACATGAACTAGGTGACAGAGGTAAAGGTAGTTGCGTTTGGGCCTGTGGGCCTTAGTCTTTCTGGGTTGCAACAATGTAGCCTGGTGGATTGGGCCACTGGGCTAGTTCCATCTTTCTTTCTCTCTTTTAGCTGGGTTGGGTTTGGGTTGGACCCTTGGGGAGTGGCCTCAACACCCTCACATTGCCCTAGTTAAAATTTGTTGCTGTGGTGCAAGCGGAGATGTACACCATAAGGGTCTTAGGCGTCAATGCTTGTCAAGACAGTTGCTTTGGTGTGTTGTAAGCGGGGATGTACACCATAAGGGTCTTAGGCGTCACTGCTTGTCAAGACAGTTGCTTTGGTCTAGGGTTGTGTAGGAGTGGGATGGGGTTTTTTTCCCTGCATTTTCTCTTTTTGGATTTTAGTTTTGCATCTTTTATAGATTGTAATTATTTGAATAATTGAGCATGACAATGTAATATGAGAGATTTTCGAATCCCTCAAGCTTGACCTTGTACGGTCATATAATCTTTTGATCATAGCAATTTATTTTCATTTTCCCTAAAAAAAAAATGTAATTAAGAGGTTATACAGTAACCTTATAACTGAAATTTGATTGCTGTTGAACAAAAATTCTCATAATGTTGTGCTAGGATTGGTCTCCTAGCTAGCGCTAGTTAGGTTCAGCTTACCCACCGCCAACGACAAACTCAACTCCACCATATTGCTCAGGTTCAGCCACCGGGGGGTTGGAAGCCGTGGTTGTCCTGTTTCGATCCAGTACAAGCAGCTCTAGCTAAGCTAGTAAGCTGAGCACCAAATTTCACTCGTACAACAGTACTCATATATCAGGAAGTATCGTATCGCCAGTACCAGTGCAAACGACTGCGCCAAGCCCTTTTTAATTTACCGAACTTTATTGACAATCCATCAAAATATGGCTCCCATACTTGCGTGAAATGTAGGCAGGCATGGCTTTTGAAGAGGGCAAACAAGAAAACGAGCTATAGGCAAATGAGTCACACTCGAAAAATCAATGTTTGGTTGAATTCGTGTAAACCTGTACAATATGAGCACATTTAAGCTAAAACTGCAAACCTTGCCCCAACACTACGCGTGCTAATATGCCCGACACAAAAATGCCATTGAGACACCTACTTTTGACGTTAGTAATAGAACGAACCAAGATTTGACCAAAGACAACAAAAAACAGAACCAATCAAACATATTAACAGGAAAATACATAAGTTCATTGCTGCAACAACTTCTGGTATCATTTTTTATGCTGGCATCGACACCTAATTTCTACCATTCATCTCTGTAAGAAGATCAATCTGTCAATGTTGTTTATTAGAAAAACATTTTAGGCAGAAACCAGTACCACAAGTCAGAAAAAAAGAAGAAGAAGAACTGAATAGAACTAAATTGCATTAAGAAAAAGTACAATATCCTACGGAAACCTCTAACACAAGGACACCTAAATTTTCATATATTTTAGATTTTCACAATTTCCCTAGGTAGCTGCTCATCAGGAAACACTCCACATGCAATGTCATGACAAATTTCAGTGTGAGAAGGGTAGCATGAGAAAAATATTGATTTTCAATTACTTTTTAAAAACTTTGCTTCTGTCAAGGGTCACACAGGAACATTCTACAAAAAGTAGATGGCTGGTTACAAACATTATTCATTTCTTGGGTCAAATCTCTCTATTCTTCTCTCTTAATTTTCATCTGGTTGCTGCTGATCTGCTTTGGCCCCTGCTATATCTTGGAGGGCTAGTCTTGGCAACATCAACAACTATCATCCAGCCATTAATGATCTGTAAGGAACATTAACAAAAAGTACAATAAGATTTGGTTTCTCGGAATGATGTGTTAAAACATGTAAACAAAGATACAAAAGAATTGCTTGGTGTTCGACTTAATCTGATGAGGTTTATACAAAACAAAAAGGAATGCTCTTGCCTTGCCATTCATCTCATTGAGTGCAGCAGCAGCAGCTTCCTCTGTAGTGTATTCTATGAATGCATAGCCTTTGGACCTTTTAGAAATCTTGTCCATTATTATTTTTACTGTTGACAAAGTCAGTTCATCAGCATGAGCATTACCATTGCCAAGAAATTGAAAATCCCATTTTCTGATAAAAAGAAAGTATATTTATGTATAAGTATTACCTTCAACAAGCTGACCAAAGCCTTCAAATGCTTCTCGGAGGGTTTTCTCAGATGTATAAAATGATAAGCCTGTTAGAAACTTGATGTTTTAAGCAGTTTCAAACCAATTTTGTAATTAGAGGGAATAAGAAATCAAGATATAATGGAGAACTGGTAATGTTTCCATGAGGGGTAAACAGTTTTTAAACTCAGCAAAGCATAACAGAGGAAGATTTAAATTTTATTATTTATTTTGAAAATATTATGCTGCTGTAACAAAAAAAATTAAACTTAAAATACTGCGAGTATCATATAAATTCTAAAGGAGCACATGTTATGAAACGAATATTGGGTGGGTCTAAATGAATGGAAGGATTTGGATTCCAGGTTTTAGTGTAACATTCATAATTGGACTCTAGAAATCTTAATTTCTTCTGTTGATAAAACCAGTAAAGTTCTCTATTTGAAAACAACGGATTTGATATTATGAATATAAGAACAAATTACATTGTTAAAGACATTCAACTAAAACTCAAGTCCAAATACTCTCAATGTAAATCACCCTATGGAGCCTAAATGTTTGACATACGAATTGACTCGCAACATACCAGTCACAAAAAGCTTCTTTGTTCTTGTGGGGGTTGTTTGACTTGCCTCTGCAGAGATTGACACATCCTTAGTCTTTATGTCATTACCTGATAAAATAAATATCTGTTACTCGCATCCATGAGAAGTAAATACACCTTTATACATGCTTAGCAACTTAGCAGGAATGCCATCAAATAGAACAGGATCTGATTAGCACTGAAAAATAATAATTGGCAATTGGGTTCATGATGAGAATTTCCAGATAAAATAAATCTGTTACTCGCATCCATGAGAATTAAATACACCTTTATACATGCTTAGCAACTCAGTAGTAATGCCATGATCTGATTAACACTGAAAAATAATAATTGGCAATTGGGTTCATGATGAGAACTTCCAGATAAATAGTTCTAGTAGATTGTAAATGCATACCAATATATATGTCTACTTTTTTTTGTTTTATGAAACTGAATTCCTCAAAAGACAGTAGATACTAGATAGCGTGAATACGGAACCCACTAGACTCTAAAAGCCAGCCAAAACAAGAAACCAAGCAACCAACAAGACACTCTAAGAAACTCGACACTACGATTTGAACAAGTAACAAAAAAAGAACTATCTAACGGTTTACATAGCTCCTCCCCCCTTCCCTTCCTAAAAATCTTCTGTTTTTTTTTCCCTATTGAAGCATGCACATCTTACCAAAACCATTCCCGTCTTCCTCCCACAAAAGAACTTGTACCTTTCACTCAACAGAGCAACACAAGCAGCTGGGAGGTTTGATTATCCCAGCCCAACATAATCTCCCAGAAACGTCTTGTCCAAAGGTCTAAAGCAGCTGGAGAATGTAAAAACAGGTGGTCTCCACTCACAGCTACCACTTTGCACATCACACCAATGAGGAAAAAGAAAAATCCAAGGTCTTCTCCTCAAAACATATCACAGGTATTAACCTCCCATGAACAATAATCATCCATAGTCATAACCCAGGTGGTACTTTGGCCTTCCAGATTGCAGTAGGGGAAATAAATTGAGCAAGACTGACAAGAAAGTTCCCTGAAGATTCTAGCAAGTGCCTTCATCTATCTGGCCTAGGTGAGACCAGCACCACATATCTATCTGAAAACCACAATATCTAATTCAATACTAATATTTTTGTACAACCACCACTTTCATATTTTCCTTCATTAACCTTTAATAAATATGTATTTCCTTAGACTTGGTACATATTTCTTACCCATCGTAAACCTGGTAGAAACAATGTCATCATTCAGTGGAAGGGATTAGCAATAAACATTAAATCACAGTTGAGAAAACAGTCAAGCTCCATAAACTATTCCACCAAGTCTCTTCCCACATACACTGATTGAGAGTAGACTAACCACAATGGTGTATTGAATAATTTCTATAGAAAAACCTACTCAGTACCAGAAACATGTGGCTTTGTTGTATGCGTTCTTCTTACTTTCTAAAATCAACAGACCTTTTATATTGCCAGAAAACCACTAATTTCACGAAACAAGAAACCAAGCTCAGTACCGTTTCATTTTACCTCTAAAATGAAGCTGCATCATTATAAGGTGTGTCAGATAACCTAAATATTTTTTGGCTCATTTCGTTCTGCTTTCTCCTTACTTGTTTACACCCTTTTCTGTCACCATCAAACTTCAGTAAATTTGCATGTTGAAGCAAAAGAACATTAGGTGCTGTCTATTGCAAGATCAGAGTCACAAACTTGAGACCTGCTTCAGAAAAATTGTCTATTGCATCATGAATCTCACAATCTTGCCAACTCCCCTTCACTTTACAGACAGAAAAAAGTCATCTGTCACCATTCTGCACTTATCTTCTACTTCCTTGCTCTAGTGTTCAATGATACATTAAAAATTGTCTCCACAAGAATTTTATTGTTTTCAATCTATGCACATAATTACTTGGGAGGGTATGATGTAATTGCTCTCTGGCACTGACAGACATATGCAAAACCAAGACACAGAGTGCTACTCTAGTATTACTTATATCCCAAAAGCAAGACATTCCATGCTGTCTATTGCAAGCAATCAGAGTCACAAACTTGAGACCTGCTTCAGAAAAATTGTCTATTGCATCATGAATCTCACAATCTTGCCAACTCCCCTTCACTTTACAGACAGAAAAAAGTCATCTGTCACCATTCTGCACTTATCTTCTACTTCCTTGCTCTAGTGTTCAATGATACATTAAAAATTGTCTCCACAAGAATTTTATTGTTTTCAATCTATGCACATAATTACTTGGGAGGGTATGATGTAATTGCTCTCTGGCACTGACAGACATATGCAAAACCAAGACACAGAGTGCTACTCTAGTATTACTTATATCCCAAAAGCAAGACATTCCATGACATCAAGTTGGCAAATATAGGTGCAAATGGGTTCAAAAGGCATTTAAATTGAGAAGCAAAGTTCTGATCTAGCAATGACAGGATACAAAATCATCTAAAATTACAAACATAACCAGATAGTTTTAATGAATGAACGTTTTAATGAATGAACGGCAATATCCAATTTAAGAAAGAGTAAAACCTCCATAGTCTTTATTTTCTGAGTCATAACTCTTGTCTGGCTGAACAGATAAAACACCAGGAACACCTGCAGTATATGGAGCATGTAGTCCCCAATATGCAAAAAAACCCAAATGTGGGCATACAAAATTTCATTTCATTCATATACTAACTTGCTAGATTGCTTGCAGATTCTTCATCAAGTTCACAACAGAAGCCAAAGTTAGATTTCCAAGAAACATGATATATACACATTTGTGCATCTTTCTCACTACAGACAAACACACTGCACCAATCAGCAAAAGTAAATAATAGAAGGAAGCAAACAGCATTGACACCTACTCATAATAAGACACCTACTTTCCCAAGACCTTTGTTAGTATTTGAGCGTAATAATCAACCATTTGCGCCTTTGTAACAACGCCAATCCCCGGTTTATCCATTCGAACAAGCCAGTGTTTGGTATTCCCAAGTGGAAATAACAGAGTACTTGCACTTTGAACATTTGAAAAACTGTAATCCTTTTTCACAGAACCAAAATCTGGGTCAGGCTTAACTGATAAAACCCCCGGTAAACCTACAACAGAGACATGCAAAGAATTAAATCATTCAACATTGACAATAATGAACAACCAAGCCTCATAGAAACTTCATTATCTGTTCAAACAGAAAATCTCAGAAGCACTCATTTTGTGACAGCCACAAAATAGCACTCCCACAAATATAGTGTCTAGCAAAAGCAATTGAACTGAACATGAGTAAAAATGATAGAATTTTACGTGCAAGCTTCCGGGTAGTTTCATCATCAACATCACAGCAAAAGCCAAAATGGGTATCCCAAGAAGCATCATATATACACATCTGAGCATCCTTCTCACTGTAGAAACCAACATCAAAGCATAGTTCAGCTTAAGAACTAAGCAATTCCACAATGGCAAACAAAGCTAAAGCTTACCCACTTGCCCAAAACTCTTTGAAGGGTTTCAACATAGTATTCAATAACTTGTTGTTTGGAAATGACCCTTGTGGAGGAGTCTCCATGAGCACCATCCAGTGGCGGGAAGTTGAAGCTGAGGATGCTGTTGATGTTGAAGCTGCACATGCTTTAATAGAAAAACACTTGTTGCAACAACTGAGACAAAAAGTTGATGGGTTTTGATGGGTTTGTGAGATGGGGAATCTGAGGTTGGTACAAGGGGTTTGGGAGTGGGTTTTGTTAGCTCTGAATGAGTAGCTGTTGGATATGGTGACTGTTGCGGAGGGAGAAAGAGACTTCATGGTTGCCTAGTCTGGTGCCTGTCCTCTGCTGTCTATGCATTTAATCAGACTAATCCTTAAAATAGTTCGTAGAGGTGTAAAACAACAGTATTGGACTATTGGGTAGGAATAGGATATGCCCCCAATAACTTTCTTATGTTGTTACCGAAACTATGAAAAAATCTTTTTTATTTTTTATTTTATCAAATCAATAATTCATAAATAAAAACACTTATGCCACTAAACCAAATGATAATAAATAATTAGGTAATCATATATAATTAACTATTGGGGCCGTGAGCTTAAAAATTATTCACTTACTCCACTAAGAGTTTTTTAACCTCACTTACCCAATCTAACATCTTTTGACAATTTTGCCTCTATTATTAAATTTTCACTCTCTCCTCTCAGTCTCTCTCTCTCTCTCTCCCCCCCCCCTCCCCTCTTCGATCCATTTTCTCTCTCCTCCCCCCCCCCTCACCGATTTCTCTCTCTCTCTCTCTCTCTCTCTCTCTATCCGCACCTCCGGTGCGGCGTCGAACTTCGAATTAGAGCTTTCTCTCTCCGGTGCAGCGGTGCGGCGTCGAACTCCTGATCATGCCTGAAGCTCTCTCTCTCCGGTGCGGCGGTGCAGCGTCGAACTCCGGATCACGCCTGAAGCTCTCTCTCTCCACCGGTAGTGCGACCTCGAACTCTGGATCACCCCTGAAGCTCTCTCTTCACCTTCGGTGAGGCATCAAACTCCGGAATCACGCCTGAAGCTCCGGTCGGAGCTACCAGAGTTTAACTAAGTCTAGATGTAGAGCGTCGGCGAGGCTATCGTCGGTGGTGAGGCCGATAACAGGTTGGTTTAGACCACTGCTCTGCTTATGCTGCTCTTTGCAATTCCCTCCACTACTTCTGCTACGGGTCTCGGGCCTCACCCATCGAAGTCGGAGAAGGGAAATAAGCAACCGTCGAAGTCAAAGATGGGAGGAGAAGAAGAAGTGGGTGCCCAGAGCATTTTCTGGGTACCGGAATCCAACCAGCTCATTTCGCAAGTCAAGGATTCCATTGCTTTAGTTGGTTGACTCTGATAGGTCCTTGTGGTTGTATTCAAGATAGGTTGCGTAAGTCCTACTGCTACGTTCACTTTCAAAGGGACTGACGTCCTTGTTATTGTTTTGCTGTATATGAGATTCACCCAATTTTTAAATCATAATTAAATTAGTATACGATTTTAAATCATAATTGGTTATATACACAATGTCAAATTACGAGGTCATTTGACAATATGGGTTGTTGCTAGAAGTTATTGTTTTGTTTATTATGATTTGGTTGGGCAATAATAAGATCACTAGTGGGCAATAAAACGATTATTGGAAGATAATAATAAGATTATTGGCAATGTTCTAAAAATCGGCCTAGGCGGCCGCCTAGGCGGCGCCTAGGCGCTAGGCGGTCAGGAACCGCTCCGATTTTGGCCTAGGCGTTTCCCTTAGGCGCTGGGCTTCTAGGCGGCCGCCTAGGCGGGCTAGGCGGGGACTAGGCGGGCTAGGCGGTGGTGCTAGGCGGTGCTAGGCGGGGACTAGGCGGTGCTAGGCGGGGACTAGGCGGGCTAGGCGGTTCTAGGCGGAGCCTAGGCGGTCATAAACCCTAATTTATTCTATATTTTGACTATTTTTATATTTATAATTAATTTTTAGACTTTAAATATTGTCATTTATATTATTATATGTCATTAAAATAATTTAAAAATTATAAATAAAAAAACCGCCTAGTCCCCGCCTAGGCTCCCGCCTAGGCCCCTAGGCGCTAGTCCCTGGGTCACCGCCCGACTAGCGCCTAGCGTTTTTTAGAACCTTGATTATTGGGGAGCAATAGACAGATTATTGGTCCCCAATAATTTCTTAACTGTGGTTAATTAATCACTGAAATTAGAGTTTTGATAAGTCTTATGTTGTTTTGAGTTTATTAAAGTACAATAATCTGTCAATGATAGAAACTGGTGATTTTTGAGGTGGTCTATTGGGAGGCAATAGACAGATTATTACCCCGCAATAATGTCTTAACTGTGGTTCATTTATTACAGGTCATTTCAACAGAATGCTGCTAGATTCATTAACCAAAATAATTAGGTTTATTGGGGGGGGGGGGGGGGGGGGGGCAATAATATGATTAGTGGGAGGCAATAATATGATTAGTGGGAGGCAATAATATGATTATTGGGGGGTAATAAAATCAGACGCCGGAATCCAGTCACCAGTCCAGCAGTTGGATTCAGGATTCCGGTGACCGGTTGTCGGATTTCGGTCACTGGACGCCGGACTCTGGTCGCCAGTCGCAGGAGACCACGGCCAGCCACTGGTCACCGAAGCACAGCAAGGTGGAGGATGACTTCTCTCTCTAAGTGAGAAAGAAGAAGAGGGCAAAAAAGTCCTAAAAATAAATAAAAAGAATTAATTGGGTATTAGGGAAATAATCCCTTAGAGTGTTTTGGGTAAATGGGGTTAAAAAACTGTTAGTGGAGCAAGTGGGCAATTTTTAAGCTGAAATTGGGTAAATGATCATTTCCCCTTAACTATTTGATCAAAATGTACTAATTACATAAAACTTGAGAGTTAATTTTAAGATGACTGGTCTCCTCTCTCTCATCTTTGCCCTAACCCTCATCTTTTGTTCGGATGGCGGCGGTGGGTATTGGGATGGTGGCCGCAGTGGGCTTTGTGATGGCAACCATGGCTGGCTTCAGGCATCGAGGTGGTCGCGGCTAATCCCCTTTTCTCCTCCTCCTTCTCTCCTAACAGTTGTGGAGGCGAGGAACGATCCCCTATGGAATTGGAACTCTCGACCCGTTTACGCTGGTAGAGAGACGATTTGGATGTCTTTGCAGCTATGCTTTTGACTGGTTTGACGAAGGGCTTGGTGGCGTCGAATCAGGCGTGGTGCCTAGGACTACGAGTTGGAGAGGTTCGGACGATTCTTGGGGTGCAGCAGTGGTGGCTGGCACCGAGGTCGTGCCTCTTGTCGCTAACGAGGTGGAGCTAGGTGGCACAACCGTTATTGGTGGCCTTAGCGCTGAGATTCAGGGCATAGGCTCGGGTTTGAAGCAACAGAGGTGGTCTGGAGGCCTTGTGAGTTTTCTAGGGCTACGGCGACGTCAAGAGGTACGGCCACTGACGTCAGTATGGCTGAAGTGGATCAAGGGTTGGATCTGGATCATGGGCTTGTTGTTGCTTGGGCTCGTAGATTAGTTTAGTATTGGTCTTTTGGGCCTCGAGTTTTTATTTTTATTTTTTACCTATTCATTGAGCCCGGAGAAGCCCCCTCTGTGTAGGGTTCTTCTTTGGGAACGTGAATAAAATTAGGGAAGGGTTTTGGCTGCATTCGGAGTCTTCCCTAATAGTGTCAAGGTTACTTGAATCATTGGAGCTTAATCCTGTGGTTACATTATGTTTGAGTAGTCTAAGGCTTGCTTTAGATTATTCATTTATAGCTCTGCTGTTGTTGCTCGGAGTCCGGGTGAGTCATATTTTTAATGTTTCCTGCTTTACTATAATGGACCGACACCTCTCGCGTTAAAAAAAAAAAAAAAACTATTTGATCAAATGTCATAATTCTTATAGAGGTGCGATATTCACACTTCTTTATTTCCATAGTATCTTAAATTTTGTCATTTTTATAAAAACTACTTTGAAAGTGTGAATTTCATTCTAGAAGAGGAAATGAGTGTACGGGATAGTGTTAATTTTACTGTCCTTGTATTTGTAAGTTAGAGGTCTTGTGTTCAACTCAAAAACAAACAAAGTAATTAATTATAGCGACAAAAAAAATAAAAATAAATTCTATTGGTGTAACTGATTTAATGAACCCAATTAAGTAAATAACTAAATGTGATACTAGGTTGTACTCTAGAAAATAGGTTAATCTCAAGTAGGCTTGACAACGTGCGAGTATCGTGCAGATTTTAACAGGCTGGATTCTTAACGGACCGATATGGTAAGAACCTATTAGCTTAACATGTAAATTAAAAGAAAATTACAAAATACTAATTCCCATCTCAATGTTTATCGTGAAATGACTATTTTGCCCTTCCTTTTCCATTCCCTAGGTATAAGAGTCGAGTCGAGTCTTGTTCTGCGCCCGCCGATCTTCTCTCTTCGATTTCTCTCTCAAATCTCTCTAAAATTTCGTCTTTCTCCGGCTCGGGCCAAATAGTATAAGCAAAATCCCCTAACTCTTTGTGTCTTCGGGAAGCCATCAAAATCAGCAGCAGTAAAAGGTTGGTGAGATTTCGGCTTGATAAAGTCAGCCCCAATGGCGATATGATAGTCATTCGTCAATTTTCGATTTCTGTGTGAAGAAGACATAAATACACTGACCATGCTGTTTTTGATTTATGTGTGAAGAAGACATAAATACATTGATTTTGTCTTTGGTTTCGGCAATTTTTGTTCTGTGTAATTCCGAAGAAATCTCTCACTAAGGTTGTGGGTTTTGTTTGTTAATTATCAGGGAAGGATGGTTTTGACAGAAGAAGAAATCACGAGGCTCTATAGGGTTCGAAAGACATTGATGCAAATGCTGAAAGATCGGGACTATCTGATTGTTGACCATGATCTCAACATGACAATGTCGCAGTTTAAGAACAAATATGGAGAGAACATGAAAAGGGAGGACCTGACTATCAATAGAAGGAAGAGAGGTGACGAGTCTGATCAGGTATTATTTGATGCTGTTTGCTGTTCCCGAACTAGTATTGTTTTCGGGTTCTCTAACTGATGGTTGTTGTTTTTGTTGTTGTGTACCAGATTTATGTGTTTTTCCCTGACGAACCAAAAGTTGGGGTCAAGACAATGAAGAGTTACATGACACGCATGAGTCAGGAGAATGTGATTAGAGCAATCTTAGTTGCTCAACAAAACCTGACCCCTTTTGCAAAGACCTCCATTAGTGAGATGGGTTCAAAGTACCACTTGGAGATTTTCCAGGTGAAGTTTAATTGTTAAAAAAAAAAATTTTAGAGTGGAGTTTTGTTATTGAAATATTGTGATTGTCGTGATAGTCGTGATAGTCTATTACCTTACATATAGGAAACTTAAGGTACCTTACATATAGGAAACTTAAGGTACCAGAAACTTAGTATCAGAAATGTGAAAGCTATACGCAGATAGGTCTATGCTGAAGAATTAGAATGGTAATTCCGAACCTTTTATGCGTTGGAGACCTCAGTTTATCTCCATTCTAATGCAGCTTTTGATTCACAAGTAATGTGATCGAATACGCTTAATAGTATCGTCATTCTGACACTTAAAAGTGACAATTTGGATGCATAGGGTTATCTGATAATGCTAGTTAATAGATGCCCGACTGACAAAAGCATCAAAGTTTAACGAGGGCTGTCTTGGGTTCCAAGCGAAGCCAAGGAAGATGTTCTTATTGCTATATAATGCTGCATATCTGTGTGGTGTTTGCACATTGGGAGAACAAAATAACAATCGGTTTAATACGATGGTCTCCTCTAAGAGAAAAAAAACTAAGGGTATTTTGAGGACTAGATTGCACTGTTTGATTTTCTTTTATTTTGTTGGCGGAACATCTTCAACAAATGCTGGCGCAATCACATTGTTTTTGTTATGTATTAATCTTACCTTAATATGTATTGGCTATTCTGTGTGCTGTTCACAAAGTTAGAAGATTTTGTTTTCTGAGTTAAGTCTATTGGTTCAGGAGGCAGAATTGTTGGTGAATATTAAAGAGCATGTTCTAGTTCCTGAGCATCGGGTTCTTACAAATGAGGAAAAGAAGACTTTGCTGGAGAGGTACACTGTGAAAGAAACACAGGTCAGTCCTGAACAATACTATATTTGAATAATAACAAATGACTGACGTTAGATGCATATACACACTAACAATGTGTTACAAGTCTCTTTAGTAAATTCTTTTTATTGTTTCGGAGTGGGCATATTTTGTTGGTAGTGGTGCTTAATCTATCTTTGCACCCTCCAAACTTTTTACAAGCTGTTGATCTTTTTCTAGATTGGAATGTTTAAAACACATCTTAGTTTATTTTTATTGTGGTTACCAAACTGATTTGGATACCTAATTCATTTTCATATTTTGTGGATGGTGCAGCTTCCTCGTATTCAGCTGATTGATCCAATTGCAAGATATTACGGGCTTAAGCGTGGACAAGTTGTGAAGATAATCCGGCCAAGTGAGACTGCAGGACGATATGTCACCTACCGTTACGTTATCTAAGTACTTTTATTGTAAGCTGAAACCTGGATTGCATTAGTCTTACTTATAATTGTCGTAATGGAAGGTTAGCTGAGAAGTGAACATTGCAGTTGGGATTCTGGGCATATGTAATGATGTTTTCAACTCATTCTGTGTATTGCTCCGTAGTGCCTGTAATGTGAGCTTGTGTAATGCCGAACTCCAATGATCTATAATGCTGTTGTTCTTGTAGTTGTTAAACCCCTCTTCAGACTGAGTTGTCCTGATTTGTTTTAACCATTTTTGTTTTGATGGTGGTGGGAGATGAGCCATACTAATTTTTGAGGCAGTCTATGAAGTTTGTAGATATTTGATGCCCTAACAAAACCGAGGAACAAAATATATAATGTATCAAATCTTTCTAATTTGCTTCTCTCTCTTTCACTAAGTTGCCAAATGTTCCTTAAAATCTGTTCAAAATGCAGGTCATGAAAGATCTCCCTTTTATACGTACTAGCGATGAAGTATGGACTTATCCAGCAGATCTAGTTTATTGTATCTTTTCCAACCCTTTGGGCTTGCCATGGGGTGGCTTAAATGATCTCATATTACCAAAACGGGAAAAATGTACCAACAATGTCCGGACACTGTGAGGACTGTCAAAATGATACATAAACTTATAAAGTTATCAATGTGATACCTTGACTCATTTTTTCGTATCAACATCATACCTACGACCAAATTCCGTCAGGGAATCGTTAAATTTAAGGGTAAAATTGTCTTATTACAAATTTTTATTAAAAAAAAAAAAACAGAAGAAATTTCTTATTTCTTCTCTCTCTCCTCTCACTCTCCTCTCCTCGCCAACACCACTGCAACCAACACCAGACCACACCAGTCGATCAGTTCAACCAACACCGCCACTGCGCCCATCGAGCCCATTCCCTTTCTCGATCTCCGGCGTAACCCTTCTTCTTCCTCATGGTCCTCTTCTTCTTCACCCTCGTCCTCTTCAGCAATGGGCAACCTAACCCCCTGCATCCTCGTTTTCCAGACCTTCGTCGGCATCGTTGGCCTCTGACTTCACTCTCAATTCGTTGGCCTACAGCCTCTGATTGAACCCAAAATCCCCGGCTTAGCTCAGAGGGACGACCAATTCAGTGATGGGGCTTCACCCATTTACACACTCTCTTCGCCCAATGGGTTTTGGTCCAAGCATCGCGACGATGTTAGCTACAATCAGCTCCAGAAGGTACTCAAATTGATTGGAAATTATTGAATATATGCTTGCCCAATGGGTTTGAGATTGGTATAGATCACTTTTGTGTGTTGTGTTTTGTTTGATGAGTTTATGGGTGATTAGAGTTTGAATTGGATCTTATAATTGGGTCCCCTTATAATTTGATGGAGGGGTTGTTGAGTTTCTGTAGTTGTTGTTGTTCATGTCGGGAATGACAGAGGCGATGTTGCATGTCAGGAATGACGGAGAGGTTGTTCATGTGGTTGTTGATGGTGTGGAGGTGGTGTTGCATGTCGGGAGTGACAGAGAGAATGGCGGGGTGGGATTGGAGCTGTGATTTGAGAGTGGAGGGCTGGCGGGGTTTGAGTTTCTGATCAATTGTGTATACAAGGGGGTCGGAGGAGAGAATGAGAGTGGTGGTGGCTAAGCCGTCGGCGGGGGTGAACTTGGACGAGCAGTTCGACAGGCTAAGTGAGGAGGTGCATGCTGTGATTCACCGTGGCCGTAATCGCTTAAGGCGGCGCCGGTGTTCTTTAAGGCCATGACGTAGCCGGAATGGCCCACTACTGAGATGATTTGAATCTTGATGATTCAAATCAGGGGAAGAACTTCGAAGAAGAAACCAAAAAAGAAGAAGAAGAAAGAAAGAAAGAAAGAAGAAAGAAAGAAATAAAGAAAGAAAAAAACTTTTGAGGGTAAATCGGTATTTTTGTCTTCATTAAGTGACTCACGTGCGTGGCACGTGCAAAATTTAACGATTCCGTGACGGAATTTAGTCGTAGGTACGATGTTGATACGAAAAAATTAATGAGTCCAGGTATCACATTGATAACTTTGTAAGTTCAGGTATCATTTTGACAGTCCTCACAATGTCCGGACACTGTTGGTGCATTTTTCCCTTACCAAACACAGGCAGTAGGTTTGAAGGACCAAAGGCTGGCTATGATATTCCAATCGCTCTTATTACGGACTTCATGCAGTCTCTTTTGGTCCAAGCTGTCGGTGATGTAGAATTTGAACAACCCTGCAATGTAATATAGTTTATGGAAAAGAAAGTAGCCAATAACATCAATGCGTTGCATATTTTAACGCATTGTAGGGGAGGTGTTTACTGTTAGATTTCTCATCTCTGGTAGGGTCGGTAGACCTGGAAATATATTTGTTGAGCAGGTCAAAATTCACTAAAGTCTTTGTTTCATATGAAAGACTGACTAAATTAATGATGAAGCAGCTTTGATTCTTGATCCTCCTCCTCTGTGTTTCAGAGAGTGGATTTTCTATACGATGAAGCATTTATCACCTTCTCAGTTTAACAAGTTGTTAGTCTTACTTTGGTTCATTTTGAAGGCACGTAATGATCAGCTATGGCAAGGTCAACAATGTCTCCCTCCAGAACTTTTACTCGGTGCACAAGTTTGGTTAGATAATCACTTGAGAGCCAAAACTCATGTTCCCAAACTGTGTCGCAACACTCGCATGCGCTCTACTTGGAAGAAGCCTCCACCTGGGTGGTTAAGTGTTTGCTTACATGGAGCTTTTAATCCTAACACAAGGTCAGGTGGTGTAGGGGTAGTTGTTAGAGATTGGCATGGTAATTTTCATTCGGGGACAGCCCGTAGTATTGCTCATGTTTCATCTCCAGCGCACATCGAAGCCATTGCTGGGCTTATAGCTTGTCGCCTTGTCCTTGATCATGGTCTCTCCCCTGTCAAGTTCGCGACAGATTCACTTCAGCTGGTGCAGGCAGTCTCGTCTCATTTGCAACCAAGACCTATTTATGAAGATGTGGCTGACTTGTTTATGCAATTACCAGGTTGTTCCTTCACTCACACCTACCGTGAAGGTAATGAAGCTGCTCGTGAGTTAGCTCGTTGGGCATTAGCGACACAACCTGGTGATATTTATTTTTCTTCCACTCCACCTATTCTTGAGGAAGTCATCTCTGCAGATCGATTGTAACTACTTTGGTTTATTTATCGTTTGTCTTAGAAAATAAAAAGAAGTAAGCAAATTATTATCATGTTTTTGGCCATCTTCTACTTTTCTATTTTCTGTTGTTGCTACGTACTTTCCTTTCCTTTCCTCTTCCCTTGTTGCTTCATCTGAATCTTACGAAAGTGGTTGACTGGTTCAGTAGAGCCTACACGGATAGAATCAAAGGGATGATTGGTGAAGTGATCAGATAAGCAAGTATTTGTTGACATTCCGCCCGGGGCCAACCCTCAGGGAGGCGTTTGGCAGGACAATGACAACGATCACACTGCAGGAAGAGCAATTTACACATCTCACAAGGCGCATTCATGTGTTCTTGATATCGATCGAACACCTTGGCTCTTTCAGAGTTCAGTCTTCAAAATCGTATTGCTTACTCATAATAATAATAAAGATCCTCAAATTTTTAAAGTGAGGATAGGTGTACCCAATTCCAATGAATCAGTTAAGTAAATAACTAAATACGGTACTCTAGAAAATAGGTTATGACACTCATAACAAGTGCTTAACATATAAATTAAAAGAAGGGCTAAATCAATACGGAAGTGCATCCTCATATCATGACCATTTTGTGAGGATAGTTATTCTTAGGAATTCAGTGTTCGTTGCATGATCTCATCGATTTTATTTTGATTGATTACCATGAATTTAACGTCTTTAAATAATTGTTACACTAGAACTTTCGTCGATGTCTCTCAAAGATTTGTATTGAATTGCATGACATTGAGGAAGTGGTTAAGGCACTTGGTATTTATATATCCAAAATTCCAAATTGTCTTTTCTCCCTGTACATGTAAGGCTTACTAAGGCTTACATGTTGAGCCTTACTAAGCCTTTTCCAAACTTCCTTACCAATATCCTTATCTTTTCTAGGAAGTAGTAGAGTGAAATTTCAAATGAATTTTCTTATGTTCACGTTTCTGAAGGAGCAAAGAGAAGTAAGTTGGGGTTGTGAAATAGAAAAAACAAAAAAATTCGAAACACTTCTGAGCCAAAATTATGTTGATTAGTTTGAAGGTTTAATGTAGGACAAGAATGGAGCATGTTTAGCTGGGGAAAAAGAAACTCGATTGCTGTGGATTCCGCGATGTCTGGGTATGCAGAAGTCAGTTGTAATGACATGTGTGAGGATCCTCATGGTGCATATTAGGTTTTATTTAGTGGAAAGCCGACTCTCATAGAAGCATCTCTTTATTGGATAAAATATGGGTCATTACTGACCACATCACACATTATCTTGTCAAAGAACCAAGGTTGCATTCTATATCTCCTATGAAATATGTTTGGTTCATATTTACATGGATCTATGAAATATTCAGCTTTGAGTCGTTGATCCATAGCTCTTAATCTCTGGATATATACTTACAACCTTTTGAAGAACCACCCATTGTGAATCCTCATCTTCCATAGTTTGAATTTACAAGCAGCAGCATACATAATCATGGATCTTCAATAGTGTCACGTGGAAGATGCTTCTTGATCTTTCATCAAAAATTTCAGCAGTCTATTCGTTGGAGAAATGAACCAGAAAAATCGAAAAGAAAAGAATATGGGGATTTGTAAAATTTGAATATGAGAAGTGTTTGTTAATTTGTGAAAAATTAGGCTGATAATGACTCCATTTTATGGATCTTTTGAAAGGATATCATCAAATAAGATAAGACACGTGGCGGATAAAATCTAATCCGTAATTTAGATAGTCACTTAGAATTCGGCACGTGCCACCAAAATCACATTCAAATTCAGAATAAGAAATCATATCTATATAACTCGACACGTGGCCAAAATACTTTCTCCATTATTTCATTGTTTGTCATATATGCCGACACAACACAACAAAGAAAATATAATCTGAAATAAAATTTTTATTAACTATTATTAAATGGTAAATATAATTATTAAATATTAAAATAAAAATAAAATTGAATTTTTTACTTCATTTAATTGAATTAACTTATTATTAACATAATATGCATAAACATTATACTCATATTATATTTCCATTCAAGAATAGTGAAAATAATAACCTCATATAACACTTCTTGTTGTAGATGAGAAAGAGTTCTATATGAATAGTGTTACAAAGAGGTGCCAAAATGAGGTTTGCACCCCCCCCCCCCCAATGGTACTTCATTGTTGGAGGTGCGCTTACGTCTTATGAGTCCAATCCCCAGTAATAAACGTACCCGGAGACTTCACAAATTTTCACTCAATCAGAAATTAATTTGCTCAATGATGTTCAATAAAAGAGACTTGCTTTCGCTGCTCTAAGGATATTGTAGTCAGTTATCAGTGGCAGAGAATTGCATTCGATTCATATTCATGTCAGGAAAGTCAAGGGTAAGGTTCATATTTCAGCGCGAATGGACAGAGCCACCCAATCTGCTATGTATCAGGGCAGTATTTGGCAAGTTCATATGATGAGGTTCTAAATGTTGGACAATAGCAGGATTGTAATTTGTAAGTGCACTGGGCTCTGGAACTTGGAAGATTTGAGGTTATGGAGGAAAACTCTTCTCTTGGTGAAGCATTTTATATATATACTAAAACAAATCAAATGTTACTCAAGGTATCCAAAATAACTACACACATCATTTACAGGATGAGCGAAAGATCAGATTATATATCAGTCAGAAGTGGTGCTTCAGCGTCGTCTGTAGAGCATGATTCAGGTTTAAGCTTGCAGGCATAACAAAGGGATATCACCTGAGCACATATTAACATGCTTGTCAGTAAAGAAAGGCAGAGATTGGAAGAGGAAAAACAAAAAAGAATCGTGAAGAGATAATGTAAGTGCTTAATTACCATGCATATGGATGCACATATTATGCTAAAACCTTTGCAGTCGAAAGGGGCACTGCTAGATAGAAACCATGCTATTTTATACAAGAAACAATTCATCCCATCAGTACTACAGTTAAAAAAGTCATCATCTACATATCAGTACTACAATTAACAACCACTAACATGTCAATGGACTCATGGCAACTGGAGATAGCAGGCTTGATATGGACTGCACACCAGCAATAAATCCTTGCACCTTTCCCTTCAATTAATAGAGAATATAGAAGGTGACGAAGTAATTGGGTTAAGAATGAAAGACCAAGTATGATATATAAGATTGCTTAAAAAATGAAAAACCAAAATCATTAGTCCACCAGATAGTTCAGTTTGCTAACCTGATCAGATAAGCTTGATGCTTTTGAAATAATTGCAAAAGTCTGCAATATCAGGAATTCAATCAATGAAAAAGTGGAAATACGGCAACTACACTTTATAGTACGATAAGTTTGATAGCAATTAATTGAACTTCCATCAAGAGAACTATGAAATTCAATATATCCAGAAGGATTACTAAAGTGTTGACTCGTTTTCCTCTAGCCATGATTAATAATCTCTTGTGGAATATAATAGAATTCCTTTATGGTTACTATTGAGGATATCAAACATGTACTTACGGAAGGTTTCACAAGGACGTAGATGACTCCAAATGAAGCACTTAAGTATGGTACCTGCATTATTCAAGAATAATGTAATCCCATTACAATGGATAACTTGAGGAGTTGAGGGATTGAGGAATAGTAATTTTGCTTTTGCCAACTGAAATATGAACATATATCAATTTCTTTCTGTTTTTGTTACTTTAACAAAAACAAAAACTGAAAAGATTGGAGGTAAATCTTTGGCATTTATCCCTAGAAATTAGTTTTCAGTTTATGCATACCCAAGAAGCCCAAGCCAAGCCATAGAGCACTGCCTGTACATTAAAAAGCAACATTAGATTTTTCTCTTTTTGTTGCCTCTCTTTTCCTTCTATAGGGTACAACTGAAGAAAATGACTTACATAAGCTATTGACGCACACAAGGATATGCATAGTATCACTTTCTCTCCAACTAATGGATTGATTAATGGAAGCACCAACATCTAGAAGAAAGCCATAGAAACAAACAGTTTATGCAGAAGAATAACAAAGGATTCCTTAATCCTCCAAACAGAAAAAGAAGTTAAATGCTTGCACATACTGCAATGCAAGTATGATAGCCATTCCTAAAAGAGTGGAGAAGATAATAAAAACTGACATTACAGCCCAGTACTACTACTATTTCTAAGCATGGTTGTCTGGTTCGGAAAAGAAGTTTAATGAGGAAGGTGGAATACTGAAAATGCTTTTAATTACAGATTCACAGATGGTAGATAAGAGCAGAGCACTCATAAGAAATTTCAGGAATATATTAATCATAGGAGTCAAAGAAGAAGCTGAATATGTGTACATAATCAAGTGAGAATCAATATGACATATCTTGCCCTTACTTATAGTATAAACTACGAAGAGTAAGAATTGTTCTCTGCATTTCAGCAATGTCAAAATACTACTTTGGGAGTAAATGAGAGGAATTTGGGAAACACTTTCGAAAAAAATATACCTGAGAGACAATTGAGCCTATTCCCACCATCATCAGGATCTCTGAGAATTGATTTTTGTCAAAACCAAAAGCTGCCTTCAGATAGTACTGTGCAACAATGCAAGTAATTATACTGTTATACATTTGTCTTCAAGTCTTTGGATGAAACAGCAAGCAAGATATATGATAAAGTGTTCGGGGCTTCACACCAAAACCAATTGGCAATAGTTGGAGAGGCCAAAGTCTCTTGTGAACACATTTGCAAGGTCACAATTTTTCAATGTGGGTTACTTCAGATTCTCACAATACATTTCACTGTCACAATACATTTCACCGAACATTTTAACTAATCACACAAAGGGCATTGGTATTGTAACATGCATAAATAGATTAAAGTCAATGCACTTTATGCATTGATATTGTAACATGCTAGGATAATTCCACCCCATCATCAGAACTTTAATACCGCTCTTCTACAGAATCAGTATAGCCTAAAAATCTCAAATTGATTAAAGTCGAAGGTATATCGTAGGTGGCCTATAGATCTCAATGTATAATACATAAACCCCTCCACAAGTATTGTTTCATTCAAGAGAAGCAAATTTGAATGGCATCAATGTTGTCAGGAAAGAATACCAATAATACAGTGCTGATGCCAGACATTCCCATCTCATAGAAGAAGGAAACCAAAGAAATGCTCCTCAATGTTGAACTGTAAAGTACAATAGCAGCTGTTTAGCAAACTATATAACTTTTTGATGCATAAATTTGCATGAAAGAATTAATCAGATTCTCTATCTCATTTAAATAAGTAGAGTCTTCTATGAAGACATAAAACGACAGTCACTAGAAGCCAGTACCTGCTCATAACTATTGTTGCAGCATCTCTCATTGAAACATAACGTTTATGAATAATCGCAACTCTCTTGGTCAGGCAAGACAAGTCTTGGTCCATTTGAGGGGCCAATTTTTTAGTTGTCTCAACCAAAAATATTTGCATATAAACTGGACAAAAGATCAGGAGTGCTATTGAAACCTGAAAACAACAAACCTCATTAATAAGATGAAATGAAATTTTGATGGACTTGAACTTTAAAGTTTCTAGTTATTTCACGAACTTACATAGAAAATGTACTTCTCGGGAAGAAAACGGGCCAGAACATTTCCCAACACATGCGATGCAGAGAAGAGACCTGTGATCCAACTAAATGCTGCAGCCCTATTATTTTCGCTGACAACATCTGCCTAAAAGAGGATAAAAGTGTCAGCACCACACATTTCCCGTTCATGGCTTTCAATCAGTGGAAATAAAACGTACCACATAAGCAACAGCGATGCAGAATATACTCCCCTGACTCAGAATATATGAAATTGTACGAAGCACATAATAAGCATACACAAATCCCTTGGACTGATTCCAGGCAAGTAATGCTGCAACCAGACCGCACCAAGTTATGACAGTCAAAAATGCACAGAATCACTGTGATTAATAAATAACATGGGGAATAAAAAAATCGATTTAATTTACAAGCATATATGACCTCATTTCTTAATGTCCTAGTTATAAGCAATTACAGTGAGGTGTTTATAAGTACTTGTCTTAAGTTTTTCTTTTAAGGCTAACCAGAAGTGCTAGATAATATACTACTCAAATATTCTGTTTCATTTCGAAGGAATAAATGTTCGAAATATATATCTGCATGAAACCTACCAAAAGGGAATATGGTTGTTGACACAGTAAGAAGGAGCACTGGTTTACGGCCATTCTCATCTGCGAGTTGACCAAGAATTGGTAACACCACCATCTTGAAAAGTCCAACAATCTACAGACACAGATTCATCCAAATACCTATTTTTAGATTGTTAAAAGATTGTTAAATCACAGAGAGTATATAATCATATCTCAGTTTATCATCATTGACATCATAATCCTCAGTTTATGTGTCAATTAGAATCATTAAAAGGAACACCATTCCGACACAATAATGTTTTAAATCATCCCACTACCTACATCCTTCACACATTCTTCCTTGAACAGAAATATTTATTGAATTAGTCCCATTCTTGAGTATCTAGGAATTTTAACGATCCAAAAAACGCTCTAATCCAAGTTAATAATAACATACACAAGCAAATATAAAGGCAACGCCAAGTGGAGCTATCAATCAGAAAGCTCCATTTAAAAGATGTACACTCAACTTTCAGGTAAACATTTAAGTACACATAGGATCAAACAGAGTTGTCGGGCATCAACCTTCCATGTTCAAACAACACCAAGCAGAATGAACATGAAAAGATCAAGCTTATATCATCTAAAAACGTAATGTTGCTGGTAACAATAAAATTAAAAAGAAAAAGTAGTAGTTATCTAAAAGAGCAGATGGACTGAAACATATGGTGACAGGAGAGAGAGAGAGAGAGAGAGAGAGAGTATGGTACGTGTTACCGTTTGTTGAATACCAGTGATATAGATAGGTTGAGAACAGGTGGAGTGGGCGGGGCAAAGAGCAGTAGTAGTAACATCAACAAGGACAGAAACGGTCATTTCTTCAGCGACCCAATGGAGACACAGAGGCAAGAGCAAGTGAAACAATGGCCTCATCTCTTTGAAACCACCATAACTAGTCTTCCAAGCCATGTATGTGATGATATCTACGTACTTGGTAATTAAGACAACAACCACGTTGTCCTTATCCCAATCAATGAATAACTCGGCTGAATTCCTTCTAGAACCAGATACTTATAGCGGGAGAAATGACTAGGGTTAACAACAGCAAGAAGGAAAGGTGGTTGGTTGACTGATTGGTGACGATGATGATATATGCTAAAAGCGGGAATGGAGTTAGTTGCGGGCATGGCATGAGACTTCACATGTTAGCGTGTGGGATGGACTTGCTTGCTCGTGTTTTATGGATTCTGCGGCGGTGCCCTGTCAGTAAAGTTATGCTGACTGGGTTGGGATGGGGCCGCCAGAAAATTAACCTCCCTATTCTTTCATCGGAAAAAAAAAAAAAAAAAATATTTTGATACGGTGATTTGGATTTCAAAGACCCAAATACAATACACATATTTTATAATTAAAATTCGGATTTGATGAAATCAACTTACTGATTTCTTGTGTTTAATTACGCAGATTCTAAATAACTAGGACACCCTAGTTATTTCAAACCTCATGCTCTTCGTCTTTCATAAGAGCTCGCTTTCTCCCCACACGTCTTCTCTAGGAATCGCAGAATTTGGGCTCCATTTGGTGTGAGATTTAGTGACGGTGGTCTCTCTTTCTTCTCTTAAATTGTTCGGTTATAGTTAGTATTATGTTTTCTCTATGTTTTGAGATAAAGAATCTATAAATAACTCCCGACCATGGAAATATTGCGCAGACTTGCTAATTTGCTATTACAGAAAAAGGTCTTGGTACCCATCACCACCACCATCCCTAATCAGTGATGTATACATATTTACATGCATGCATATTGAGGGTGGCCTGCATGCCCATAACCGTTACTTATCTAGACGGCCATTGAAAACAAATATCTTTAAAAATAAATAAATTGACAATGATGAGATTTCAGCTTAGATTTCCCCATTCAAAATTTTTTGAAAACAAATGTTTCGTAATGACATACTCATCTGAAATACTTACTCTTTGGGGATAGCAACGTTACCAAGGCTAAATAGTAAATGGGAATCTTTCCTTTTTTTTTTCTTTTTTCAAATTTACTAAAACGGTCAGCATCCAGTAATTGTACCCAAGGTTTTAAATATCGGTATTTTCATATCTATCGGTACTTTGAAAAAGGGAGATATCGGATATATCGGGGATACAGTGTAAGAAAATATCATTTTTGAAAAAAGTCAATTTATTAGAAATTTAGAACAACATATAAATACATATGAATGTAAACTTCATCTACATCCAAAAAGAGACTCTAGGCGGTTAAAAAGCCGCTCGCTGGTCTACGAAAATGCAATAATCAGACGAAGACATATGACCCATATAGTGCGAATTATAGTGATGAACATGATAGTTATAGATCTCTTTAGAGCTGCAGATTGTTTCTCCTATAAGGGGATAATAAGGATGAACCCAACTAGATGATTGATCATATACTTCTCCATATTGATTAAATCCATAAGCATCATAACCAAATTGATTCTTGGCTTCATGAGATTCATTTGAGATCCCACTGCGCTCTGTGCCTAAACTGATAGATTCAAAAATTAAGGCAATTGAAGAAACATCAGATGGGGTACTTTGATCATCAGTTGCACCTCTAGTCCTCCTCCCATATCGGGTCTTCTCTTGAGCACCATGACCAGCTGTTCTCACTCCGTGGTCTTCATCTTGGGTGGCATGATCAAAATTACCTTCACAGGTAAATTGGAATCCTCCATCCACAGAACATTGTCCATATTCATATCTTTCACCTCCACCACCTATTCCGCTTCCACCCTCTCCACCATTATCAGAACTATCTGGAGTTGCTGTACCACCCCACGCATCATCACTATCTGAATTATCTTCTGGGTTTTTAACAACTTCTTCTTATAAGACTCTCTCTACGTTGATTCCAGCATTAGTTGCAGTTTCTACAACTTGTGGAAGAGGTCTTCCAGCTTCATCATCGAGGTGTGCAGGCATAATCCAATCATGAAGTGGATCAATGCCATTATCAAGCGGCTCGCTTGCAACATGAAGTAGATCTATATAGTTGTTTTCATTGACCTCCAAATTATTATTCAAGTCTCCCACCAATAATTTCTATGGGAAATTGGTAGGAAATTTCTTTCCCTGATCAATTTGGGGCCCTTTGTATAGTTTTATAAACATTGCACTTAATAAAATAAAATCAATAAAAAAGTTGAATTACATTTAACTATTTAACCGTCTGTAGTTTGCTTCATATCATATATCACTTTCTATTTTTAATTATGTTGATCCACTAAAACAAGAGACAACTTCCAAAAAAAAATTCAGGTTTAAGACACAGACTACACAGTAGCTTCGTTATTCCTCACTTTTTCAAGATGCATAGCCAAAATTTAATACTCCGTACTCTGCACTCTCTTCTCATCATGTCATCCATATATGGTTCCTTGACTTCCTTCTTCAATGTCATTTGACCTCATTTGAATAATTGAACATTTATGACTTTATCTTCTTTTTATTATTCAACTACAGAGTCACAAACTACATACAGAGTTACAGAAATAGTCACAGACTACACAGTACCAAATCTCTCCTCACACAGATTTGCATTTAGACTTTTAGAGAATTACTTCTCACCCAAAATCGCCTTGAGGGTATTTATCTAATTCTCCTCACCTAGATTCGCCTTAAGCGGATTTTTTTCCTCACCTAGATTCACCTAGAGGGGATTTTCTACTCACCTAGATTCAACTTGAGGGGATTTCTCCTCACTCAAATTTGTCTTTAGGAAATCTCTCTTCACACAGATTTTCATTTAGAGAATTACTGAGTTTTTTATTTATTTTTACCTCAAATTTTACAGATATTTCTTCACTTTATCGGGATATATCGCAAATATCCAATATATCGGGGATATTTGACGATGTCGGAGAAATTTCGCAGAAACAGTGACAGATAAGATATTTACCCCCCTAGTTATATCGGTCCGTCAAAAAAAGGAGATATCGGGAGATATATCAAAAATATCGCAGAGATTTAGAACCTTGATTGTACCTCTACTACACTACTTAATTCTAAGGTCATAATTTCATGTGCTGACAAGGAGTTTCTGGGGCTTTACACCATTAGTAAGGCAGTGGAAGTAGTGTGGGGCGCAAGAATCATTCCTATCTGATTTAAACTAGAGCACCATAAGTGAACTTTTCCGTCAGTGCCTATGTTTAGGTACAAATATCTTCACCACAATAGACACTAGTCACATAACCTACTTTTGCAGCCATGTGGGTTCTAATGATAATGTAGCATGAGAATTGACATGGAACCACAGTGACACATACAAGGCATCTGAAATTGTGACCAATGCACTCGTGTCTAAATTGCAGGAAAGATTTTTGAACTGCTCCAACTCATAAAAATAAAAACCATAAATGGTTATCAAAATAAACTACAGACCAAACTGTTGTATGATACATAATTTAGTTTTCCTCTTTTATTATTCTGTAGACATGTATCTAGTAAAGCATTCAAAGTATCAGATCTTCGTCAGAACAACCTGGATGCAGACCAAAGTTCTCAAAAGCATACATACAGCTTGCAAGTGTCTTCCTAAGCACTGTGGCTCTTCGTTCTGCTGTATGCACCAAAAAAGCAAATCAATGTTGCTTACTCTCTAAGGTGGTTGGCAAAGCCTGCATAATATAACCAAAATATGTAACTAACAAGTATATGCAGGAGAAAATCCAAAGACTCGAGTCAAAAACTTGCTAGTCATTGTCAGACCAATACAAACACATCAACTTTTACCAACCATGCATATTGAGCAGGTGAGATTCTCGTAAAAACAGTCAGGTCATCAGAAATACATGCAGACATATATAGCTTGGTTCCCTTGGGAACATTGATGTGTCAACATATAACTTCCTGTAGTGGTAGACCAGCTCAATCCAGTGGTATAGGCAATTCAATAGAGGGAAGCAGCTAACCTAGAAATGTACGAAGTTGATACCACAGCATAGTCTACCGCTACCAGGTGTTAATGTACTAATACAAAATGTACTGCAGCCTATCCCTAGGCCCATTCAGAAACAGACCTACAGACTAGTGGACCAAGTCCATTTTTGCCAAGTCTGCAAGTCCCTTCTAGAATGAACTAAGCTAGTGCAATGCACTGTCTGTATCTTGATGAGGTTTCCAAGAAGCATACCTTCATCCAAGCAGAGCACAAACTTTTGAAGCTCTGTTAAAACTCTTAGGAACCATTGTCGTCGTCGTCGTTGTCGTTGTCATAGGGCTATAGATTGCCAAACCGAGGGAGCTTCCTCACCATTCTATCATAAATGGAAGAAGCTTCCGTTGAAACCAAGGATTGGGGGGAATGGATGTTGCGATTGTTGTTGGTGTCCTTTGAATTGATCCATCTCAACCCACCTTGGTTCTCATGCCTGCACTCCTGCCAACAAAAACATGTCTTGGCTGCCCCAGGCAGCCAATTCTACATCAAGCTCAACTTCATGAAGGCAGGGTGCAGGCATGGCCCATGCCCCTCACCGGGGCCGAGCTAACCCAAAACTTGCATCAGGCTGCTGTTGATGAGACTGTAGGAAAACAAGCAATAGACATGAGTACTACTTAAGAAGGCAGATATAATTCAAGCATATTTTCTCCAACATACTTTTATTTTTATCAAGATAAACTCTACTGCATACAAATTTACTATTTGTGATTCTACCTTGTACGATCAACTTTTCAGATTAAAGAAAAATTAAAATAGCTATGAAACAAATCCACACATCACATTTAGACCACTCATTTAATGGAGGTAGTTAGACTCATCTTTTCAAGACAACATAATGGCAGCTTCTTATAGAGGGTAAACAGATGATTGAAATGACAAAATGCCAAAGTAAGAAAATGAAGAAAATCACAGTAAACTCCAAACATTAAGGTAGAAGAATACCCACTACATGTTTTATTACACATGCCAGTCCTATATAACGAAGGATCAGCACATAATTATACAATCTGATGTGGCAGGCAAGTTCATCTAATTACTAGCATCAAATGCGATCACAAATGCATCAATAGGTTATTTGTCTTTTGATTTTCTTTTGTCATAATGGCCAATTTATAATTCATCAGCTTTATTCTTTCAGAATTCCCAAGTGAATTATTTTGAGGCATTTCAATGATTCATACATCAACCACTATAAAAGTTTACAATATATGCTTTTAACAAACGAAATAGTGAAAAAAGTTCTTGAGATGTTAAGCTCGTGTGTCAGACATGATTTAACTTAGAGAGATGCCAAGACACCTCTGGTGTGGTGTGATGCCAAAGGCCAGAGGGAAGCTGAAATTTTACAATTGTACTACACCACAATCGTAAAGCAGTACACAAATTCTCACAAAGACCCATCTGTACATTAGCTAGTTCACATGTGAACTCTGCGCATGTTAAAAGGGGAAGAAGAGACATTAAATTAAAAACTTTGTAGTGAAAAAATAAATAAATAAAAAATAATAATTAAAAAAAAAACTTAATGTAGCTATGGCACTATGGAGAGTTAGAAATCAGTAGAATTAATCAAGAACACATGCCTGCTGCTGATGTTGTGTAGTGTGCATTGCATAAAACTTAAGTTCATCCGAGTGGTCAGGTGGAGAGTTAATGAATGCAGGATGTAACAATTAAGTCAACTATCTTATATAAAAGTTTTGCACTATACATCCAAGTCATTACTATTATAATCAAGGGTATCTCCCAGGGAAATGTGTCATAGAGGGCCTTCTGTCCACTTCCCCCAAACAGGAATGCTCGCATAAACTAGCAATTTGAAACTTAAAAGCACTTCAACAAAAAACTAGCTAGGCTACTTTACTGACAGTAGAGAAGAGCTGCAGAATTGTCATACCTGTGAAAAAGGTTGGTGAACATGTTCATGAGGATGGATAAAGGGCATTCCAGGCCGCTGACAAGGATACTGGGAAGAATGCAGGTATATGCCAGATGTGGACCGTACACCAACATGATTAGGATTAAACGGTGTGATTATGGTCTCTGGATGACCATACCCAATACCAGCAGGGGGGGATTGTGCAACCCACGGCCCGGTTAAGTGTTGTGGAAGTGGGCGAGGTTGATGTTCAGTAGAAATCTGAGGCCCGTGGGTAGAACCAAGTTGAGGGAATTCAGTGTTATAATTCAATGCAGGAGTATACATGGGCTGGATGGTGTATGGTCCACCACTGAATCCGAACCCAGGATCAAATCTTTGCATGTACCTGAGGAAAATTTTTACTGTAAAACCTCTTGGCTAACTACAGAAATGCTGCAGACATTATATCTACCTCAAAGTTAAAAAAAAAAAAAAAAAAAAAAAAAAGAGCATTCCTACAATGACTAGGACATAACACAAACATTGAATACCATACCTGTCGTAACTTCTGTCATAATCTGGATCCTTCCTGTCAATCTCACGGTCCCTAAATATGGCTACCCTATTATTTGGTTTGTACCTCCCCACTGGCTCCTTCTCTGTCCTACTTCTAGAAGATGCTCTACTGCTACTTGTTGAATAATCAATTAAACCTCTACTAGAATGTAAATCAGAAACATCTGATTTATCTTCCACTTTTGACATCACCAAGGGAACATGTTGTGAAGTATCCTGCTGTCTTGGTTCACTTTCTGGTTTCCCACTTGTACTGCCACTAATATTATTAGCAGCATTAAATATTCGCGCACGGGCCCTGTTATACTCCTCCTTCCTCTCTTCCACACTTTTAGAACTGTTCCCCTTTGATGAATTTGAGTCTGCACTGTTGGCCATCTGTGACCGTTTCTGGGGCCTCTGTTTTATTGCAACTTTGGTGACACCACTTTCTTCTGACGGCAAACTAACAGGGATGTCTGCAAGCCGAATCAAAGGAAGTCGACACTCAGGAGTTTTGCGAACAATAATTCTGGAACCAGAGCCATCAGGCAAGTTATTATCTAACAAAACCATTGACTGAAGTGCATAATGCTGAGCTACACGGTGTGCAGCCAAGCGTAAATAAGAAGTGGGCAACTGCTGAAACTCCAGTTGCTGCTGAATAGGATCACGGATAAACTTTTCAACATCTTGCTCCATTCGTAAAACTGCACAGAGAAATGCAAATATTATTGTAAAGACAAATTACTGCACACAACCAAAAATATTATACAGCACTTGTGATAAAATGGACACGTCAAAAAGTATAGCACCATATACAACAAGTCATGTAGTCTATCATAAAATAAATAGGAAAAACACAATCCTAACTCACATCTCATCCACACAAGCATTAGCATAATTGGCACAATATTCAAATCAAAAGGAAACTAGCAAAGGCAAAAAGAGAAAAGTGTGTGTGTGAGAGAGAGAGAGTGAGACAGAGACAGACAGGTGTAAAGAGAGTTGGTTTTTATCCAGCTTGCGCTCTGCCCTTGTCTGAAATATCAAGGAATATTTTCATCCACATTTTAAGCCAAGTGGTATAGAGCGTGCAGATATTCAGAAAACCATAAAACATAACACTTTTGAAAACCCGAGAAAAGGCAAATGTCTCGAAATGGTAAGATTATACAATGATGTGATACAAGTCCTGATAAATGAAAACCATAAAAGATAATTGTCTAAGGACCCCAAGACTAGTTCCTTGGCCACTATATTGAGAATTTAACACAAAAGGTTATACAAATTTTCCCCCTGTCAATTTTAATCAGCACTACCCTCACTATGTGTGAATGAGATTCCACTTTAATTGACACAACAAACCGTCGTCCACCTTGCTTCAACCCTCATCACAAACTCACTTCAACTTTTATCCCACATAGAATTCAAAGTGAAATATCAGACTGCATAAGGTTCTATGTCAGCAATCACCATTCAAGCCTACCCTTCAAAATTGAGAAAGAAAGCCCCAGCTGTCTTGATGCGTGCATTATAGCATAAAAAATGAGGAATCATTCTAGGAACCATCCTAAACCTTATGACATCTTATCCCTTTTCAGCATGAAGTAAGAAAGCCCCAAACAATTTACACTGTTGCTTATTTCTTTTGCACATGTCTTGTTCCTAAAATATTCCACAACGAACATGCTTCTCAATAGATAACCTAAAAAGCAAGCAATACGACACCGGAAACAAGTTGAATCCTACCCATAAAAGATCCCAAAACAAACAAACACACTAGAACAACTTAACCAAAACGATACGCTGAAGGGTCAATTATGGTGGTGTAGGCAAGTACAGGTAAAACACAGATGCATATATACGTAACTACGAAAGTAGGTAAGAATTGAGGTGCAAGGTAAAAAGCATACTTGATAGGCGCTCCCGAGGGTTTTGCAAAGCCTCGCGAAGGAACTGGTCGACCTGATTGAGGGCGTCCTCAGAGAGCTTATCGCCACCAGCTCCATCAGAAACGGAGGAAACCAAAGACGACGCGTCGTTGAGGTCTTGCTGGGGATTGGTGTCCTTGTTGGAGGAGAGCATCAGGCGGCTCATAGCCTCGTCCACACCGGCGACCTCCCATGACTCCGGGGCTCCGAGATCGTCCGCCACAGAGCCCTCCATGGCCGATTAATCGCTCTCTCTCTCTCTCTCGCTCTCTCTCTCTCTCCTCTTTCTAGATACGAATTCGAAATCCGAAAAGGGCAATAATCGAGGCTAGGGTTTGAGGAAGGGATTCATCAGAGGACGTATGTGTCTCCCGAGGATGAAACCCCAACGAGAGTTTGGGGTTACGATTTCATGTGAATTTGGGGGTTATTTTAGGGTTTCGGAATGAAGAGAATTCCAGGCGAACAGAGAGAGAGAGAGGCGGAGAGAGGCAGAGAGAGATAGGGTTTGACGATGGATGGTGTGCTTTTGGTTTTGGGGGTGGGTGAGATTTTCTTTTTCACAAGCCACGTGGCTTTAAATTCCTTTCTTTCTTTCTTTCTTTTTTAAGGGCTTTCTTCTCCGATTTTCCCACTGCCAAAAAAAAAATTAAAACCCGCACTTTGGACCCTAGCGTGAAAATATTTGGTTGTGTGTGAAACAAAACCGAAGTTGTGCTCATTGATACCGTCTCTCTTAATAAATGTCAAATATTCGAAACAAATCAAAGAATATAAATGTACATGTATATCATGATATTACTAGCTGTTTGGTCAACTCTAGACTTCACCAAAGGAGGGCAACCAGCAGCCACAGCTGACCTTGGGCCAATTCTGTCACTTCGTTACTAGATTAACACATATCGTTTTGTTTGAACCTAAATTTGGCCAGGCTCATTTGGTAGACTAGTGGATTGGGGCCACATGACATAATGGATGATAGCGGCTAAATTGCTGCCATGTAATGAACGGCCCACGGTTGAATAGCCGCGCCATAACAAATGGAGAAAGCATTACGGCCCATGCCAATGAGCCGCGGCAAGGTGTAATGACAACTTAGGTGAACACGAGGACTTATGTCCATGAGTTTTGCAGTAGTAAAGTAATCTTTACACTGCAACCAATCAAGGGGGCTACAAAAGCAAGTCACATCATGGTTTGTAACCGAGAGGCCGTGAAATTGTCAACAACGCAGCCTTTCTAGCAACCAAAGTAAGCCGTACGAATGTCACCTCGACCCGAGTTTTGGTCAAGCTCTATTTAGACCAATTATTGAAGATTTAGGGGGGATGTTGAGTTTCAAAATTTTATTCAATAAAGTAGTCTTACTTAATACAAGTAGCTGATTTAATGAAAAAATTTCCATTTGGGGCAGGACCCCAAACAAACCTATCATCAACCTGACAACAACGAATGTTAATAAGAAAAATTGTTCTAACTGAAGAAGAATGGAACTTAGGACAATTTATCATTATTCCAAGAACCATTGTCAATATAATCTGACACTAAATCATCTATATTAATGGAATTTCTAGCATTGACATCAAGCAGATTAATAAGAGGAAAGTCATAAACCCAATTAAATGTCCAGAACTTAATATCCTTGCCATTGCCAATAATCCACCTCATGCCTTTGAGCATAATATTTCTTGAATCTAGAATCCCTTTCCAAGCTTCAGTTCTAGTTTGGGATTAATTCCTGAGCGACTTTTGAGCCAAGAAGTGCTTTTGAGCCTAGATTATGGTGTTTGGTAAAATTTTCTAAAGCTAATTTTGATCCAAAGCTCTTTTCCCAACCTGGGTTTTTGAGAAGCTACAAATTGTAGTTTTTGGAATTTGCTTATGTGAAACCAATTTGAAAAACATGGAGCAACTTTAATGAATTATGTCAAACTACCTATTATGTCCTCATCCTTTTCTAAAAATTACATTGAACAAGCTAACCCTTATCTTTCATCTTCATCAGGGCGAGCCCAACACATCGCGTTCTCCTCCTCCTCTATTTGCCTTCAAACACACATGGCTTCATTCATTGTAATCAGAACAAATGGCGAGGGAGGGCCTCTACTTCTCCTCCTTCTCAGAAACAAGTGAAAGAATCTCTATTTCTGATAGTCTTCTCCTCCTTCTCTCTCTAGGATCATTGAACTATTCAAGCATCAATCATCCTCAGCATCAATCGTCTCCACATTCTAAAAGGTAAAACCTCATCTATTTGCTAAATTTTGGGCTAGATTCACAAAGGGGTTCCATTGGTAGAAAATAAAAAAAATCTAGTCAATTGTTTCCATTGTGCAATCATTTATTAGTTGTTTGGTTTTCTGAAAAGAAAAGAAATCATGAAGTACCATTAATTTATAGACTTGGCGCTTTGTACTGAAGTAGTCTTTTGATCTACTAGAACCTCAAGGGAGGCCGTTCTATTTGAGGGAATCTTGTAGAAGATTTGCTAAGGATTAAGGATGCTTTGGTTTAAATAATGATGATTGTGTGTGTGTGTGTGGTTTGATTTATTGATAATCATTGTTCTCCGACCTCTTGATGCATGTTTTGAATTCTATTTATGTTTATTTTTGTTTAGAATTGGTTGATTAGTACTAATCACAACTGTAACGTCCCGTTTACTAGTCATTTGGACGGTAAACGACAACTACTTTCACTTTTTACTTTGTTTCGATACTTTTTTTTTTTTTTTTTTTTAAACAAGGGCCGGTGTGGCTGCCCTTAGGCCTTCATAAATGAAACCGACGAATACAAGGGGGGGACATTGAGCCTAAACCCCATATTACAATCTGCACCAAGAGTACATCCAGAAAAGAAATCCTTAGACGACTCTACTAAACAATTGTATTCCAATCCACACCAACTAGCAAAGAACGCGCTCCAGACGGTTCTATTTGCTTCCCAGCGGTGACACAACGGAAAGATCACTTGATCTGTAACTTTAATACAGCAAAGCATAATGTCACTTCTCCCAGCTTTCCTATCATGTTGCCACTGGAATCTACATCCAGTGGCACGAAGTCTCACCCTGCCACTAGGAGGCAGCGACCATTTGACAACGCAAGGAACTCGCCGCCTACCTAGAGCAGACAAGGCACTTTGAGTGCACCCACATGCAAAAAGCCCGACTATCCCTACACAACGATTATAGGGACTTATTGCTCGCAAAATGCGCAAAACAACCCACAAACTGCAAACAACTAAACAAACAAAGCAACAATTGGAAACAAAACGAACAGAAATTAAAAAAGCAGCAGCACCAAAGCCCAACCGCCCCCAAGGAGCACCACGCCGCCGGCATCAACCTTGCACCGCCGCACCACCACGACACCCAAACCACTCATCAACCAGATCGACGCTCGAAACCAGAACCATAAACGAGCTAAGCCCACGCCGGACTCAACACTGCCCTGAGATCGAGATCTCAGCCACCGCCCCCCAGCCCCCAGATGCCGCAGAGCCACCACGAAACGCCGCCGGCAATCCGTGTCCCAAAGCCACTCCAAATGCCCCAGAGACACCACAGTGTCACTCCTGCAGACCCACGACCAAGATCCGGAAGGGACAGATCGACATGGATCCTCCCAAACCCCGATCGGACCAACATTCTCCCACCGTGGGCCACGCTTCCGCTCATAAGACTCGCTGTACTCCCAAACCAACATCCTCTCCCGGACCGGAACGCAGCGGCAAGAGCACCGCCGGCGTTCGGCCGGGAGAGATCGCACTCGCACTTTTCTCTTCTTTCTGGCGCGTTCCCTTGCCACTACCAGCTATTTTATTTTACCACACTGTTTCGATACTTTTAGTGGCCCTAAAAGTTGACTTTTTGTTTGGGTCAAAATTTGAGTAAATGTTCTTCATGACAGTCGTAGAAGACGTTAAACCGAGCGCGTGTATATGTAGTTCGTAAAAATCGGAGTTCGTATGAGAAAGTTATGGCTAAGATACTAAAGTTATTGTTCATGGTAACTTTCTATATATATAGAAAGTTACTGTAGTAGGTCAGAACCTACCCAGATAACTCTTTCTCTCTCCCCGATTCTCTCTCCCTCTCCGACCTCTTCACCTTCTTCCGGTCATAACTCCTCCATCCGGTGACTGATTTTGATGCATAAGGTGTTGTTGGAAAGCTCTCTTCCTTCTCTTCATTTCTGTGTTCGTTTGGTAGCTTAATTTGAACTGTGGAAGGTGCAGCAATGAGAAGAAGAGGACGGTCACTGTAGCATATTGAGGTCAACGCCGGCTTCTCCCAATTCCGGCCACCAGACGACAAACCTTAGTCCTTTGGAAGCGCCTTGAGACGTAGATGATGCTCCCCAAGTATTTTGCAGCGATTTGAAGCGTGGAGGAAGAATCGACGGTTTGATGTTTGGGGTCACTAATCACAAATTGGGTTCAACTTTTTCCTTAATTGTTGAGGTACTTCTACTCATTTTATGACTTTGTCTCAGTTGAGAAAGTTGTTGGGTCTGTTGAGTAGGTGCTACTACCAAATTTTGGTGGCCATTGGAGCTGGTGGCGGCGACGGTGGCGGCGGTGTGTAGGGCAGCTTTTTACTTGCGATTTTTGGCTAGTTAAATCCTACAAATGTTGTAGAACTTATATTTGAAGTTTGGTGAAGTTTGGATGGGTGTTGAAGTGGATTGAAGGAGTTGAGATTATGGGATTTGGGATTGAATTTTAATTATTGTAAAATTACTTCCGTCCGGTAATTATTTATGTACGAATAATTGTGTACAGGACGAGGTACCGACCTATCGCTCGACGAGGATCCTTATGCTTGGATACCACACTAGCCGTATACTGTGAGTGGACTTTTGTTTCTAAATAATGATGCATGCAATTGTTTTTCCTGAAATAAGTATTTATTAAATTAATTATCATATCATTATAATTCACTTTCGGGAAATTGATATTGAGTTTGGATTTAAGTATTCTTTACCATATTGATTGGAATTTTGAATTGAAGTTTGTTATGCTCGATTTTGAATTTGTGACTTGTATTGAATTTCGATGAAGTATTTTCCGGAATGATTTATATTTTCATTCGTTGATTCTGAGATTTCTGAAAGGTTTTCGAAAATCCCATTTTCAAGAGAAATTTACTGATCTATTATTTCTAGCCTATTTATTTATGAATTCGAGATTATTTTAGCGTGCGGGGCCACTTCGTTGGAATATGTATTTTTTTCTTGTGAGATATTGAGGAAGCCTTACTGATTTTCGATTTTCATATGATTTTAACCCACCATACCTGGGTCGTCATATTTATTGCTAGCTAACCTATTAGTACTCTTCCCCGCTTACTATGTGTTTATGGGTGAATAGAGTAAAGCATGAGATGCTCAAGAGTGTGGGACACTCCGACCCGAGCCTGGGAGGCTCCCTTTTTATCATATGGTGATAACTCTTTCCCCATACTCTTTATTTATCTTTGACTAGTGGGGCTAGTTCTGTTTTCACTTATCCAGCGGGGCTGGCTTGGTTTTACGGGATACTTGATTTTAAGATAATTGTCTTTACCCTGTTGCATGCATCAGTTTTTAATGAAATAAACGTGGGAAAGTATAAACTCCTTTTATCTTTTCAATTAATTATTTTTGTCCACTCACGCTAATGTTTTTATCTACTTTCCCCTGGGCCATTCGGTTTCAAATGCCTAGTCTGTAGAGTAACTGGTTTGGCATAGCATTTGATGCAGTTGTTTTCACACTGTAGGTTAGTCGTTGAACCTACTTGTATTATGAATTCTTATTATTCTTTAGATTGCTCTGATAACCTGTGGGACAAATATTGTAAAGTTTGGGTTATGTTGTATTGTTCGGATTTTAGTTATAAATTGTGGAGTTGTTGGGTTTTGGGGAGCAGGGTGGCTCCAGGAGATTATGGATGATTTGTTAGAAGAGTGAATGTGTTTTTACAGGTTTTTGGGTAGTCCATTTTAGAGGTGACACTGCCGAATTTTTGATAGAGTAATTCCTAAGGTGAGCCCCACAGGGTCACCTAGGATTTCAGGGTGAAATTTAGGGCGGATCCTGTCAACTATTAGAAAAACATAAAAAAATAGTTCAAATATTTCTTTAGCGAGTTAGGAAAGTAGCATCTGTGCCCAACTGAATAAGCAATTAATTTATGTAAAACTTGCAAGCGTAGGATTAATTAAGTTTTATTGATTGTGATTGATTGTTCTGTGCAAGCATCAGATTAAAGAATGGAGAAGAAAAAAGTCGGGCATATGCTCTTCTACTTGTTTTTGGCATATTTACTATGCAATTGATTGTAACTATTAAATATGTAGTTCTAAGTTATTTTTTTTTTTTTTCTGTTTTTTTCTTTCTTTCTTTCACATCAAACAAAACATATGGGAAAGAAGAAATCCACTAGTAGTGATCGAAACAGAGGGAACTGAAAAATCAAAAGTTGAAAACAAAGCATAGGCTGTTCTTTGTTAAGTTTGCTTGCTGTTCTTTGTTACTGATGGTGCTTTCTTTTTATTAATGGTGGTACTATCTTTATTAATGATACTTCATATATTCTACCTTGTGGAAACTGGTCTTTGTTAATAGATTGATTACTTGTGCTTGTTTGTTGATGTTAATGTCATGGGTGCGGCTATTGCCACCCTATCATTTTCTTTGTTCACCCTATTTGCTCAATTATTAAATTTACTTATTTAACTCATTTCCCTTTCCAAGAATATCCTTATATGACATATTCAATTAGAAAATAAATATTTTTAATAAAAATCTGTTATTTAATTTATACTCATAAAAAATTAAAATTGATCAAAATTTCCTTAAAAAATCATAATTTAATTTACTCCTATTTTTTTAATTTTTTCTTTCAATTTCAATGTTTTTTTTAATCAGGAATTTCAATGTTCTCTATTTCAATCTATGTAAAAAGATTAGTAAATTTACAACAATAATCAATGAAGAAGAGATTGATTTTTTTTTCTTCGTGTTTTAAATTTTTACTTTCGGTGTTCACAAAGAATTTTGCAAAGATTTTGATGAAGTTAAAGGTAATGGTTTTGTGAATTGAATAACGAATTAACGATGAGGAGGCAAACAAAAGACAAAAAAATAGTAATAAATTCCAATTTGGGTTGAGAAGATAAATATTAAGGGTAAAGCTATGGTATGTTAACATTTCTCATACATCAACTATTTTTACCCCTCTAAGGACTCATATTATCACTTTGAGGACTAATATTACTATTTTCAGGACTCATATGGTAAATTAAGAAAATTTACCACTTTAAGGACTCATGTTATCACTTTGAGGACTAATATTACTATTTTGAGGACTCATGTGGTAACTAAGAAAATTTACCAGTTTAAGGACTCATGTTACTACTTTGAGAACTAATATTACTATTTTGAGGACTCATTTTACCACTTTTAAGGCAATTGTATGCATGTCATACGTTAACACATTGTAGAATTTTCTAAAGATTAATGTTATCCAATAAGAAATTAAGTAGTTTTTGTATTTAATTAATTACTTATATATTTATTTTTTTTCTTACATATTTGGATTTTAGAAAATTAGTGTACTTCTTAGTCATTTTGCACTTGGATAATATAGTCTTTCAATAATTCGAATGTTTGTAGGGTGAACAAAAAAAATGGTAGGGTGGCAATAGCCGCACCCTTATGTCATTTATATGTTCAAATTTAATGAGATAGTAATACATTGCAGGTTTGTTCTCTAAAGTATGGAAACTTCCTAGATTTGAAGAGATAGAGGACAATGCCGATGAAGGAGATGATCCAGGAAGACGAGAAATTTAGGTGTTAAGAAATACAATTGCACAAAGTCTAGTGAATGCATCTACTTAGCATTTAATTACAAATTTGAATTGATTTTAATTGTTCCCGTTGAACTATGGACGAGAACCTTTTTCTGGACTTATGTAAAACATAATATGTATATTAAAGATTTAAGATAAATATTGTATTTGATCCAAACAATATATAACCAAACAAATTACAAAAAACATAAAACTACTTAAAAAATTTGTATAAAAAATTTGTACAGTTAATATACACATTTTTTTAATAAAAGCGATGCATTGATAATTTGAACTAGTGTACAAAAACAATACATGAGAAATTTTTTAATTTAGGATGGTTACATAAGTAGAAAACAAAATTATGTATTTTTGTAGCATTTTTTAGCATGTATGACCATTTTGATAATTATACACAACCAAAGCACTTTTTACTTATGACAGGACCCGCCCCGCATTTCATCCTGAAATCCAAGGTGGCCCTGTAGGGCCCACCTTAGGAATAACTTTACCGAAAATACGAGGAGTCACCCCTAAAATGGATTACCCAAAACCTGTAGAAACACATTTACACTTCTAATAAGTCATCCTTATTCTTCTGGAGCCGCCCTACTCCCCAAATCACAACAACTCCACAATTAACCACTGATAACTTGAACCATACAACATAAACCAAATACACAAGTGCAACTCCCAAACTTTACAACATTTGTCCCACAAGTTATCAGAGCAATCTAAAAGAGAAAAAGAATTCATAATACAAGTAGGTTCAACGATTAACCTACAATATGAAAATAACTGCAGCAGATGCTATGCCCCGAATCCTACTATGCCGAACCAGTTACTTTGCATACTGGGCATTTGAAACTGAATTACCCAAGGGAAAGTAAGTAAAAATAAAATGTTAGCGTGAGTGGACAAAAATAAATAATTGTAAAGAAGAGGGAGTTTATACTTTCGCACATTTATTCCTTTATAAAAAAAATCCAATGCATGCAACATTTGTAAAACACATTTCTTTCAGCTCGAAAACTTGTGAGAACATACTAGCCCCGCTGATTAAACAAAATCGGACTAGCCCCACTAATCAAGTAACAACAGAGTATGGGGAAGAAGTCATCACCATACGAGTAAATGAGGCTCCCAGGTTCGGGTCGAGTGTCCCACACTCTTGAGCATCCCATGCTCTGCTCAACTCACCCGCAAACACATAGTAAGCGGGGAGGAGTACTAATAAGCTAGATAGCAATAAAATAATACGACCCAGGTATGGTGGGTTAAAATCATACGAAACCGAAAATCAATAAGGCTTCCCCAATATCTCACAAGAAAAATACATATTCCAACGACGTGACCCCGCTGTGACGTCCCGAACCCGAATTCACCGGTTTACTAGTCATTTGGACGGTAAACAACTTTTACTTTCACTTTTACTGTCGTTTCAATGCTTTTAGGGGGCCCTAAAAGTTGACTTTTTGTTCGGATCAAAATTTGAGAAAATTTCCTTCATGAAAGTTGTAGAGGACGTTAAACCGAGCGCGTGCATATGTGGTACGTAAAAATCGGAGTTCGTATGCGAAAGTTATAAGCGAAATACTAAAGTTACTGTTCATGTGGTAAGTTTCTATAAATAGCCAAGTTACTGTGGTAAGTTTCCATTTTTGGAAACCTACTGGTCTTTTCTCTCTCCTCTCCCCCGACCTTTTCTTCCTCTTCGGCCCGATTCTTCCTCCTCTGATTTCTTCCTCCTCCGACCACCCCACGATGGAATCCGGGCATCAGTTGGCTCGCCTCTTCACCCTTGTCACGTCTGTGGTGGTGTTTTGCAGCTATTTGGCCGGAAGAGCTCGATTTGGAGCTGTGAAGGTTACTGTAGCAAATCGGGATTTCAGTCGATTTCCGGCGATTCCGGCCGTCTCCGGCCACCAAATTGGCGTCGAAGGTTCTGTTTTTGACATAGATCATTTCCCCTAAGGTCTTTCATTTCAATTTGCAGTGTAGAGGTTGAATTAACAATTTCAATTTCTAGGGTTCTTGGAGTTTTCTGGAAAAATTTCACCGGCCTAATTGGAGCTCTTCCAGGTAAAATTGGAACTTGTTGTAGTTGAGAAAGAGGTTGGGTTTGTTGAGTAGATGGTGCTGCCAAATTTTGGTGGCCATCGGAGGTGGTTGCCACGCGCTGCCACTGTGGGTGGCGCGTGGAGGCGTGTTGGGCTGTGTTTTAATTCCAGTTTGTAGCCCATTAAATCCTATAAATATTGTAGAGCTTGTATATGAAATTTGGTGAATTTTGGAGAAGCTTGGAATTTATTATGAATTTTTGAAGTTTAGGGTTTCGATTATCGAATTACGAGAATCCGGCCGTCGGATATCTCTCGGTTCTGCCTTGGAACCTTTAAATTAACGAAATGGTATTAGTGGTATAATTTGGGTTGCTTCCGAGGAGAAGTGGAGATGTATTTATGAGGATTTGATTTTGAGAATCATATTTAATTGTTGAATAGTTATTCACGGAAAATAATTGTGTACAGGGCGACGTACCGAGCTATTGCTCGACGAAGGAACTCGTATGCATGGTCGCCTAAATAGTACTGTGAGTGGACATTTATTTTAAATTAATTGTGCATGCAGTATATTAGCATTTTCCGGTTGAGATTTAATTTATAATTTGAATTATTGAGTTTTATGGTTTTATGAGATTTAGTTTATCGAGATTTATTTATGAATTACGAGATTGGTATTGAAATTCCTTCCCGAGGGCTTTTAGTAGATTTTTGAGATAGTCATTCATGAGTTATTGAGTTGAGGAATGATTTTCGGGAAGTGACTGATTCAGAAAATATTATGAGAATTTTGGATTTTGAATATCGGTTTTTATGAGGATTCACGAGTATGAATGTTTCATCGAATATTTGAGCATGATTGATTTATCGAGATTTATTGAGCTTTGAGCTCCGTACTTATCAGCTTTGAAGTTAGATTGAGTTTTCTTTCCGAAAGCATTTATTGATTTACAGAGTATTTGATTTTATGCTTTCGAGGATTTATTGAGATTTCGAGGTTATTTTCAGTTTCTTGAGGAGGCTATTCAGTTTATTAAGGAGGCCAGTTTTGGCGCATGCGTATCTTACCTAGTTGGCAGTCCATTCTAGGTAATAGTCTGGTTGGCAGTCCCTTCCAGACTACAGCTCGGTTGGCAGTCCCATCCGATGCGTCACCTGGTTGGTAGTCCATTCCAGATGACATGAGGTGGTTAGTCGGCAGTCCCGTCTACTACTTGTGGCTAGTTGGCAGTCCCTTCTATCCACCGCCTCCTATTCCGGTTGGCAGTCCATTCCGTTGCGTCATCTGGGTGGCAGTCCCTCCTAGATGGCATGAGATGACTAGACAGCAGTCCTTTCTAGTCATCAAACGAGCCTCATGAAAATGATGTTTTTATAAGGATTGAGGATGAGATTTTAAGAGATTTCAAGATGTACTTGTTATGTGATTGAGATTTCAGTAAAGAGGATGATTAAGAGTGTTTTCAAGATTGTTACTGCATGCCAGATTTTAGAGAATAACTTGGGAAAGCATTAAGTTTTACTTATACATTTGAAAGTACTTATTTTTCGTCCACTCACTCTAACGAATTTTAAATGTTTTTCCCTAGGCCCTTCGGTTTTAAATGCCCAATTTGCAGGCCAGTTTAGCTTGAGGTCGAGCGTACTTGGGGTTGAGGCATAGCTGTCATAGCTTCCGCATTATAAAAGCATCGGTCATTTATCTTGTTTTCTATTCTCTTGTACGCCTGTACATTAGATTGCTCTGATAACCTATGAGATTAATATTCTTAAGTTTCAGAATTGTTTTGTGACATGGGAGATGTTGTGATATAGGGAGCAGGGTGGCTCCAGGAGAATAAGGGTGGATGATTTTGAAGTGAAAATGTTTTTCTACAGGTTTTGGGTTGTCCATTTTTAGGGGAAGTTCTGTCAAATTTTTGATAGAATTTCTTCTAAAGTGGGCCCCGCAGGGCCTCTTCGGATTTCAGGGTGAAATCCGGGGCGGGTCCTGTCACCCGCACTCCAGAATATTCACAAATTCATAAACCAATATGCGAGATTAAAATAAATCCATGAATCTTAATGAAAATCTCATTTTCGAAGATCTTTTGGGAAACTCAAAGTCGACTAATGAAAACAATATTTCATTCCGGAAATCATCTGGGAAAATAATTTGTTAAAAAATCAACATAAATCATAAATTCAATTCCGAGCATAATAAATTCATATCTGAAGTCATGATGGAAAACCAATCAATAAATCAAAGTAAATCCGAAACTAATTCATTTATGAAATTAATTTATAATCCGTGATCAAAATATAGATATACTCGATAATTGAATCGATAAATGAGTAAATCAATAATTCAGAAAATACTTTGCATGCATCATTAAAATCAAAGGTTCACTCATAGTATACGGCTAACGTGGTGCCCAAGAGTAAGGATCCTCGTCAAGTGATGGGCCGGTATCTCGTCCTGTACACAATTATATTTCGTAAACAACAATTCGATAAATAAATACGATTCTAAAACGAAACCCAAAAAACCCCACGTAAACCAACATCTCCATTTGTTTCTGAATTCAAGCCAAACTTGACCATTAATATCAATCCGTCGAATAAAATATTCCATATCGGAAATAAGGGAAATCCGAAGGTCGGATTCTCACAAATCAACATCCGAAACTCCAAACTTCAAAAATTCACCATCAATGTCAAACTTCTCCAAAATCACTTATTCAACCTCTACAACAAATATAGGATTTAATTGGTTGAAAAATCGAAATTAAAAAGCTGCCCTACACGCCGTCGCCGCCACCGCCACCAGCTCCAATGGCCACCAAACTTTGGTAACAGCTTCGTCTCTACCATCCAAACAACTTTCTCAACTACAACAATTTCAGAAAGTGGCCGGAAGTATCTCAACAATTAAGGAGAAGCTTGAACCCGATTCGTGAATCGTGACCCAAAACTTCCCGCCTTCAGTTCTTCCTCCATGTCTTGATTCTCTGCACGATCTTTGAGGAGGATAATCTCGGTCTCGAGGCGCTCCTAATGGACTTGGTCTGACAGTTTTTGGTGGCCGGAGTTGGGAGATCGACGTGTTGACTCAAAACGGGGCCGTGGAGTTCTCGGCTATCTCCCGCCATTTTCCAGACAAGGCACAGTGTTCCACAGCCACATACGAGTCGAGGATGAGGAGAGGAACTGATCGATGGTCGTAGCTCGTCCCTAGGTGGCCGGATGAGAGAGATGGCCGGAGTTGCAGAGGAGAGAGAGAGAGAGAGAGAGAAATGAAAGTTATCGAGCTCCACAGTAAAAATTCAAATTTATACTACTTACCATCTATAGTAACTTTCATATTTCTCTTATAACTTCCGTATACTAACTCCGATTTTTACATACCACATATGCACGCGCTCAATTTAACGTCCTCTACGACTTTCATGAAGAACATTTTCTCAAATTTTGTCTTGAACAAAAAGTCAACTTTTAGGGCCACTAAAAGTATCGAAACAAAGTAAAAAGTGAAAATAGTTGTCATTTACCGTCCAAATGACTAGTAAACATGTAAATTGAGATACAAGACGTTGCAACTTGCCACTTACCAAACACTCAGAAATTATTTTTCGTTGTCACAACACTTCTAAAAATAGTTTACCAAACACCTCAGCTGCTTCTTATCACAGCAAATCCAAAAGTTATTCTTCTCACAGCACAGCAATCCTAAACTGGGTCAAAGAGTGATTAGCTTGCTTGGGAGCATCAAATAAAGAATGTTTGAGAATATACTTTTTCCTAACAATATCAACCCACCAATTATCACTGTCAGTGAGAATTTTCCAACCTAATCTGTCTAAAGCCACATTGTTAAAAAAAGAAATAGGCCTAATACCAAGGCCACCAAAAGATTTAGGAAGGCAAACTTGGTTCCAAGCAATAGGAGGGGAATTAGCAGAGCTTCCCCAAAAGAAATTTCTCATATTTTTTGTCAATAGCCTTAGCAACTGGAACAAGGCATTTGAAGCAAGAGAAAACATGATTCGGAATAGCCGAAATATTAGACTGAAGTAAAGTACGTTTTCCAACTCTAGAAAGAGTGGAGCTTTTCCAATTTGGAAATTTTAATAAAAAGCTCCTTAGAGTTGGAGGGATCCTTTCAAAAAAAAATAATAGTGTATTCCCAGGTATTTATCTATAGTAGACTTGTGCTGAATACTAAGAATATCAGAAATTTGACTCTTTACAGAGACATTAATGTTAGGAGATAAGTAAATAGAGGATTTATCTAAGTTAAGCTGTTGTCCAGAGCAAGCAGGAAAATTAACAAGGATTCTGTTGATATTCTAGCTACAGCAGGAGAGGCACTGCCACAAATTAAATAGTCATCAGCGAAAAACATATTAGCAACACGAGATCCTTTGGGGAGGAAAGTAGCCTAATGTGATTCTTAGGACTAGCAGCAGCAATGTTTAGGTTTCTAATTAAAGGTTGCGTGCACAAAATAAAAATGTACAGGGAATTAGATCTCCCTGATGGATATCTCTAGAGGGCCTAAAATGGCCTTTAGGCTTTCCATTTATAAGAATAGAGAAAGAGGCTGAAGTAATGCATTCTATAACAAGAGAGATCCATTTAGAGTGAAAACCAAATTTGGACAGTGTGTTACTAATAAAAAAAGGTCCAATTTAGAAAGTCATAAGCTTTCTCAAGATTTATCTTGACATCCATGACTCCAAGCTTGGCCTTGATGATGTCGCTTTTGGGAAGCGACCAATTTAACCCTGAAATGTCATTAGTAGTATAAAGTAAATAGGGATCGTTCTATTCCGGGGATTGAGGGTACACCTGTCATTATCAAACAATTAAACAATTAAAATTAAAACAAAGTATAATATTTACAAAAATATAACAAAATATATACATATTTACGAAAAAGGGGGGATTTTTGGTTTTTGGTTTTCTATTTTCGAAAATAAAATCTAAGTTAACAAAACAATTAAAATGCAAAAACATAAAAACACAAATGGGATGTGAGAACAAGGATCAAAGTCGAAACTCATGGTTAAAATTAATTCAAGTTCATCATTGTTCATCATAGTCATGCAAGAGGAGTTGATCATGTGAAACGTTCAAAGCAAACACTTTCCCATCTTTTACTTTCAATGCTAATTAATCTAAGTGAAAGCACATAGACTAATCCTATCAAACATGCATTCAAGCCCTAGAAAGCTAGTCAATCATACATATTTAACGCAATAAGCATCTAGAAAGGCTATCAACTCAAATGTGCAACTTAGTATGAGAAAGTCCACCTAATTGCAATCTTCTTTGATTAAATTCGGTTTTTGTACAAAACCTTTACTACTTATTGATTCAAGAACACAAAACCAAAAAGTTGATTCATGTTCTCGAATTCGTAGCAACATTCACATAAAAACCCTAAATGTTTCGAACCATTCAAGATTATCATACAAAAGATTTCTATCATGCAAATTTAATCAAACACTCACACAAAAGCAACCATAAATCGCAATATATGAATCTAAAAATTAACAATTAATCATAAAATTTCAGAAAACAATACTTGTTCAAACATATGTGTCAACTAAGGCATAACCAACGAAAATTACAAAGCAAAGGGTACAAGGAGAATCGGATTACACCGTGATGAAGATGAGATGAATGAAGTGATGAATGGTCTCTTGAATTTCGAAAGCAATCTTCAAGGATGGTGATGGATGATGTGCACGGCTTGTCCTCTTCTTCCTTGGCCTTGCTTGAACTTCGTGGTTGCCCTAGAGGATGGAGAAGAACACGGCTAGGCTAGAGAGAGTTTTCTGATTTTTTTCTCAAAGTGTAAACGCAAAAGTGGGAACTCCATGACGTTGAGAAGAGGGGAGATTATATAGGGGACGGCCCCTAGGTCTCCAATCCGTCCAAAACCCTAGAAAAGCTCACGGCTATTGCTTGCTTCCTCCACATAATTTCCTCCAATGAATTCTTGCCACATAAGCCCTATAAGGTGGTGCAACCAATCACAAAATTCCAATATTAATTCCCTAAATAATTCTTGCCGAAATATATAGATAATTTCTGATTTTCTACACCAATTTCGGCAACAATATATTTAGAGATTAAAGGGGGATGAATCTAGACTCCTTTTAGAGCTTTTTGTGTTCAACACATATTCTCTTTCCTTTAAAAGCTCCCTAAGAAATCTCCACGAAATCTCTTTTATTTTCTGATTTTTCCTCACGGCAAAACCCTAATTTCTCTCTTCATTATCTCTTGGCCGAATTCTCTAGGGTTTGCACGGCAATCCCTCCTTTTTCTCTTGGCTTGGACGGCTAGGAGTCTTCTAGGGTTTATCTCTTGATTTATTTCTATAAAAATAACCCTAGAAAATCTCCTTTTAATTTTGGACGCCAACTCCTTGTTTCTCTCTCCCTTTTGGACGGCAAAACTCCCCTAGGGTTTATTCTTGCGTCATAAACCCTAGATGTATGGGCTTCATGGGCCTTTTATCCATTTGCCGAAAATCCACTTCATTCTTGAGAGTTCTTGGGCCTTGTTGCTTCTCATTCAAGCCTTGTCATCTTCCAACGTCACAACACTTTATTTTTTTCCATTTCCTTTTCATAGTAACGTTGGGAACTTCATTGGTGAGCTTTCCTCCCTTTCGCAGGGTTTCCTGGTTGGACTAGGAAAACTTCTTTTCTTCATTTCTGCTTATTTCTGTGGCTCATTGTTCTTCATCTTTGCTCCCCTTGGTGTTCGCAAGCTCCTCTTTCCATTTATGAGTTCATTTCCACTTTTTAGCTCGGAGGTCCTGAAAATAGAAACTAATAAGAAAAATAGAAACTTTCCTAAACTGAAAATGGGAAACTTTCTAAAAATGAAAAATAGAAACTACCGAAATTGGAAACTTACTAAAAATGATAAATAGAAACTACAAATATAGAAACTTTCTACAAATAGGAACTTTCCCAATCAAAGAATGGAAACTTTCCTAAACAGGGTTTTATTAAGGAAATAACGCAAGAAATGTAGGGAAAAGCAAGTAAAACGTCGCATTAAAATGCTCCTATCACTTGATCTTATTAAAATTAAAAAAGATCTCATGCGCTATAAGAATATTGTCCATCATCGATCCGCCTGGAGCAAAAGCTCCTTGATTTATAGAGATCCACTTATTCAATAGTGGTTTCAGACGAAAAAACATAATTTTGAAAATAATCTTGTAAATTACGTTGCAGAGGCTAATAGGCCTATAATGATTGACTAGTTCGGGGTTCTCAATTTTGGGAATGTGAGCAATGTTAGTATGATTAATTAAGTTAAGAGAGGACTTATTTGATAAGAAATCAAAGACTAGGGTAGTAATACTTCCCTTGAGAAGAGACCAATTCTTTTGGAAGAACAGGGCATTTAGACCATCCAGGCCTGGAGCTTTTAATCCTCCAATTGAGGAAAGAGCCTGGACCACTTCTTCTTCAGTAACTTCTTTCAAAAGAGACTCATTGTCTAAATCAGAAATGACAAGGTCTATTACATTTATAAAGCCGATATCTGCACGTTGGCTTCCTTGATTTGAGGCCGTAAATCTCTTTTTAAAACTCTGCACAAAAACATCACTTATGTCAAAATGGTCATTCACCCAAAGGTTGAGATCATTCTCAATGCGAACAATCTTATTTCTCTTTTTCCTAGTAGTAGCATGTTGAGTCACAAATTACTTATGCAATTGTGCCCCATAATTATGAAAATTGATTTGTCTTCCATGCTATTTTACCCTTTTTAATCTATTTCCTTTTATTGGTAGGAAACCTTGCATTGAGAATAAAATTACTATATGAGGCTTGAAATGCGGAGATTTGAAGCTAGGAGAAGAAGACACAGAGATTGGAAGAAAATTGCAAATCAACTTTTCCAGCAATTTTTTTGGTGAACTTTTCCGGCGAGCCGCCACTCATGGAGGGTCATTTCTCCAGCAAAGGAGGACCATGGTTTTGAGAATCTCCCTTCACTTGAAATTCAAATATCTCCCTACACCTTGTCCTTTTGTCACCTTGCCAATTTGGGACCATTTGGGGGACAATGGTGTAAGTGCATCTCTTGCACACTTTGGGACCAAAGAGGACACACAAAGCTGATCAAAGAGAGGCCAAAGACCAATTCTTCAGTATTCTTGACTCCATTCAATCATCTTCATCCTATCCAAAATCCATTTTTCTCTCTAGAGAAGACACTACCATTTCCACCACTAAAACCACCATCTCCACCTCTAAAACCTCCATTTCCACCACTACAACCTCTATTTCCTCCACCACTCAACACCATAACTCACCTTAGAGATTCCAAACTTCATTATTCTTACTAATATCAAGAGTTTGGAGTAAGGAGAAGGAGGTGACTACCACCATATCATGTTCTTGGAGACCCATCTCCACCACCTCTTCCGGCATCATCAATACTCACCCTTTACTCCCTATCTCTTTATGTATTTGATATTTAATAGAATGTTGAAGTTTGTGTATCTAGCTATGTGTGAGTAGTGAACTAGTTGGGGCTAGGGTTGAAAGCCCTAGACAAACTTACTGTATTGATGCTTTTGTTTATAAATTGATGCAAATTCATGTTGTCATTCTCACATGCTAAGTCAATAGTTGAATGCATTACTTAGACCTAATCAATTTGAGTTATGTGTTTGCCATGACATGAAGTTTTTCCTAGAGATTGATTACCTTTAGGCAAAAAGGGAGCATGAAAGCACACCATGTGTGCACGTGAGGGTAGTGAGCTAAAATCACCTAGAGATATGATTGGTTTGCTTGCTTGGTTACTTAAACTCTAAGCTTTATGCATTTAGGGGAAAAAGATTGAGACCTATCCGGTAATTGAATCTGTCTCTAGATAGTTAGCTCTAGACTTATCCGGTTAGAGTTAATAAAATGAAAGGGGTTTAAGCCTTAGTAGTCCTATCCAGATGCTAAGAGGGTAGTTGGACAATTAGCTTTGCATCATTCATATTCAATTGCTTTAATGCTTGCAAGGGAGGCAAAAGGTGAAACCCGATGCCCTAACTCCCATCCATTTGAAAACAACTTGTTTAGTTTAGCTTAGTTTATACTACTTGTTTTCATTGTTTCAATTTGAATAGAAACCAATCTCAAAGTCAAAATCAAATCTCTTCACCATGAACTTTGGTTCACTTGTGAGCCTTCATTTGTGATTGTACATTTGCATATTCTTCTAGTTTTTCCTTAGGTTTTCCCTAGCTAGGAAATGATTTACCAATCCTCGTGGGTTCGACATCCTTACTTAATTCCCTATTCTATAACTTGTACTTCTTGCACTTGAGGGTGGCTTCAATGCTAACATAGCAATAGTGTGAAAAAACTTAGTATTTTTTTATCACTAAGAGAAAGCCAATTGGCTTTGGCACGCTGTGCCCAGAAAATCTCCTCATTTCTTTGGGCATCTAGGAGGTCCTTAGAAAGGGACCAAACCTTATTCTTGAGGTAGTCAGATAAAGGATGGTTTATGAGTTGGTCTTGAGAGAAAGCCCACTCTTTCTCAATAGTAGAACATCTTTAGGAAACTGACAAAGGTTTCCTTGCTCTAATGGGAAATATGATGACATAAAGCATTGGATATGGCAACAAAGTTCTTAATAGGGTCAGTGTCTAGGTGTTGATTCCAAAATTGGTCTACAATTTGAGGGAAGTCCTCATGAGATTACCAGAAAGTCTCAAACTTAAATTTTTTGAGTGAAAAAATTTAGTGGGAATAGTAATTAAAACAATAGGGCAATGGTCTGATCCCACAATGGGGAGGTTTTCTAAAGTAGATTGAGGAAACATGTTTAGCCAATTTGGATTAGCAACAACTCTATCCAATTTCTCAAAAATAATTGTGTGATCGATCTTTGTGTTTGTTGGACCAAGTAAATGGTAAGCCTTCTAAAGGTAGAGAGGAGACATTTATGTTGTTCAAGAAATTAATAAAATTATGCATATAAACAGAAGTCGGATCAGAACCACCAACTTTTTCCTCAGCACAAGTTACATTATTAAAATCTCCCATAAGAATCTAAGGATCATCATTGCTTGGTCTTAATTTTGTGAGGGTAAACATACAAAAAGGTAGATAACCAACTAATATTAGAGAAAGGGTGAGTAATCCTGCAATGAAAAAATCTATTATGCTTTGAAATAATATCAATTAAAGTAGTAGACGAGTTCCAACAAAACAATAAACCACCACTCTAATTGGCACAGTTTATAAACTCAATTTTTTTGAAATCCAAAGACAAAAAGGAGATAATTTCATTTGTTTGAGAAGTCTCTGAAAGCCTGGAATCTAAGATGCACAAAATATCTAACTTCAAGGTAGTAATTAAGTATTGCACTTGAGCTGGAAAACCAGGCCAGGAATTATCATGGCTATTCCAGCTAGTTATCTAAAACATTCAATATCAAAGGCAGCTCCAGGGTTTAATGCAGTGAAGCCGACTGGATCCCCGAGAGGCACATCCAAATAACCAGGTCTCGGAGGCTTAACATCAATAAACTGGTCCACCTCATGTGAAGAATTATCCAAGATTGGAATCACCGCCTTCTGTTTAGTAGTATTAGAAGGACCATCATCAATACCACCTATAACATCCTTGAAAGATTTTCCGGGATTGACAAGAATCTGAGAGTTAGTAAGCACGAAACCATTCTTAGGGTAGTGGGAAGCTTTCCCTTTTTCCTTTTGAGAGACCAACTTCCAGGAGGTGCCATCAGATTGGTCACCCTCCTTTGGAACAGGCTGAGGAGCTGCAAATAGGGACTTGACAGAAGACTTGACAGAATCGTATTCGGCCATTTCAGCTGGGGTAAATAGGGTTATCATTATCAAATCTTTCCACCATCAAGCAATTATCATTAAAGAGTTTAAAGGGACATAAATGACCATGGTTATGCTGTATAGACTGACCACAGTGGAAGCATACTTCATAAATGACTTCATAAGAGTTGGAAAACCAGCTTTACCATTGACCATGATAGTACGTCTAAGAGGGAAGCGTAAATCTAATTCAACTAGGATTCTGAAAAACATGCATTTCTTAACAAGCAAAGTGTATAGGTCTTAACAAAAGCACCAAGGTGATTAGACAGAAAACGAAGGGAATCCTTATTCCACTAGGGAAGAGGGAGATTAGGTAACCTTACGCAGACAATAAGCTTTTCAATACGGGTAGAACCAGCATAAATCCATATAACCATCTCCGTAGGTGGAAGATTCTACTACCAATGAACCAGGGGTGCTTTCCAAGGATAGTTTCAATGTCGTCCACATTATTAAACTCGATAACAAACCAATGATTGATTAGTCGATTAATCTGAAAGCTTCCTTCCAAGTTGGTCTACATTTTGACAATTGATTGACAACCCTTCTACACGAAGCTTCTTTCCAAAGAGTTTGCCAACAAGGCATTAGTTGGAGTAGTGGTCATAAAAGTCATAAGGTGAAGAAGGCATATCAATATAAGTAGGAGTGTTGTCCACTCAGAAAGAATCATCCCTATAGTTAACAGGGAAAGATTGGTCTTCCTGTATTTTAGGAAGTAAGGCAAGGTAGGAAAGGAAAGGCTCTTCTTGAGGAAGAAACAGCCTGAGCCTGAGCACTGAGATTGAAAGCCATGAGGTGAAAAAGCAGAAATAGCAACAACCAGGAAGAAGGGAGAGCAGGTGAAAGATGAAGTGAAGAAGAAGCTCTAGAAAACAGTCTATAAATAGTGATGAAAAACCATGGGGATACATAAAGCCTCGATAAAAATCTTGGAAACAGATTTAGAAAACTTTGGAAATCAGCAAGAACCAAATAGGCATCACAAAAGCACACAATATAGCAATCATAATGAAGATGCTCCTAGTGTTTCTAAAACAGAACCACATGTGAATGAATTCAGTTTCACCTAAAGAATGAAACCCAATCGAAAAATAAGAAGATAACGAGGCATCTAAATTAGGCAGAAACAAGGTCAAGGAATAATCACTAATCAAATGGAGAGGATAAATACTAATCTGATTTTTGGAAAAACCGAAAATCTAAATTAAGAGCTTAAATGCAAGGATTTGCAGCTCATGGTAACAGAAGTCGATCCAATGGTGATAACTATTGCTTGAGTAAGTGGTTGTCTTGGAAATGGAATTCGGAACCGGAAAAGACACTTTTCGGACCTCATGATAAGAATCACCGTCATAGGATCTGGACAAGCCTAAAACTGAACCACTGACCCAGAAAAACGTGCAATCCTTACCACCAAGAATCCCAATAGCTTTTGTAAATCCTGATGTTATGTCCCGGATCCAAATTACCATTTTACTAGTCTTTCGGACGGTAAACGAGAGTTATTTTTATTTTCGGCTCCGTTTCGACCTTTTAGAGGGCCCTAAAAGTTAACTTTTTGTTCGGGTCAAAATTTGAGAAAATTTTCTTCATGAAAGTAGTAGAAGACGTTAAACCGAATTGTGCATATGTTGTACGTAAAAATCAGAGTTCATATGCCAAATTTATAAGCGAAAAGGTAAAGTTACTGTTTATAGTAAATTAGTATATATTTGAAAATTTATTGTGGTAGATCAGTTCTACCACACTCTCTCTCCTCTCCGTTTCTCTTTGATACACTCAAAGTGAGTGCCAATTTAAAACCCTGCATCGAATTGTAGTATGAGTAAGTAGGGTATCATTATAGCCAGGGATTGAGGGTGTTCCTGTCATTTAAATGTCAAAGAAAGAATATTAATCACAAGTATACAATATTTACGAAAATTACAAAGGAAATTAAGGGGATTTTGAAATTGTTTATTTACTAAACTAATTATCTAACTAACTAATTACAATGATCAATCAATCCATGAATCAAAATAAATAGGGGTGATACGAAATATGTATGATGAAGTTAACAATCATTAACACGAAAACGAGTTTTCTAATTATAAATCACGGATCAAAACATGTGTATGAAGAAATCAATCAAGAACAAAGATGAATGCATACAAAGTTCTTTTTTACTTTCCTTAATTAAATTAACTAGATGAACGCACCATAGTTAACCCTATTAATCATGCAATGCTAGTCATAGAAAGCTACTCAGTAACAAAATACATTTAACACATTAAACACTTAGAAAGTTTAATTGATTGAAGTCAAGAACACAAGTTGGAACGTCATACAAGCATGCAACACTCTTCATTGATTTACCTAAAGAATTATAGGTTTTCCACTTAGCAATTAAGACCTAGAACGCTAGCAATCTTAATTTGGATTCAATTACATGCTCAATATTCTAAGTTGTACACCAAAGAACATAAAACACATAAAAGGTGGGATTGAAGCACAAAATCAATGAACTTACATCATCACATATTGAAATCGCAATTTATGTCTTCTAGAAACCTAAAACATTTTCATGCTTCATGATTATTAGAAACTAAACATCAATACATAAACTTTATTCTCACAAAATATCGAAACATCCAATAAAACCAAAAACATAGAACGCTATAGAATCTAATTTTTAAGTTACAAAAAAATAAAACAGAAAACAAAAGATAGAAGGACATGGTTACACTTTTGAAGAAATTCAAGAACGTAAGGTCTTCAAAGGTGGTGGACATTGATGAGGACTACAGCAAGGATGTGTTGGAGATGATGGAGCTTTGCTTCATGGCTTCAATGCTTGAACAATGGAGAGGATCCAAAATTTAGAGAGTAAAGGAGAGGATTTGCGATTTTGATTCAGGGTTTCATGATATTTTTGAGTTGTGGAAGGGATGAACGTGTATGAAGGGAGAGAGATGGCTTAATGGAGTGAAGGAAGATATCAAAAATGTCCAACATAGGTGTGTATATATAGAGAAGCTTTAGACGTCAAACTCTAGCTCTCCGTTTTCAATTCTGATTCTCCTTCATTCTTTGTGTTGATGTAGATTTCTTTTTGAATTTTCTCATTGGTCCACATCATCATGGCTGCAATATATCCTCAAAATCAGATCAAATATCGATTAGAGACCTTTCCAAACTCGTCCCAAAAGATATTCACATCTGAACACTCCTTATTCGCACAAAACCGATTTCAGGGCAGATTGACCTCCATGCACTAAATCGGCCATAACTTCTTCTAGAATATCAAAAATTGATATTGATGAACCATAAAAAGCTCTGGAAACTAGACATCCGTAGATTTCCAACCAGATATAGATTGTAATTTATTTCGTTCTGAGCTATCCTCAGGGCTTTGTCGAAGTTGACTGATCTGCACAGGAAGATTCCTAAAAACTCTCCCTTTTTGGGATTTCTGAAATCTTTTATGTAATTCACGGCAAAACAAACTAGAATTATTTTAGGATTCTTCCAAGACATCAAGAAGGGTCTAGAAACTCATGTGCAAGTCACATGCTTCAATTTTGGGCCAGGCTTCTCAATTGGACAATTTCAAAGCCCATTCTTCAATTGTGACGCCAACTATGTCTTCCAGAACATTCTTGAACTATCTTGATTCATTTTGAAGCCACAGCATCTCCTAGCACCACCAGGACTCCTAGTGTCATCAGGTTTCCTAGTCCAACTGGGACTATGTCACTTCTCATTTCCGAACAATATTTTTCCAAGCTCACTCCTAGTTAACTTAGGATTCCTACTTCAACTGCGATTCCTTTTCCTAGTAGGATTAGGAAAGCTTCATTTCTCCATTTCTGCGCCACATTTCCTCCTTGCCTTCATTTTAGACTCAAAACTACCTAAAAACAAAAACTAAGTTAGAAATGAGAATGTTAAGGAAATAACTAAGTAAAATATAGAGAGAAATGCGCTAAAAACATAGGAAATATTCGCTTGATCACTCTCTCCCCGACCCCTCAACTTTGGCCGGTGGTTTCTCCGTTGTCTGTGGTATTTACGTCTGTGGTATTTTAGTGGCTCGACTTGGGCAGTAGGAGGTGTAGCAAGGCAGTGACTGCGGTGGCATTTCAGGTTTTCCTGCAATTTCCGACCTTTCCACCACCCAAAACATGGAGTCCTCATCTTCGTGGTTAGACCCATGCTAGTGGGTAACCTCAATTTCGCCGGTTTACGACAAATCGACGGCGGGAATGATCTCACGGATTTGAGGTAATTTCAACTATTTAAACTTGAAATTGAGCTTGGCCACAGTTATGAAAGATGTTTAGGATGATGAGACGATGCTGTGGATGAAATTTGGTAGCCAGATGTAGTGGTTGATCGGCGACGCGTAGGGGCGCGTCCGGCCATTCCTGGTGGGTTGTTTTGGTCTGTTGGATGGTACTTGTCATTATGAATTTATAGATATGAGTTTGGTGGGAATCGGAGGAGATTTGGGTATCGATTGGAATTTCCAAAGTTCAATAGTTTGGTTATCGATTTATAAGAATTTCACCGTCGGGTTTTTCTCAATTCTGCCCTAGAAACTTTGAATTAAAGAATTGGTGTTAATGATGAAGTTTTGGTTAAATCATAGAAGGAATAGAAATGTTGATTTATGAGGATTTGATGTGGGAATCATATTTAATTTTTGGATTGTTATTCATGAATTATAATTGTGTATAGGGCAACGTGCCGAGCTACTGCTTGACGTAGGAAACCGATAGCGTGGTTGCCTAAATAGTACTGTGAGTGGACATTTATTTTAAATTAATTGTGCATGGAGTATATTAGTATTTTCCGATTGAGATTTAATTTATAATTTGAATTATTGAGTTTTATGGTTTTATGAAATTTGGTTTATTGAGTTTTATTTATGAATTACGAGGTTAGTATTGAAATTCCTTCCCGAGGGCTTTTAGTGGATTTTCGAGATAGTTATTTATGAGTTATTGTGTTGGGAAATGATTTCGGGAAGTGATTGATTAAGAAAATATTATGAGAATTATTGATTTCGAATATCGATTTATATGAGGATACACGAGTATGAATGTTTTAGCAAATATTTGAGCATGATTGAATTATCGAGATTTCTTGACTTATAAGCTCTAAATTTATCAGCTTTCAAGTTATATTGTGAGATTTCTTTCCGAAAGCATTTATTGATTTACCGAGTATTTGATTTATGCTTTCGAGGATTTATTGAGATATTGAGATTTGAGTTATCGAGATATTAGTAAGTTATGCTTTCGGTGAATTATTAAGGATTTATTGAATTAATATTGAGTTTCTTTCTGAAATCAATTATTTTAAAGAGATTGATTCCAGTTCACTGAGGAGGTAAATAAGTCAGCGCATGCATGCATTACCTGGTCGGTAGTCCCCTCCAGGTAATAGTCTGGTCGGCAGTCCCCTCCATAATATTTCAGTCAGCAGTCCCCTCCGATGCATCATCTGGTCGGCAGTCCCCTCCAGATGACATGAGGTATTTAGTTGGCAGTCCCCTCTAAATACCAATGGTTAGTCGGCAGTCCCCTCTAACCATCACAACCTCGTCTGGTCGACAGTCCCCTCCGATGAGTCACTGGTCGGCAGTCCCCTCCAGGTGGCATGAGATGACTAATCGGCGGTCCCCTTCAATCATCGTCTATTTTGGGATTTGATTTGAAATATAAGTAATTTAACAAGATGTTTGAGATATCATTATGTAATTGAGGGATTTGAGATTTTAAAGAGATTTTGAGATGTTCTATTTTTTACGTGATTGAGATTTCAGTAAAGATGATGATTAAGAGTGTTTTCAAGATTTTTTTTTACTGCATGTGAGGTTTTAGAGAATAACTTAGGGGAAAGCATTAAGTTTCACTTGTTCATTTGAAATTACCTGTTTTTTTGGTCCACTCACTCTAACGATTTGCAAATGCTTTTTCCCTAGTCCTTCGTTTCAAATGCCTAGTTTGCAGGTTAGATTAGATTAAGGTCGAGTGTACATGGGGTTGAGCCATAGCTGTCATAGTTTCCGCATTATAAAAGTATCGGTCTTTTCTCTTGTATTCTATCTTCTTGTACTCACTGTATATTAGATTGCTCTGATAACCCATGAGTTTAATATTCTTAAGTTTAGAATTGTTTTGTGAAATGGGAGATGTTGTGAATTAGGGAGCAGGGTGGCTCCAGAAGAATAAGAGTGGATTATTTTTGAAGTGTAAATGTCTTTCTACAGGTTTTAGGTAGTTCACTTTTAGAGCAGGTTCCACCAAATTTTTGGTAGAATTTCTTTAAAGGTGGGCCCTGCAGGGCCACTTCGGATTTCAAGGTGAAATCCGGGGTGGGTCCTGTCACCCGGGCAGTTTGTTTTCTAAGTAGATACTCATGGTGTCCTGGTCATTGGTAAGATGAAAAGTAGGAAAGCATTGAGAAGATTGAGGTGGGCGAAGAAGGGATGATGAAGCCCTAGATCCCCAAATTGTCAGGCATGTGAGGCGCGTACTAAAGAAGGGGCCATTCGAAGGACGAAGATTTTGTTTTCATAAAAGCTAGTTGTTTACTTTATGGCGAAAGATGATACTTTCAAAGTGCTGTTACCAAATTTAGAGAAATCAACTTGAATGGGCATTAAGAGATTTTATTGTTGGAAGCATCAGTTTATGAATCTTATTAACACATGAAAACAAATTAAATTTTCAATTTCAAGACTGAGATTTAATCTTTTTATTTATTCAATAGTGTTATTATTCACTATAAAATGGACCAGAGGTTCAACGTAATTACACATTGTATTTGAATACTATATCAACTTTTCAACACAATTATCAGTCTCTCTACCTACATTATTTTATCGCTTTCTGTACTGGTATTTGCCTATCTTTTCTACAATTTACATTACTACTCTTTACATTGCTACAATTTGTTGTCTTGTTCTTTTTCTTATTGCACTTTATTTTAGCACTTTACGCTCTTGCATTTTCTTTACTTGCATATACTTTTCTTCTATTTACTTCCTGCATTTAAACTATGCACATATTAAGAAAAGGGCAAATTACTGGTCACTCCCTCATCTTTTTGGGATTCGACAGTTCAGTCCCTCGTATCGTTATTTTAACAAGTAACTCCTCAGACATTCAAATTTTACACAATTTAGTCTAAAATGACCATTTTACCCCTCACTTCCTTTTTTTTTTAAAATTCTTCTCTCTCTCTCTCTTTTTGTTTTGTTTTTTTTTTTTTTTCTGCTTCTCTCTCACTCTGTCTCTCCTCTCTCTCTCTCGGCTTCTCTCTCACAATGTCCTTCTCCAAGAGCGCCTGCATCTTCATCCAGTACCTCTCCGCCACGTATGCAATTCTCTCTCTCGATCTCTCGATTCTCATCTCGATTGTTCGATTTCGCACTTCGTAATCGATTTTTGATTTGGTTGCAGAGCCAACGACATCTGCAAGGGATTGAAGAGGCAGACGATCAACGACGATGATGTTTTGAAGGCGTTGGAGGACATTGAGTGTGACGTCCCGAACCCGAATTTACCAGTTTACAAGTCTTTTGATGGGTAAACGACATTTACATTTACTTTTTGGCTCCGTTTCGATATTTTAGGGGGCCCTAAAAGTTGACTTTTTGTTCGGGTCAAAATTTGGGAAAATGTTCTTCATAAAAGTTGTAGAGGACGTTAAACCGAGCGCGTGCATATGTGGTACGTAAAAATCGGAGTAGTAACGAAGAAGTTATAAGGGTTTTAAGTTAGTGGCAGTTTTGTAAATTTGTGAAATTCATGTCTATAAATAGAAATCTGGACTTTCCATTTCGGGAAAGCCCCGAAAATTTCCAGTTTTCTTCCTCTCGCCGACGTAACTTTCCGGCGTCGCTACCACCTCGTCTGGCCACCAATGGCCATGAAATTGGTGTTCATCTCTTCGTCTTGAAACAAGGTTTCTATCTATATATGCCTTGCACCCTATCATTCACCATAGACGACGAATCGAAGCCAACAAGTTCACTGTAGCAGCTCGGGTTTCTGGAAAATTTTCCAGATTCCAGCCATCTCCGGCCACCAAACCGGCGTCGAAGGAGCAGTTTTTCCCAAGGATCATGTTGCCCCTAGCCTTGAGCCACGATTTGCAGTGTGGAGGTCGAATCGAAGGTTTGAAATTCTGAGTTACTATTCATGATTCGGGTCCAAACTTCTCTTTAATTGTTGAGGTACTTCCGCTGATTTTCTAACTTGGTCACAGTTGAAAGAATTAATGGGTGTGTTGAGAAGGTGCTACTGCCAAATTTTGGTGGCCATCGGAGATGGTGGCGGTGGCGGCGGTGGCTAGGGTAGCTTTTTAATTTCAATTTCTGGCTAGTTAAATTCTATAATTATCATAGAGCTTTTATGTGAAGTTTGGTGAATTTTGGAGAAGCTTGGAATTAATTATGAATTTTTGAAGTTTAGGGTTTCGATTATCGAATTACGAGAATCCGACCGTCGGATATCTCTCGGTTCTGCCTTGGAACCTTTAAATTAACGAATTGGTATTAGTGGTATAATTTGGGTTACATCCAAGGAGAAGTGGAGATGTAATTATGAGGAATTGATTTTAGGAATCGTATTAATTTGTCGAATAACTATTCACGGAATATAATTGTGTACAGGGCGATGTATCGAGCTATTGCTCGACGAAGGAACTCGTATGCATGGTCGCCTAAATAGTACTGTGAGTGGACATTTGTTTTTAAATTAATTCCGCATGCAGTATTATTATTATTTTCTTACAATTGAGATTTAATTATGTTTTGAATATTTGAGATTTAGTTTATCGAGATTTATTTATGGATTACGAGATTAGTATTGAAATTCCTTCCCGAGGGCTTTTAGTAGATTTTTTAAATAGTCATTCATGAGTTATTGAGTTGGGAAATGATTTTCGGGAAGTGACTGATTCGGAAAAATATTATGAGAATTATTGTTTTCGAATATCAGTTTTTATGAAGATATACGAGTGCGAGGGATTTAGCAAATATTTGAGCATGATTGATTTATCGAGATTTATTGGGTTTTGAATTCCGCACTTATCAGACTTGGGTTAGATGGAGCTTTCTTTCCGAAAGCAATTATTGAATTATAGAGTATGTGATTATGCTTTCGAGGATTTATTGAGATATCGAGGATTGAGTTAGTGAGTTATTACTGAGTTATGCTTTCGGTGAATTATTATTGATTTATTGAGGTAATATCGAGTTTCTTTCCGAAAGCAAGTGATTGAAAGAGGTTATTTTCAGTTCTTGAAGAGGCTATTCAGTTTATTAAGGAGGCCAGTTTTGGCGCATGCATATCTTACCTAGTTGGCAGTCCCTTCTAGGTAATAGTCTGGTTGGCAGTCCCTTCCAGACTATAGCTCGGTTGGCAGTCCCATCCGATGCGTCACCTGGTTGGCAGTCCCTTCCAGATGACATGAGGTAGTTAGTCGGCAGTCCCGTCTACTACCTGTGGTTAGTCGGCAGTCCCGTCTACTACATGTGGCTAGTTGGCAGTCCCATCTATCCACCGCCTCCTATTCCGGTTGGCAGTCCCTTCCGATGCGTCATCTGGGTGGCAGTCCCTCCTAGATGGCATGAGATGACTAGACAGCAGTCCTTTCTAGTCATCAAACGAGCCTCATGAAAAGGATGTTTTTATAAGGATTGAGGATGAGATTTTAAGAGATTTCAAGATGTTCTTGTTACGTGATTGAGATTTCAGTAAAGAGGATGATTAAAAGTATTTCCAAGATTGTTACTGCATGCGAGGTTTTAGAGAAGAACTTGGGAAAGCATTAAGTTGTACTTATTCATTTGAAATCACTTATTTTTCGTCCACTCACTCTAACGGATTTTAAATGTTTTCCCCTGGGCCCTTCGGTTTTAAATGCCCAGTTTGCAGGCCAGTTTAGCTTGAGGTCGAGCGTACTTGGGGTTGAGGCATAGCTGTCATAGCTTCCGCATTATAAAAGCATCGGTCATTTATCTTGCTTTCTATTCTCTTGTTTGCCTGTATATTAGATTGCTCTGATAACCTATGAGATTAATATTCTTAAATTCTGAATTGTTTATGAATGAGATATGTGAGATGTTGTGATATAGGGAGCATGGTGGCTCAAGGAGAATAAGGATGGATGATTTAGAAGTGTGGATGTTTTTCTACAGGTTTTGGGTTGTCCATTTTTAGGGGAAGTTCTGTCAAATTTTTGGTAGAATTTCTTCTAAAGTGGGCCCCGCAGGGCCTCTTCGGATTTCAGGGTGAAAACCGGGGCGGGTCCTGTCATTGAGTTTCCCGAGTTCGTCGAGCCTCTGAAGGCCTCTCTTGAAGGTAATTAGTTTGATTGGGGCATTAAGTTTTGCACACAAGGTGTTCGATGAAATGCTCGACTGAATGCAGTTGATTAGATCTAAAATGTTGTGTGTGTGTGGTGTTTTTTGATGTCGAGAATGTGCAAGTTGAATTTATTAATTGGATGTATGAGAGAATCGGGATTTGTTGGTTCGATTTGCAGGGCTGAGGGAGAAGAATGAACAATTTCTGCTAGTTTTGTATTGCTTTTTCTTTTAGGCTGTAGTTCGGAGCTGAATCAAAGTTCATGTTTGTTAGAATGGTTCCTGAACAATTACTTGTTTGAGTCACAATGTGGCCACTCAATTTTTCCCCCGTTGCACCATCAAAAATCATGCTTCATTTTTAAAAATGCAACCATCTCTTACAGTGCATAGCCTAATTTGTAGCTCAGGTTTGTAATACCTTGGATTTTCTGGCAACATCTGCCACCCAACCATAGGTTTTGCATCAATAAAACACTCGCTCATCTCATTTTAGCCAAGTTTCACGCCACACAATGCCTCGCAAGCACTTGTATACGCATGGGCATATCGTAGTATCGTACTACTCTTATTCTTCATAAATGGGCAACCAAACTTGAGAGAATCATACATGATACACAATGCAGCACAAAAATTGTTTCACTCTGGCATGCGCATGATACCATTTTTTTTCAACCAACCAAACTGACGAATACATTCTGCTAATATGCCTCTGTTGAACTTCTTGTGAGAGAGAAGCAGAAAAAAAAAAACAAAACAAAAAAAGAGAGAGAGAGAGAGAAGAATTAAAAAAAAAGGAAGTGAGGGGTAAAATGGTCATTTTGGACCAAATTGTGTGAAATTGGAATGTCTGAGGAGTTACTTGTTAAAATTACAATACGAGGGACTGAACTGTCGAATCCCAAAAAGATGAGGGAGTGACCAGTAATTTGCCCTTAAGAAAATCATAAAAAGAAACATCACAAGAGCTTTTGGATCTAGTAAATGAGTTTTCTAGGATTCATGCGTTTTTTTGTCCATACCCATATCGAATCAAGTCATCATTGTAGCACCTTTCACTTTGATTTTATTGTTATTGTGACTTGTGAATATTTGCATTCCATAGATTTATTAAGTCACTTGCACTTTCACAGTCATTCAACTAGTTACACAGCACAAAGACTCCAGCTAGTAAGGCTAACTAGTGTAAAGTCCTTGCATCCAAGGTAGAGAGCCCTACGGCCGGGATAGATCTTTCCTCGGCCTACAGGTGATTGATTAAAAGTTAGATCAGCTCAAGGTTAGTAACATAAAATAAAACTTTGCTTGGCCTCCTGGCCGCGAGTTGGCATGCTCACACACACGTTATCAAGCTAGAAGAACAAGTGTAAGCCAAAGAAGCCATAGCCAAATGACATGTGGCCGAGATAATTTTTTATGAAAGATCTTTTGGCACGCTCAGTGGGACAACACTTTGTGAATGATATTAACTACATGCATTTTTATGGGCGTAATTGCATTTTAAACATTAGAATAAGTTAATCTCCAAACCAATTATTATGTAATTAATCTATGTTTATTTATTTTGTAGAAAATAAGCGGAGTTATGGAAATCAAGAGAAAATGAAGCAAAATTGAAACAAATTTGACTTTCCGACAAAAGAACAAAAGTGTGAAGTCGGCCAACGTCATTCAACGAACGAGACCTAACCATTATTACGGGTACAAGCCTGCAAGGCATAATTTTAGATTACGGAAAATAAATAAATTAAAGAGTAGTTGTTTAATTAATCAATCATTTGATTGATTAATTAAACAAGTTAGTAAGCCAAGTTCTGCACGTGTTGAATGAGGCCATGACTTATGGCTTAATTAGCTAGGCACACCTCCTAGCACGTGCACCTTATCCTTTCGCACCATAGACCTAAATGACCCATTGATTCTGATTCCATCTGAGGAGGGAGAGGAGAGACACCTTGCAGTGCCGCACCCAAAAACAGGGCAGCCCAAAGGGCTGCTCTCTTCTCCACCTTCCTCCTTCATTTTTTCCATATTCTCTTTAGTTTTAGTTTAGGAGTTTGAAGGATTCACTCAGCCAAAACTTCAAGGATTCATCAAAGGCTTCTCCTCTACAAGATTCAAGATTTGGTATTTGTGGGAGTTGTAATTCAAGGCTAGTCATACTAGCTTCCTAAATAATTGTGACTATCTTTGTTTTCTCCTACACTTCTCTACTCTTTTATCTTTGAATTTTGTAATTTTGATGTCTATGATTATGGGTTGTGAGTAATTTCCTTATTGGGGGTTAGGGTTGTGTGCCCTAATCCAAATTTGATGTAATGGATGCTTAATTTAATTTATATATGAAATTTGTTAATTATTGGATGCTTGTGTTTTGTGATAATTGATTAGAATGCATGCTTAGGAATTGTCAACTCTTGGGTATGTGTTTTAATAAGTCTATATTAAAATTTAGGGGATGACATCCTTAGATTTTAGAGCTAGAACCCCGATTTAATATTCGTGGGAAGTACAAGCATGGTTCACTACATGATTAGCTTGATCACAATTATGGTAAGCTTGGTTGCCTGATTCCTCGATCTCTAGGCCTCTTGCTGTGAATTAGTGACAATTGAACCGGCTCTAATTCATGTCAAGTGAGTTCCTACGGCCCTTGAACCGGAGTAGGAATACCATGAAAGGGAATTTCGGCCATTGAGCCTTGAAAAGCCTTGGGTACGGCTTCTACCATCTTTAATAAATTACACGTAAATCAAATTAGTATCGAGAGCATTGAATTAGGGTTAACTACCAATCCCCTATTTATATTAATTTCTTACTTTTTTTTTCCTTTATTTAATTTAGTTGTTAGTTAAAATTCATTTAAATTCTTGCACTTTAGTTATTAGAAATTTAAATTACAATTATCGGTGACAATTTTGACTCATTGTAAATAACCACCACTACGCTCTTAGTTTTAATTAGACTTTGGTGAAAATCAAAGCCGAGCATTACTAAGGCTTTGTGCCTTAGATTAGTATTTTTATTCACTCTATTTTCCTTTATTTGCTTAGAGACTTTAGTTCCAATTATCCAAGGATTGTGGGTTAGCCACTAATCCCCGTGGTACAATAACTTTGGGAATAATACTTCTCTATCTTGACAATGATAAGTATGCTTGTGTGAGTAAATGTGTATCAAGTCAGATATCAGATCCCTATGCCAAGTCTCGAGGAAATCATTGTTACTGGTGTAGGCAAATGACCATATCTCCTCTTGTTCAAACAGAACAGTTGCATCAAGATATCCCATTGTACCAATGTCAAGTCTCTTAATGACATCAATTCAACTATCAGCTTCAACTTCAAACAGGGTCTCTATGATGACTGGAATCAGTATGACACATCCAATATCATCAGTTACCATAACCGCCATGATAATGTCAGCCTCTAGTACAGCTGGTCATCCCTTTTTTAGTCAGCAATCACATGATGTCCATGCCTTAAGGACAAAAAACAGAGTTGATTTTACAAACACAGCTAGTACACTTATGTATGACCCTATAACTTATCTATGCAACCAGTACTAGATCATTCTATTGAGAATTCTCATAAGGGTATAATTCATTATATGAACCGTTTAACGTGTCTACAACATCACTGGTGTGGGTCAGACTCTATAGACTATTCAATCGGGATTCAATCCATTGTATGAACCAGAACCCACAAATTCAACTATAACCACTGCGGTTGATGTGTCTTGGTGAGGTCTTAACAATGACATTGACAACCTTGACAATGGTATCGGCCGGTTGGGCCGAAGTCTTAAAAATTGTTTTATTCCGTTTGACCACAATTTGGATAATGGTTTGGGTTAACTTAGCCAAAATTTTGATAATAGTTTTGGTCAACTCATCCGAAACATAGGAGTTCAATCTGATATGATAACGCTTGGTTACATTGGTTTCAAACTGGGATAGGAACACATGTGCCACATAGCAATTAAGGTGAAGGCAACCAGCCTTTGTCTTTTGAGCAAGGCCAGAGCAGTTAGACGTAACAAGTACCAACTCTAACTGATCATCCTACAAAGCTGCCAACAAGATCAACCACGACCGTTCATCCTCCCAATCAATAGCCATTTATTATTAATGGACAAGTGTTAGCTCAGCAAGCGATTCCTAATAGACGATTGGGTCAAAGTACTGACAATCAGAATCATGGATACTATATTCTAAGGCCTCAGAACCAGCTAGCCTACCAAGTCACAACCTAGAATAATGTTGGGTATCATGTTCACCCTCCCAATAACGTACATGCATAACAACATATTATTGGTCCGCAGCTATAGTTACCTCAATTGGCAAACCTGGGATATGGCCAACAATTTTCCCTGCATCATAATTCAGCACATAATGGAGATCTTTGAATTCAATGACAACCTGTACATAATCAGCAACAACTAATGCAGCTTGGACATGGTGATCATAGTAGATTTGTTCTCTCAATGAAGTGCAGAACTTGGTAGAAGGGATGGTGGGCGGTCTGCATCAGTGAGTAGATACACCCACTTATATGAAGCCATACCCATCTCATATTGACCAAGTTCCCTTGCCACATCGATACCTTGTTCCAGCTTTCCATTTGTTCTCTAGGAATGCCTATCAATCCATGGTTGAACACATCCGGCAATTTATTTCACAATGTGGCTAGGTGAATAGCTAAGAGAATCGTATGTAGTTGTTCGTTAGTTCTCTTACCGGTCCAGCTTTTTCGTGGTTCAACAACCTCCTACCCAATTTAATCCAAACTTGGAAAGATCTTCAGTGAGCATTCCATGATCGATTCTACAAGATAGGGTAGAACATTCCTATAGCTGAGTTGGCTATGTAGTACCCAGAAATTAGTTATTATTTTGTGAGAATTTTTCGAAATCTAATTAGTGGTTATTGGACTATTTCGTGGCTTGTGGATGAAACACAAGTGTTTTGGGCGAATAATTATTCAGGAAGCGTCATTTTAAAGGGGGCGCAAAGGTTGATTTTTTATTCATTGAATATCTTTGAAAACTTCCTTCACAAAAGTTGTAGAACGCGTCGATACGAGTTCGTGGACATATGGAACGTGGAAATCGGAGTCCGTATGAGAAAGTTATGGTCAGCGGAAAAACCTACTATTTTTGGAAACCTCTTGTGATTAAACCTCTGGCGACAGCAAGGCACGAAACCGGGCTTGTTCTTTTCGTGGGAGCTTCCTCTTTCGATCCATGGTGGTGGTTGTGGATGATTCTCACTAGAGAAGAGTCAACACGAGATAAACAGTGGATTTCGGCTTGTGAGCTTGATCTAGGACTATCTAGACCGATCCAAACTTAGCTCCAAGTATGAAAGTTACTCTACTCTTCATTATGATCATGTTTGATGGCCTTGATTTTCCGGTTGTTGAGTTTGACCGGAGGCGGCACTTTGGCTGCTTTTCAGCTGTGTCAGGGGTAGTTTTTGGTTTTATACATGGGAAATTTTTAACAACAGTACACGACAAATGGGTAACTCCGAACTTCGGTACATTAAGTTTCAAAACAATCATTTCGGTACATGAACTTGAAATCTCGACCCAAAATATATACATGCCGTTACATTCTCCGTTAGCCTTATGTAATTATTCATTTTTCAAAGGGTAATTTTGTATTTGCCCTCTCTCTCTCTCTCTCTCTCTCTCTCTCTCGCTGAAACAAACTAGCTAGCAGCCTAGCACTTTTCATCCTCCCAACCTAGCATCGACCCATTGGACGATGACACCAAGCAGCACCGCCGCTGCTCCGCCCTGCCTGGGTCCCTATCCATAGTGCACTTCATCCCAAACGCCTCCCTTCTCCCACACCACTAGTCTCAACACTCCACCCACAGCTACCCACAAATCTACCATGGTCAACACTAGACCTCAAGCCATATACCAAATTGTCGCCAACCACCAACCATCGATCCATTAATCTCGTCCCCTCTCCCCCTAACGGCGACATGTTCCTGCCCAGACTCGAGGATGATCCGGTCCCTCCCCGATCTAAAACCCATTCTCTTAAAAAAAAAAAAAATCCTACGGCAGCTCCGAGAAAGTGTCGAACTCCTCATCAAGTTCATGGTTGATCGTATTCGCCTAGGAAAGCCAGAGGTCCATTCCAGCCGGTATCTTGGGCCTGAACCGGTAGTACCAAAGCCTAATTAGAAACATATACAGAAACCCAGTCGGGATTATCAAATCCGGGTACCAAATACAACATGTGCACCAAAACCATCGTCACTGAGTTCCTCCACCTTCGTATATCATCCAACCACTTCGCCAACCCAACCAACCACACCGGCATCACTATGATCCAAAACCAATTCGCTTTGCTCTTCCTCATGCTCCAGGTGTGCGAGTCAGCATTCAACATGTACCGCACCACCTCTAGCCCTAGTGGCTGCTCGGAGCGTGTGAGCCATGCGGCCATCATGGCCGGGTTACTGTGCTTGAATGGGGAGAGGGGGGGGGGAGAGAGAGAGAGAGAGAGAGAGAGAGAGAGTTTGCTGGGTTTGAATGGGACGAAAGAGAGAGAACAATACTCTTTTTTTTTTTATTTTTTTAATATAAATTTCTCTCTCTTCATTAATTATTAATATTAATAATCAATTAATACTAAATTAAGAAGTGACTGATTCGCCCCTTAAAGTTTGACTGAAATCACATTGACTAATGAAGAATGTAACGGCGTGTATATATTTTGGGTTCAGATTTCAATTTCATATACCGAAATGATTGATTTGAAACTTAATGTACTGAAGTTCAGAGTCACCTATATGCCATGTACTGTTCTTAAAAATTTCCCTTTATATATCATCTACTCGACGATACGAGCGTTTCGATATATATTAAGTAATTTTTGGAGATCGTATGAATGTGTTATGTTTTTTACAGTTTCAAACCGTTCGATTATTTGATCTGTGAGGATTCGAGCATTTGATCGACTTGTGGTTTTGACATATCGATCGTAGAAGCATTCCAGAGACTTTGGGTGGTCTAGGATAAGGTTTTGCCTCGATTGGCGTTACTTTCAGGGTTGTTGTTTGATTAGGGGATTCGAACTTTAATGAATTGGTGATTTGTATACTTATTTGAGACCATTGGTGATTTGGTGCTTCTCAAGGTTATTTGGACGAGTTGATGTTGAGAGTGTCATTTCGGTTCTGTATAGAAGACGCAGCAGGATTCTAAGATGAGTAATCTCACAATGTTCATTTATGAACGGGTTTACCTTATTGTGTTGAGAGTTATTTAGTTAACTGCAAATTATAGTTGGTATTGGTAGCATTCCTGAGTGAATGTCTACGTAAATATATATTTACGTGAAATATATATCTGTTGGTGGATTTGTTGTGATAAAACAATATTTGTGGGTGCGTTCATTTTATTGTTCTGGGGTGTGGCTTTTCGGGAAACAATATATTGTGGGAAGGGTTGATTTCTATTGTTTTGAAAAGTGTTGTGTAATGTGGCTTAATTTCCAATATAGCCCTGGCTTAATTTCTCCAGTTATTCATCAGAAAATTTTTAAATTCCCACCAAAGTGAATCAAAATTTCAAATTTTGTGTATGCCATGTGTCATGTCATGATTAGTTAAGAAACAATAAAAATGAACTAGATGAATATATATGTTGGCAGCATAAATAAAACCAAATTTTCAAGCCAAAAAAAAAAAAACCCCCCACAATATCAGTAGAAATTGAAACAAAAGATTCAATAAAGTCTTTCAAGTTCTCTCCCATAATCCATCAACCTTGCATATTGCTCTCTTCTGGATCCTTCAACTTCCAACAAAGCAGCTCTCTTAGCTCTATAAGTCATACTCTTTGAAACCCTTGCTTTAAGGCTTGCTGACATGGTCTTAGCTAGAGTCTCGGCAACATCAAACAAGACCAGAATTTAGAAAAGTGAACCTGAATTTATACTCAATGTTTAAAACTTATCAGAATATATACATGACCTTATCTCTTCAGTTAGAGCTATTTGATCCTTGAACTTGGAAATTAGGTGTCTCTACCTCACCATGTTATTGTCAAACTTCCTTGTGAACTTGTGTTGATCGAGGATTATACTTCTTGATCATCAGATGACTTTCATATTGCATCTTGAAAGCAAATAACTCAAATGGATAGTTGTCCTACTTGCACACCAACCTCACCCATCTTATCATTCTTGATTGGACAGCTGCAAACTACATTTTAAACAAAACACAGGTTTTTTTTCATATCTGTTTTGGGGTTGTTAATGTCTAAAAGTCTGGCGGTAGCCGGACCTTAGTTAACGCTGATCCGTTGGGCGGATCGATACTTGTGTTAATGTTGTAATCCCCGTTACCTGTCAAGTAAAATACAACGGGCGTCAGAGGGAGACCGCGCTGGGCGGTCTTCGACTCTCCGATGCCTAAGTTAGTCAATGTATTTATGTTGACAAAGTAACAGTAGGTAAGTATTGAATGCGTAATTAATGAGGAGAGAGGAGAGAACCTTTTATAGGTGAGGAAGAGACTGATCTTGTCTTTGTTTTCGATGTGGGACTGATATGCTTCAGTTCTCAGTTTCAGAAGCTTCTGATGCTAACTTGGCGCGGCGCGTGGCGGCGCGTCGGTGGCGATCTGGAGGCGGTCCGACGCCGAGGCTGTAGCCCGCCTGGCGGTGTGTCCGCATGTCATTCATTTGGTTGGAATTAGTACCTTTGGCGGTACAATGAGCATGGCCCATTATAGCTAATTATGCTTGCAAATGTACATGTATGTACAAGTCCCCCAAGTCCCCAGTCAAGGAGGGCAATCTTGGTTGGGGAGTTGCTCGGCGGTTTGAAGCGTTTTCCTCCGCTAGGCTTGCAAGAGCATAATTAGCGTCAGTGCGTTGTCAACCGTTGGTTTTACTGAGCAAACGCTTTATACCCTTTCGGGTGGGCCCCTGCTGGGCCCCCCAGGGAGTCCCCCACTCCCCGGCGAAGATAGACCTTCGGATGGTCGTTGATTTGTTTGATGAGGGGGAGCTGCACGGAGCAGAGGGTGTTGGGTAGCGAGCCCAATGTTTTAGCACCCAAATGACGGGGGTCAACTTGCCTGATCAGGGCAGTCGTAGACTGTGACTAGTCCCCGTGTCCCGTAGGGACGGTCTGACGGTAACACAGCGTAGCGGTCGTTGTCAGTGAGGCGTAGCCTCGGGATTTTCCGTTTGGCGGACATCCCCCCGCTGGATGCAGCAGGAAGCAGCGTCCGATAGACGTGCCTGGCGGTATTTTTGCAAGATGAAAAAGGGGTTCCGCCAGAGGTGTGTAGCGAAAGATACCGCGCTTGCAGGATGGCAAGGGAGAAGTCCCGCTGGCAGGGCTTTGTTCGGCGGAGACTTCGTCGCTTGGAAAATGACAAGGGAGAAGTTCCGCTGGCGGGGTTTCGCTCAGCGGAGAATTCGTCGCTTGAGAAAATGACAAGGGAGAAGTTCCGCTGGCGGGGTTTCGCTCAGCGGAGACTTTGTCGCTTGGAAAATGACAAGGGAGAAGTTCCGCTGGCGGGGTTTCGCTCAGCGGAGACTTCGTCGCTTGGAAAATGACAAGGGAGAAGTTCCGCTGGCGGGGTTTCGCTCAGCGGAGACTTCGTCGCTTGAGAAAATGACAAGGGAGAAGTTCCGCTGGCGGGGTTTCGCTCGGCGGAGACTTCGTCGCTTGGAAAATGACAAGGGAGAAGTTCCGCTGGCGGGGTTTCGCTCGGCGGAGACTTCGTCGCTTGGAAAATGACAAGGGAGAAGTTCCGCTGGCGGGGTTTCGCTCAGCGGAGACTTCGTCGCTTGGAAAATGACAAGGGAGAAGTTCCGCTGGCGGGGTTTCGCTCAGCGGAGACTTCGTCGCTTGAGAAAATGACAAGGGAGAAGTTCCGCTGGCGGGGTTTCGCTCAGCGGAGACTTCGTCGCTTGGAAAATGACAAGGGAGAAGTTCCGCTGGCGGGGTTTCGCTCGGCGGAGACTTCGTCGCTTGGAAAATGACAAGGGAGAAGTTCCGCTGGCGGGGTTTCGCTCAGCGGAGACTTCGTCGCTTGGAAAATGACAAGGGAGAAGTTCCGCTGGCGGGGTTTCGCTCAGCGGAGACTTCGTCGCTTGAGAAAATGACAAGGGAGAAGTTCCGCTGGCGGGGTTTCGCTCAGCGGAGACTTCGTCGCTTGAGACAACAACAAGGGAGAAGTTCCACTGGCGGGGTTTCGCTCAGCGGAGACTTCGTCGCTTGAGACAACAAGGGAGAAGTTCCGCTGGCGGTACTTACGAAGTTGTCCCTACGGTGGTTAACACGTGTCGAATCTATAACGGGTTAGCGTGCGTAGGCTTGTCTCCAGGCCTGTCCGTCTTCTGGCCTTTAATGACAGTAACTGTAGGTTTCGTAACCGAGGTAACGCCTCGAGTACTCCGGAGAGTGGGTGGAGACTGATGACACGTGTATGGCTGGTACGTGATGCCGTTACGGGGCGGACGGCCTAGGATGCGTTGGGGCCGATATAAAAGGGGGGAAACTTTGGGGGATTTGACACTTTGTGAAAATTTTGAAAACCTAGTCATCGTTTGCGAGCCCTGTTTGTCCGAGACCGGAGAAGGAGCCTACCGAAGTTTGGGTATAACATTCCCAGAGAGACGTCGATCGTAACTGTGCACCACCGTGTCGGAGATTGCACTACTGAGGTTGGTATCTGGATTTCCCTTCTCTGCCCTTTTGCTTCTGCTAATTTCTGGGTTTTGTTGTGTTTGTTTTTTCTGGGTGTGTTCTGAGGTGTGAAATGGGGTTTTTTGTGGGGGGTTGAATGATGGTTGGCCAATGCGTTTAGTGGTTAAGGATTTGGATAGCCGAGTCTGGGTTGAGTGCGCTTGTTCGTACTTTGGAGTTTTCTGGGTTTTGTTCTTGATTATTTTGGCTATATCTGATGCAAGAATAGGCTAGATCTATGTTTGTGCTAACTGATGTGGGTTTTAGGGTTTTGGGATGGCTAGCGTTATAGAGATTTCGAGCAGTGAGGATTCCGGGTCTGACGTGTCGCTCAGCGCGGCGGATGGGATTTTTATTGATTCGTTGCGTCCGTCTGCCCATGCAGGAACCTCACTGCCAGAACCGCTAGAAGTTGAGCTGCTACAGACCATCCTCTGGGAAGTAACAATGGGTCGTGGTCAGCGTCCGGAGAGTTCTAGGGCGGGTGAGGCTGCTGCCGCCAAAGCTAGGCGCGACGAGCGCTTGGCGAGCAATAGTGCTGCCAGCGGCTCCGCTGGGGAGGAAGAAACAGCGGAGCAGAACGTTGAGTCAGCGTGGTTCCTCCCGGATGGGACAGCCGTTGACGAGGCAGGAGGGGGGATGAGCGGTACTGCTGTCACCCGACTGAAGCAGACGTTCCGGTTGCCGGGGTCGGTGAAGTTGCGCCCACCGACGGCTGATGAGAACGCGTCGATTCTCCCGGCGGGGTGTGCGGCCGTGCACTAGGCAATATTCCGCCAAGGAGTGACACTCCCGCTGGTGCCCAATCTCCAAATCCTTGTGTGCGAGTTTGGCCTTGCCTTTGGTCAGATCTGTCCCAACATGTGGCGGTTGATGTTGGCGATGAACTCCCTGTGGCGCTTGTCGGGGTGCGAGGTGCCTACCGTGGCGGAAGTGCTTCACTTCTACGAGTTAGTATATGTGAAGCGCCAAGGCTGCAAAGGGCAAGTAAACTTGAGTCGCCGGCAGGGAGCGCCCAAGCTGATCGAGAATCTGAGGGACTCCATGTCTTATTGGCGGGGGGCCTTCTGCGTTGCTACAAACGGTTGGGAGTACCATGCTAGGTCGAATGTAGAAGGGCCTTCATTTAGGATTAAGTCTGAGTTCCAACCTATTCGAGGTTGGTGTCCGGTGTCCGCTGAAAATGTTTGGCGTGCTTACGTGCTTGAACTCGTATTCTTACTAACGACGCTGATTTTTTTTTTGTGCAGCGGGACTTCGGTATACGCTGACGCGCGAAGAAGAGTGCCGCGTGGCGAGGATCAGAGGTTGCTGGCGGAACCGAAACTTGCTTGATTTCCGCCTGCTAACTGGTTGGGAGTTACTGGTCGACCTGCGACTAACACGCTCCATTGGTGAGGAGTCCACCCTGTCGTTTCGTATTACACTTTTAAATTGTGTCTGACTGGTGGCTGTCTTCCTCTTCTCTTTTTTTTTAGAAACTCCGCCGGGCAACAAATCAAGTCGCGACGCATTTGAGAAGGCGATGGATCGGGCGGAGATAGAAAATTTTTTGGAGGCCATGTATGCCAAGGGGCTGGCGGCCCAGCAGACTGTGGTGAACCCGGAGACGTTGGCGTTGAGCCAGTCCGAGGTTCCGGTAGTGATGGCGATGCCGCACCAGTCTCACCTTGGTGAAGATGGTCTGCCTACGGTGCAGACGGGGACTCAGACGGGCGGCGGGGAGAGGGGAACTGTTGCCACCGGGCAGCGGGAACGGATGCCTGCCACCAGGCGCGGTCCTCAAAAGAAGACGGTGCAGCCAACGGAGACTGCCACCGAGTCCAGGGGTGAGCCGCCAGTGCGGGTGACGAGGACCGCTGCTGGCACACAAAGGGCGCTGGAGAAAAAACGCCGGCAGCCTGACTCCCCCGCCAAGGAAGAGGAAGAAGAGGTGGTGATCGGGGTCCGCCAACAAAAGAAGGCCCGACAAGCTGCGTCGAAGGTTGCAGTGGCGGAGGGAGAGGCGCCCGCCGTCAGTGATCTGGACTCCTTCGCCGAGTACGCGCCATTCATGACAGAAGGGGAGCGGGAGTTTCTTTTCCATCTGTGTGAGCGGCTGGGGTTCGGGGGTCTGGCGGGCATATCGCGCCCGACGGCAATTGAACAATCGCCCTTCAGCTCGGCGTTTGGTCAAATATCTGCGGGGTTACACGATATGTTCGTGGCGGCGTCTAAGCGGCCCCGGATTGAGGAAGAGCTCAGGGGAGAAATCGGAGGTCTCCAGAGGGAGTTGGCGGAGGCCAAGGAGAGACTGGCGGAGGTCGAGCGAGGACTGGTCAAGGCGGAGTGTGATTATGCGGACGCCTGCGGCAAGCTTAACGCGGCCATCCGGCGGGATCTGGAGAGGAATGAACACGTCTCCAAGTTGGAGCAGGAGATCGCGCTGCTGCAGGAGCGGATAGCCGCTAAAGACAAGAAGCTCATTATTGTGCAGCGGGAGTCTGCCGCCAGACTGGATGAGATGAAGCGGCTGGACGGTGAGGTTGGCCGCCTGACAACTGAACAGAGTGCCTCTGCGGTCGCCGCCGTTGAAGCGTACAAGCTGTCGGCGGAGTATAAAAAGGAGATGACTGAGGCGGCGAAGGCTGGCGCCCGAGCAAACGTAGACATGTTGAAGCGGAAGGGTGCCATTGATTTTGTAAAGGCGTCACAGCCTGACGTGCCGCCGGTCGAGAGTGCCCCGGCGGAGCCAGAAGTCGTGCCTGCCCCAGCTGTAGGTACTCACTCGGGCAGCGGGGAAAGTGGCCCACATCAGACGGAAGGGTCCCAGCAAACCCCCCAGCAGACCCCGTCGGAGGTGTCACGTGCCGGATTTCTGGAGGCACACACCCGGGCCGACGGCACCATAGAGACTCCCAGTCCGACAGCCCGAGGGTCCGATCAAGCGAGCCGATCGGTCGCGCCGCCAGCCGTTGAAGCAGCAGAGGCCGAAGCCAACCGCTGAACCTATCTGAGACCTCCAAAGTTTTTTTTTGTTTGTTTGTGTAGCCGCTGAGGCATACTAGTTTGTAACGAATTTTGTGGAATGAAGTAAATTTCTGATTTGGTTTGCCATGATGTGTGTGTAGTACTATTGAGTTATATTTTGCTTTTGTCGATCAATGGAACATTAAAGGAATTAAGATTGGTCCAAGTGCACCACGTAGCGGACGGGGTCCGCCGACGATTGCTGGCGTTGCCAGTTGCCCTCAGTGCTAGACTTGGTAACAATGGTTTGAATAATTCCTCGTTTCATTGATGGCTGACTGATCAGCGTACAAAAGTGGGGTAGTACCCGTTGGGTAGCTTCCCTTAGCTAATCATTTGAACAAAAGATTTAGCTAAGTCAAGATGCGCATGGGTAGCGGTCTCACTATTTGTAATAATACCGGAGGTGTTCAGTATTCCAAGGGCGGGCCGACGTGACGCCGTCCTTGTCCATTAAGTAGAAGGTGCCTGGGCTAGCGACTTCCACAATTTTGTACGGGCCCTCCCAAGTTGGGCGGAGTTTCGTCGGTGGCGGAATGACTTCCTTCATGACCGAGTCCCCCAGTTGGAGGTTCCGGGCCCTGACTCTGGCTTTGTAAAAACGTGATACCCGTTGCTTGTTTTGTAGATTGTGTAAATGGGCCTTGAGTCTCTTCTCTTCTAGGAGGTCCCTGTCCAAGTTGACGCCGACGCTGTTGGTCTTTGGGCAGTAGCCTTCGACTCTAGCGGTAGGTTGAGTAACTTCAATGGGTAAGACAGCCTCTGTGCCGAACATCATACAAAAAGGAGTTTCTCCGGTGGCGGAGGTTGGAGTTGTTCGGATGGCCCACAGGACTTCTGGGAGCCTTTCCGCCCATAAACCCTTGGCGTCGTCGAGCTTCTTTTTTAACAACTTTTTGATTATCTTGTTTGCCGCTTCGACCTGACCGTTGGTCTGGGGGTGGGCGACAGATGCAAATCTCAACTTGGTGCCTAAGTTGGTGGTGAAGGAGATGAGCTCGTCATTGTTGAACTGTGTGCCGTTGTCTGTAATGATTGTGTGTGGGACACCGTAGCGGCAGTAGATATTCTTCCAAAGGAAGTGAATTACCTTGGCGGTAGTTATTGCCGTTAGTGGCTCTGCTTCTATCCACTTGCTGTTGTAATCAATGGCAACAATGATGTATTTGAACTGACCCTTGGCGGTCTGGAACTTTCCCATCAGGTCAAGGCCCCACGTGGAATGAATCCATGGGCCGACGATGATTGACAGTGGTTCCGCTGGTGCGTGTGGGAGATCTGCGAATTGTTGGCACTTGTGGCAAGACCTCGAAATCCGCCGGGCGTCATCGCCAAGTGTGGGCCAGAAGTACCCTTGTCGCATTGTGCGGTTGGCCAGGGATCTGGCGCCCGAGTGGTTTCCGCATTCCCGCCATGGATTTCTGCTAAGACAATCCTTCCTTCCTCTGGGGTCAGACAGCGGAGGTTAGGATGGGTGAATCCCTGGCGGTAGAGCTTGCCGTGCTGGATGTTGTAGCGGAGTTGCTCTCGCTGGAGCTGTCTTGCCTGGACCTTATCTTCTGGCAACGTTCCGTTGCGCTTATATGTAATGATCTCGTCCATCCAGCTGGGGTTAACCTGAACGTTGAAGATTTCTGCCAGGGTCTTTGTGATACTTGGCTTGTCAAGATACTCAACCCTTTGTGTCCGCCGGACTCTGATGTGGTTGGGCGGTTGCCAGTCTCGCCAGGGAATCAGCCTTAGCGTTCTTTTCCCTGGGGATTTGTGTGATTGTGTGAAATTTGAACTTTTTTAGCAACGTTTTGACGTACCCCAAATACGCCGCTAGCTGCTGGTCCTTGGCTTGGAAGCTGTCGTTGACCTGGTTGACGACTAGTTGGGAGTCGCTGAATATGTTGACGCTGTCAGCTCCTGAGTCAATGGCGAGGAGTAAGCCGGCGATGAGCGCCTCGTACTCTGCCATATTGTTTGAAGCTTTGAAGTTGAACTTCAACGCGTACTCTGCGTTTAGTCCCCCGGGTCCGGTTAAGATGACTCCGGCGCCGCTGGCCTTGGCACAGGCGGAGCCGTCCACATGTAGGTCCCAGTCTGACTGTGGGGGAGTTGCCTCTGTACTGGTTACTATTTCTGTTCCGGGCTTTGTTTGAGTATCGGGTTCCGGCTGACGCTCAGTAAGTTCAGCGATGAAGTCTGCTACTGCCTGGCCCTTCATGGCGGTTCTTGGCTTGTACTCTATGTCAAATTCGCTGTTCAATCGCCCACTTACTGAAGTGTTCAGGGCTTTGCATCACCTGCCTCAGCGGTTGATTGGTTAACACATGGATCGTGTGAGCCTGGAAATATTGCCGGAGGCGTCTGGCGGCAACGATAAGTGCGAGCGCCAGCTGTTCCAAAGGTGGATACCTTGTTTCTGCTCCGTTCATACCTCTGCCGGTGTAAAATACCGGGAGCTCATCCTGGCCCTCCCGCCGAACAATGGCGCAACTTATTGCCGTTGACGAGACTGCCAGGTATATGAATAGCGTCTCTCCTTGCACAGGGACAGAAAGGAGAGGGACCGCCGCTAGATATTCTTTTAGGCTCTGGAACGCCGCCTGACACTCTGGGTTCCAGTCGATGACCTTCTTGTGAGTTGTTTTGAGGAGTTTGAAGAATGGGGCGCACTTGTCAGTAAGTCGAGAGATGAATCGAGAAAGGGCGGTTAACTTGCCTTGGAGACACTGGACGTCTACCTTATACTTCGGGTCCGACAGGTTAAGGATGGCCTGTACCTTGTCTGGGTTAGCCTCGATTCCTCGCTCGCTGACGATGTAACCCAGAAATTTGCTAGCGGTGACTGCAAAGAAACATTTTTCTGGGTTGAGGCGCATACCATAGGCCAGGAGGATGGTTACTATGATCCTGAGGTTTGCCACATGTCCACTGGCCTTTATGCTCTTAACTAGCATGTCATCCACATAGACCTCGATAATTTTTCCCAGATGCTCAGCGAACATGGCGTTCATCAACCGCTGATAAGTTGCACCGGCGTTCTTCAGACCAAAAGGCATGACATTGTAGCAGTAGAGGCCTTTGTCGGTGGTGAAGGTGGTGCATTCTTGGTCGCTGGGGTGCATTTTGATCTGATTGTATCCGGAGAAGGCATCCATCATGCTGAGGAGTTCGTGTCCGGCGGTTGCATCGACCAGCTGATCGATACGAGGTAGCGGGAAACTATCCTTTGGGCATGCCTTGTTTAGATTTTTGAAGTCGACACACATCCGCCACTTGCCGCTGGGCTTTTTCACCATTACCAGATTTGAGATCCACTGAGGGTAGATGACTTGGCGGATGAATCCAATGTCTCGTAGTTTGGCGACCTCCTGTCCGATTGCCTGGTACTTTTCCTCATCAAAAGCCCTCCGCTTCTGCTTGATGGGATAGAAGGAAGGTTTGATGGTCAGCTTATGGGTGATTATTTCAGTGGAGATGCCAGGCATGTCTGCATAGGACCATGCAAAGACGGTGGCGTTTTCACGTAAGAACTGAGTGAGTTCTGCCTCCACTTCTGGGTCTAGTTGGGCGCCTATGCGGACTGTCCTCTCAGGATGCTCGTCTGAGATGCAGACGACCTTCAGTGACGTGTCCGGGTTGACCGGCTCCTTCATTACATATTTCTTCTCCTCATCTCTAGGATCCTCAAAGATATTCGGTGGTGGTGGGTCATTACCCACTGTCAGGATTTCATGGCGGCGCGTTGAACGCGCTACAGTTGTTGAATAGCATTCTCGTGCCAGTTGTTGGCTTCCCCTCACACAGCCTGTGCCGTTGGGCGTGGGGAACTTCATGAGAAGCATGTATCCGGCAATGATGCACTTGAGCTTATTAAGCGCTGGTCGACCAATGATGGCGTTGTATGAACTGGGACAGTCGACGATGATGAACTCCGTGTGCACCTCCGCCATACAGGGACTAGTGCCAATAACTAGCCGCATGTAATCCGACCCTAGTGGTTGTGTGATGTCTCCGGAGAAGCTGAGCAGTGGCTCATGATCCTGGAGTAGCTTCTTGTTCCGCTTGAGGTGGTCGTAGCAACCGCTGAAGATGACGTTGACAGCGGATCCGCTATCTACCAAGATTCTCCCCACCGAGAATTTGCCAAGAATGGCATCGACTAAGAATGGGTCGTCATGGGGTAAATGTACTCCGCGCTCCTCCTCCTCTGAAAAGGTAGGTTCCCAACCTGATTTCGGAGTTTGGCGGATCTTTCATAGCGGATGTTGCAAACTTCCTTTGGGTGGTTAGCGCGTTCATAGCGCTTTCTTGCCCTGTGAGACATGTTGGTGATTGGAGCACCGCCATCGATGGTGTTGATGTGGCCCAAGGTCTCAACGTTGGCAATCACTGGTGGTGGTTGGCGCACCTTGAACTGCTCCAACTTGCCGTCACGGTATAAAGTCTCAATGGTCGTTTTGAGAGCATTGCAGCTGTTTGTATTGTGGCCGCTGTCCGCGTGGTATTTGCACCACTTGCCAGTGTTCCTGGGTTTGCCTGTTTTTGGGTACTTTGGAGGGGGTGGTGGTGGGATCTGATCCTTGCACTGATTGTAGATATCTTCATATGAGGCCGTTAGGACCGTGAACACTGCATACCGCTGTGAGGACTCCGTCTGCTTGTTGTTGTTATCCCCATGAGTTGGACGGTTTCCCTTGTAAAAATGCTGCCCCTTCTGCCGCTTGGTTTGGTGGTGGCCCTGCTGCCACTCTCTTTTTTTGTCAGTTGGCGGTGCTGAGGGGGGCTTGTCAGCGGTTTCCTGGTGACTGGAAGATGGTTGTGTTGACCTTGCTGGCGTTGCCGGCGGTGGGGTTTCTCCATATGTAATGAATTCCGCCTGGGCGTGAATGACCGCCTCACTCATGACGTGGTCGTACGTTGCATTGGGATGGTTGTAATTGAGGTGATAGAGGAACGGTCCCTTGAGGAGTCCCTTCCTGAAGGCCACCGATGCCATAGTCTTGTCTAGGTCGCGGCATTGAGATGCTGCCGCCCGCCACCTTGTGACAAAGGCCTTCAGTGATTCGTCCTCCCCTTGTTTAACGCTGAAAAGCTGACTTGTATTGTGATGTCCGGCGGACAGTAAGATGAAGCGGGAGAGGAAAGCATGCGACAGTGCATGGAATGAGCCGACAGATCCTGGCGGACATTCAAAAAACCAGTTCATTGCCTCGCCGTCCAGTGTTTCGCTGAACAGATGGCATAAGGTGGCGTCGTCGAACCCCTTGTTGTTGGTGACCTTCTTGAAGGTGTCCATGTGGACAAAGGGATCGGTCATTCCGCCATACTGTGACATCTTTGGGGTTTTTGCATATGTCGGTCTGACGGCCTGCAGGATTGCGGCGGAAAAGGGGCCGGGTCTGGAAGTAAATAGCGGGTTCCGGTTGACGTCGGGACACCCGTCTCCGCCCGATCAACCTCTGCTCCAGTTGGTGCATCCTGTCCAATAGCTGGGCGGTTGCATCGCCGGCGGAATCGGCCTGACTGACTTGCCGAGTTGGCTTGTGCCTAGGTATGGGCGGATCATCCTCAGTCCTTGTCCTGGCATTCGAGCGGTTGGTGTGCGGAAGTGATTCCGCCACCTGCTCTAACATCAGTTGAGGTATGGGCGGCGGTCCCATTCCTGACAACCCAGGTGGGTTCAGCGGTACATGCATTTGTACGACCGGCCCTGGCGCCATTGTGCCGGCGCTGGGTCGACTACGCCTGGTGCTGCGTGACTGCTCGCTCTGTGCCGGGCGGTCGGTGGCCGCCAAAGTGTTTTTTAGTTCCTCAAAACGTGTCATGAGCGCGGCCACCTGTTTTTGGGCTTCGGCCTTCTCCCTGCGCTCCTCCTCACGCTCCCTGTTTGCCTTATGAAGATCCGCCAGTGCTATCTCGTACATGGTGACGAGATCCTGGCCTGACGGGCGGCTGCTGCCTGGGTTTGCCTCACCGCCGGGATTGGCCGGGGTTGTGAATAGTGCGCGGTTAACGCCGATCGCGGGGTCGGAGGGCTGGGGAATGGCGGGGACCTCCGCCTGCTCTTCAGCGTTTCCCCCGCTGTCGTTAGTCATGGTGATTGTAGCGGGATGACCTTTAGTTCAAGGGTTCCCACAGACGGCACCAATGTTAATGTCTAAAAGTCTGGCGGTAGCCGGACCTTAGTTAACGCTGATCCGTTGGGCGGATCAATACTTGTGTTAATGTTGTAATCCCCGTTACCTGTCAAGTAAAATACAACGGGCGTCAGAGGGAGACCGCGCTGGGCGGTCTTCGACTCTCCGATGCCTAAGTTAGTCAATGTATTTATGTTGACAAAGTAACAGTAGGTAAGTATTGAATGCGTAATTAATGAGGAGAGAGGAGAGAACCTTTTATAGGTGAGGAAGAGACTGATCTTGTCTTTGTTTTCGATGTGGGACTGATATGCTTCAGTTCTCAGTTTCAGAAGCTTCTGATGCTAACTTGGCGCGGCGCGTGACGGCGCGTCAGTGGCGATCTGGAGGCGGTCCGACGCCGAGGCTGTAGCCCGCCTGGCGGTGTGTCCGCATGTCATTCATTTGGTTGGAATTAGTACCTTTGGCGGTACAATGAGCATGGCCCATTATAGCTAATTATGCTTGCAAATGTACATGTATGTACAGGGGTTGAATTCTATTCCAACATCTTCTAATGCCCCATCTAGATTAATGACATACTGCACTATCTCTTAATCCGAATCCTTACCTTTAAACATAAGCAACATCTCCTCTACACCATTAGGACGACAATAAGCATAAGGCCTTGGAGCCCTCCTTAATTCTTGAAATATGGTTATTGTAGGAAAGTCAGGACAAAATTTGGGACTCAGTAGAATTTAATGTGGTCATTTGACTTCTAGTATTGCTAATATATTCATGGACACCCTACAACATACATCTTTCCAAGAAAAATCGCGTCTGTTTTAATATGAATCCGAGTATCATGAAGAGTCAGGAAACTGAAGGGTAAATTAACAAAATCTTCCTGCTTATGCAAAACAAACCATCTTCCTTGATTTGCTGACCACCATTTTAGCTTTATCAAAATTTCGAAAGGACTACACTATAAGCAGCAGAAGAAAGTAATTTTGTTTAGTTACTACAAATTCCGTAAACAAATAGAAATAAAAGTAAATGCTTGGATCAAGAATGAGCCATTTATGTTGATATGAGAAACTTGCAATGTTACCAATGCAGAAACTCCAATATTGAAATTCATAACAAACAAAAAAACAAGACATAATGCTAATTATCTTCAAACTCGCCCACCTCATGTTCAATTGCACTTGACCATTGACTACTATGATCTACCCCTGAATCTTTTCCCTTTACAGTCTCTTCCATTTTAACTTCCTTCAACTAATCATCATCAGTGCCATAATATTCAGTCATCATCATCATCAAATTCTGGATTATAATCCCCATCCTCACTTACTTCTTCATCCTCACTGCCACATTCACCTTTGAATGACTGAAGATAGTCCACATCTTCCTCACTGCCTTGCACACCACTGCTACCTACCTTACTTGACCTTTGTCCTACACCATATCCAGGATACTCCGACAACTTCTGTTTTCTACTTGAAGTAAGCTCCAACAGCATTTGTTTACATTTTTCTTTTGAATCAAGGCCACCTGCACAACTTGTTTGAGTAGGCACAACATCCACAAGCTTTCTAATAACTATTCCCTTACTTCTACTTGGTCTATGCGTAGCTCCTTAATCACACAACTAGGCTTCTTCCTAAGCTTATCAGGTAACTCTTCTATCACCACACTGTTGCTACCACCTTGACTAAAGAAGAAATCCTCGTACATGGAGATGTCATCATCCTCTTCCCAAAAATACACCTTTAACCTCCATGTGGTCCAAGTAGAGTATAACTAACCTAAAATAGGGGACAGCAGTACACATTGTCACAACATTCAAGGTCTGTGTCCAGCTTGGTCAAGGCATCGTCTTCATCACTAACCCTATATTCATTGGTTTACATAATCTAGATTTAGCTGCTTCACCATGTTGTCAACTTCTGCAAGGGACATCATGCCTTTATCTACATTATTATGGAAATCCACCTCCTCGTTGTTCCTTATGTACCCTCCATGAAACACTTTCACTGTGAAATAATCTGGGTGAGCTAAAGAAGTCAACGAAAATTATTAGTACAGTTAACAATATACCATAATAAAGATTAAATTCATAGATCTAAAAGTGCATGCAAACAACTTATTATATTACAACAAAAAGAGGTAAATGCCAAACAGACCCTTTTACAACCATCTTGAAGACCTAGAACAGTGCGTCCATTTTTCAAACATGAGAGACAAAGAAATGCATTCTATACTACCTATTAGGACCACAACCAACCCATCCGCTCAGTATAGTATTAAAAACCAAACCAACTCCAATCTTGACTACTTAAACAATATTAAAAGCTAACCAAACCAGTTCAACAACCACATATATTCATTCTTCAGCTAAATCATACATACAAAAACCATTTTCATATGACTACCAACTTAAAAATTCCACAAACCCTAAAACCTATAAAGTTATAAACCTCATTTTTTTTTCTTTGGGTTAAATACTGTTTACTCCCTGAACTTTCAAGGAAAAAATAGTTTAGTCCCTGCCTTTTCAATTTCACACGTTTACTCCCTCATCTCTCAATTTTGAACCAATCGGTCCATTCCGTCGAAAAACTCTATCAAAATGTCTATTATACCCTCAGTTCATTTTTTTCTTTTTCTTAATTTATTATTATTATTATTATTTTCGTTTTCTCTTTGTCTCTTCTTCTTCCACCTCTATTCTCCTTCAACATCTAAATTTCTAAAGCGATCAATTTTGGCATATCACTTCCTCTTCCCACAAACCCCTCTCTGCCACCCTCTTCAAAACCTCAACCAACACCTTTTTCATATGCAAAAATGTCATCTCTTTCCCCAAAGAGATCCTCTGCCCCGCCTGAAACACCAGGTAGATGAACGAGTCCTTCGCCACGAACCACCACGTCTCTGTCGCCACGCCACACTCCAACTACCTCTTGGGTCAGAACTCGGCCAGTCCTTGCCCCAGATATGCTCCATCTACAGCCTCTTTATTGTCTGTTAGAATAGGCGGGTACAACCTCATGTCCTTCGCTTCATCATATTTGGCTCTGATCTCTGTTTTCTCATTGATCTCCTTGAGAATTTTGCCTTCGATGTTTGGATGGTTTGAGATTAGCCAGAAGAACCAGGTTAAAGCAGCCGAGGTTGTGTCCCTTCCGGCGAGGGTGAAGCTGATGACGATGTAAGTAACAAATTTCTCATCGGAGTGGCCAGAGCTCAAGAACCGAGACAGCTGATCGTGAGACTCCAGGGTCTTCATCTCGTCCATCTCTTGCTTCTTTTGCTTGACAATGGCTTTCCGATTCAATTACGAGAGCTTGTTTGTGGAATCTAGAATGGTGTCGTTCGAATCCTCTCTTCATCATCAACCTTGTGGTGGCCTTGGATCATTAGTTAGGTTCTAGAATGATCTTGGCTCTTCATGAACTCAATAGAATGATCTTCACAGCCTTGCTTTATTTCCTTCATGATGTTCATGGCAATAATGCATTTGTTGCAGAAATTATAAGTGTTGAAAGTCTCTTTGTGAACTATGAAATCTTTCTCCAAGTTGTACTAGAAATCCTTGTCCAAATAGGCTTTGAAAAGTCAAATAACAACTTTCTTGAGAATTAGGAAAGTTATTTATAGGAAAGTCTTAAAATTTAGGAAAGCAATTCCCTAAAATATAGGCTTATGTGGCGCCATCATCTCCCTTGCACATGATGTAAAATGTTGCACATGCCTTGCACACTTCATTTAAATATCACATGCTTTAATTAAAAATGCACATGACACGTAGCTAAAATTTAGAGATTTTAATTCTCACATGCAAAACATGTGCTTTAGCTTGTAAAATGTCACATGTGTCTAGCACATATAGATTTGGCCTCCTTCCATTCCTCTACCGTCATTTTATATAATCACATGCTTAACATGTGCCATTTAGTTCTTTTGTTCAACACATTGCTGCTAGAGACCTATAAAAATAAAACTAAGTTAAAAACTAAATAATAAAGGTAAAAGCATAACAAAGTATGAGAAATGAATTTTATAATCGTCGCATTATATGCTCCTATCACTGGGTAAAGGTGATTCTTATTTTGAGTTAGAAGAAGTTAGCAGATATGGACATAGATTGTAATGAAATTCATCAACAAATCAGTCATCTTGTGTTCGATTGTAAAATCAATCAGGTACTAATAGATGATGCAAACTTTCATATTACAGATGACCAGCCAATGATTGAGGTAGAAGAGGAACCAGAACTCTAAAAGCCAACTAATTTTAGTAGTGAAGGACTTCATTGATCCTGATGAAAGCACTAACAGCCGTGATGATGACCTTATTGGGAGCGGTGAAAGCTTCACTAGTCAAGGTCACCATGAATACCTCATTGGTCGCAGTGAAGGACATCAGGTAAATGAAGGAGATGAAAGGTCATTCCCAAGAGATCATGTGATAGCAGTGTTAACCGAAAGAAGAAATTGGTGGTAAATATGGTTTATGTTCTTCCCATTGTTCCAAGCTACTCTTCATCAAATGCATATATTTTGGAACAAAGAGAAGGTCAAGGTAGTGAGCGCTGATGATAAGCCGTTCAAGGCCACAACTAATATTGTTAAGGCTACATATACTGATGAGCATGTGGGTCCATTTGAGATTCGAAGGGAAGACAACATATGTAAAGTTACTGGTATTACCATGCACATGATAATTTCCCTTGGCACAAAGACTGTTTTGGATGACTCAGAGCATCTTGCCTTGACTAAACTTTTTAATTCAGTCATTAATGAGTGACACCAAAAAAGAAGACGAGTATATAGCTGTAGTTGAGTATTGGAAGAGCAATATGCTATCATACTAGCATGAGAAGGTCGCCCATGAGTGTGACCATTAACTTCATAGATGAAATTTTATCCTTCATGGACGGCCATACTGGATAAATCAATTTTTTATAGCAAAAAAAGATGTGCATAAAACAACCTTTAGGTCCCTAGTGCACTTAGAATGTATGAATGAGTTATTACGACATTCGGTCCACATATCAACGGGCCATGAACATATTGTTTCATGATCTCATTGGCTGAACGGTGGAAGTATCAAACTCAATCTTATCATACAAATTGATGCAGCAACAAGAAAATTAAGTTACCAGGTTTCTATCTCAATCTCAATCCAGCTGAAATTTTTACAATCTTTACATTTGCAGCAAATTCAAGGTTCTTATCCTCAATTTTTTCCTTCATGTACTACATGATGGATATCCCACAATCGTTGTTGTCTTGTTGCAGCGGAATATTCTAAAATCAGTACATTATAACAGCAAAATAGTGCCCTAACCAGACCATGCATGAACCAAGTATAAATTATGAGCAAAAAAAAAAAATGAATACTAGACATAGTCCCATGTTTTGCCACGCTATTGATTTTTGGCTAGACCTATTCCTCAGAGCATTATAAATTTTGATCCCACTTCAACAATATAACAACCAACTAATAAGTTTTAATATGTTGAAGACAAACAAACACAAGACTCATGATTTCAGCAATTTAACAAAATCATAGATGCTCGAAACTTACTTCTCCACAAATGGTCTGCCATTCTCCACCGATCAGTCGACACCTCAGTGGATCCATGAAACGGATGATTTCCTCTTTCAGGTTGACAACAGTCAACATCGAATGCTTTCTTATAATTTTACACACATAAATTTAGTCAGAACCAGTTATTTGTTTTTTTTTGAAAGACAGTTGTTTGTATTTTATATAAGGGAAAATTTCATTTTACCTCCCTAATCTTTAGACTCTAAACCATTTGTGCCTCTACACTGATTTCATCACGGGTGCCCTTGTACTTACCAATTTCAATCAATCTTGTCTAACCCTCGGCTTTCTTCTCAACTTTTGTGTGATGTATTTTGAAATTGTAGTCACATACAGTATAATTTTGCATGACATATTAGTGAATCATCATCATACATGGGAGCCCATTAGACCCCCAACTTTAATTTACAAAATACTTGACAAAACAATTAATGATTGGACATGACTGATTAAATTGGAGAGCACAGGGGTATATGTGATGAAATTAAAAGTGTAGGATCACAACTGATTTAATGTGCAAAGGTTAGAGAGGTAAAATGAAATTAGCTCTTTATATAAATACTTGAATTATTAAGTGACAAGTTAAAGATAATTAAGTCCCTGCATTATACGGCAACATAAAAATCTAGCATTTCTTTGCATTTTTGAACCGCTAGATGGTGCGACCTTTCCTTTGCATTTCCACATCCATGTGCTCCAATTTGTGAAGGGTCCACAAAATCAACCATGGTTGACATCTTTGTTTTCTTTAATACTTCATGCAAGTAGCTGCAATAACACAAAACCTTAATATTCAATATTTGCAGTGTAGTACAGTATGTCACACCCCAAACCCGCACTACAAGAGAAATGGTCTTTTCTGACCACGTCTTTCCGACGGATTCTACTTTTGGTTGGAAATATCATTTTTTCGGACAAAAAAAAAATTGTCCGTTGGAAATACTTTTTTTTTATGGCCATTATTTCCGACGACCACCAATCTCTAAAAAAAAAGTATAGATTTTGGTTGGAAATAATTATTATTTAGCGGGAAAACTTCCCGCTAATTACTTTTCCGACCACATTGAATATCGTCGGAAAATAATAGATCATTTTCCGACGAGACATTTTTGTCGTCGGAAAATATATGTAATATTTCAAACAGAAACACTCATTGTCGAAAATAGTGAGATTAGTTAATGATAAAGCATACGCCCAGTATTTCAAATGAATTCCTTAATAAATTGTAAAACTCATCAAGACGTTAACATAATATAAATAAGCAAATAAAGAAAAAATATTTAGGCATCACTAGCATGAAAGCAAATGTAGGTATACAAAAACTACCCAGTTTTACAAAGAATTATTACTATATGACAAGAAATAAAATAGAATATGCCCTCATTATAAAATAGCAACAACTTTCTTAATTTTCGTCAGATGAATCAGATGAGTCATCAATAACAATGGTTGATTTTGAACAACATGGGCTGACCTTAGGTTTTTCAATCTTTATTCGAGTATGTAAAACACGAGGCTTTACTTCAGAATTATCAATGGTGAGATCAATAGGGTAACGAAGGTCTTTTCCGGGACAACACCAAGCTGGTAAAACTCAGCCTCCCGGACAAGTAACGCCTGAATGTTGAGGTTCCACCTTTATAGCCGGTAATGGAAGTGCAGCAGGTTAAACACCATTGATATACTCCAGTCCAAGTGATGGGTTAACTGGATGCACTTTTACATCAGCATTTTTCTGGAGTTATAAAAATAATCACCATCTGGAGGAGATGTAGAGCGAATACGAGCTGGTCCATGATAACATTGACTCTTACTTGGATGCCTAGCACACATTGAAAAAATTATCAGAAAGATTGCAGCAAACATGGAAGCAAATGAAGATGAAAAGGAACTAGTATTAATAAGTTTGAGAAATTTTTACAATTTGTCTATATCTGTATAAAAGACAGAAGCCCTATATATACAAGTTAGGTGCGGTTGTAACAAATGTTCTATATTTTCTCTCATGCTCAATTTTCTGACCTTAATTGAATATTTACCTTTACTCTGACTCTTCCTATCTCCTTAACAATATATACCGTTTGTAATTTTTATTTTGCTTTTGACTTGGCCATTGCTAGATGCTAGATTTTAGTCAACTCATATGTACTACCAATGATAATATATATATTTTAGATTCAAATTAAATAAATATATATGTATTTATTTATACGACACAAAGCAACTCTTACCAGCATCTACATTAGATCAGCTTCCGGCATATAGGATTTGGTTGAACGAGCCTCCCTAGCATCCAACACTCTCTTATCTTGAATTTTTTACAGACTACTTTAGCATTGCATTTTCATTTTTAGCAATTTTCTATTTTTAGTTTTCAAATTTGGTTGAAGTCTTCACCATTAAAAATCACAATTTCGGATACTTGTTGCTAGGATAATTTGTATTTGTGCTTAGTTGTCCGTAACCAAGTGGGGTTCCATATTCCCTTGGGTACGATACTTGGAGCTTAATTTATTTGCCCTAAACTTGATGACCATGTTAGAGCATCTCCAACAGTAGAATTTATTTTTTAGTTAAATTTAGCTAAACTTGTGAATTATAGCTATTGATTTAACAATGTTGTTCCATCAATGATAGCTATTTGTAATTGATATATTATATTTCATCGAATCATAAACTGACATGTGGACAAAAGAGGAGAGAGAAATATAACTTTTGCTTTAGCTATGTAGGATTCTCTAGCTAAATATAGCTAGCCAATTTAGCTAAAGTTAAATATAGCTAAGCTATAGCTAGTCTGTTGGAGCTGAATTTTGCTTCAAAAATAGTTAAATATAGCAAAAAATTAAATTTAGCTACTCTGTTGGAGATGCTCTTATATTAAGCGTGAGACGCTAGTATATGCATCGAATTAATGGCGCTGTTACCGGGGAGTAGGGTGTAAAAACCTTATTTCCTTGGTTTTCGGATTTTTAGGCACTTTGCATATTTTTTTTTCTAGCTTTTTCTTTATTTTGATTTGTGTGTGTTGAAAATTGAAAATATATTTTGGTATTTATTATTGCAATAAAAAAAAAGTTCCAGATTTTATTTTTATTTTTGTGTGTTTGGTTACTTAGGTTTTTCTTGTTGTTGAGAAAAAAAAAGAAGAGGATATTTATTATAAAGTTTAATTATTTGTTTGAATTATTGTGTTTTTCTTATATTCTAGTTTCAAATCATTTTCATAGTTTTCTTTTGATGGTGCATGAGTGAACTTCCTAAGAGGAAAAAAGGTAGACCAAGAAAAAGAGTGAGAAATCCAAGGACCAATTCTTTTGCACCATTGAGGTCTACTTCACCTATTTTAGAAGAGAGATCACCAAGTCCAAGATTTGAAGAGATAGCAATGAGTGATGCGGAGAATAATGAGAGACCAATTAGAGCCTATAGTTGTCCTACTGTTGTCAACCAACCATCTTGTATAGTCTTGCCACCTTGTGGAGTCTATTTTGAGATCAAGTCTTCTGCTCTTCAAATTTTGCCAAAGTGTAATGGCTTTAGTCAAGAGATGCCTTACACTCATGTGAAGATGTTTGAAGAAGTATGTGGTACACTACAATTGGGAGGACTTACACCGTATAGCTTGAAAATGCGTCTTTTTCCCTTCTCACTTCAAGACCGGGCAAGAGAATGGTTACATAGACTACCTCCCACGAGTATACGATCATGGCGTCAATTTCAAGAAGAGTTTTTGAATGCATTTTTTCCTCCCCACTGGATACAAGTATGAGAGATGATATCTTGAAGTTTATGCATTTTGATGGAGAGACCTTGCATGAGGCATATGAGAGATTCAAGGACATTGACCTTGGATGCCCTCACCATGGCCCAGATAAGTGGTTACTTATTGATTCATTCCATACAGGCTTGCTACCAGAATCTTGAAGACGTGTGGATAATGTCACACTTCGAAGCATTGAAAATAATCATGTTACAGAAGCTTAGGGTATCATTGAGGACTTATCTAAGCAAAGTGCAAGGTGGGACTCTCATGACCGAAGAAGAAGACCAAGAGATGAATTTGAGAAGCCAAGAAGCTGTGAATTGTATGATGAGCATAAGAGTCGAGATTTCTGTGATGAGCCTAGGAGAGGCCGTGACACCCTTGATGATTCAAGGAGCCGTGAGTTGTATGATGAGCCACGGACTCGTGAGCATGGTGTTGATGTTGTGAGAGGCCGAGAGCCTTTACCTAGAGGTCGTGGTATTAATGCCAAGTGATGAAATTATGAGTTCAAAGTTAGAGAGACTTGAGAAAAAGATGGAGCAATTACTTAAAAGGCAAGACTAGGAGCCACACATTTCACAAGCTAAGGCCGTGCATTCTACGTACTGTTTCCACTTGTCTTTTATGTGAGTCTCCTAGCCATATTACTCAAGAATGTTATTTAGCACATCAATATCTTGATTTTGTGGAGGAGCAAGCAAGGGTAATAAATAATTTTCAAGGAAGGCAACAAAAGAATGACCCTTACTCACCAACATATAATCCGGGGTGGAGGAATCACCCCAATTTTTCCTAAGGAGGTAACCAAGGGGGATCAAGTTCACAAGGTGGTGGTTCCTATAGTCATTAAGGGCAAGGAGGTTCTAACTATGTTCAAAGATGCCCTAGTGGCTCAAGTTTTGTACCCCAAGGTCAAGGAGGCTCTAACTATGTTCAAAGAGGCCTTAGTGGCTCAAATTTTGTACCCCAAGGTCAAGAAGGTTACTATGGTGCATCACATAGCCAAAATAGCTCATGTTCTTTATCTTTGGTCCTCACAACAATCAAGGGAGATTTCACCTATGCATTGTACACATGGGAATGTCACTTATCCTTATGGTTCGAATGTTCAAAATGGCTCTCCCAGATTTGTGCAAGGTGGTGGCTATGGAAACACCAAGTTTCAAAGTGGTTCTAGTGCTTTTCATGGAGGCAACCAAGGCGAAAATTACAATCATACATCTATGCCACATGCTGATAAGAGCAAAAAAGTGTGACGATACTATTGATTATGTGCCTCATTTTAGCCTTATTTTTCCCTTAGTTTAGTGTTTTGATTCATTAAGTTATTTTAAGAGTCTTGTTGAGTGTTTGGAGTGAAATAGGCGGAAAAAGTAAAATTCATGAAAATCCTAGCTGGATTCCTAACTGTCAACTGTTTTTGCCGTCTTTACATTTTAATTCCCTTTATTTTCTCTAGAAAATTCTGATATTCTCCTGCTTGTTGTAGGAAACCTTGCCTGGTGGAACTCTTGGAAACAGCAATGATGGAGTCATAATATAAAGTATTTAAGACATTTGACCAAGCAATGAAGAAGGGAAATAAAGGAGAAAGACGTTTTCAGCTGGAGAATAAAGGAGAAAGACGTTTTCAGCTGGAGAATAAAGGAGAAAGACGTTTTCAGTTGAGGAATAAAAGAGAAAGATGTTTCAGCTGAAAAATAAATAAGAGAAAGACGTTTCAGCTTGGAAATTAAAAGAATTGCCCCATTATGAGATGAGTTAAGGCCATAAAGGAGACATTTCAGTTGGGAAAGCCAACCAATGCTCCCCTATAAATAGGCAACGTCCAGAACTGAATTTGCATCACTTCCCAGCCAAGATAATTCATTGCCTATCACTTCCTGGCCAAAAACCATTCCAAGACTGCCCAATTCACTCCTACAAGACCGTGACCACCATCCATCCATCAATCTACGAACCTCTTAGGCGCTGAGTCAAGGACGCTCCACCACCATAGCAGAGACAAGTTCATGATCACCTTGTTGCTAAGCCGCTGAGGAAAGCTTCAAAGTGTAACTATGACTCTACTTATAATTTTTGTTTCGGTTTTGTGTGTTTCAATTTGCGAGTTGTGTAATTGGAGACATGAAATTTTCAGAATATTTTTATTAATATTTTTGAGATTTTCAGTTTATTATTGAGTTAATTTAGAGAATTCTTTTATGATGCATGTTACAATCTTGTGCCCTTTTACGTGTTTAGGTAATTTTCAGAGTTAGGTTAATAAGTTTGCATGCTAGAATAACGGTGAGAGTTTTTGTGTGTTTGCTTAATTTGCCAAGAGTAATTGTTATTTGTTAAGACGCTGAGTTAAACAAGTAGTAATTAGTTCTAACGGGTGGTAAAAATCATGCTTTAATGATTAAATGATTCTGGAAATTACGTGTTAAATTCTATGTGTAATGGTTAATTTGCACGTGTGAGTTGATTCGAGGGTTAGATAATACTACTAGTTAAGAGAATTACGCTGAGTGTTTTCGAAAATTAGTAGTATTAGGCTTGGTAATGATAGGAGCATTTTAATGCGACATTTTAACTGTTATTTCCCTACATTTCTTGCGTTATTTCCTTAATAAAACTCTGTTTAGGAAAGTTTCCATTCTTCGATTGGGAAAGTTCCTAATTGTAGAAAGTTTCCGTTTTATAGTTTCTATTTTTCATTTTTAGAAAGTTTCCCATTTTAGTTTAGGAAAGTTTCCATTTCTTATTTTAGAAAGCTTCTATTTTCAGGTCTTTGGAATAAATAAGCTGAATTGAGTTCATAAATGGGAAGAGAAGCTTCATGAAGATGACATGGCAAGAAGGTGACAACGTGGGAATTAAAGATGATTGATTGAGGATTTCAAGGAGAGATTTTCTTGGGAGACTTTTATGGAAAGAAATATTGTTGGAGGAATAATTTGGTGTGATTGGCAACGTGAAAATCAGAATTAATCAAGGAGATGACGCCAAGAGAGATTCAAGGGAGATATTTATGGAAGGAAAATATGTGTGCACCAAGGAAAAGCTCAAAACGTGTCTAGGTGCATCCCTAAATTCCCTAAAGGAATGTTTGCTGAAATTCATGAAGAAAATCAGAATAATTTCAAGGAAATTCGGCAATTAAATATTAGGGAGGTATTTTAGAGAATTTTGATTGGTGGGAACACATCACAAGGCTTACTTGGCATTCTATGATTGGTTGGACCACATCACAAGCTTACTTGGCGAATTATCATTGGTTGAAGCTATGTGGAAAATTCTGATTGCTTTGTGAACCCTAGCCGTGCTCCTATATATACTCCCCTCTTTGACGTTGAGAAGGGTTCCACACCTTAGAAAAAAATTCAGAAAATACACATTGTTGCCGTGAGCTTCTCCCATCTTCTCTCCATCCTCTAGTCATCTCCACGGGTTCAAGCAAGGCCAAAGGAAGAAGAAGAAGCCGTGAGCACCACCATCCATCCCCATTCTTGAAGCTTGCTTTCGAGTTTCAAGAAACCACAACGTTAATCATCCATCTTCATCTTCCATCCACGGTGTAATTCGACCTCTCCTTTGTAAACCTTGTTTTGAATTCGTTGGTTATGTACTAGTTGACGTTTATGTTTGAACAAAATTATTATTTCTAGAATTTTTATGATTAAATGAGATTTTCAGATTCTATTATTGTAATTCGAGAGTTGCTTATGTGAGTTTGTTTAATTAAATTTTCTTTATAGATATCTTTTGTATTTTAATCTTATGTGGTTCGAAACACTTAGGGTTTTGATATGAATGGTGCTAGATTTAAGAACATGAAATCAACTTTTTGTTTTGTGTAACTTGAATCGAAGTAGTAAATGTTTTGGACAAAAACCGAATTTAATTAAAGAGGATTGCAATTAGGTGGACTTTTTCATACTAAGTTGCACACTTGAGTTGACAGCCTTTCCATGTGTTTCATGCGTTAAACATGTCATGATTGACTAGCTTTCTAGGGCTTGATTACATGTTTGATAGGATTAATCTTTGTGCTTTCACTTAGGTTAATTAGCATTGAAAAGTAAAAAAATGGGAAATTATTTGCTTTCGAATATTTCACATGATCAACTCCTTTCTCATGACTTAGATGAACAATATTAGGGTTTAATCGAATTTGATCGTAGTTTCGGTTTTGATCTTTGTTCTCTCATTCCACCCGTGTATATATGTTTTTACATTTTCTTTATTTTATTTATTTTAGTTTTTAATTTAATAATCCTAAAACCCCCTTTTGTATTCATTTGTATATATTTTTATTCTTTGTTTTATTTTTGTAAATAATACTTTTTACTTTTTTTTTTTAATTTGTTTTTGCAATTACAGGTGTACCCTCAATCCCCGGAATAGAACGATCCCTATTTACTATATACTAACGATGACATTTTCAGGGTTAAATTATGCGCTTGCTTTTTAGCTGCATCAGGTAAGGACTTTTCCGATCCATGCCTACATTAGAATGAATCAGATAAGTGGATTGATCTGCTGAGGCTTTTCATTTGAGCTCTTATTTAGGCATTAAAGATGGGCACATTTTTGTAGCATGTTGAAATGGATTTTCTGTTTTTACACTTAGTAATTTCTGAGTGGTATTGGTCTAGGTTAGGGAAGTCGATCATTGTATATAGTTTTATTTGTTTTGTTTTTATTTTAAGTAGATTAGAAACCAAATTCAAAAACCCCCATTTTATTCTTTTATTTGTTAATTGACCTTTTTGTGTAGGTGTACCCTACAATCCCCGGACTGAACGATCCCTGCTTATCCTATACTGACAACTACATTTTGCAGGGTTAAATTGTGAGGCAATTTCAGCCGCATCACATGCTCCTTTGTATTCTAGTGAGCCTAGCAAACCCGGCTTTGAAGAATTGATGAGTAAACTCATAGAAGTTCAAAATTCTACAAATGCAATCAACAAGCAACCTATTGATTCTCTTCAAGTGGGCTTGCACAAATTGGAGGCTCAAGTTGGGCAAATGGCCTCTTTTATGCACGCAAGACCACAAGGGTCTCTTGTTAGCACTATAGAACTTGGACGCCATAGGGAGCAAGCAAATGCTATATCTATTCTTGGGAGCGGAAAGGTCTATGACAACAAAGTACACATGCCACAAACTTCATCTCCTACTCCCTTGTATGTGTATGATAATATGTATAACCCCTATTCCTCCTCATCTCATTCTTATGATGGTTATGTTTCTACTCCTATTACTCCCCCATTTCAAATTCTAGTGATAAGTATGTTATGGTAGATGATAGTGATTTTGAATTGATTGATGGTGCCACGAGGGAAGAAAATATACCTCGTGGCAATATTGGAAATTCTTTAAATATGCATGATTTTAATTCAAAGGCGGATGGGAACCGAGGGGAAGAAAATGCACCCCCGGAAATTGGAGTGGGTGATGTGGCTTTGTATACAAAAGGAAGAAATAAGAGGGTGGATAAGGAAACGAGGGAGGAAGAAAATGTACTTCCTGGAGGTGCACAAGGAAAGAAGACCTCTTTATCTCATTCTACATCGTCAAAGTCTCATGTGTCTACTTTTTCATCCACACCACCTAAGCATGTTCACTTTAGGCCTACTACTATTGCATCATCTTCTAGTGATCATATGGGGAGCAATAAGGTGGAAGACCATTCCAAAAGGAAGCCTCATGTTCAAAGTTCGGAGCCTGCATCAAATGGAAGAAATAAGGCGGAAGATTCTCACATAACTAGTAGAGGTCCTAAGGATAAGAGTACTCCGATCTATTCTTCACTAGGGGAGGCCGTGTTAGCTAGGGATCCTAGTGGGACTGTGAGCACCCGTAAGGATCCCATGGGATCCCGTAAGGACCTCAAGAAAAAGAAATAGCATCAAAATGTGGAGTTCATGGAATTGTTCAAAAAGGTGAATATTAATATTCCATTTTTGGATGCAATTAAGCAAGTACCATCATATGCCAAGTACTTGAAGGAATTGTGCACAAACAAGAGATGATTTAAGGATGAAGAAAATGTTTATCTTAGAGAGGAGGCCTCATCCGTGATTCAACGAAGATTTCCTCCTAAACTTGGAGATCATGAATGCTTTATGTATATACATAGCAATTACCAGCCATAATCTGCATTCATACTTAACCATGCCACCTTGGTGGAATAACTTCAATGGAGTAATCTCCGGAAACACAGCAAGACAACCTTCACAAGCAAGCCAGCTCCAGGCCGAAATATGCCTTGACGCGCCACCCAAAGTTGTCTCTGCAGAAAGAACTAAAACTCAGCAAACTGAAGGATATCAGTCCCACATCGAAAACAAGAGTAAGGTAACTCACTATTTCACCTATAAAAGGTCCACTTCCCTCTCTTCATTGATTACACGTTCAATAACTATTTACTGCTATATTTGTCAATACAAGTACATCGTTTAACATTAGCATCAGAGGAGAGAAGACCGCCAATCGCGGTCTCCCCTCTTGAAGCTGTTGTATTTCTCTTGACAGATTAACGGGATTTTGTGAACTATACATATATCGGAAGATTGGACCATTGTCCACGTTATCGGAAGCCGACATCATATGGCGGTATTTTGAGCATTAACACTTTACTATCCCTTGTATTATTGGGTTAAGGATTTTTGATAAGGGACTTTTAGTTCTTGGAGCGAGTATCAACCTTATGCCTTATGAAGTCTACAAAACACTTGCTTTGAAGGACATTAAACTGATCAAGATTAGATTACAAATGGCGGATCGGAGTGTGATTTACCTTATAGGAGTAGTAGAGGATGTCTTGGTGAAAATTGATGAGATATTAGTACCCGCCGACTTTGTGGTTTTAGATTTGGAGCCTTTTGACTAATGATAGTGAGGAACTCCCTATTATTTTGGGGCGGACATTCATGGTAACCGCCAGCACCAAGATTGATGTTCAAAATGGAATCTTAACTATGATGGTGTTTGATACTACTATTGGGTGTCAAATCTTTGATGTTATGAAGAGTTCGGTGTATTTTAAAGATGACTTTCGAGTAAAGACGATGGATATAATTGATGATCATGTTGAGGAGTCTTTCATTATCTCGTCACATGCTAAGAATCCATTTGAGGACTCTATTGACCACCATAACTTGCGACTTATTGATGATGATATTATGGAGGATGTGAATCACATGGAGATTATAATGCAATTTCAAAAAGCATACAAGCTGAAGGTATTACCATTGCCCCCTACAACTACTAGAGCAGTACCTTCTCTTGAGAGCCTACCTACACTACTACAAAAACATGATTTAAGGACATTGAAACCGTGTCCTTAAATACATACAAGGACTCTTAAAAAAAGAGTCCTCTATCCGGGAGTCATCATAAGTCCGAAACAAGGACACTAGAAATGTGTCCTCTTTTCTATATGAGGACACAGTTTGTGTGTCCTTAAAGCTCTAAACATGGTGTCCTTGAATCCATAAGAGGACACCTAAATTGCATCCTCATATCATCTAATATGTGTCATCTTTTCTATTCTAGGACACATAAATTGTGTCCTAGAAGCTCTGAAAATAGTGTCTTTAAATCCATTAGAGGACACAGAAAATGCATCCTCATACTATAAAATCTGTGTCCTCTTTTTCCTATGAGGACACGAAACTTTTGTCCTAACAAATAAGAGTATGTCCTTAAATCTAGAAGACGAGGCATAAAACAAGCCCTTATATTATCATTCAGTGTCCTTGTTTTCCCTACAAGGACAATAAAATATGTCCAATCTCAATACAGTCATCTGATCTCAACTAGCACATAAACTATATCAATCAGAATATAGAGAACATCCAATCAATATCCATGATGCAAAATAAGTGAAACAAAGATACGCAAGTCCATCTGATTTAAGGAGAAAGATCCAAAATGTATTAGAACTACTGCTCTGATCAATTTGATTCAAAGATGGTACACTTTCCCAGAGAGAAGGCTTAATACTTGACATATTACTTCAAAATACCAAAATAAAGAAATCTGCAAGCTAATTGTTCTACTTCATCTTGGATCTATGCATCAACCAGCTCTGCCCACACTGCTCGAACTACATCAATCACTTCTTTACTGTAAGTATCTTTTTCCTTGAACTGAAAAAATGATCAATATATTAACATTACAGAACTAATTACACTAAATAGAGCAGCTACCTAGTGAGCATGCACAACTAATCAAAAGCATCACTATACATATGTATAAATATTCTAGCAGTACGTACCATATACAAGTTCCAATTGCAACATACAAAGCAAAAACAAAACCAGTTAGCTAGATATATATAACAAACAAACCTGGAAAAATAATCATGAAACAGTACATGGATCAACCAGTTAGCAGCCAACAACCAACGATCCCTGCACAAAAACAAAATAAATAAACCCCTGTAAGAATGAAGAAATAGCTGGATATATGTTGCATGCAACTGCCAAGAAAAATAACCATGAAAAATAGCTGGATAAATTTATAGCATACATTCCATGCTCAAACAAAAAATAAAATTACAAACTGCAAAAGTAAAGAATCCAATGAAAATTACTCACAACTTCAACAATACAACAATTTCTCATATATTGTTGGTTCAAGCACAATGCCGATTAAGTTCAACAACGCAAACACATAACATCACTTACTACACCTAAAAGCCTATTGTTAGCAAGTCAATATTTAAAGAGAATCATGACTCAGCACCCACAAAAATGTCTAACGCTCTACATCTGCTCAAATTAGAAAGGGAAGGAAGTCAAATGTCTAACAATCCAGGTACATATACTAGATGTAATAAGAATTTTGATTTCTGACTTAGGACAAGGTTTGCAAGCGTTGACTCATTTGAAGTGTAGAGGTCGGGTACATAAACTTAACTATCATTAGAATACTACGTACTTTAAATGAAATAGTAATATACTTGATACATTATCAGTTGTAAGTGAGTAAAAGTTCACCTCTGGCCATATTTATGACTGAGAAAGAGTGGATGAAATAGTTGTATATATACTATATTTTTGCTGACACCAGAGGCATATTACTTACATATGAGTCGCTCTTTGGGATAGGATAGGAGGGATCACTCTTTCCAACATATAACACGAAAAAGAGACATGATTCGTACAATTTATTAGTTAGAAAAATAGTAGCTAGAAGCTCGTGATTCACAGTTAATGAAGATCAGTGTTCTGTGTAAAAAAAGGGCTCCAAGTTACTCATTCTATCTCATAAATTGGGGCCATTTTTTCAAAGACGCCTCATTTGTGAAATACTAAGAATTGATTAATTAATCAATCTCTCTCTTAAATAATACTGGATCACTAGTTTTTTTTTTTTTTTTTGGACAGGGTAGGATTACTGATCTAGAGAGCAGAGAGTAGGATATACTAACACATTTTACAGGAACACATCTAGTATGCTAGTTAGCTGAAAAGAAAGAGCAGCACAGAGACTTGAAATACAAGTATTGACTTTAATGATAGAAAGAGTTGGTTGTTAAGTAGGCTACAAACAACTTTTTAAAACCCATTAATGTCAATAAGCCACCTCCCTTTACTTCCAATTTAGATTTAGTACAAGAAAAATTCCCTTGCTGAGAATCATTTTGCAACTAAAGGGAAAACACATTTGTTCCAGAAGGATTTCAATCTATTTCTCTCTACTCCTTGACATAGCAACTTTGAGACTATATTTATATCATATGGGTATCTAGAAGTAGGAGGAAGAATCCACATAATTGCATTATGTTGTCCAAACATTTATGCAGACACAAGAGGCATATTACTTACATATGAGTCGCATTGGGGGGTAAGACATGGAATTTCACCACCAATGCTATTAGAACTAATATCCCTTGAAGAAGAAAGAAGAAGAGATGTAGCGACAAGCATGCTTACACAACTATAGTAAGTTGAAAAAAAAACAGTAGAACCACTTACAGTTGCTTCAAACTGTAGAGATAATAGATCTCAGCAGTAATATACCCATAGAGATTTAGACCATTAAGTTTACTGCATAAGATCAAAGGGGAAGTTAGTTCAGGGTCTTGTAAACATTTTGAAGAGCTACGACTGAAAAGGGAGCAATAAATAAAATAAATGATCTGACTGATATGGTAGCCAATGGTATATACTACAATACAACTGTAATAAATTAAACTTGCACTTCTTTTCAGTCACCTGGAACTTTCATCAAACAGGTGGTGTGCATGTAAGGCCAAACACATCTATGATGTTCTCAACCATTTTAACTTCACCAAGGAGATCATTTGCCTCACATTTCAAATAATGCCTATCAATTCGAATCTCAAAAGTAACAAATGTTTGAAAGACAATGCGAGGTTAATGACTTCCTTGGCTTGATAATGAAAATGAATTTCTTTGAAAGACGTAAAAATTGATAACCTGGATTGTTAGACAATAACCACTACATCCCTTTTAGTAGCTCAGACAAGGGAACCAAATGATTAAAGGCAAAAATTGATAACCTGGATTATTCAAAAGAAAAAATGAGAACTTGATGTTGATAAAGGAATGTATTGGGTGAAGCTATATCGATAGGAATTCTATACCTTTGGCTTGAACTTGACGTGCTCGTTCGAGACCCAGATCTATCCTCCAGCTATAAGAGGATTCAAAGAAGCAATTATCTGTTAAAACCAAGAGTACCCCATGAAAATAAACAGTGTAATCCCCAACCATGAACCTATAAATCTGAGTACCCACCAATAATTAAGGAGATAATAGTACCTGAAAGTCTGCATCTTCTATAGTCCTGATTTTGGAGTTATTGACTCCTCAACCTTCTATCTGGGTTGATAGAACGAAATTAGGTCAGGAGAGCATAACACCGATAGAATATCAGGAAACCAATTTGTTTTTCTTCTGTTGCGAAGAGCAAAGCAAGGTATTGAACATATAAAATAGAAATAGAGGGAATGAAATCGGTGGGTTTGAATTGAAGAGGGAATCTGAAATTTGGAAGAAAGAGGGAATCTGAAATTTAGGGAGGGAAAATGCGAAAAGAGGCAAACGCGGAAACTTTGTTGAACAGGTCGACTGAAAAATTGCTTTTGGGATTATGTCTTTGCATTGAAAACTTTTTAGGACACAGTTTTAAAATCCAGCTGTCCTTGAAAAAAAGTATTCTTCCGCTTAAAGTTTCATTTATAGTAAGAGTGTCCTAAATAACCTTTAAGGACACTTCATGAAATATGTGTCCTTGTTTGGTGTCCTTGTAGCCCATATTTTTAGTAGTGCTACACTTGAGTTGAAGCCTTTACCGCCCACATTGAAGTATGTTTTTCTTGGAGAAAATGAGACCATTTCGGTTATTATTTCATCAAAGCTTGGTGAGTTGGAGAAATGGAAGCTTCTTGGAGTTTTGAGAGAGCACAAGAATGCCTTATGGTGGACAATTGCCAACATTAAGAGAATTTGTCCTTCTAAGTGTATGCACCGAATTCATTTGGAAGAGGACTCAAAACCAGTGCGAGATGGTCAAAAGAGGATGAATCCTCCAATGATGAAGGTGCTAAAAGACGATGTGCTTAAGGCCTTCTCCAACCTAAGAGGGAAAAGGGCTAAAGAGCAAAAAAATAACTTAAATAGAGTCCAACCCATGAGGGGGAGGGCTAAAGGGCCAAATTTGATGGGCAAAAATAGCCCCTTGGTTAGCTTTTTAGCCCTATAAAGAAATAGATCATAAAGCTATAATAGCCCGCGTTTGAGGTCAGCTTGACTAATGCATAACGTTAGCAATGGCTAGTTGGGTTTTTTTTTTTCACATACGGTTTAAAAAAAATTTACAATATAAATAGATATCACCTCAACCTTATTTTTCACATCATCCTTCTACTACCATGTGTCATATTTCAATATTTATTTTATTCATGACCTATGCCACATATATGAAATCGTATAAGAAACTACAACATTGCTTGTGAAGCAACACATGGAATTTGAAAAGTACAATCGGAAAAATAGTTTTTATCATAAAAATGATTTCAATTACTATAAGTAAGAATCTGATAAAAAATAAGAACATATATATATGACACATTCAAATGTTTAAAATATATTTTAAGACTATAATTTAACCTTGACCGATTGGAGACAGTTGATATCACATCGATGAATAGAAAAGAATTTAGGGCTAAAATTTAGCCATTTCGGTTGGAAATGGCCTAAGTTACTTGATGTGGGTGTGATCTATCCGATTAGCGATTCAAAGTGAGTTTCGCCGGTGCAAGTTGTTCCTAAGAAAGGAGGAGTAACAGTGGTAACAAATGAAAAAGGAGAAGAGGAAGCACAAAGGATACAAACCGGGTGGCGCGTATGTATTGATTATCGGAAGTTGGATGCCTCTATCCGAAAAGATCATTTTCCCCTTCCTTTTATCGACATGATGTTTGGTTTCGATCGTTTATGGGAGTGCTCTCATTGTTGCTTTTTGAATGGGTACTCCGGATATGACCAAATAGTAATCCCCCCGAAGACCAAGATAAGACCACACTTACTTGCCCATTCGACACGTTTGCTTATAAGAGAATGCCATTCGGGCTTTGCAATGCCCTCGCCACATTTCAAAGGTTGATGATGTCTATTTTCTATGATATGACTTAAAAATTTATGAAGGTGTTTATGGATGATTTTAGCATACATGGAGATAGCTTCAACGATTGTCTTGTCCATCTATCTCTTGTACTTGCGAGATATGAGGAGACCAATTTGGTCTTGAATTGGGAGAAATGCCACTTCATAGTAGATGAGGGGATTGTATTAGGGCATGTTGTTTCATTAAGAGGCATTGAGGATTACAAGGCTAAAATTGATTTGATTGCAAGTTTACCACCTCCGACTAGTGTGAAGGGTGTGAGGAGTTTCTTGGGGTGTGGCGACCCGAATAGGTATACCACAGCGCCGTAATATTAAGCCAATAGGAGCTCGATACGTCGTAGACATACCGTAGACCTACCAACTTAATACTACAAGGCCTTTTTGAAAACACAAATTTTAGAAAATAGGAGACCAAGAAAACTTTTAAGAAAGGACTTTAAGTCAACAACCCAACATTTAAATCAACAAGTCTGAAAACGCAACAAAATAAAGTGGCAAGTGCACTGTGATGCCTTAGGGCTTACATCATAACCGAAATGAAAGGAGTTCGACAATAACAATAAAACAAGGGGTGAGGCGCGCTCCCAGGTAGGCGGACCTCACAGAGTTCAACATAGAAAGAGAAGCTAGTAAATCGATAGAGTACCAAATGGGAAGAACTTCAAGCAACAGGAACAGCAACACACGGACTCGGCCAACGACCCACCTCTAATCCAAATCGTCCGGAATGACCTCGTTGTAACCTGAAATGTAGGGGTGAGCATTTCGTCCTCGCTAGCCCAATAGGGGCCGACCCAACCTTAGTTAGGTTTGAAATCTAATAGATAAAACATAGCTACTAGAATATAGGTTGCGCGCATTTGTAAAATCAAGTAAAACAAATGCAAACAAAAACAATCACTGTTGTTTTGTTTCAGGAAATCATATGCAGCATGCTTCACACAATTTGGAGCTCCGAGATACTTACCTGCCCTCTAAACCAAAATAATCGGTGACCGACCTGGTTCGTCCTGAGTTCGAGAACCAGCCAACTACTCTGTAGTCCTTGTGACTACAAGTAGCGAAAGTGTCCATTTCCTGGCTCTGAGTCTCCTATGACTGGTTCACTGTCTATATTTACCTTTCCTTGACAAACATAGGAGCACAGCCCCCTCCGGAGGTTCACGGTTATCGACACCGTGGGATCCCTAGGAATCTACGCGTCTAGGTCCCATTCACTTTCAGGTCACAAACACAACATACAAAAGGGTACAGTATCTCAACATGCAAGTCTATCCTCGGTTTTCGCAATCAACATTATCAGTTCTGAAAACACATGTATCACGAGGCATCGACTAATGAACAACCAAAAATACTTGCAGGCAACATAATATTATACTAGAGCATTCCACATATATCGAAAAGCCTCTAACAAGGAAGGGACAGCTCACCCTACCTGGAATATGCCGGCGTATTCCACACTCTGATGCTTCCCGCTTAAACTTCCTTAACGATCGTGTTTCCTAAACCATTACTTAGTTGGTAAGTAATTATCCAGGTAAACATCATGATCAACTTTAAAGTAATCGCGCATACTAATCCTTTTTATTTCAATGAGACCATTAATTATTTCTTTCAACCTTTACCAATTTGGGAAACTAACTTCTTTCCTAAAAAGGAAAAACGTCCTTATCGCTCCGCTAAACTATCGTCAATCCGAGCGACCAAAGTCGAGTCGATCCACACGTTTTATGAGGTCGGTCAACCATGGTCAACTCTCGGAGTTGACTTTTGACTTTTTGACTTTGACTTCTGACTTTGACCAAGTAATCCTCTATTTACCATTATTTATTATTTATTAAAAATAAATAAGTAAATAATTCTTATTTATTAAAAATAAATAAATAAATAATTATAAATAAAGTTTTACTTTTACTTTTACCCACTTACTTCTCCTTTTTCACCTTTTTACTTTTACCAAGACTTTTACCTCCACACTTTCACTTTTACCTTTTACCTCTTTTTACCGAATTTACCTTTACTTTCACCTTCTTCACTTTTTACCACTTTACCACAGTAAAAACCTCCTTTTTACTCTTTTCTTCATTTTCTTTATTTTCTTTCAAAAATAAAGCCATTTCCTTTTCTTCATCCTTTTCTTTTTCTTTTGGCCAAAATACACAACAACAATTCACCAAAATATCAACACAAAATTCCAACACTTAGAAAATGCTAATAAAATTCTACTAATTAAATCCTCCTCAAACATCTAATTTTCACAATTTTCCAACAACAACAAAAGCTCAACATAAACCAAATTAACCAAATAAATTCCAAAAATTCTAGGGTTTGTCCAAAACCCATTCCTTACCCTTTCTTCTTCAAAAATCACGTCATATACCTTCTCCTTGGCCTTGTTCACCTACAAATCCGTCCATAATCAACATCTCAACCAAAAACTTCGAAAACAAGGTTGCATGAATAGATCCTTACCAAAAATCCTTGCCAAACCCATAGCCTAGCTTCATGGTTCAAGGAGAAATCGGGTTCATGCAAACAAAATCACAAACCCAAATCAAAAACTCGGATTTAGGAAGAAAGATGTATAGATCGAAGGAATAGAGGCTAGATTAGGATAGAAAATACCTTGATTTGAGCTTGGAAAGAAGAAATCACAAAAGCCCCAATTTTAGCTTCGGGTTCTAGGGTTTTTGGGGGATTAAATGGCTAAATTTTATGATTTTGGTTGGAGAAATGGAAAGAGGGAAGGAAGAGGAGAAAATCTGGAAATTTTGGTGAGGAGAGGGGTTCCGGCGACGGCGGCGATTTCCGGCGAAGTGCTAGAGAGAGAGAGAGTGCCGGGTAGAGAGAGAGAGGAGATGGAGAAAATGAGAGGGAGGCTAGGGTTTGGAGAGAGTGTGTTGCCTTTTATACCTCTCCCTAATTTTAATTGTGAAAAGTCTAAGTTGCCCTTCCTTTTGGGCCAAATGGGCTTGGGCTGCTCCAACTTCATTTTTCTCTTAATTTCCTCAAGCCCACTCCGAAAATTACCTCTTCAACACCCTTATTTCTCCGATACTTCACCGAATCCTTTCGGGAAAATTTTTCCGAGCTCATCCTAAGCCTCGATACTTTGAAAATACTCTTCTAGACCCAAATTGGATTTTCTCTAAATTTCTTAATCCTTTTAATGGCCTCAAAGTCTTAACCTAAGCGCGAATCTTGTATACCATACGGATACGTAGCTTCCTACGTTATTCGACAAATTAAAATACACAATAAATAAAATAAAAAGAATACGGGGGTCTACACTCTACCCCCCTTAAAGAAATTTCGTCCCCGAAATTTGTACCTGGTTGGCTGAAAAGGTGGGGGTGCTTCTCACGCATCTCTGTCTCAAGTTCCCATGTAACCTCCTCCTTTCCTTGGTGCATCCATTGAACTTTCACCAATGGAACCTCACGGTTCCTTAGCTGCCTGGTACTTCGTGCTAAAATCTGTGTAGGCTCCGTCCTGTAGGTGGCATCACTTTGCAGTGGCAAGTTTCTCCAAGTAATGACTTGCTGGGTCTCCGGCGGACATTTCTTAAGTTGAGACACGTGAAACACATTGTGGATATGCTCTAGTTCTTGTGGCAAATCTACCCGATAAGCCATGTTGCCAATTCTTTGGGCTATAGGAAAAGGTCCAATGTATCGGGGTGCCAACTTTCCTTTGACCCCGAACCGACTGATTCCCTTCCGAGGTTTCACCTTGATATAAACAAAGTCCCCTACTCCAAACTCTAGGGGTCTCCTACGCATGTCTGCATATGATTTCTGTCTACTCTGGCTATTCTTAATTTCTCTTTAACCACTTGAATCTTTTCAGTGGTTTCCTGAACTAGGTCAGGTCCTAATAATGCCCGTTCTTGAGCATCAGCCCAACACGTAGGCGACCTGCATGGCCGTCCGTAAAGTGCTTCGAACGGTGCCATGCCTATGCTACGGTGATAACTGTTGTTATACGTAAACTCCGCGAGTGGCAAACAGTCATACCACTTCTCTCCGAAGTCCAATGCGCAGGCTCGTAGCATGTCCTCCAAAGTCTTGATGGTGCGTTCAGATTGTCCGTCAGTCTGAGGGTGGTATGCTGAACTCAAAATTATCTGTGTTCCAAGCTCTTCTTGAAGCTTCTTCCATAACCTCGATGTGAACCTAGGATCTCTGTCAGAGACGATAGTCTTCGGCACTCCGTGTAACTTGATGATGGTGTCGACGTACAGTCCCGCAAAATACTCTACAGGTGAGTCCATCTTCACTGGTATGAAGTGGGCGGATTTAGTTAGTCGGTCGACTACTACCCACACTCCGTCGTGTCCTCGTGACGAGCGTGGTAATCCGGTGACGAAGTCCATGGTGATGTCTTCCCACTTCCACACTGGTATAGGTAGTGGCTAGAGTAGTCCTGCTGGTAATTGGTGTTCTGCTTTTACTTGTTGACATATTGCACATCGGGCGACGTAGTCGGCCACATCTTTCTTCATCCCTCGCCACCAAAATTGGCGCTTCATGTCTTGGTACATCTTTCCTGCTCCTGGGTGCATAGTGAAGCAAGTACGATGTGCTTCTTCGAGCACCATCTTCCTAACATGGTCGTTTTTAGGGACAACCATCCGGCCCTTAAATCTAACACAACTATCTTGGCCCACCGTCCACTCGTTGGTGACTTCTCCGGCGTAAATCTGTGCTCGGAGCATATGCGTATCCGGGTCGTTCCACTGGCTTTCTTCCACGAGTTGTAGCAATTGGGGTCTCAGAGTTAAACTCGCAAGGTACCCCTGAGGGTTTCCCTCTTGGGGATACAAGCCAAACTCCTCCAGAGTTTTTAATGTCTCGTTTCGTGACAAGAAGATGCAGGATAACGAACTTCTCGTCTTTCTGCTCAAGGCATCAGCAACGACATTTGCTTTTCCCGGGTGGTAGAGCAAATGGGAAAAAGATGCAAACAGTACCTGACCTTTGGCCCATTAGTAACTTTAGTACCTGACAAAAAAAATATATCACTTTAGTACCTGAAGTTCGGACCCCGACCCAACTTTAGTACCTAGAGCCGTTAACTCAATAACGGCGTCTGACAGGTGGCATATATTGAAGGGTAATTTCGTCCTTTCATATTTAATTCATTATATATATATATATATTTTTTAACCTCCTCTCTCTCTCTCTCTCTCTCTCTCTCTCTCTCTCTCTCTCTCTCCCTTAACCATTATCAATGACCACCCACCACCACCGCCAGAACCCTCATTCCTCTCGCCGACGCTTCTGCCCCCTACCTCCTCCACAAAAACCAAAACCCTAGAAAAAAAAAATTTCTTGCCGTTGCCGCCACCCTAGACCAAAAAAAAAAAATTCTTCTAGCATTGCAGCACCCTCCTCCTCTTGCCTCCACCTCTCCAGCCCCACCCACCTTGTAGCAGTCCCGCCGCTAAGCCCCACAGCCGCCAGACCAGCACACCAGGCCGAGCACTGCCTAACCTCACCTAGTCGCCCGCCATGCCCAGTCGCTGCCCCCCTCACCCACATCGCCCTCCGCGCTATTGCCCCCTCACCAGCAGCCCGCCCGCGTCTCGCGCCTGCCAGCCCGCCCACGCAGCAAGCCTGCAGCCTGTCCTCGATCTCGCCCTGCAGCCTGCCCACCCTCGATCCATCAGCAGCCCCGCGTCCTGTGCCTGCGCAGCCCACCCATGCAGCAAGCCTGCAGCCTGCCCACCAGCGCCCACCCTCGATCTCACCTGCAGCCTGCCCACCTCGATCTACAACAAGTGAAGGAAGAAGAAGAGAGAAAAGAAAAAAAAAAGGAGAAAACAAAAAAAAGGGTGACCCGGCCTAGGAAGAAGAAGACGAAGAGCTTGAGGAAGAAGAAGAAATTTAGTGAAAAGATGAAAATACCCTCAAGTTTTGACAGTTGACTAACGCCGTAACGGCCAACAGTGTTTTAGGTACTAAAGTTGGGTCGGGGTCCGAACTTCAGGTACTAAAGTGATATATTTTTTTTGTCAGGTACTAAAGTTACTAATGGGCCAAAGGTCAGGTACTGTTTGCATCTTTTTCCCAGAGCAAATTGAACTCGTAGTCTTTCAGATACTCCATCCATCTTCTCTGGCGTAGATTCAGGTCACGTTGAGTGTAGATATACTTCAGACTCTTGTGATCAGAGTAGACTTCAAATTGCATGCCATAGAGATAGCACCTCCAGATCTTCAATGCGAAGACGATAGCAGCCAATTCTAAGTCGTGAGTCGGGTAGTTCCTCTCGTGCGGCTTTAACTGTCTAGAGCCATAGGCCACGACTTGGCCATTTTGCATAAGCACACAGCCTAGTCCGTTCCCCGAGGCGTCGGTGTACACTTGGTACGGGTCGACATTGTTCGGAAGAACTAGTACAGGTGCGGTCGTCAGCCTCGTCTTAAGCTCCACAAAAGCGTTCTCACACTTGTCGTCCCACTTGAACTTTGCGCCTTTCCTTGTCAGCTTGGTCAACGGTAGAGCGATTTTGGAGAAATCTTGGATAAAACGGCGGTAGTAACCAGCCAGTCCAAGAAAACTGCGGATTTCGGTCACGTTCTGTGGTTGTTCCCAATTAAGTACAGCTTCAACTTTCGAAGGGTCCACTGAAAGTCCAGCTGCAGAAATGACATGTCCAAGGAACTTTACTTCTGTGAGCCAAAAGTCACACTTGGACTTCTTAGCGTAGAGTTGGTGATCCAATAGTGTCTGCAGAACTATGCGAAGATGATAAGCATGCTCCTCTTGCGTCTTGGAGTAGATGAGGATGTCGTCGATAAAGACAATCACGAACTTATCCAAGTAGGGTCGAAACACTCTGTTCATTAGATCCATGAATGCGGCTGGGCGTTGGTCAGCCCAAAAGGCATGACAACAAACTCGAAGTGCCCATAGCGCGTTCGGAAAGCCGTCTTCGGTATGTCCTCTTCACGCACTCGCAACTGGTGATACCCTGATCGAAGGTCGATCTTAGAGAAGAACATCGCTCCCGCAAGTTGGTCAAACAACTCGTCTATCCTTGGTAGTGGATACTTGTTCTTGATCGTTACTTGGTTCAATCGACGATAATCTACGCACAAACGCAGCGTTCCGTCAGGCTTCTTAGCAACAAGACAGAAGCTCCCCAAGGTGATGAACTCTTTCGGATGAATCCCTTGCTTTCCAGATCTTCTAGTTGTAACCTAATTCGCTCATCTCGGCTGGTGCCATCCGATACGGCGATATCGAGATCGGCTCGGTACCGGGAACTAGGTCAATGCGAAATTCCACTTCACGATGCGGGGGTAATCCTGGTAGCTCCTCCGGAAATACGTCGGGGTACTCGTCTACAATCGGCACGTAGCTGTTGGACTCCATGTTTGTCTTTTCCCCTGCAGCGATAATGCTGTAACAAGCAAGCGTTCTCCTCCCGCGAAAACAAGCCTTCAGTAGTGAACTTGGAGGTAAGAGGGGTTCCGCCATTTTTATTTCGAAGGCCTCTCTGCTTGGTGGTGTGATTCGTACTGCGCGTCGATCGCAATCGATGAGTGCTCTGTACTTGCTCAGCCAATCCATCCCGAGAATTAGATCAAAATCGTACAACTCGATTGGATAGAGATCGGCTTGGAGCTTCCTACCGCCAATAACAACTTGGCACTTCCTATAGACTTTGTCTACTCCAGTCCCCACACCAAGCGGTGTGTTAAAGTCGAAAACTCCGTCTAGCGGGGTTGGTTCTAGTTCTAGTGACTCAGCTAACCATGTAGTGATGAATGAATGAGATGCACCAGTGTCAAGCAAAACTCTAGCCTCAGAGTTAGAGATGAGTATCGTACCAGCTAGTGCGGTGCCTGAGCCCACAACATTAGTGGTCTCTCCACCGGTGATTGCATTCAGTTGTCCACGTCCTCCCTGGTTGCGTCCTCCACGGTTTCTTCCTCGGTTTGCCTGGTTGGCAGGTCGTGGTGCAGTGATCTGCTGGTCATACCTCACGGCCAGCGGCTGAGGTTGTTGGTACTGCTGCTGAGTAGGGTTCGGTGGTCGATATGGTGCTGGTGATATCTGAGTCGATAGTGACTGAGCTGGCCTCAGATTCTGGAATCCTGAGCCAGAAGACGCTCCTTGTGAGTCGTTAACAAACGGGCAGCGAACCTTGGTGTGTCCAGGTTGGCCACAAGCAAAACAAGTGTAGGGTGCAGGGCCCCGTCTTCCTGAAGATCCACTGCTACTGCTGGAACTGGCATTCCTTGGAAGTTTCCTCCTCGGAGCTTCCTCCGGTGCACCCAGTGATTCTTCCGTGGGTGAGAGCTTCCCTGACCATTCCCCGTCTTGGGTATGCAGCTTCATCAGCCTCGATGGCGTAGGCGGCGGCTACAGACTCACTGTAGCTCAAGGTAGTGTCTGAGCGTAACTCGCGTCGAATCGAGTCTCGGAGTCCCGCCATGAACCTCTGTTTCTTCATCTGATCGTCATTGGCGATTGCTGGCACGTACTTAAGTAGTCGTGTGAAGGCCACAACATACTCGTGAGTGGTCATGTTTCCTTGGGTCAGAGCAAAGAACTCACTGATCTTATGTGCCTTCAGAACAGGTGGAAAGAATCTCTCCAGAAAGAGTTGCTCGAACTCTGCCCAAGTTAAATCAGCGACAGTCCGTAGGCTACGGACGGTATCCCACCAGTTGTCAGCCTCCCCGACAAGCTGGTGTACAGCTAGGGACACACGATACTGCTCCGGTGTCCTTAAGATATCCAAGATCTTCAAGATTTGCCTCAACCAGTTTTCGGCCTCGCAGGCTTCACCGATTCCGTTGAACTGGGGTGGTTTAAGCTTGGTGAACTGCTCCAAGCATTGCGTCACCCTATATCTTTCAAGTTCTTCCGGGGTCTGTTCCGGGGCATTGCCTAGGGCTTCGAATGCCCTTAACACGGCTGCCATCCTAGGATCGGGTCGTGGCGGCATCGTAACAGGAGTCAAACTGAGACAGAACAAAAGACAACATGATTCACAAAGCTCACATCATGAGATCAAACCTAAGCCCTTCAACGTTCAGTTGAAGTCTACAAATCAAAGACTTTTCCATTTTCATGTGCCAAATGCACGAGGTGGAATCTCCCTAATGAAGATCTCACAATATTATTTTGCAATAACACAAGACTACAATGATCGAACTATATACAACGAATGAATGACTCTTGAAAAGAAGTAAAGTAGATAGGGGCTACGCGAAGGGTTAGGGTAGCGCAAAGGAAATTAAATGAGAAGCGATGGTTTTGGGATAAGGCATCACAGGTGATTTGAAACTTCTTTCCTTAAATCCTTTTCTTTTGAAATCGAAACGATTTGCAAGACACGAAAACTCAAAAGATTTTCCTCCAACAACCCCTTTTTTTTTTTTTTTTTTTTTTTTTTTTGGAAAAGAAGAACACCTTTACAAAACCAAGAAAACTTTCTAGAAAACGTTTTTGGGTTGTTGGGTTTTTAGCAAAAACGCTTTTACAAAAACAACCTTTTTTCGAAACCTGGCTCTGATACCACTCTACTGTGGCGACCCGAATAGGTATACCACAGCGCCGTAATATTAAGCCAATAGGAGCTCGATACGTCGTAGACATACCGTAGACCTACCAACTTAATACTACAAGGCCTTTTTGAAAACACAAATTTTAGAAAATAGGAGACCAAGAAAACTTTTAAGAAAGGACTTTAAGTCAACAACCCAACATTTAAATCAACAAGTCTGAAAACGCAACAAAATAAAGTGGCAAGTGCACTGTGATGCCTTAGGGCTTACATCATAACCGAAATGAAAGGAGTTCGACAATAACAATAAAACAAGGGGTGAGGCGCGCTCCCAGGTAGGCGGACCTCACAGAGTTCAACATAGAAAGAGAAGCTAGTAAATCGATAGAGTACCAAATGGGAAGAACTTCAAGCAACAGGAACAGCAACACACGGACTCGGCCAACGACCCACCTCTAATCCAAATCGTCCGGAATGACCTCGTTGTAACCTGAAATGTAGGGGTGAGCATTTCGTCCTCGCTAGCCCAATAGGGGCCGACCCAACCTTAGTTAGGTTTGAAATCTAATAGATAAAACATAGCTACTAGAATATAGGTTGCGCGCATTTGTAAAATCAAGTAAAACAAATGCAAACAAAAACAATCACTGTTGTTTTGTTTCAGGAAATCATATGCAGCATGCTTCACACAATTTGGAGCTCCGAGATACTTACCTGCCCTCTAAACCAAAATAATCGGTGACCGACCTGGTTCGTCCTGAGTTCGAGAACCAGCCAACTACTCTGTAGTCCTGTGACTACAAGTAGCGAAAGTGTCCATTTCCTGGCTCTGAGTCTCCTATGACTGGTTCACTGTCTATATTTACCTTTCCTTGACAAACATAGGAGCACAGCCCCCTCCGGAGGTTCACGGTTATCGACACCGTGGGATCCCTAGGAATCTACGCGTCTAGGTCCCATTCACTTTCAGGTCACAAACACAACATACAAAAGGGTACAGTATCTCAACATGCAAGTCTAGCCTCGGTTTTCGCAATCAACATTATCAGTTCTGAAAACACATGTATCACGAGGCATCGACTAATGAACAACCAAAAATACTTGCAGGCAACATAATATTATACTAGAGCATTCCACATATATCGAAAAGCCTCTAACAAGGAAGGGACAGCTCACCCTACCTGGAATATGCCGGCGTATTCCACACTCTGATGCTTCCCGCTTAAACTTCCTTAACGATCGTGTTTCCTAAACCATTACTTAGTTGGTAAGTAATTATCCAGGTAAACATCATGATCAACTTTAAAGTAATCGCGCATACTAATCCTTTTTATTTCAATGAGACCATTAATTATTTCTTTCAACCTTTACCAATTTGGGAAACTAACTTCTTTCCTAAAAAGGAAAAACGTCCTTATCGCTCCGCTAAACTATCGTCAATCCGAGCGACCAAAGTCGAGTCGATCCACACGTTTTATGAGGTCGGTCAACCATGGTCAACTCTCGGAGTTGACTTTTGACTTTTTGACTTTGACTTCTGACTTTGACCAAGTAATCCTCTATTTACCATTATTTATTATTTATTAAAAATAAATAAGTAAATAATTCTTATTTATTAAAAATAAATAAATAAATAATTATAAATAAAGTTTTACTTTTACTTTTACCCACTTACTTCTCCTTTTTCACCTTTTTACTTTTACCAAGACTTTTACCTCCACACTTTCACTTTTACCTTTTACCTCCTTTTTACCGAATTTACCTTTACTTTCACCTTCTTCACTTTTTACCACTTTACCACAGTAAAAACCTCCTTTTTACTCTTTTCTTCATTTTCTTTATTTTCTTTCAAAAATAAAGCCATTTCCTTTTCTTCATCCTTTTCTTTTTCTTTTGGCCAAAATACACAACAACAATTCACCAAAATAATCAACACAAAATTCCAACACTTAGAAAATGCTAATAAAATTCTACTAATTAAATCCTCCTCAAACATCTAATTTTCACAATTTTCCAACAACAACAAAAGCTCAACATAAACCAAATTAACCAAATAAATTCCAAAAATTCTAGGGTTTGTCCAAAACCCATTCCTTACCCTTTCTTCTTCAAAAATCACGTCATATACCTTCTCCTTGGCCTTGTTCACCTACAAATCCGTCCATAATCAACATCTCAACCAAAAACTTCGAAAACAAGGTTGCATGAATAGATCCTTACCAAAAATCCTTGCCAAACCCATAGCCTAGCTTCATGGTTCAAGGAGAAATCGGGTTCATGCAAACAAAATCACAAACCCAAATCAAAAACTCGGATTTAGGAAGAAAGATGTATAGATCGAAGGAATATAGGCTAGATTAGGATAGAAAATACCTTGATTTGAGCTTGGAAAGAAGAAATCACAAAAGCCCCAATTTTAGCTTCGGGTTCTAGGGTTTTTGGGGGATTAAATGGCTAAATTTTATGATTTTGGTTGGAGAAATGGAAAGAGGGAAGGAAGAGGAGAAAATCTGGAAATTTTGGTGAGGAGAGGGGTTCCGGCGACGGCGGCGGCGATTTCCGGCGAAGTGCTAGAGAGAGAGAGTGCCGGTAGAGAGAGAGAGGAAGATGGAGAAAATGAGAGGGAGGCTAGGGTTTGGAGAGAGTGTGTTGCCTTTTATACCTCTCCCTAATTTTAATTGTGAAAAGTCTAAGTTGCCCTTCCTTTTGGGCCAAATGGGCTTGGGCTGCTCCAACTTCATTTTTCTCTTAATTTCCTCAAGCCCACTCCGAAAATTACCTCTTCAACACCCTTATTTCTCCGATACTTCACCGAATCCTTTCGGGAAAATTTTTCCGAGCTCATCCTAAGCCTCGATACTTTGAAAATACTCTTCTAGACCCAAATTGGATTTTCTCTAAATTTCTTAATCCTTTTAATGGCCTCAAAGTCTTAACCTAAGCGCGAATCTTGTATACCATACGGATACGTAGCTTCCTACGTTATTCGACAAATTAAAATACACAATAAATAAAATAAAAAGAATACGGGGGTCTACATGGGGCATGAGGGATTTTATCGGCGGTTTATTGAAAATTCTTCTTTAATCTCTAAACAACTATGTGATCTCATAGAGAAACATTCTAAATTTGAGTTCATGCCTTTGATTGTCTATGTGCGTTTGAGTGATATGAGCATTTTAATGCGACGTTTTAACTGTTATTTCCTCATATTTACTTAGTTATTTCCTTAAATAAATCCTTTTAGTTTAGGAAAGTTTCTATTTCCTATTTTTAGAAAGTTTCCATTTTAGTTTAGGAAAGTTTCTATTTCTTATTTTTAGAAAGTTTTTATTTTTAGTAATAATTTCTATTTTCAGGTCATTGGACTAAACGAGCTGAAATAAGCTCAAAAGTGGAAAGAGGAGCTAGGAAACGTTGAAGGGAGTTAAGGCAAGATACAAAGGGTTGCATAAATGAGCTGAAATGAAGAAATGAAGTTTTCCTGTTACAACCAGGAAATCCTATTCAGAAGAGGAAACTTTGACAAAGCAAGACTCCTAAGTCAACCAAGAAGCATGATCGAAATAATGAAGGGAAATGACGTTAGGAGGCATCAAGGCTTGAAGATGACGGAAGGAGGCCCAAGATCCATCTAGACTGTTTTGGATTTTGGCAAAATGAATAAAAGCCCATTGGAATTAGGGTTTGTGACGCACAAAAGAGATATTTTTGGGAGGAGTTATGTGTTTGCCGTGAAATACCAAGAGGAATGGAATGAGGCAACGTGAAAATCAAGAAGAAAATCAAAAGATTGCGTTGGAGATTTTCTAGGGAGAATTTTAAGGAAAGAAGAAGTGTGTGCAACAAGAAAAGTTCACAACAAGTCTAGATTCGTTCCCTACTTTCTCTAAGGATATTATGGCCGAAATTGGTGAAGAAAATCAAAAATAAATCCTATATATTTCGGCAATAATATATTTTAAGGGCTATGGACTTAATTTTGGAGACTTTTCATTGGTTGGGTAACACACCAAGGCTTACATGGCGCTACATGATTGGTTGAAGCTGTGTGGCATGATTAATAATTTTTAGGAAAATAAAAGAAGATTCATGAAGCTTGGAGACCAAGTTCACGTCCCTTATATGTACTCCCATTTCTTAGACGTTAGACATTTTTTTTCATTCAGAAAATTTACACAAAAACGTCAAAGCTCTCTCCATTCTCTAGTTCAAGTTTGCGCTTTCGAGCAAGGAAGGAAGAAGGAAGAAGAAGCCGTGAGCATCCCTCCATAATCCACCTTGAAGCCATGAGTTTTGAAGCTTGCTTCCAAGATTCAAGAGTTCAACGTTCAAATTCTTCCTCACCATCTCCATTCACGGTGTAATTCAACCTATTTCCTTGTAACCTCTTTCCGTTTTCCTTGTTTGAATTCGTATGATTTTGTTCTAGTTAACATATAACGTTTAGGGCAAAGTTTAAGCCCAATTTCTATGATTAAATAAAGTTTTCGATTCCTATACTTATGATTCTAAGTTGCTTTTGTGAGATTGTTCAATTGAATTTACTTGATTGATATCTTTTATATGTTTATTCTAATTGGTTCGAAACTTTTAGGGTTTATGTATAATTGATGCTAGATTTAAGTTAATGATTCACCTAATAGTTTTGTGAACTTAAATCAAAAGTAGTAAAGGTTTTGGACAAAAATCGAATTCAATTGAAAACAATTGCAAATAGATGAACTTATTCATACTAGGTTGTGCACTTAAGTTGATAACCTTTCTCTATGTGTTTTGCGTTGAACATGTTTTGATTAGCTAGCTTTCTAGACTTTGATTGCATGTTTAATAGGATTGATCTAGGTGCTTTCACTTAGGTTAATTAGTAAAGGAAAGTAAAATATGGAAAATCATTTTGATAGGTGCATTTTTATGCGACGTTTTAATAATTATTTCCTCATTTTTTTCTTAGTTATTTCCTTTACTTAATAATTTTTAATTTAGTTTATATTTTATAGGTACATTGGAATAAATGACAAGGAAATGAGCTTATAGACACATGAAGGATGTGAGACATTGGAGATGACAAAGGCAAGGCACAAGGGATGCAGAAATGAGCTGAAATGAAGAAATGGAGTTTTCCTGGTCTAACTAGGAATCCCATTCAACGCAGGAAACCTGAAGGCATTAAAAGACCACATGGTTTAAGGATGACGTTGGAGATATTTTGGGTGAATAAATCTTTAATTGCTGTGAAAATCAAGGAGATTATGTTGAGAAAATCTTGGGAGAGTTTCATGGGATTGTGCAACATGATAAGGCTCAAAACAAGTCCAGATTCGTTCCTCAATTCCCTAAAGATATGTTGGCTGAAATTAAGGAATTAAAATCTGCAGTATTAATGTGAAAATCAAGGGGAGGACATTAAGGATAAAGCCATGGAGAGATTTAAGTGAGAAAAGATCCAAAATGCGTCCAGATACATTGTCTAGGTTCATGCCTAGATATTTGGCCGAAATTTATGAATAAAATCAGAAATAATCCTTGAAAATTCGGCAACAATATATTAGGGATTGATTTTGGAGCTTTTTGATTGGTTGGATGATACAACAGAGCTGACGTGGCACTACGTGATTGGTCGAAGCTGTGTGGCATAATCAGATTAATTCCTTGGGAAATTAAAAGAAGTATCATGAAGCTTGGCCGTCCCCCTATATAAACCCCCCTATGCTTGACGTTTCAACACACACTTTCATTCAGAAAATCCTCCATAACATCATAAGCTCTCTCTGCCTCTCTACTCTCTAGTTGCAAGTTCCGCCTTTTCAACCTAGGAGAGGAAGAAGAAGAAGGAGCCGTGAAGATCATATCCTCCATCGTCCACCTTGAAGACTTGCTTCCAAGATTTAAGATCCAACCATCAATCTCTCCATCTCCATCTCCAACTCACGGTGTAATTCATTCTTTTTCCTTGTAATCTTTTGATATCCTTGTTTGATTTCGTAGGAATTTGTTTCTAGTTAACAATAATGTTTAGAGCAAAGTTTAAGCCCAATTTATATGTATAAATAAAGTTTTTGAATTCTATAATTGTGATTCTAAGTTGCTTATGTGAGTTTGTTCGATTGAATTTGCTTTACAGAAAACTTTTATATGTTTATCTTATTTGGGTCAACACTTACAGGATTTGCATGTAATTGGTGCTAGATTTAGGTAAACGATTCACCTAATAGTTTTGTGAACCTAAATCACAAGTAGTAAAGGCTTTGGACAAAGGTCGAATTCAATTGAAGAGGATTGCAAATAGGTGAACTTATTCATAACTAGGTTGTGCACTTAAGTTGATAACCTTTCTCTATGCTTCTTGCGTTGAACATCTTTTGATTATCTAGCTTTGTAGACTACGATTTCATGTCTAATAGGATTGATCTAGGTGCTTTCACTTAGGTTAATTAGTAAAGGAAAGTAAAATAAGGGAAATCATTTGCGTCGAATGTTTCACATGATCAACTTCTTTCTCATGACTTAGATGATCAATTATAGGGTTTGAATCGAATTTGATTACATGGAATTGGTTTTGATCTTTGTTTCTTACATTTCATTCTTATATATGTGTTTTTACATTTTCTTTATTTTGTTTAGTTTAATTTTGGAAACCATAATTCTTAGAACCCCCTTATTTGTGTTTATTTGTATATTTTTTTCTTTGTTTTATTTTTGTAAATAATACTTTTTACTTTTATTAATTTGTTTTTGCAATTACTGGTATACCCTCAATCCCCGGCTAGAACGATCCCTACTTATTCTATACTGATAACTACATTTTGCAAGGTTAAATTGCGCGCATGCTTTAAGCGGTATCACATTTGCTTCAAATGTTTTACATGATCAACTTATTTCTCATGACTTAGATGAACAATTATAGGGTTCTAATCTAATTTGACTATATGGAATTGGTTTTGATCTTTGTTCCTTTTGTTCCACTTTTGTATAAGTCTTTTTATATTTTCTTTGTTTTGTTTATTTTAATTTTTGAAAACCTAAGTCTAAACCCCCCTTAATTTCATTACTTGTATATATTTTTGTAAATATTATACTTTGTTTTTTTTTTAATTCTTTATTTGTTTTACAATGACAGGTGTGCCCTCAGTTCTCGAATTTGAAAGATCCCTATTTACTATGTACTAACAAAGATATTTTTAGGGTTAAATTATATGCTTGCTTTTAGCGTATCATTGAGTTGCTTAAGGAAAGGTTGACACAAGCACCTATTATTGTTGCTCCCGATTGGTCACTCCCATTTAAAATTATGTGTAATGCATCAGATTTTGCCTTGGGTATCGTGCTAGGTAAAAGGAGAGATAAGCGCTTGCATGCTATATACTTTGCTAGTAGGACTTTGAATGAGGCCCAAATGAACTACACTACTACCGAGAAAGAACTACTAGCAGTGATTTTTGCTTTTGAAAAGTTTAGAGGCTATCTCTTGGGTTCAAAGTTGATAGTCCATACAAATCATGCGACATTGAGATATTTATTGAGTAAGAAAGATACCAAGCCTTGTTTGATTCTTTGGGTGTTATTACTCCAAGAGTTTGATTTAGAGATCAAGGATAAGCCGGGTCAAGAAAATCTTGTTGCAGATCATTTGTCTAGACTTGAGCATGGTGGAGATTCTTCAGCTATACCATTGGTTGAGCATTTTCCTGATGAGTACCTATTCCATGTTGATATTGAGACACCTTAGTTTGCAGACTTTGTGAATTATTGGGCTAGAAATTGTACTTTCACTCCGGATTACTATGATGCACAAGCTAGAAAGAAGTTTATTCGTTATGCTTGATCTTATATTTGGGACGACCCATACTTGTGAAAAGTGGGCAAAGACCAAGTGATTAGATGTTATATTCCTCAATGGGAAACCCCAAAGATTATCTAATTGTGCCACTCATCTTTATGTGGAGGTCATTTTGGTTGGAGGAGGACAGCTTTCAAGATCCTTCAATCCGGTTTCTTTTGGCCTACTTTATTTCGGGATTGTCATTCTTTTGTGCTTCAATGTGATAGATGCCAAAGGACTGGGAATACATCTTCCAAGGACCAAATGCCTCTTACTAACATTATGGGAGTTGAGATTTTTGTTTGTTGGGGGGGGGGGGGCATTGACTTTATAGGACCATTTCCGAAGTCTTATGGGTATGAATATATCATAGTTGCAATTGATTATGTTTCAAAGTGGGTTGAAGCCAAGGCCACATGGAAGAATGATTCCAAGATAGTGACCAAGTTCTTAAAAGAGCACATTTTCTCTCGATTTGGGACTCCTAGGATTATCATTAGTGATAGTGGGACACATTTTATCAACAGACTTTTGATGCTTTGTGAAGAAATATGGGGTCAAGCATAAGGTTGCCACACCTTACCATTCTCAAACCTCCAGTCAAGTGGAGGTGTCAAATAGGGAGATTAAGCGGATATTGGAAAAGACGGTAAACTCTTTTAGAAAGGATTGGGCTATTAAACTTGATGATGCTTTATGGGCTTACCGGACAGCATATAAGACCCCTATTGACATGTCTCCCTTCTGTTTATGATGTGGAAAGAATTGTCACCTTCCGGTCGAGCTTGAGCACAAAGCTTTGTGGGCCATCAAATTTTTAAATTCTAACTTGAAAGCAAGTGGTGAGAAGCAGAAACACTATATTTGTGAGTTGAAGGAGATCCGAGAAGAAGCATATGAGAGTGCCAAATTGTTTAAGGAGAAGACTAAGGTGATACATGAACGAAAATTGGTGAAGAAGACATTTCTTCCCAAGCAAAAGGTTCTCCTATACAATTCTAGGCTCAAGTTATTTCCTTGAAAGTTGAAGTCTAGGTGGAGTCGTCATTTTGAAGTAGTTGAAGCTTTCCCACATGGTGCTATAGCAATCAAGAACCTTCTTGGTGGGGAACCTTTCAAGGTGAATGGGCAACGATTGAAGCCCTATGGACTCTACCTTTGACTCTCGAGAGGAGGTGATCATCCTTCAAGATGTTCCTTGACTTACTCTCTTGATATATATATGGACCGGCAATGAAGTCCTTAAACAAAGTGCTAGCTAGGGAGGCAACCCTAGCATTACTTGTGATGTTTACTTTCTTGTGATAGTTTTTGGTAGTTTAGCTTCTTGTTAGTTTTGGGAGGTTGGGAGGTGGTTGGAATTTGGAGAATGAGGAATATCTTTGAGCTATATATAATTCTTATATGGAGGTCAAGAATGATGATTTTGGGTTGTGAATTGATGGGATCAAGGTTATGAGTTTAATGGAGGACCCTTGTCCTTATTCCTTGCCTATTGTGTGGCGTATTGCTCTAGGACATTCTATGTTCTAAAGAGAGTTAATCTTTTCATGAGAACCTTGAGCTATTATGGAGCATATATTAAGGAAGTCAAGGCCTTGTGCCAGGTTGGTGTCTTATATTAATCTTCTTCAAAAGTCGTGAGTAATGGAGGATCACCAAAGGGGGTTTCTTTATCTTTTCTCTGCAATTAGATTTATATTTATGTGTAGGTTTTTCTTGGGCCTTACCCGAACTTCGCTCTCATGCCTAACTCCAACTTAAATTTAGCTTTCGGAGGCTCACTTTACAACATTGAGGACAATGTTGGTTTTAAGTGTGGGGGTGAGGGCTCGGGCACCCAATTAAAAAAAATTCTTTTTTTTTTAGGTAGTTTCTTTTTGTAACTACGATTTAGTGGTTAATATCTTTTCCAACCCCAATGATGAAACAAGGACTTAACTTGTTATAATTGTGGATAGATTAAGCATGATCTAGGACTTTGAATTTGTTTTGTGATTAAGTGTATATGTGATCTATGCTTGACTATATGTGTGCACATAGCCTATGGTTAGGTTGGTTCATCAGAATTAGAGAAGCATATAAATGATTTATTAACTTGCATACCTTATTTGTGAGCTTTTGAGCCTAGTATCTATAGTGTATGCATTGTTCATTCACTTTTTCTTTCATGTGTGTACAATTTCATGATATTACGTATCTAGAACTTGTTAGCTCATAACGGGATGGAAAGGATTGAGACATTAGGATTATTTACCACCATGGCCAAAGACGCATGTACCGAAAGACATTTACCACTAGATTGTCACTTTGAGCCTATTTATATATTGAGCCTTTTTGTTCATTACCACTGATAACAGCACAAAGTGTGATATTTTTAATATGTATTTTCCCTCATTTTGCTAAGTTATTCTCTTAAAATTAATAATTATAACACAGTTTATGTTTTTAGGTACTTCAAGGACGGAAATGGAGAAAACAAGCGAAAAAGAGCAGAAATGAGCTTAAATTAATAACAAGTCATTTTAGAAACTTTCCTCTTTCATTTTAGGAAATATTTCCTATTTTGTTTTAGGAAACTTTCTTCATTTGAACTTTTCTATTTCTGATTTTTCTATTTTAATGAGAGTCCATCAAATTAAGAACTCTTGAGTGATGAATTCAAGGAAAACTTAAAGGAAAAATTAGGAAGAATTCAAGGAGATAAAAGGGAGTGTTTATAATAAATATTTATTCTTGATTATCTTATTTTCTATTGATTATAGACACCAATTAATTTCTGATTTTTCTTGATTGTAGGAGTTTATTATGTGCACAATTGGAAGAAGAAATTAGTGCAATTTAAAGGAGAGGAATAAGGGATGTATCTGGTCACTATTCAAGGAATATACAAGGAGTCATTAAGGGGAAAAGAGATCAGAAAAATCAAGACTTTGTCATGAGCAAATCAAACAAATTTGGAGGAGAAATCACCTCAAGATGATTGGCCATGATTGCATCACAAGAGATGAGAATTTCACTATAAATAGCAGTCATTCTCTACTCCAAAATAATCACTTCTTCATACAAAATTCAGTTCATTAGCTTGGCTCTCTTCTCTCCAAAACCCTCTCCAAATATTCAGAAAAAGCCTCTTGTCGTGAAGAGCTTTAGGACTTCTCCAAGGCTGTTCGTGTTCTTGAAGGCCAAGCCTTGTGTTCTCTTGACGTTCTCCAAGCTTCCTTGAAGATCAAAAAGTGTAATTCATGGCCCTTATTTCTGTTTTCATACTCTTTAGTATTGAATTTCAGATTTCGTTTATGAGCTTTATTATTGGAATTGGATTTTTGTTGAGAATGAGTTTATGTTAGTAATTTTCAGATTTGTTTCTTTATGTTCTTGATTTGTTTATGATATCTTTATAATCTGATTTTGTGCCATCCTTATTTTTAAGCATATGATTTTGGTTAAATAATGACGTTAATCTGCAGGTTAATAAAGCCAAATTTGTGTTCTAATTCACCTAATCGTTTTAGGGCATAAATTAAAGTGGTAAAGGCTATGTACAATGGTCGAGATTATATGCTACATGTTTGTGCGTTTGTAACTTCTTATGGATGCATACATGTTTGAATTCAGAATTCTAACTGCACTTAATGATTCATATTTAATGTTGACGGATGCTCTTCAGTATTAACGTGATGTTTTATATGAAATATTTTAAGTTACGGACTTTTCCTAACTTGGGAGATTCAAAAGAAGAATTAAAGTGGTACTCGATCTCTTCAGACTTGTACTTCGAATTCATTTCTGATATTTAGTGTTGGCACGATTTTAGGTTGTTTAGATTGAAATAATTCAATGCATGTTGATATGGTTTGGAAATTCTGATTTGAGTGTGAAGAAGTCGATCACATGTATATATTTATCTTTTTGTTTTATTTCGTAGGAACTTAGAAACCAAAAGTTGAATCCCCCCTTTTTATGATTGTAAATTTGTAGATAAATACTTGTTAATACTTGTTTTATTAATTACTAATTTAAATTGACCTTTTTGTTTAGGTGTACCCTACAATCCCCGGACTGAACGATCCCTGCTTAACCTATACTAACAACCACATTTTGTAGGGTTAAATTGTGAGGCTATTTTAACCACAAATTCTTACCTAGCCTATACACTTTTATCCTAGCTTTCCATTGTAGTTTGTGAAACGATTCAAGAGAATGATTTTATGTTTGAGTGCTTCAAAAGAAAAGAAAAGTCAAAAGTGTGAGGTTACAAAAGTGAAAATACCCAACGGAACAATATTGTGTTATAAACAAAAGAACAACTTAACTACAAGAGTACTATATCAATAGGGACACAGAAATTGCTAACGCAGTGTAAACCTCTCCACTGAGGAAACTTCACTGCGTGGCTTTTAACGTAGCCAACACGAAAGATCAATCCAATATGAATCAAATGAGTTTACAGTATACAAGTTGTGTTGTTCATAACATACACATTCACTTAGCAACAAATGCTAACTTGATTTACAACTGATCTAACGTTTACTTGATTGTCAATCTATCGACTCTAATCAAATCACTGATCTTTCTTGTTCTCAATGTCTCACTGATCTTTGAGATTGATTTATGAAAGTACTTGAAAACACAAGAGAAAACATGAAACAAATAAAGAGAGTTTTCAGAAAAATGGTTTTTGACAAAAACCCATGGTTCAAGAGTGAACAATCGTTTTATGCTACAGAAAAAAACCCTAAACATGTATTAGTTTCGAAGCCTTTTATACAAGAGGAAAACTCCCCCTCAAACAAATCTTTTCTTTAATCATCAAATAAGATAGATATAGAAAGATATCAAAACTTATTTGTTATGCATGCAAAAAGGTCTTTAATGCAAAATGCACCAAATCAATTTAATAGACATGTAAATCAATTTAAATTGTGCAACATGATTTGGACTGAATATATATTAAACTCAAGATCAGTTTCCATCCTTTTGCTTGATCGTATCTTCCTCTTTATTTCCTTGAAGCTCCGGTTTCCTTGTGACAATGGGAAATCATGCTTTGAATGGTAATGGCCCAATATACTTACAATCTCCCCCTTTGGGCATTCCCATTCAACACATGATTTTCCATCTTTTTGTCCTGCATGTTAGTTTTTCACAGATAAACACTAATCACTAAACAAAGATTGTTACTTGGATTAAGGAATCAGTTTCCATCCTTTTCCAGATCCAAGTTATCGAAATAAAATTACTTAATAACAAAAAAGAAGCATCCCAAAAATATCTGTGCTTATGCACTTACAAACCCAAAACAACTATTGTTCATGAAAAATTTAAATGCAGAAATAGAAAGGAAGAAGATGAAAAGATGGAAATTACTTCTCCCCCTTTGAATGGGAAGGAACATCAAACTCCTCCAGCATTTTGGTCACTGTGTCCTGAAACTCCTCGGTGTCCATGGAAGCTTTGCTTGCCTCTTGATCATCGTCCTCTGGCACAGGCATGGACGGACCAGGAGAGTCAAACCCGGGAGGGTGGCGCTGCATGCTTCGGATTTCCTTGAGGACTTCCCTGTGGTTGGTGCGAACGAGGAGAGAGTGCATGTCATCCATGTCAGTTGTGAGACAGGCTATTCTCCAATCAGCCACGAGGATAGCATCTCGAAGAGAGGAGTAGCGAGAGGGGTCAGGAGATGGAGATCAACGAGGAGGAGGAGGAGAGCAACTTCGATCATGTTGCATGCCAGGATGGAGAATGCCAGCCCTCGCAGGGGCCTAACGACCTTCCTCTAGGGGAGGAAGTCGCTGGTGTCCACCAAGGCGAGGTGTGATCTTTATGCGAACCATGATGATAGTAACTGCTTTTGAAGGAACCTGCACACAGAGACAACCAAGAGTAAAATCCGAGGGAGACAAGAGAGGCTATATATATAATGAAGCAGTAGGTTTGGAGAAAACCAAAGGACACACCAATTGGAATAGCGTCTCAAAGGGAAGAGGAATTATGACAATTTAGTTCTCCGAGATACACGCATGCAATTTATTTCTCCCCCTCAATTTAGGCTTAAGCAATAAGGAATTTAAGTACAACCAGATGGCAAACAAGAAGGAAAACGAAGAGACAAAAATATTCTCATAATCTGCAATTATATCACATGATCGTTTCCTTCGCTAAGTAGCAAGACATTAAATGCAGTTGTCATATCGAAGAGAAAAAATAGCATAGTTTAATCACAGAGAGCACAAATCACGTAGTGAAAGGAACATAGATCAGAGCACAAAGCATGATGTATTCTATCAACAAATGAATTGGTACTCATATTTAGATCTTAGGAAGTAAATCTGTGTTAAAAGTGAGTAGAGCCAGTATATGGGGCTTAGACACAAGTTTAGTGAAAGAGAGAAGGAGCGAAGTAAGAGAACGAAACTCGTGAACTAAGCTCAAGACATCTCCGTAGAAGGAGTAGGAAACATAGTTCCCAAGCACGAAATGTATTTGAGTCATAGACTTCTTTTATTTTGCGACACATAGAACTCATGTAACAAAACTCTTCTCAGCAACTCCCAGAACAGATGTTCTTAGGGTACTAAACATAACAAGGATGCTCCATGGAGAGAGTCTCGAGTAGTCATCTGTATTATTTTATTTTACGTGCACAGATTACTCACCAACTCGTTTCTTGCAAACCTTAGAAAGTTCACCATAACTAAGGCCTGGTTACTAGGAGAGATGGGATAGAAATATCCATTCTCGTTTCTTACAAACCCTAGAAAGTTCACCACAACTAGGACCTGATTACTTTGAGAAGAGGGAATGAATCATTTGAGAATTTGAATTAGTTTTCTTAGTTCACTGAATCTCTTTTGACAATAAACAAGGAGCATGCCACCACATAGGCTATAAGTGAAAGTGCATATGAGAATTAACTGGCTAAGATACGAACCATGAGTACACAATATTTCTCCAGAATAAGACATGACAATAGTGTCCAGAGAAAATGTACAAGTCACTAATGACAGTGGTCAAAGCACACTAAGATCACAATGTTCTCTCTCAACAGTGGACAAACATTAGAGTGCCTTAATACTTAGAACATATCCCCAAAGCATTTCTTAACATTTCAAACCTAGCAGTGTCAAGAGGCTTAGTGAACAAATCAGCAAGTTGACTCTCAGTGGGCACAAAGCTTAACTCAACTATATTTTGCTCAACCAAATCTCTAATAAAGTGATAGCGCAGATCAATGTGTTTTGTTCGAGAGTGTTGAACAAGATTTTTGGTGATATTGATAGCACTTGTATTATCACAGAAAATAGACAACTTACCTTGAGTGATGCCATAATCATGAAGCATTTGCTTCATCCAGAGCATTTGTGTGCAGCAACTTCCAGCTGCGACATATTCAGCTTCAGCAGTAGATAGAGAAATGCAGTTTTGCTTCTTGCTGTGCCAAGCAACAAGATTGTTCCCAATGAAGAAACAACCTCCAGAAGTGTTTTTTCTATCTTTTAAATTTCCACCCCAATCAGCATCAGAATAGCCTGCAATTTCTACGTTAGTGTCAAAGGTATAGAAAATGCCGTAGTTAATTGTACCTGAGATATATCGGATGATCCTTTTGACAGTTTCCAAGTGTGATTCTTTGGGATTTTCTTGAAATCGAGCACACACTCCCACACTGTATGAAATATCAGGTCGACTGGCAGTTAGATACAGTAAGCTTCCAATCATGCTTCTATAGAGAGTGAGATCGATTGATTTTCCATTTAGATCCTCGCTCAGTTTTGTAGTGGTGCTCATGGGATTTGTAACCACTTTCTTGAATTCAAGTCCAAACTTCTTGACGAGATTCTCAGCATATTTGGTTTGAGTGAGAAAGATACCTACATCAAGTTGCTTCACTTGCAATCCAAGGAAAAAGGTTAGCTCGCCACACATGCTCATTTCAAATTCACTTTCCATGACCGATTGAAATTCATTGACAAGATATTTAGACGTAGAGCCAAAGATAATGTCATCAACATACACCTGAGCTATGATAAGATCATTTTTCACATGTTTTACAAAGAATGTTCTATCAATAGATCCTCTTGTGTACCCTTTTTCCACCAGATGGGTGGAGAGCCTTTCATACCAAGCTCGTGGAGCCTGCTTTAAACCATATCGGGCTTTCTTAAGTCTATAAACATGATTTAGATTATGTGGATCTTTGAACCCTTGAGGTTGTTCCACATAGACTTCTTCCTGCAACACACCATTCAGAAAGGCAGTTTTGACATCCATTTGAAACAGTTTGAACCTTAGGTGACAAGCAACAGACAAAAGCAATCTCACAGATTCTAATCTTGCAACAGGGGCAAAGGTTTCATCAAAGTCGAGACCTTCAATCTGTGAATAGCCTTGTGCTACTAGTCTAGCTTTGTTTCTGATTACATTGCCTTTCTCATCACTTTTATTTATGAAAATCCACTTAGTGCCTATTACATTACAGTTTCTAGGTCTTGGTACCAAGTACCACACATCATTCCTAGAGAATTGATTTAATTCTTCCTGCATAGCACTAATCCAATCATCATCTAGTAGGGCTTCCTTGATGTTCTTTGGTTCAATTAGGGAAACAAACCCACACTGAGATATGACATTCATCGCTATTTTATTTTCTGTAATAAAACAAAGTAAAGCATTACCTCGACTTACCTCATCTACACTTACCTGTGGAGCAGTTTGGCTTCTGGTTTTGAGACCATCTGAGATTTGTCCAAGAATATCTTGACGTGAATGATCCTTTTGGACTTGCTTGAACCCTCATTTCGCTTGAGGAGCTGGCTCGAAGATGTCAGCATTCTCTCTCTGTTCATCAGTAGTTGATGTGTCTTCTGATTCTGATATGAGAACAGGTGATGTTTCTGCAAAAGTTTCCTCCTGTCTAATGTAGGAATCATCAATAGACACATTAATAGATTCCATGACAATCCTGGTTCTTTTGTTATAGACTCTATATGCCCGACTATTAGTAGAATATCCAAGGAAGATACCATCATCGCTTCGAGCATCAAACTTTCCGAGTTGTTCTCGATCTCTTAATATGTAACAAGGGCTTCCGAACACACGAAGGTGGTTTATGTTTGGTTTCTTACCTTTCCACATCTCATAAGCTGTTTGGTCAGTTCCAGGTCTCAAGAAGACTCTATTGATTGTGTAACATGCAGTACTGATAGCCTCAGCCCAAAAGTTCGAGCTTAGACCATCAGAATGCAGCATTACCCTTGCCATGTCTAACAACACTCTATTTTTGCGCTCAACTATTCCATTTTGTTGTGGAGTGATTGGGGCTGAAAACTCATGGGAAACACCTAACTCATGAAAGTAGTTAGCAAAAGCAGCATTTTTAAACTCAGTTCCATTATCTGACCTTACTCTTACTATGCACATGTTCGTGGACTGTTTTTCAATTTTTATTTTTTGGTTTAATCCCTTGAATGATTCAAAGGTTTCAGCTTTGTCTCTTAGGAAATTAGCCCAAGTGTACCTGGAGAAGTCATCAACCATCACAAGTATGGATTTCTTACCTCTAATGCTTTCTGTTTGAGCTGGTCCTATAAGATCCATATGCAGTAGTTCCAATATTCTTGTGGTAGTGGCAGAGTTTATTATTTTATGAGGAGATCTGGCTTGCTTACCGATTTTGCATTCTCCACATATCTTGTCGGTCTTACCACTTAGTGCTGGTAGACCTCTAACACACTGCTTAGTGGATAATTTGAGTAGATCCTGATAGTTTACATGCCCCAGTCTTCTGTGCCATATTTCGAAGGTTTCTTCTGCAGATCTCACAGACAAGCAATCCTGTACATTTAGAGATTCATTAGATTGAATGTGATAACAATTATCTGAAGATCTCTTACCTCTCATAATATTTTCTCCCTTTTTATCAAGAATCACACATCTTTGCTTGTTGAACCACACATCCTCATAATCATCAGCCAAGTGACTGACACTTATTAGATTGGCAGTTAAACCCTCTACATACAAGACATTTTTTAGATTAGGAATTCCAGGAGTATTGACTGTTCCTCATGAAAGTATTTTTGCTTTTCTTCCATCACCAAAGGTAACTGAACCTGTAGTGCTTTCATCTTCGAATGAGATAAACCAAGCTTTATCTCCAGTCATGTGTCTGAGCAACCACTGTCCACATACCAGAAATCTTTTCGCATGTCTGCCAAGGCAGTGAGTGCTACCAGGCAAGTTGCTTCAATGTATGTTGAGGAATTATCTGTACTTACACTTGTCATGAGACAGACATCATTAATAGAGTCAGTAGAATCAGAGTGATTAGAACGATGATTATTCAATTCCTTTCTAATCCAGACAAGTTTATTTCTATTTTGCATGTTTGCTTTAGTAATCAGGCTAGCCAATTTGTTGATAAGTTCTTTCTGCTCCTTAAGCTCACAATGTAAAGATTTTACAGATAGCTTTTCCTCACCAGATGGAATTGACTTAAGTCTCTCATTGCATCTTGGTCTGATATGTCCTAATTTACCACAGTAATGACATGTAGGAATAAAAGACTTAAAAGTCGCATACCTGTTATAATCAGTAGGAGGCATCTGATTCATCCTTACCTGATTGACATTCTGAGAAGATTTTGGTTCCTTTTCAGCCCTTGTGATAGTGTCCTTGATGACTTGGGTGATGGGATCATCTTTTTCCAATTCCGAATTTGACTCTCTCACAAAGTGTGTGCCTTTGGAGCTTTCTCCAGAATATCCAAGTCTGAATGTATCATGGTGGGCTTTTCCGGAGCTGAACAACCTAGATGCTGTTGCAGAGCTTATCTCAAACTTTGTGAACTTCTCTTGAGTGGACTTCAGCTCTTTCTGCAATGATTCATTTTCAGTTAGTAGATTTAAGTTTAGAGCATGTTGTCCTTTTACCTCAAGTTCAAGCATCTTGATTTTGTTTTTCAGTTCAGCACATTGTATCTTCCAGGTCTGGGAACTTTTGTCACTTTGTGAGTTCTGCAACTCTTCTATGAGTTTGTTCCTTTCTTGTTCCCACGTGTTCTGAGAGGTCCTCCATACAAGTTCCAACTTCTCATTTTTAGCTTTTAGCAGCACAATTTCATCCTCCAAACCTGCATTTTTGATTAATGTGGCTTTTGACGCTTTATAGAGTTGTTTGCAGAGGACATTAGTCTCATCATCTGAGAATTCTTCATCACTCTCAGATTCAAGTGAAAGAGACGACACGAAGGCAACATTTTCGATCTCCTGATGTTCATCATTACTCCATGTCGAGAGGAGGGATTTATTGTTGCTATTTCCATGCTTCCTGTTTCCATAATCAGTAGAAATATGGCCATAGCCACCACATTCATAGCATTTTACTTTTCCAAATTTATTTGCTCTAACATTCCCTCTAACGTTGTTATCATTGTTAACAAAATTTTTCTTGGGAACATTGAAACTTTGAGAGGAGGATTTATTTCTAAGAAACTTTTTGAACTCTTTGGTCAGAAGAGCAAGATCAGGTGGTTCATCTTCCTCTTCTTTCCCTTTCACAGCCTTGAAAGCCACACCTTTGGATTTCTTTTCAGGTTTTAGTCTTAGTTCATAAGTTTTTAGATTTCCAATGAGTTCATCCAAAGGGTATTCATCAATGTCAAAAGAGTCCTCAATACTAGTGACTTTAGAGTGAAACTTTTCTGGTAAGGCTCTAAGTATTTTCTTGACAACCTTATCTTCATCAAAAGGGGCACCTAGACTACGACATTGACCAGTCTTTAGAATTCTACCATGAAAGTCATCCACGGTTTCATCATCTCCCATGGTCATAGTTTCAAATTCATAAATCAGACCTTGCAGTTTTTGTGCACGTACCTTTTTGTTTCCTTCATATGTAGTCTGCAGCAGATCCCAGTCTTGTTTTACAATGTCACAGGGACTAATCCTCAGTTTTTCACGTTCAGAGAGAGCAGTGAAAGTGCTATTCTTTGCTTTGAAGTCAGCTTGAAGATCACGTACTTTGACGTCAGTCCAGTCCTTCCATGGCTTAGGAATAGAGACTGATGAGCCCTTGCCTTTAGCTGGAATTATTGGTGTCTTCCAGCCATTTTCCACAATATTCCATACATGTTCATCTTGCGCATACAAGTATGATTTCATGTATATCTTCCACCGAGTGTACTTTTCACATCCTCCATCAAACCATGGAGGGCTATTAACAGATCCACCAGCAGCCCTATCTGGATGTTGTTCCATCGTCCCTGCGATCTACTAGAATAATCTAGAACCCGCTCTGATGCCAAATGAAAATACCCAACAGAACGATATTGTGTTATAAACAAAAGAACAACTTAACTACAAGAGTACTATACCAATAGGGACACATAGATTGCTAACGCAGTGTAAACCTCTCCACTGAGGAAACTTCACTGCGTGGCTTTTAACGTAGCCAACACGAAAGATCAATCCAATATGAATCAAATGAGTTTACAGTATACAAGTTTTGTTGTTCATAACATACACATTCACTTAGCAACAAATGCTAACTTGATTTACAACTGATCTAACGTTTACTTGATTGTCAATCTATCGACTCTAATCAAATCACTGATCTTTCTTGTTCTCAATGTCTCACTGATCTTTGAGAATGATTTATGAAAGTACTTGACAACACAAGGGAAAACATGAAACAAATAAAGAGAGTTTTCAGAAAAATGGTTTTTGACAAAAACCCATGGTTCAAGAGTGAACAATCGTTTTATGCTACAGAAAAAAACCCTAAACATGTATTAGTTTCGAAGCCTTTTATACAAGAGGAAAACTCCCCCTCAAACAAATCTTTTCTTTAATCATCAAATAATATAGATATAGAAAGATATCAAAACTTATTTGTTATGCATGCAAAAAGGTCTTTAATGCAAAATGCACCAAATCAATTTAATAGACATGTAAATCAATTTACATTGTGCAACATGATTTGAAATGAATATATATTAAACTCAAGATCAGTTTCCATCCTTTTGCTTGATCGTATCTTCCTCTTTGTTTCCTTGAAGCTCTGGTTTCCTTGTGACAATGGGAAATCATGCTTTGAATGGTAAGGGCCCAATATACTTACAAAAAGAATGAGTGTGCGGGTGAGCAATTTTGTATAGAAAAAAAAAATAGTTTCAGAAAAGTTCATAAAAAAAAAAAATAGTATCGTCTATAGTTGTAGTGTGGGTTGTACATTGGGTTTTAGAGTGAGTGACTTAGCATTCAAAAGCAAAAGTCTAAGATCACTACAAGAGAGAGTCGCTTCACAAGCTTCTATGGATTTTGTCTTTCCCGATTCTTGATTTCTATTAGCCACTTGCCCTTAGCCCCATTACAAAAAATAATAATAAATAAATAAAATCCTCTTGATCTTGAATGTTGTGAGCTACCTAGCGGAGATGAAATCGAAGAGCAAGCATATGGCCATGCGTGAAAAAGGTTACTTGGATGTAATTTTTTTTTCTGAAGAAGGATTTCATTGAATCAGATAACGATTATATCATTTCGAATGGCATCTCTTATAAATTTGGGAGCTATGCTAAACCAAACCCAACCATCACTAGTTCTTAAAGCATGCGAAGCAAGTAAGTGTGCAACTACATTTGCCTCTCTGTTAACATGTATAAAGCTAAACCTAGGATGAGCTTATAGCAAAGTTTGGACTTCCCCAATAAATACGTTCATAGTAGAGAGGTTGTAAGTTGGGGACTGGATATCTTGCACCAAAAGTGAGTTGACTACTCTCAACTATTACCTCGTCTGTGCGCAAGGTTTACACTAAAAGCAGTCCATCTCTAAGTGATATCAATTTAGCGTGAAAAGGATAAGTGAGTATAGCATAAGGCCTAGCTTGTCCAGTGACAAAACTTCCATCACAATTCCTGAGAACACAACCCACTCCTCCTCGTTTAGACTCCACCTGGAAGGCACTATCACAATTAAGCTTTACTTGACCGGAATTTGGTGTCCTCCACCGCGTCAACCGAGTCTGCTGAACCGGCGATGAAGTATTGTACTTCTGAAACTCTTCATACTAGCCCAATGTCAATAGGCATGTTCCTAGACTTGAGAGCTCCTACTCTTCGAAATTCTCCATAACAACATAAGAGTGATAGGAGCATTTTAATGCGACATTTTAACTGCATTTCCCTACATTTTCTGCGTTATTTCCTTAATAAAACCCTGTTTAGGAAAGTTTCCATTCTTTGAATGGGAAAGTTCCTATTTGTAGAAAGTTTCCATTTTTGTAGTTTCTATTTTTCATTTTTAGAAAGTTTCCCATTTCCAGTTTTGGAAAGTTACCATTTTTCATTTTAGGAAAGTTTCTATTTTTCATTAACAGTTTCTATTTTCAGATCCTTGTCACAAATGAGCTGAAATGAGCTCACAAATGGAGAGAGAAGCTAGCCAACGTTGGAGGGAGACAAGATGAAGTACAAAGGGAAGCACAAATGAGCAGAAATGAAGAAATGAAGCTTTCCTGGTCCAACCAGGAAACCCTGTCCAGAAAAGGAAAGCTTGCCTAAACAAGACTCTTGAGCCAACCAAGAATGGAGATCGAATTAATGAAGTGACATGGCATGAGAGAAGCTTCTTGAAGACTCTAGATGATGACATGGCATAAAGGTGGCGCATGGGGGCCCAAGAACTCTCAAGAATGACTTGGATTTTCGGCAAATGGATAAAAGCCCAAGGGAGCTAGGGTTTTGTGACGTTATGAGATATTTTTGGGATGCCTTATGTGTTTTGCCGTGATATGTGAAGAGAGAAACAGAGAGTTGGCGTCAAAAAAATAAATCAAGATAAAGGTGATTGACGCCATACAAGGAAGGATATGTCTTGGAGATATTCTTGGAGGGTTTGATTGAAAAATTGCCGTGTAAAAGGAGAGAGAAACAAGGAAAATGACGTGGAAAATCAGAATTATCAAAGAGAATTTCGGTTGAGATTTTCTAGGGTAATTTTTATGGAAAGAAAATATACTTGGAGACTTACCCTAGAGAGTTTGCCGTCCAATGCCAAGAGAAAAACAAGGGAATCAAAAGAAAACCCTAGAGAATTCGGCAAAGAGATATTCAAGGGAGAAATAAAAGGAAAGAGAAAAAGGTGGAGACCAAGAAAAGCTCAAAAGAAGTCTAGATACATTCCTATATTCCCTAAAGGAATTTTGGCCGAAATTAAAGTATAAAATCAGAATATATCCATGGTATTTCAGCCAAGATTATTAGGGAATTAAATGGAATTTTGTGATTGGTTGGACCACCTCATAGGGCTTATGTGGCAAGCGAGCATTGGAAGAAGGTATGTGGAATGACTACATTAATTCCGTGAGAAATTCAGAAAAGAGGACGGCTTGGAGAGCAAAGGAGGCTGTGCTCCTATATATACTCTCTTATATGTGACGTTGAAAGACCTTAGACTCTCTAGAAAACTTTAAAAAAAAAATCAGAAATTTTACTCTTGTTGCCGTGAGGTTTTCCTCTCCTTCTCCATCCTCTAGCCATCTCCACGAGTTCAAGCAAGGCCAAGGGAGAAGAAGAGCCGTGAGCACTCATCCATCACCATCCTTGAAGCTTGCTTTCGAGATTCAAGAGACCACATCCTCAATTCGTTCATCACCATCTCCATCTCACGGTGTAATCTGATTCTCCTTTGTAACCTTTGCTTTGATTTCGTTGGTTTTGTTCTAGTTGACATATGTGTTTGAACAATTGTTAAATTCTGGAATTTTATGATTAATTGATAATTTTCAGATTCATATATTGTAATTCGAGAGTTGCTTATGTGGGTTTGTTTAATTAAATTTGCGTTATAGATATCCTTTGTGTATTAATCTTATTTGGGTCGACACTTATAGGGTTTATGCATAATTGTTGCTAGGTTTAAGAACATGAAATCGACTTTTCGTTTTGTGTAAACTTGAATCAAAGTAGTAAAGGTTTTGGACAAAGATCGAATTTAATTAAAGAGAATTGCAATTAGGTGGACTTTTCCATACTAAGTTGTACACTTGAGTTGATAGCCTTTCTCTATGTGTAATGCGTTAAACATGACATGATTGACTAGCTTTCTAGGGCTTGATTGCATGTTTGATAGGATTAATCTAGGTGCTTTCGCTTAGGTTAATTAGCATTGAAAAGTAAAAAATTGGGAATTCATTTGCTTTCGAATGTTTCACATGATCAACTCCTCTCTCATGACTTAGATGAACAATATTAGGGTTTGAATCAATTTTAATCATATGTTTCGGTTTTTGATCTTTGTTCTCTCATTCCATTTGTATTTTTATGTTTTTGCATTTTAATTGTTTTGTTAACTTAGTTTTATTTTCGAAAAACCAAAAACAAAATCCCCCCTTTTTCGTAAATAATGTTTATACTTGTGAATATCTTTGTGAATATTATACTTTGTTTTAATTTTAATTGTTTAATTGTTTGACAATGACAGGTGTACCCTTAATCCCCGGATTAGATCGATCCCTACTTGCTTATACTACTAACGATATTTTAGGCTTAAATTATGCGCTTGCTTTCAGGCACATCAAAGAGTCTTACACAGCTTCTCCTTAGTGCACTTGTTAACCCACCTTAGGAACCACTCTTGGATGGTATTAACTACAGCACCCAAGACATGTATCCTAGCTCTACTCCAAACTTCTTGTACATACGGACAAGTCATAAACAAGTGTAAACTATCTTTATGAGTATGGTTGCAGAAGACACACCCCGTTCTCCATTATATCCCTTAGTATTAAGGCTCATTCATGTAGGGATAATATTACTTATGATTCTCCAAGCATGATGAAGCACTACTTTTCTAGGGACTTTGGCACTCCAAACTTTCTTCTAGACTACTCTGAGTGGATTGACCGGTGGTTTTGGGGTTAAAACCTGACCAAGTACCAAATCCCTAGCAACATAGTATGCAATATTGGTAGTAAACAAGCCTCTCTTATTAAAATGCCAAATTTGTTTATCCATGGGTGCATTACGACTCAAGGGTATGGACAAAATCAAATCAATGTCAGCTGGAGTGAAATGCCTTTGTAGGATGTTCAAATCCCAGCTCCAAGTAATAAGGTCAATCAACTCCCTGACCAAAGTAGGTGCATCTTGAGAAGGAGGAGAGGAGGGACCTCGAGGGCTCACATCAAGAATCCAATTATGCTGCCAAATATGAATTTTGGAGCCATCTCCGACCTGCCATCTTAGCCCCAATAACAGTACTTATCTTGCTTCGAATATATTACGCCAAGAAAAGGAAGGCACATTACCCAATTCTGTTGTACTATACTGTCCATGTGGAAAATAAATGGCCTTACATAATCTTGCTATAAGAGAGGTAGGATTTTGTATTAGCCTTCAACTCTGTTTAGCTAGCATAGCTAGGTTAAACCAGTGAAGATTTTTAAACCCTAGTCCCTCACCTTGTTTAGAAACAAATAAATGTTCCAAGATCTCTAGTGTATGTTATTCTTCTCCTTGGAATCACCCCACCAGAAGCCAGCACAAAGTTGATGCAAATCTTCGCATATACCTAGAGGCAATTTGTAGCAATTCATGACATATATGGGTACAGATTGTCCCACTACTTTAATAAGAACTTCTTTGCCAGCACCACTTAACAATTTAGAGCTCCAACTTACCACTTTCTTAGATAGTTGAAAGCTGCTGGTTTTTTCCTACCAACATGTGTAGGCAAGCCCAAATACCAATCATGTTTGTCAACACGTTTCACTCCCAACAAGTTTGCTAACTCCTCCTGTCGGTCTAGGCTCATACCCTTGCTGAAAGCCACTTCACTTTCCTGTAAATTTACCCTTTGTCCAGATGTTATCTCATAAGTGTGCAGGATATTTCTGAATTGCTGACACTCTTCTTTAGTTGTAGTTCCAAACAGAAAACTATCATCAGCGAACAAAAGATGACGTAGTACCGGTGCCTGCTGATTAATCTGAATGTCTTGTATCCATTTCTATCTCACAAAGTGCTTGATAAGAGAGACAATCCCTCTCCATACAAAATAAACAAATAACGACAAAGGATCACCTTGTTTGATGCCTCTGGATGGCCTTACATATCCCCGAACTTTCCCATTAAGCATAAACGAATAGCTAACTGTCTGAATACTCGTCATTACTATGTCCACCCATTCCTTAGCAAATCCCAGCTTCAGCAACATATTCCTCAGAAAACTCCATTCAAGCCCATCATAGGCCTTGCTGATATCTAGCTTTAAAGAAAAATGTTCTTCACCCCCCTCCTTTCATAATGTAAAAAATGTGCTACCTCCGTTGCAACTAGAGTATTATTAGAAATCAGGCGACCTGGTACAAATGCACATTGTAGTGGGAAAATCATCGTTCCCAATAAACTCTTCAACCTGTTAGCCAAAACTTTAGAACATATGCGATAAAGAACGTTACATAAAGCTATAGGTTGTAGGTCAGTCATATCCTTTGGCTGTTTCACTTTTGGAATAAGAGTAATGTGTGTAAAATTTACCTTCCTCATGAGATTACTGAGGTTAAGGAAGATCTCACAGCAATACAATTATCCTTTCCAACCGTAGGCCAGAACTTCTATAAGAAAAAAGGGCACATGCCATCTGGACCGGGTGATTTTGATGGATGCATTTGGAAGGCAGCATCCCTGATCTCTTCATCTGCATACGGTGCTAATAATTCATTATTCATTTCAGATGTAACCTTCGGATTAACTATCTGTAGGATCAGATCCATTGCAGCCTCACTCATACCCTTAGTGGAGAACATGTTATGATAATAGCTACTTACAACTTGTTCAATTTGTCCTGCCATTGTAACCCAGTTCCCTTGTTCATCATGCAACCCTTTAATAGTGTTTCTCTGTCTTCCATTCGACACACTTCGATGAAAATAGGCGGTGTTCCTATCTCTAGACTTCAACCACATCTCCTTTGAGTGTTGGCTCCAAATAGTCTCTTCTTACGTCAATAGTTCTTGAAGTCACTCATGCAACTCATGCTTCTCTTGGTTCATACTAGGATCAAAAAGACCCTGCATTAAATCATTTAGACATGCCCTGACAGCACGCATCTCTACCTATCAGAATTGAAAGGTATTACGCTACCAAATATTAAGGCCAACCCGTCCTCTTTATCTTCTGGCATACCTTGTTCATAGGGTCACCGTCAGCCTCTTCTTGCTAGTTAGATTGAATAATCCCTTCACATTAAAATTGCTCAAAACGGAACAACTTCTTTTTCCTGCCATTTGGCACAGATGGGGAATTACAGATCTCTACTAGAAGTGGACTATAATAAGAAGAACTAGGGTGTAAGTGAGTCGTCGGGGAGTGACTGAAGAGATGACGTAGTTCATATGTCCAAAGACTTCTATCCAAACGTTCTTTTGTCTAATAGTCCAACCATGTGAAGGGCCTTCTCCGATAGCCCATATCCATCAATGAACAATCTACTACACATTGCCTAAAAGCTAGCATCTGTAAAGGCCTTCTCACCCTCCACCAGATTTCTCCTTACTGTCAAGGATTTCATAAGTCTCTACATATTAACCATGGAAGGGAAGACTAGGGACCAATTCGTCGCATCAAAGCCCAGGTTTCATGACGATCACCCATCTGTGCATAACCATAGATCCCCATTAACCTTCATTCATCAGCAGAGCCTTTATCCCCAATTGATACATCCACATGTCTTACAGAATAATTATGCACATGTAAAGGTACATCATTCATCCATAACATAGCGATTTCCTGATATGAGCATTTTTAATGCGACGTTTTACATGCTTTTCCTTACATTTCTTGCGTTATTTCCTTATTAAAACCCTGTTTAGGAAAGTTTCCACTCTTTGATTGGGAAAGTTCCTAATTGTAGAAAGTTTCCGTTTTGTAGTTTCTATTTCTCATTTTTAGAAAGTTTCCCATTTTAGTTTAGGAAAGTTTCCGTTTTTCATTTTAGGAAAGTTTCTATTTTTCACTAACAGTTTCTATTTTCAGGTCCTTGTCACAAATGAGCTGAAATGAGCTCACAAATGGAGAGAGAAGCTAGCCAACGTTGGAGGGAGACAAGATGAAGTACAAAGGGAAGCACAAATGAGCAGAAATGAAGAAATGAAGCTTTCCTGGTCCAACCAGGAAACCTTGTCCAGAAAAGGAAAGTTTGCCAGAACAAGACTCTTGAGCCAACCAAGAATGGAGATCGAATTAATGAAGTGACATGGCATGAGAGAAGCTTCTTGAAGACTCTAGATGATGAAATGGCATAAAGGTGGCGCATGGAGGCCCAAGAACTCTCAAGAATGAAGTGGATTTTCGGCAATTGGATTAAAAGCCCACAAAGCCCATGGAATTAGGGTTTGTGACGCAATGAAGAAACCCTAGAAAGAGGTTGCCGTGAAAATACAAAGAAGGAGAGAGAAATGGGGTGAAAAGCAAAAAAGAACCTAGAAGATTTCGGCAAGAGATTTTCTAGGGCAATTTTTAAGGAAAGATAAACCCTAGGAGATCTTTTGCCGTCCAAGCCAAGAGGAAAAGAAGGAATAGCCGTGTGAGTCAAAGAGAAAATAAAAGATTTCGGCAAAGAGATTTTCTAGGGCAATTTTTAAGGAAAGAAAATATGTGTGGAGACCAAGAAAAGCTCAAAAGAAGTCTAGATACATTCCCTAATTCCCTAAAGGAAGTTTGGCCGAATTTAAACTAGAAAAATAAGAAATTATCTCAAGGAATTTCGGCAAGATTTCTAGGGAATTAAAAGAGAATTTTGTGATTGGTTGAACCACCTCATAGGGCTTATGTGGCATGCAAGCATTGGAGGAAATTATGTGGAGTTATCATGTTAATTTCATGGAAACTAAAGGAGTGCACGGCTTGGACACCAAGTTGGCCGTGCTCCTATATATACTCCCCCTTTCTCAACGTCAAGGGTTCCCAATCTTTTACGTTTTACACTTTAGAAAAATTCAGAAAAAGTTCTTAGCATAGCCGTGAGTTCCTCCATCCTCTAGAGCAAGCTACGAGTTCAAGCAAGGCCAAGGGAGAAGAAGAATTGCCGTGAGCATCATCATCCACCACCATTCTTGAAGCTTGCTTTCGAGATTCAAGAGACCACATCCTCAATTCGTTCATCTCATCTTCATCCACGGTGTAATCCGATTCTCCTTTGTAACCTTTGCTTTGATTTCGTTGGTTTTGTTCTAGTTGACATATGTGTTTGAACGAATATTAATTTCTGGAATTTTATGATTAATTGAGAATTTTCAGATTCATATATTGTGATTCGAGAGTTGCTTAGGTGGGTTTGTTTAATTAAATTTGCGTTATAGATAACTTTTGTATTTTAATCTTATGTGGTTGCAAACACTTAGGGTTTCGATATGAATGGTGCTAGGTTTAAGAACATGAAATCGACTTTTCGTTTTGTGTAAACTTGAATCAAAGTAGTAAAGGTTTTGTACAAAGATCGAATTTAATTAAAGAGAATTGCAATTAGGTGGACTTTTCCATACTAAGTTGTACACTTGAGTTGATAGCCTTTCTCTATGTGTAATGCGTTAAACATGACATGATTGACTAGCTTTCTAGGGTTTGATTGCATGTTTGATAGGATTAATCTAGGTGCTTTCGCTTAGGTTAATTAGCATTGAAAAGTAAAAAAAATGGGAATTCATTTGCTTTCGAATGTTTCACATGATCAACTCCTTTCTCATGACTTAGATGAACAATATTAGGGTTTGAATCAATTTTAATCATAAGTTTCAGTTTTGATCTTTGCTCTCTCATTCCATTTGTGTTTTTATGTTTTTGTGTTTTATTTGTTTTCTTTACTTAGGTTAATTTTCGAAATCCAAATCCAAAAACAAAATCCCCCCTTTTTCGTGTAAAATGTTTATAGTTGTGAATATATTTGTGAATATTATACTTTGTTTTAATTTTAATTGTTTAATTGTTTGACAATGACAGGTGTACCCTCAATCCCCGGATTAGATCGATCCCTACTTGCTTATGCTACTAACGATATTTTAGGGTTAAATTATGCGCTTGCTTTAAGCGACATCAATTTTTGGCGCCGTTGCCGGGGATTGAAAAATCACTTGTTAAATATGTGATTATTTGTTTTGTTTATATATTGTGTTCGAAAAAAAAGAAAAAAAATTTACTTGTTAATTGTTCATAATTTGTTAGAAATTTAGTTAATTAATTACTTAGGTTGTGATTTATATTAGAACTAAATGCACTTTGCCCACCTAAACTTTACACCATACATCGTTTGTGCCCCTAAAATTTTAATTTCATCATATATACCCTCTCACTCTTTGATTTGAGCATTCGTACCCAATCGTCAATTGGTCCGTCAATTGGTCTGTCAATTGTTGACGTGGCATGCCGATATTTGGGTTGTGGGTCCCAATTAAGGATAAAATTTCTATTTTACCCTTTGTTTTCCCGCTCGATACATCTGACACCCATCCTTCAGTTTCCCGCTCGATCTATCTGACACAATCACACACTTCAACCCCATTTTAATCATAAAATTAGGCCCTATAGATTCTAAGAAGAAGAAAAAAAATTAAAAAAAACTAAGCTCTAAAACACCACAACCCATAACCCTCTCACCCTTAATCAATCACTTATCGGTAAGAAGACAACCTTAAGTGAAAGCCCAGAAAATTGAAAACCAATTTCTTATTGAAACCATAATCAAACAGAAGCCTTCATTGAGATTTTTCATGCTTTGTGATGGATGAGTGGGTGCCTCGAACAGGAGTGGTTATCGGTGAAATCCCTAATTATGGTCAGTCAAATCTTCTTTATTCTAGATTTTTCTTTATAATTGGGTATATGGTTTTCGTTTCAAGGAGGTTAATAGTGTTTAAAGTTTGGAACTTTGGGTTTTGACGTTGTGAGAAAGCTACAATGTTATGGTTTTGAGGGTTTGGTTGTGGTCAAAGTATAGATATTCTATTCGTATATTTGCTATTGTGGGCTCTTAATCTATGCTTAGCTTGTCTGTTTGTTCATTCTTCTTGTGTTGTTAGTATGCAAAAGTTTTATATTCTATAAATGATTCATGTGAGGGTTTTTGGGGGTAGCAATAAGAGCTTTTAATAATGTGGTTGGTGTAGATGGAATTGGGTGTAAAATTTATTTATAGTCCTTACTATATTAATAGAGATCTAAAGCTCCTTTTTGTACCAAAAAAGAAAACGAAGCTTCTTGTCTCACATTTCTGAAAATTAATGTCTTTATGTTGTTGTGGTCCTTCTGTGATATCAGAAAGAGTGTTTTGAACATGAGTTATTGTCATATTCAAGTCTCTTTAATATTGCTGAATTAAGTTGGCTTCTATATGTATGCAGACATCCCCGATTTATTCACTGTGAAGATTTTTCATGGTGGGAGGATGATGTGCCTGAAAGCAAGCGCACAATTTAACCCTGAAATGTCATTAGTAGTATAAAGTAAATAGGGATCGTTCTAATCCGGGGATTGAGGGTACACCTGTCAATGTAGGACAAACAAATAATTAAAATTAAAACAAAGTATAATATTCACAAAGGTATTCACAATTATAAACATTATTTACGAAAATAGGGGGGGGATTTTGTTTTTGGTTTTCTTTTTCCGAAAATAAATACTAAGTGAACAAAATAATTAAAATGCAAAAACATAAAAATGCAAATGGAATGAGAGAACAAAGATCAAAACTGAAATATATGATTAAAATCGATTCAAGTTCTAACATTGTTCATCATAGTCATGCAAGAGGAGTTGATCATGTGAAACGTTAAAAGCAAACAATTTCCCATATTTTACTTCCAATGCTAATTAATCTAAGTGAAAGCACAAAGACTAATCCTATCAAACATGCATTCAAGCCCTAGAAAGCTAGTCAATCACACATATTTAACGCATTAAGCACCTAGAAAGGCTATCAACTCAAGTGTGCAACTTAGTATGAAAAAGTCCACCTAATTGCAATCCTCTTTGATTAAATTCGGTTTTTGCACAAAACCTTTACTACTTGTTGATTTAAGAACACAAAACCAAAAAGTTGATTCATGTTCTCAAATTCGTAGCACCATTCATATAAAAACCCTAAAAGTTTCGAACCATTTAAGATTAATATACAAAAGATTTCTCTCATGCAAATTTAATCAAACACTCACACAAAAGCAACCATAAATCGCAATATATGAATCTGAAAATATCAATTAATCATAAAAATTCCAGAATTCAACAATTATTCAAACATATATGTCAACTAAGGCAAAACCAACGAAATACAAAGCAAAGGTTACAAGGAGAATCGGATTACACCGTGGATGAAGGTGAGATGAATGAATTGATGATATGGTCTCTTGAATTTCAAAAGCAATCTTCAAGGATGGTGATGGATGATGCTCACGGCTTGTCTTCTTCTTCCTTGGCCTTGCTTGAATTTCGTGGTTGCCCTAGAGGATGGAGAAGAGCACGGCTAAGCTAGAGAGTTTTCTGATTTTTTTCTCAAGTGTAGAATGTAAAAATTGGGAACCCTTGACGTTGAGAAAAGAGGAGAATATATAGGGGACGGCCTCTTGGTCTCCAAGCCGTCCAAAACCCTAAGAAACCTCACGGCATGTGCTTGATAACTCCACATAATTTCCTCCAATGCTTGCTTGCCACATAAGCCCTATGAGGTGGTCCAACCAATCACAAAATTCCAATATTAATTCCCTAAATAATCTTGCCGAAATATATAGAGATAATTTCTGATTTTCCTCACCAATTTCGGCAACAATATATTTAGAGAATAAAGGGGGACGAATCTAGACTCCTTTGAGAGCTTTTTGTGTTCAACACATATTCTCTTTCCTTTAAAAGCTCCCTAAGAAATCTCCATCGAAATCTCTTTTTATTTTCTGATTTTTCTCACGGCAAACCCGAGTTTCTCTCTTGAATACTTCTTTGCCGAATTCTCTAGGGTTTGCACGGCAATCCCTCCTTTTTCTCTTGACTTGGACGGCTAGGAGTCTCTACGGTTTATCTTTTGATGTATTTCCATAAAAATAGCCCTAGAAAATCTCCCTAGAAAATCTCCACATATATTTCTGATTTTTGACGCCATTCCTTGTTTACCTCTTGATATTTCACGGCAAAATACTTCTAGGGTTTAATCCATTGCGTCACAACCCGAATTCCATGGGCTCTTGTGGGCCTCTGATCCATTTGCCGAAAATCCACTTCATTCTTGAGAGTTCTTGGGCCTTGTTGCTTCTCATTCAAGCCTTGCTATCTTCCAACGTCATAACACTTTATTTTTCCATTTCTTTTTCATAGTAACGTTGGAAACTTCATTGGTGAGCTTTCCTCCTTTTCGCAGGGTTTCCTGGTTGGACCAGGAAAACTTCTTTTCTTCATTTCTGCTCATTTCTGTGGCTCATTGTTCTTCATCTTTGCTCCCCTTGGTGTTCGCAAGCTCCTCTTTCCATTTATGAGTTCATTTCCACTTTTTAGCTCGGAGGTCCTGAAAATAGAAACTAGTAAGAAAAATAGAAACTTTCCTAAAATGAAAAATGGGAAACTTTCTAAAAATGAAAAATAGAAACTACCGAAAATGGAAACTTACTAAAAATGAAAAAATAGAAACTACAAAAATAGAAACTTTCTACAAATAGGAACTTTCCCAATCAAAGAATGGAAACTTTCCTAAACAGGGTTTTAATAAGGAAATAACGCAAGAAATGTAGGGAAATACAGTTAAAACGTCGCATTAAAATGCTCCTATCAGAGGATAGTCAATAACAAATATGTGGGAGGGAGAATTGACTATTTTGACAACTGTGACAAAGACAAGATGTCAGTAACTGAACTGGATGCAATGGTTAGGTGCTTAGGGCATAGTGGGATGATAGACTATTGGTATTCAGCGGGAGAGTACGATGATGCTTTAACAAAACTAAATTCTGATAATGATGTAGTGGATATGTGTGCCTTAGTACCATATTTTAGAATGATCATAATATACTTTGATCATTTGGACCTACATAATGATGATCATGATGCTGAGTGGGAGAGGTTTGTCTTTGATGAAATCATGTTTAGTCAAGTTGCTTCAAGTGAGATTGTTACAAAGAAGTTGCCTGAAGAACCAAAGAAGATTACCCCTTCAAATGAAAGAAAGAAGGCTGTTGGTATTGTCATTAGAGAGTTGGGGTGCCATGATATGGCAAGCACACAAGGCAGCAAAGCATCAACTCTAAAACCTGGAGACAAAGGCAAAAAAAAGGTTGTTGAAGCTAATGCTTTTTCTGAAAATGATATACATGCTAGTATGCTTGAGGAGTTGGTTAACGGTGATGTGAGGAAATCAAAGAAGGGTAGCAAGGTGGCTTCACCTCATGTGGAGGCAGATGGTGAAACTGATTATGGTGATTTTATTGATCCAGGTTTTGTGGATGATCATTATGTTGCTGATGATGATTGGATACCTGAAATGGATATGGAGATGGTTAATGAGATAAATGAAGTTGTTGAGCAGGTTGGACCTAACTCTCTGATGTCAAGTGCCCACCATTTTTTCAATGAAGCTGACCTTGCAGGAATAGAGGACAATGAGCAAATGTTTGGTGCGATTGATCCGGATAATGAAATATTAGGACCTGCTATTAATTCAGATGATGAAGCTGAGGACAAATACCCAGAATTTAATCCCAAGACTGACATGAAGAATCCAAAGTTCGTTAAAGGAATGAAGTTTGCCACTTCCGATATCTTTAGAGCAGCAGTTAGAGAGAGAGGCATACTTGATGGATGGGAAGGGCTATTTGTAAGGAGTGATAGAACAAGAGTAAGGATAATATGTAAGGCTACTGATTGCCCATATGAGATTTTTGCCTCTAAGATGCAGCATGAAAACACACTTCAAGTCAAGACTTACAACCCCAAACATAATTGTGATAGAGTCTATGAGAATTGCATGGTCAAGGCAACTTACTTATCTGAACGATTTTTGGATAGGATTGAGTTAAATGAGAATTGGTCAACATGTAATTTGCGTTACATATGTATGGGTTACAATATTTGTCTCTTCTGATAACATGGGTTTGTTTATTTTTGGCTCTTTTATAAGTTTGAGTTAAACTTCTTTTTTTTTTTTAGTCAAACTTATATTAGATATTGTGAAGAATGGATATACAATATAACCATTGTACTAACATCAAAGATCTACTTTTATTTGCGGAGCATGTGTTTTAGTACTTTAGGTATGAAAAGTTAAGGTTATAAGATGTATGGTCAAAAGTTAATTTCAGCACTATGTTTCAGCATGTTCTTTTTTTTTTTTTTTCACTCTCACTTCATGCTGGGGTATTTATTGTTGTTGTGGTATATATGTTGGTGTGTGTGTGTCTCTTTTGTGTTGATGTTATTTATGATATTCTAGCAAATTTATTATTGTGTTCTAAAGTTCAGGTTTTATTCCAATTTGGATAGATTCTCTTGCAAGGACAATGGCTTCAGATGTGAGGGCTGCTGTTTCAACGCAGAAAGCATATAGAGCAAAGCGGATGGCTTTGAAAGTTCTAGAAGGGACTGTGAATGCACAGTATGCAAGAGTTTGGGATTATGGGGAAGAGTTGAAGAAGAGAGACCCAAACACAACCATAGACATCAAATGTGACTACAATAATCCTAAGAAGCTGCCATTATTTAAGAGAATGTATATATGCTTAGGAGCTTGCAAGAATGGGTTCAAATCTGGCTGTAGGGAGTTTATTGGACTTGATAGCTGTCATTTGAAGAGTTGCTATGGTGGGCAACTATTGATTGTTGTTGGACTAGACGCAAATAACACCACTTGGGTGATTGCGTATGCAATGGTTGAAATGGAGTGCAAAGATGCTTGGATTTGGTTTTTGGAGCTACTAGTGAAGGATGTAAACATAAGGAATGATGGTGCTGGTTGGACCTTTATTAGTGACAAGCAAAAAGGACTCATTCCTGCATTTGAGCAAGTGATACCAAGAGCTGAACATAGGTTTTGTGTAAGGCACCTATGGACCAACTTCAACAAGCTATTTCAAGGGATGGAGCTCAAAAACCAGTTGTGGGCATGTGCAAGAGCAACGACAATGGTGTACTTTATCAAAGACATGATCCTGATGAAGAACATGTGCCCTGCGGCACATGACTGGTTATCACGTAAGTACAGCAATTATTTTTTTTTCTTTTCTTTTGGGTGGTTCAGTTTGTACCTATTAACATTCTTGCATTATTTTACTTTTGCAGACCCAGATAGACCTCCTAAGAATTGGTCTAGATCACACTTCAACACGCATCTGAAGTGTGATATTCTAGTGAATAATATATGCGAATCATTCAACCGCTTTATATTGCCTGCAAGGGGTAAGCCAATCATCTCAATGTTTGAGGAGATTAGAATGAAGCTGATGAAAAGGATTCAGATTAGAAGAGATAAGATGATGAAGTATGAAGGGAATATATGCCCAAAGCCAAGAGAAATTTTAGACAAGAACAAAGTCAAGGCTGCAACTGATTGCATATCGAGATTGTCTGGTGGTCCATTGGTTGAAGTTGAAAGTATCGGAGGGGGACAGTATGTGGTGCATCTTGAGAATAGAACTTGCACTTGTAGGCTGTGGGACTTGAGTGGCATTCCGTGCAAGCATGCAATTTCTGCAATTCATCACAAGAGGCACAAGCCAGAGGATTATGTTGACAACTGCTACCGCAAGTCTACATACATGCAAATCTATGACAACATAATCTTGCCAATCAATGGCATGGATCTGTGGGAAGTCTCTGATCAAGCTCAAATCCTTCCACCACAATACAATAGGCAACCAGGGAGGCCAAGAACAAAAAGAATCAAGGATGCATCCGAGAAGGTGGAAAATTTTAGCTTTAAATTGGGGAGGGTACAACGATCGCTCAAGTGCAGCAACTGTCATGTACTTGGACATAATATCAAGTCATGTCATAGACATTTGCCTCCTAAGGAAAAAACCAGCAAGAAAGTTTCAAAAAAAAGGAAGCTAAACTCGGGTGAAGCTTCAACTAGTGCAACACAAAGCCAGGTTTAATAAGTGCACTAAAACATTCTTTTCAAATGAGAATCAAAGTGATATTCATTGCATTTTAACTAGAGTTCTTTGATTGCTGTTTTTTTTTTTTTTTTTTTTTTTTTTTTTTTTTTTGCAGAAGAACGTTGGACCTCAAAAAGCAAGTGTGATTAGGAAGAACAAGTTGAGGGAGAAAGCTAAAGAAAGAGCACAGAAAGCCAAGGTAAGATTTTTAATTTTTCGTATGTTAAACTTCTTCCTGCACTTGGTTGTCATGTTCTGATGCATATGTAGTCAAGATTGCAAACTTAAATGATTTTATTGCCAATTCAGGAACGAAGAGATGAAATCAAAGCAAGTGGTACTAAAGCTTCCTCTATAGCTAGTATCAAGGCTGCTAAAGCTGCTGCCAAGGCTTCAAAATCTTCTAAACCCTCTCAAACTTCTACAACTTCCAAAGCGGCAACATCCTCTAAGGTTTCAACAAGTGTCAAGGCTGCGACACCAACAAGAGCATCTGCCAGTATTAGGAAAGTCCTAAAGAATGTGAATTAGAAGTGGGTTAATTTATGGTAATGCAGTTCAACAAGTCTTAAATTTATTTTTCAAATTCACAAACATTGGTTGGTAATGTTGCACTCTGATGCAACTTTTTGAGCAACCCTTTTGATGTGTCAATGGGTTGTAGCCTCTAATCTTTTGATAAGATGATTAGAGGTTAAAAGATTGCCAAAATATGCTGTGTAATGGGTTTTAAACATCAGATGTTAATCGTGACATATAAGAATGGCTTGTTGTACACTATTTTGTTAAGTTTTCTAACTAGTACCTATTTATTAATGCTTATATTTGTTTTCAAAGTAACAATTTATGGTTTTGTTTTTCATAGTGATAAACAAAGCATGCTGCATGTTTTATCATGTTGCCTATCTCTTAATAAAGATCACAACGACCATTATGATGGAATGTAATTTCATTCCAACACATCAAAGACAGGTTCTTTTCTTCTTCTATTGTTTGGTTACTTATGTTTCATTTTGTGGACTCATTGTCTAATGACACGTTACAACAAGAAACTTATTCTATGAGTTAGAATATCAATTTGAATTCTGGGTTTTAGTATTGATAGATGAATGAAGGGATTTCGACATCGTATGCTTCATTGAGATCAGTAGGAAATTTGGGGGTGGGGGGAACTTGCAATTATCTATTTTACCCCTTTAGCAGGACCCATTGTTCAAAAATCGACATGCCATGTCAGCAATTGATGGAGGAGTTGACGGAGGACTTAACAGTTGGGTACGAACGATGAAATCGGAAAGTGAAAGGGTATGTATGATGAAATTAAAAGTCTAAGGGCACAAATGATGTATGGTGTAAAGTTCAGGTGGGCAAAGTGAATTTAGTTCTTTATATTATTGAACACAAATTTTAATTGTGAGTTGTAAATTAAAGAGGAATAGGTGAAGTCGTGTTTATTAATATTGGCCTAAACCCCTTATTGGTACCTAGTCCAGGTCCCTTAAGGTTGAGGGCGGCCTTTATTAACATTCATTGAACTGTCTTCACACTTAGGACCTTTTTCATCCAAGTAAGTATAGCCTATGTGGGATGGTGTCTAGGAATGGGACAACGCTCATGACAGGTTCTTGAATCCAGAAGTGCTTACAAATGGGCCTAAACCACAATGTGGGAGTAGCTCATGCCAAAATGGATTCTACCTCTCGTGGTCGCCCTCCCCTACCTGGCCATTTCAGTAAGGTTGCCCAAAGGATGTAGGAGAGACTTGGTGTCTAGAAGACTATACTTGGACCGCACGTCCACTTGATTTACCGCTTGGAATTTAATTCGAAATCAATGGTATTTATAACAAAAAGAAAATATTGTGATTCACTAAGGTATATTGGATTAAACATAGTCTTGAAAAGGGTAGCTGTTTCAGTCCCATTGCACATCGAGAATCTCTGTTCCCGTACCTAAGTGTTGAAAATAATTGTAAAGAAAAGGAAAGAATGGAAATAATTGTACTTAATTTCGTAAAAAGAAAAGAAAATAAAAAATAATAATAATAAATAAATAAGAAGAAAAGAATTAATTGTGAATATCGTTAAATTCTTGATTGTTATAAGTGTGTAAAATCGTATGAGTAGATAAGGGCCCTTTTGTTAATATTGGCCTTAACCCTTCATTAGTGCCTTTCTAAGGTCTTATGAGGTTGAGGGCGGCTTTTATTAGCATTTGGAGGACTGTCTAACACATGAGTTATTTCCCAGCTGAGTAAGGGGCATATAGATGGTGTCCTAGGTTGAGACTCTGGGTGATGGGTTCAAATTGGATCTCAGAGACACTACAGACCGTGCGTAAACCACAATGTGGGAGTAGCCAATAGGGGCCTAAACCTTAATGAGGGAGTAGCCTCCGTAGTGTCACCAAAATGAGTCCTCCCTCTCACTTACCTCTTAATCTGGCCATTTAGCCTTCTGAAACAAAGGAAAGCAACTTATGTCTAGGCGACTATCCCTAGATCGTATCTCACCAATAGTAGTGGTTTCTATTGGGCTCGACTTACAACTTGAAATCAATTGAGATATTAACTTTATTTGTAAAGATAATAATAATACACTTGAACATAACCTCCACATGTAAATTGTGTTGTTTTGTACATTTTATACTTGTATAAACGTCTTACGTGGTATTTGTGAAGTTTGTGGATATTTTGTAATTTATACTTCTCTTTATACTTATAAATTTGTGAATAGTAACTCATGAATAGTAACGTTTTTGTATAAATCATTCGTATTACTATACAATTTACTAACTTCTCTAATTCTAAATGATGTTCAGAATTTCTATGAATGACCGAGCCTTCTAGACTCTCTACAGTTAAAGAAATTGAAGCAAGGCTCACTCGTTTGAAGAATCCTTCACTTCTTGAGTACAAAAGGCCCTCTTCTCCGACACACAAGGAATACACAGTTAACGATCAAGGGAGGAGGCTGTTTCCTTTTGAGGGGTCCGCATCATCTTTCATTTCGCCCAACTTACCATCACCTCAATTCACACCACTCCTTTCACTTTCACCACCACTTTCACCACCTCCCGAAGAAGTCAAAGAAGAGAGAATGACATCTATTAGGGAACTCTCTACAGCAGCTGTCCAAGGAGGACCCCCTACGAGCATTATCTACCCTGCCCCTGCAGCAGGAAGACAGGCAGAGTTGGAGCTTAAGAGTGGATTGTTGCACAAGCTCCCTATGTTCCATGGCCTTAATATGGAGGACGCCAACAAGCATGTCAGAGAATTTCAGTCTGTGTGTGCAAACATGCAACCACAAGGAGCTGATGAAAACATTCTGAAGATGAAGGCATTTCCATTCTCCTTAGCTGACAGAGCCAAAGATTGGCTATATGAGATTCCTGCTGGACGTATTACTTCATGGGAAACAATGAGGAAGGCCTTCTTGGAAAAATACTTCCCAGCTTCAAAGGTCATCACACTCAGGAAGAAGCTCAGTGGAATTGAGCAAGCCCATGATGAGTCCTATGGTGCCTACTATGAGAGGTTCAATTCCTTACTTGCATAATGCCCTCAACATCAGATGAAGGATGAGAACCTACTTACATGTTTTTACGAAGGACTCTTACCCTTAGAAAGGCAAATGCTTGATGCTGCAGCTGGAGGAGCTTTTGTGGACAAATCACCTGCAGCTGGGAGGGAACTTATTGAAAATCGTGCCCTAAACACTCAACAGTATGAGGGTGTGAGACAGACCACTCGTAGGGTAAATGAGGTGAGCACTAGTCCTGCCATTGCGGATCAATTGAGCAAACTCACCCTTCTTGTGAACAAGGTGGCGACTACTCTTGGCCATGGAGGACCCTCTGCTTGTGGGGTATGCTTTACCCAAGGACATCCTACGGATCAATGTCCTCCACTAAGTGAGAATGGTGGTTGGGAGTCTGTGAATGCCATAGGAGGCTATCAAGGGGACCAAGGGGGTCCCCAACGTCCAAGGTATGATCCATATTCAAATACCTATAACCCTGGATGGAGGGACCACCCCAACTTCAAGTGGACCAACAATGAAAATGTTCAGAACCCTCTTGGTGGTAGTTTCCAACGTCCTCAAGGACCTCCCTATCAAAGACCTTACATGCCTCCTCAACACAACGTAGAGAATTCCAATTCTCACTATGATAAGACGATAGAGGCATTGACTAATTCCACTCAAGCATTGACTAGTGCCACACAGACTTTGCTTCAAGGACAACAGAACCACACCAAGGACATTGCTGACCTTAAGAAGCAGATGGGACAAGTGGTGGACTTCATGACCAAGTTTCATGAAACTGGTAGGCTTCCGAGCAACACAATTCCAAACCCAAAGGGAGGCTTTGAAGGCCCCACCAACTGAGGACATAAGGAGGTACAAGTCTAGGCTGAAAGACTATAAATATTAAGCGCTACTTGGGAGGCAACCCAATTCAGAAGTAGCTGTGGAGGAGTCATCAACGCAGATTTGTTTTCTCTTCCCCTTTTACTTCTCCAATTTTTCTTTATTTTAGTAGTTATTTTCGTAAATTTCATCCCTATATGCTTAAGTGTTTCATTGCATGCTTATTCTTGATTACATTGAGGACAATGCAATATTTAAGTGTGGGGGAAGGGATTTATACTTTTGTTTTGAGTCATATATTGAAAAATACAAAAAAAAAAAAATTGAAAAATGTCAAAAATTTAAAAATTTTCATTGCTTTTGTTTTTGTTTTGAGTCTTAGGATGCCCTTTCAACTGTCTAGGATGATTCTATATCTCTGAAATCATGATTAAAAGAGGATCACAAGATTGAGATGATTTTTAAAAGTAGTATTCTTTGGTTAATTGAGATATATGAAAAATATATGCCTTGTAGTGGATATGGATTTCGTGACTTTGGTACAGAATATGAGCATGTTAAGATGAGTTTTGATTCATATAAACCCATGTGAGATAATTGAGCCCATGTCCCTTTTTCTTGGAGTGAAATGAAAAATATATTCTTAATTTCTTGGCGATGTTTTGATGATCTCATTATTCTTTCATCTTGATTGATTGCTTGCCATAGATTAAGTTTGATGGACTAGAGAATGCTAGAATTCGCTCTTGTGCTTATTGAGACGTTGTATCAATACATGGCCCTGATTCTGGAAAGGATAGAGGCACTCTAGGAATTACCACCATTGCCATATAAACTTGTGTCCCTATTTGTGCCCGTCGTGGGACTCCCTTAGATAAACCCCTTTTAGCCTACATTAAGCCTTTTCTTTCATCACCCTAAAAATCTTTAACCTGAACCTTAGTATAGCTACACTCCTACCCTTTGTTCTAAAAACTTAGTGGAGCTATCTTTTGGGACCTTACTTAAGGATTTGGCATTGAGAATGAAGATTGAGAAGAGGTGAAAGTTCAAGTGTGGGGGTAGACTTGTCCATGAAAGAAAAAATATGTGAAAGCCGTACAAAATGAAAATGAAAAAAAAATTGTGTACGGCTAAAAGAAAAAGAAAGAAAAAAAAATGTTTATGGATTTTAGTCTCTCATACTTGGTGAGTGTGGAGTTTGTTTTGAATTGAAGGCCCATTACAGAAAAATTTGGCCTTTGTCCAATTCACTAGAGTTCAAAGGAAGTTTAGAATGAAGGTTGGGCCCAACATGAAGACATTAGGCCCTTTTATAAAACCTCTATGGGATGTGACGTTTTGATATATCTTGGTGGATTTCTAGAAGTCTTTACATTTACATGAGCTCTGCTAGGTTTTTAGGACACTTTGTTAAATCCTTACCTTTCATTTCTTAAAACCTTGAGCCTTAGCCCCATTACAACCTTTGAGAAGACCTTCTTGATCCTTAAGATGGGACAGCCTTTGATGTGGAGATGAGTTACAAGAGTTGAACCTATGGCTTGGGTCCATCTGTGCAAGTAGTTGGTACCTTTCATGAGATCTTTAAAAGAAAAATATACATGTGCTTTCGTTTCATATAATATGTGATATACTTGCTATCTTTCACATATACTTGAGTGTATAAGCTTTTAAGCATTGCCTTGAATTCTGAGAGAAGAAAGAGTGGATATACCTTGTGAGGATATGAATCATACTTGTCTGAAACATGCTTAACAGAACCCATCACCATTGTTACAACCAAGTCCTACTTGTGTATGTGTAAATTATGTGTTTCAATTAACTCTCGAATGCTTAAACATTGACTCTTGGTTAAGTGCTAATCTTGGTGTTGTGAAAGTAAGAGATTGCTGAGACAAAAAAGTTGAAGGGCAATAGAATTTTCGTTTGGTTGAGTCTTTAAATTTTCGTTGAGTCTTAGTTGTGTCTTTGTGTGATTTTGCTAAGGGACTAGCAAAAGCTAAGTGTGGGGGAATCTGATAGGAGCATTTTAATGCGACGTTTTACTTGCTTTTCCTTACATTTCTTGCGTTATTTCCTTATTAAAACCCTGTTTAGGAAAGTTTCCACTCTTTGATTGGGAAAGTTCCTAATTGTAGAAAGTTTCCGTTTTGTAGTTTCTATTTCTCATTTTTAGAAAGTTTCCCATTTTAGTTTAGGAAAGTTTCTGTTTTTCATTTTAGGAAAGTTTCTATTTTTCACTAACAGTTTCTATTTTCAGGTCCTTGTCACAAATGAGCTGAAATGAGCTCACAAATGGAGAGAGAAGCTAACCAACGTTGGAGGGAGACAAGATGAAGTACAAAGGGAAGCAGAAATGAAGAAATGAAGCTTTCCTGGTCCAACCAGGAAACCTTGTCCAGAAAAGGAAAGTTTGCCAGAACAAGACTCTTGAGCCAACCAAGAATGGAGATCGAATTAATGAAGTGACATGGCAGGAGAGAAGCTTCTTGAAGACTCTAGATGATGACATGGCATAAAGGTGGCGCATGGAGGCCCAAGAACTCTCAAGAATGAAGTGGATTTTCGGCAATTGGATTAAAAGCCCACAAAGCCCATGGAATTAGGGTTTGTGACGCAATGAAGAAACCCTAGAAAGAGGTTTCCGTGAAAATACAAAGAAGGAGAGAGAAATGGCGTGAAAAGCAAAGAAGAACCTAGAAGATTTCGGCAAGAGATTTTCTAGGGCAATTTTTAAGGAAAGATAAACCCTAGGAGATCTTTTGCCGTCCAAGCCAAGAGGAAAAGAAGGAATAGCCGTGTGAATCAAAGAGAAAATAAAAGATTTCGGCAAAGAGATTTTCTAGGGCAATTTTTAAGGAAAGAAAATATGTGTGGAAACCAAGAAAAGCTCAAAAGAAGTCTAGATACATTCCCTAATTCCCTAAAGGAAGTTTGGCCGAATTTAAACTAGAAAAATCAGAAATTATCTCAAGGAATTTCGGCAAGATTTCTAGGGAATTAAAAGAGAATTTTGTGATTGGTTGAACCACCTCATAGGGCTTATGTGGCAAGCAAGCATTGGAGGAAATTATGTGGAGTTATCATGTTAATTTCGTGGAAACTAAAGGATTGCACGGCTTGGAGACCAAGTTGGCCGTGCTCCTATATATACTCCCCCTTTCTCAACGTCAAGGGTTCCCAATCTTTTACGTTTTACACTTTAGAAAAATTCAGAAAAAGTTCTTAGCATAGCCGTGAGTTCCTCCATCCTCTAGAGCAAGCTACGAGTTCAAGCAAGGCCAAGGGAGAAGAAGAATTGCCGTGAGCATCATCATCCACCACCATTCTTGAAGCTTGCTTTCGAGATTCAAGAGACCACATCCTCAATTCGTTCATCTCATCTTCATCCACGGTGTAATCCGATTCTCCTTTGTAACCTTTGCTTTGATTTCGTTGGTTTTGTTCTAGTTGACATATGTGTTTGAACGAATATTAATTTCTGGAATTTTATGATTAATTGAGAATTTTCAGATTCATATATTGTGATTCGAGAGTTGCTTAGGTGGGTTTGTTTAATTAAATTTGCGTTATAGATAACTTTTGTATTTTAATCTTATGTGGTTGCAAACACTTAGGGTTTCGATATGAATAGTGCTAGGTTTAAGAACATGAAATCGACTTTTCGTTTTGTGTAAACTTGAATTAAAGTAGTAAAGGTTTTGTACAAAGATCGAATTTAATTAAAGAGAATTGCAATTAGGTGGACTTTTCCATACTAAGTTGTACACTTGAGTTGATAGCCTTTCTCTATGTGTAATGCGTTAAACATGACATGATTGACTAGCTTTCTAGGGTTTGATTGCATGTTTGATAGGATTAATCTAGGTGCTTTCGCTTAGGTTAATTAGCATTGAAAAGTAAAAAAAATGGGAATTCATTTGCTTTCGAATGTTTCACATGATCAACTCCTTTCTCATGACTTAGATGAACAATATTAGGGTTTGAATCAATTTTAATCATAAGTTTCAGTTTTGATCTTTGCTCTCTCATTCCATTTGTGTTTTTATGTTTTTGTGTTTTATTTGTTTTCTTTACTTAGGTTAATTTTCGAAATCCAAATCCAAAAACAAAATCCCCCCTTTTTCGTGTAAAATGTTTATAGTTGTGAATATATTTGTGAATATTATACTTTGTTTTAATTTTAATTGTTTAATTGTTTGACAATGACAGGTGTACCCTCAATCCCCGGATTAGATCGATCCCTACTTGCTTATGCTACTAACGATATTTTAGGGTTAAATTATGCGCTTGCTTTAAGCGACATCATTCCCCTCGACTCATCGCTCTTTGGCCAACACAACAATTGTCAAACCCTACCTTGATGCGCAAGGTCTCCATTTGTTTAGTATCACTTAGGGTTTCTGAAAGAAATAAGGGCTAAATACGGTTTAGTACCCTGTGGTATGAGCCAAACATTGATTCGGTCCCTCTAGTTTCAATTTCATCAAAAACACACCCACAATATCATCTTCTCATCCAATAGGTCCCTCTGATTCAATTCCGTCAATTTCAGCCGTTAAGTGCTGACATGGCATTTCCAACCCATCAAAAGTGCGGCCCAGACAGAAGTGAAATTCCCAAACTCACCCTGGCCAACTGAATATGGAAAAATCCAAAATAACTTTCGAACTTTGAGGTCGGGGAGACTCGAACCCACTCCAACACATATGTAAATGAAAGCTCCAATCACCAAACCACTTGCATGGTATTAGTATGTATCAAACAAAAATAACATATGTATTTTGTCATTGTCCTTCTCCACCCACCTCTCTCCCCCTCTCCTCTTTTTCTTCCTGTTCTGCCATGAAAGACCCAGTACCCAAACCCAAAATTAGGGATCGGCCTCCTCTCCATCGTCACTCGTCACTTGAGCATTCTTTCTCCCCTCCAGTCAGACGTTTCAGACCGGACTTGTTCTTCTTCTTCGTTGGTTCGTGAATCACTCCTCAGTCCTCCATCAACCTATCCACCCTAATCTCTGGCCTACGCATGAAATAAGAGTTACCCTTCTTCCTAACGCTGATCAAAACCACCTCCAATCCAAATTTCCTCAACTCCACAATTCGGGTCTGGGCTTTCTTAGTGGAATCAATTCGCTTCATGGCCTTTGTGATTTTCTGGGTGCTCTTAATGGAATCAATTCACTCTCGAAGCTCAAGCAGACCACAGCGGATTGTTGGGCAAAAGAGGATTTGGGTTTTGAAGAAATGAAGGTTTTAAAGAGACCCACATGGATAAAGCCATTGGCTTTCATTTTGTGTTGCTTGGGTTTTGTAGAGATCGAGCAAATGGGTTTAAAGTTGAAATTTTTTTTTCATCGAAATTGAAACTTGGAATCTCTGCAAAACGATTATGTTAATGGAAACTTGCCACCACATTTGGTGGCTATTGTTTATTGACATGCCACTAAGATAGAATCACAGAAGCAACAAGAAGAAGACGTGCATGACCTTTGCTTTTACTGAATTTTTCTCTTGCAATTGATTGAATATCATTCTATTGAGCTCCAAGTATGATTCCCACTAAGACCCTAGGTCTTTCATGGCAGAAGAGGAAGAAGAATAGGAGAGGAGGAGAGAGGTGGGTGGAGAAGGACGATGACAAAATACATATATTATTTTTGTTTGTAACATACCAATAACATGCAAGTGGTCTAGTGGTTAGGGCTTTCATTTGCATATGTGTTGGGGTGGGTTCGAGTCTCCCCAACCTCAAAGTCTGAAATTTATTTTAAATTTTTCCATATTCAGTTGACCAGGGTCAGTTTGGGAATTTCACTTATGTGTGGGCCCTACTTTTGATGAGTTGGAAATGCCATGTCAGCACTTAATGGCTGAAATTGACTGAATTGAGTCGGAGTGACCTATTGGACGAGAAGATGATATTGTGGGGGTGTTTTTGTTGAAATTGAAACTTGAGGGACTGAATCGATGTTTGGCCCATACCACAGGGTACTAAACAGTATTCGGCCCAAGAAATAATATATGTGGCTTCTCTTGTCTGATAAGATAGATCAATGCCCTCCGTCTATAGGCATGATAAGAGCAAAAAGTGCGACAATATTATTGAGTATATGCCCAATTTTAGCCTTGTTTCTCTCTTAGTTTTGTGTTTTGAGTCATCGAGTTGTTTTCAGAGTCTTGTAGAGTGTTTGGCGTGAAATACGCGGAAAATGCAAAATTCATGAAAAATCTTAGCTAGATCAGGATTCTTCACCGTCGACGTTTTTTTTGCGATCTTTATATTTTTGCCTGGTGGAACTCTTGGAAACAGCAATGATGGAATCAAAAAATAAAGCATTTAAGTCCTTTGACCAAGCAATGAAAAAGGAAAATAAAGGTGAAAGACGTTTTCAGTTGGAGAATAAAGGAGAAAGATGTTTTAACTAGAAAATAAATAAGAGAAAGACATTTCATCTTATTAAGAGACCCCATTATGAGAGGAATTAAGGCCATAAAGGAGAGGTTTCAGCTGGGAAATTAAAAGAATTATGATGCAATCCCATCCGTCCAAATGATGAAGGGTATGATCGACAAAAGCCAACCAATGCTCCCCTATAAATAGGCAACGTCCAGACCAGAATTATCATCGCTTCCTGGCCGATCACTTCCTTGCCTATTGCTTCCTGGCCAAAAAATATTAACCTCCATCACCTACAAGACCGTGACCACCATCCATCCATCAATCTACGAAGCTCTTAGGCTCTAAGTCAAGGACGCTCCACCATAGCAGAGACGAGTTCATCACCTTGTTGCTAAGCCGCTGAGGAAAGCTTCAAAGTGTAACTATGACTCTACTTATAATTTTTATTTTGGTTTTGTGTGTTTGGATTTGCGAGTTGTGTAATTGGAGACATGAAATTTTCAGAATATTTTTATTAATATTTTTGAGATTTTCAGTTTATTATTGAGTTAATTTTGAGAATTCTTTTATGATGTATGTTACAATCTTGTGCTCTTTTACGTGTTTAGGTAATTTTCAGAGTTAGGTTAATAAGTTTGCATGCTAGAATAATGCTAAGTGTTCTTGTGTTTTTGCTTAATTTGCCAAGAGTAATTGTTATTTGTTAAGTTAAACAAGTAGCAATTAGTTCTAAAAAGAAGTAAAAACCATGTTCAATGGTTAAACAATTCTGCAAATTACGTGTTAAATTCTATGTGTAATGGTTAATTTGCACGTGTGTCACGCCCCTGATTTTTAACACAAATAAAAATCGATATATAATCAAATAATTATACATGCGCGATCGTTCAGCCATCAATACAAAGTACATGGAGACATCTTCCCTTTACAGCAAGTACATATTGATGCCCTGAACCCACAATTTCAAATATTGACCCGCTCCACAGAGTCATATATTACAAAACTTATGAATTAAATTGTCATCACAAAATAAAACGTAAATGCTCCTCAGAGCATACTACATAGCGGAAGTCATAACAATGGCAAAGCCAACAAAATTTGCTTCCTACCCGTTCAGCTGCCAATAAGATACCTCAGCTTCATCCACGATTTCCCTGACCTGCAGGATTAACCCCTACACCATAGAATGATGCACTGGGTTTCCACACAACAAAACCCGGTAAGCTTATGAAAGCTCGTATGAGTAACTCATGAACATCAATCAACAACTCACACACATCAGCTTAAGGAAACCATGCAACCATGATTCCTTCTAATACTCCATAACCTTTCCATCGAAAGGACAATATAAATCACCGATGTGACAATGTTCTATTCGCTAACTTAACCATCAAGAAGCAATTCAAGTCTCATCTAGACAATAAAAGAAGAATACTCTCGGAACTCTCCTTTAAACTACATACTTATGAGTCTCCAGCAACCTCGACCGTTACCCCCATAATCTATAATGGTAGACAGACTATAAGCTCTATTGAAATCGTAACCACTCGTCTAGCCACGAACGTGATTACCTATTTCCTGCCTTGGTCACCATCTGTGACATGTGGTTTTCAGACCCCGTCTGGTCTCAAAATCAACATTAAGATCACCATCTGCGACTTGTCACCATCTGTGACACATGATCTTCAGACCCCGTCTGGTCATGAAATCAAACATCAAGGTCACCGTCTGCAACCTGTCACCATCTGTGACATATAATCTTTTTAGACCCTGTCTGGTCTTAAAGTCAAACGTTAAGTAAGTCGCACCCAACCTAAAAACGTTACAAACATCTAGTTTCGGCTTTCTCAATCCTTGCTCACCATCTATGACCCTTGGTACAAAGACCAATACATCTAAAATGAGTCATGCTTGACTCAAAAATGTAACATCAAGCTCAATACTTTTTAAACAATAGAAAACATCTTTTTCCACAATATTGTTTCCCGAAAAGTCACATTCAACAATAATATGAACACCATCATGCATGTTATTCTTCACAATCATCCACACGGATGTATATATTTCACGTAAATATATATATATATATATATATATATATACGTAGTCATTCGCGAATGCCTACTAATACTAACTATAGTTTGCAGTTAAATGATTAACGCCAAAACAATAATGGTAATTCTGTTCATAATGAAACTTGTGAGATTACTCACCTCAAACTCCCGCTGCGTCTTCAATAAAGCACAAAGCTGCTAATCCACAAAATAACCGTCCAAAGTACTTCGTCAAGTACCTAATCACATACGGTTCCAACTTAGTAATGATTCACATTTGATTTAAGTTCGAAACCCCTATTTTGAACTAAAATCCCCAAAATGGCGCCAATCGAGGCAAAACCACATCCGAGACCTTCCAAAGTCTCCGGAATACTTCCACGATCGATGTGTCCAAACCACAAGTCGATCAGAAGCTTGAATCCTCACGGATCTATGAAATCAATTGGTATGAAACTGTAAAAATCATAACAATTTAATACGAACTCCAAAATTTGCATATTATATATCGAAACTCTCGTATCAATGAGTAGAACATATATAATACCAAAAATAGTTCCCTACATGGACGGAAAGCCACCAGAACTCGGCCAGCCAAAACTCACTATTTCACAAAACTCCCAACATCAAAGCTGTTCATCTAAGCATGCTTGTGAATTTTCATAACTAGCTCGAAGTCAGAAAACAAGCATAAAGAGTCGAAAACTACCTCACAAGCTTTGGATTTTTGCTCAAACTGAGTTGAACCGATTTCCACGTAAATTGATCAAAACAAACACCATAGATCTATCAGGGAGCCTTCTCTGAACTCAACCAAGTAAGCATGAAGCCACAAAGTTGCTGGAGCTGCGTTTTCCTGCCAGGTCCGAAAACACTAACTGTGCCGCCTTGCTGTGCCGTACACGGTAAATATCGCCACTAGAGGATGCCACATAGACGACCAGAAGGAGGAGACGAACCAGCTGACCAAGTTTCACCGCCAGAGATCACCGGAGTTGCGAGTTCCAGCCGGGTCAGATCGCCGGGTTCGGGTCGGGTAAGACGAAAGATTTCGTCTCTGAAAGAGTTGGCTGAGAAAGAAGAGAGGGGAAAGATGGTTTCTGTAAAAGGAAATGAAAATTATGAAGATATTTTCTGATTTTCTCTATTTATACTAAAACGGAAACTTCTTCCGATAGCCATAACTTTCTCATACGAACTCCGATTGACGCAAACCATATGTCCACGAACTTTTATCGACATGCTCTACAACTTTTGTGAAGGAAGTTTTCCGAGAATCCCAATGTATAAAATCTCAAATATCACACGACCCCCTAAACTGTGAAATTCGAATAATTATATGTACGAAGACCATTACACTTCACATACAACCTACGAATAAAGCACAATAACAATTATTCGTACAACTGGTCCATTATTAATTACCAAAATTAAATAACAGAAATCCATGTCATCACAACGTGTGAGTTGATTCGAGGGTTAGATAATACTACTAATTAAGAGAATTACGGTAAGTGTTTTCAAAAATTAGTAGTATTGGGCTTGGTAAGGACTTTTCTGATCCAAGACCACTTTAGAACGAATTAGATAAATGGATTGATCCGCTAAGGCTTTTCATTTGAGCTCTTATCTAGGCATTTAAAATGGGCACATTTTTGTAGCATGTTGAAATGGATTTTCTGTTTTTACACTTAGTAATTTCCGAGTGGTATTGGTCTAGGTTAGGGAAGTCGATCATTGTATATAGTTTTATTTGTTTCGTTTTTATTTTAAGTAGATTAGGAACCAAATCTGAAAACCCCCATTTTATTCTTTTATTTGTTGATTGACCTTTTAGTGTAGGTGTACCCTACAATCCCCGGACTGAACGATCCTTGCTTATCCTATACTGACAACAACATTTTCCACGGTTAAATTGTGAGGCTATTTTAGCCGCATCAAGGCACCAACAATTCCCCGACAGTTCCAAGCAAGAATCTTGAATGCCATGGGATAGCTCGGCTACCATCAAGCACCGCTGTCCAAGTTGCTAAAGCACGGCGCTCTACTAGGGTTTTCCTATATTTTTGAAATTTTTTATTGTCTTTTGTATGCAGATAATTGTATCTAAAACACTAGAATAAATTAATCCTCAAGTCAATTATTATGTAATTAATTCATTTTTTATTTATTGTGTAGAAAATTAACGGAGTTATGGAAATGAGATAAAAATGAATGAAATTGGAGCAAATTGGAGTTTTTGAGAAAAAAAAAACGAAATAGTGGCTCCGATCAACTATGATCAATGTCAGTGAGAGAAGTGAAACCCGACTACTTCCTAGATGGTTGGTGTGGAAATACATTGAGATCGTGGAGAAGATTATATATATATATATATATATAGAGAGAGAGAGAGAGAGAGAGAATAAAAGAAGAATGAAAAGCTGTAGCACGTGGTGGTCTGTCAATTTAGCAATTGACCAATTGCTTAATTGTCCTTTCCCCCTCAAGCCAATTGTATGCAACCACCTCACCATTTTTCTTTATCCTTTCCTTTCTATCAAGAAACCACCAAGATCCCTCATCCTCTCTCCTGCCTCTAGAGAGCAACTCAGCCTATAAATTCATTCTACCCTAGACAGCCGCACAACCACCATCATCATTCATTCTCCTTGTCTCTCCCTTCAACCATCGAAACCACCCCCCACACCCATTACTATTTTCCATTTTTTTGTCTTTTCACTCATTCCACTACACCAAATCTTCATCAACTTTTCAAGGAGTATCAAAATTTGAGAATGGGTAAAGTGAGAAGCTATAAGTCAAGGCTTGTCATAATTGCTCTATAGCAATTTGTGACTTGTTCTTGTTACTTCTCACTCCTTTTCACCTTTACCTCTTTAATTGATGTATATTGTTGTTGATTAGTTGATGGGTTGTGAGTAGTCTATTTAGGAAACTAAGGTTTGAGCCCTAGCATGGATTTAATGTAATAAATATGTTTTGAATTAATGATTTTCAATTTCATGTTGGCATATGTTCTAATCTATATTATTTAGCTTACATGCATGGAGCTTGATTAACTGTTAAATGTGTAGATGAGCATGTATATAACAAATTAGGGGACCTAATCACTTATCTAATTTATGGCTAGAACACTAGTTTAGAACATGGGTAGTTACAATACCAATTTCGATTGCCATATTGGCTAGTATTGACTAGCTTGGGAACCTTGATTCTAGGACTCTTTGCCTTTTCATGCAACTAGAGGCCCTAGAAAGGCTCTAGATTGTCCCAATTGAGTTTCTACGACCCTTGATTCGGAGTAGGAATATCCTTTATGAAATCTAATGACCCATGAGCCTTGAAAAGCCTTGGGTACGGTTCTTGATGCCATTATGAATTGTTTGACCATTATCGGAATATATTTCTGCATTATATTTGGCTAGGAGGATACCCTAGTGACCTAATTTCCATTTCTTGATTAGTTTCTATTATCTTTATTTTTAGTTACAATTTTAATTTTCAATTGTCATTTTTATTTTTCGTAATCAAAATCAATTTTTACAAACCACTTGGTTGTGAGATTCCGCATTCACTTGTGGTTCTCTTGACCCATTTTAGGCTTGGTTGTTCCGTGCCAGGCATGAAAATAGTTTGGTGCTATTTTTTAGGTTTTATTTGTTAAATTGGTAGTGACTTAGTAATAGGCATAACTAAGGACTGGAGTTAGCTTTTCAATCCCCGTGGTACGATAATTTAGGGTCCAAATATTTCCCAATTCTTTGATGACCGTGCTCTTATTTCGCATGATAATAATCATATCCGAGTCACCCTAGGTTTGTTGCTAGAACATGGATTTTTTAAGCCAGTTTCTATGTCCAAAGTGAGCAACACGTTCAGTCTTGTTCTTGTCAACTCAAATATGTCATAAAAGATTGAATAAAGCATGAGGAGCTATATAATTAGGCTTTTTACTATCCGTTTAGAGTTTATTAGAATTTCATGAGCACCTCATGAAACTAGTATGTATCATGATAGAGTTAAATTCACCATTAGTGCCTCAACTCTTTTGCTCTGGTCAATTTGATACCTAGACTCAAAATTTTGTATCAACGTGATATTTATGTCAATGGTCTGTTCAAATAGATAAAGTATAAGTCCTTTCACCAATTTTAAAACTTGGACTTACTTGTCTAGCGTTTAAATTTTTTTTCCCTCTTTTTTTTCAACTTCTTCCTTGTGCCAATTTGATGACTTCTTATTCCAAGTGCGCTAAGGCGCATGGGGTGAAGCCTGGTGTCACTAACATGGGTTATCCTCATCAAAACTTCGTGAACCTAGTTATGGTGGCTGTGGGCCACAGTGGTAGTTTGAGACCTGCTAATGGACGAGAGAGAATCTAAATCCATTTTCCCTCTCTCTCTGCATTGAGCAGAAGAAAACAACAGAGCTCTGTATGGACTCCATCAATCCACCATGACATGTATAGAATAGATGAGTACGTATCCACCATCATGTCATAACCCAGCAACCAGTTAATGAATACATATTAAATCCAAGCAAAAAATCAGACAACATAACCAAATGATTACATGAACCAACTCGCCCTAAGAAAACCAAGTGTGAATTTATGAGTCAAATTCAACAAGAATAAAGCTACTGATTCCCCTTGATATAAGTAATTATTTTATTTTTTTTCTTTTTAGTAAAGATAAAAAACTCACCTCGGAAAAAAAAAACGCTCCACACGCACTGAAACCCTAGAAACCTTGCTTGTGTATTGCTTCGTTCTCGTCCGACTGCGTCGTGGCGCTGGAGCAGGCCTCTGGTCGTGTCAGCGTACGGTGTGTGTGGCCAGACAGGATACCGGTGTAGTGGGCTTATCCCTTGTTCGAAGGCTGAGATCGGAGGTGCTTCTATCTATCTCTCCCGATGTCAGGATACGGTTGCATCTGGACGATTGGGGATCGGAGTGGAGATGGAGCTTAACCGGGTCGGAGTAGCGTCTGGAGGCAGTCGAAGGGTGGCCCGAGATCAATGGTTAGACAGGTTCGATCGCTAGCTTGACGGAATGGACGACGACGGTTTGCTAAAGTTTGAATCGAATTCTGCTGTAGATCCATGGCGGTGTTTCGAAACAGGCAGAGGTTGCCGTGATGGTCAGGGTCCGACTACGGTGGGACGCCGGGTGTGGAGGCGAGCTGATGCAACTGTTGACTTGGGCTGGGAGGGCTGGAGGCCCGCTTTCTGGTGTGAGCTTTTGGACTTGGGTTTTGCCTGTAGGCCCGTTCTGGGCTAGAGTTAGGGTTGTGGCTCAATTTTTGGGCCCTGCCTTAAGTTTTATTTTATTTATTTTTTTTGTTTACTTATGTTATTTAGTTCTGTTGTGCTTTTTGCGAGCAATAAGTTCCTACATTGGTTGGGCAGGGCTAGTCGGGCTATGCGCCTGTGTGTGCACTCAAAGTGCCATGTCTGCTCTAGGTAGGCGGCGAGTTCCTTGCTTCGTCAAATGGTCACTACCGCCTAGTGGTAGGGTGAAGCTCAGTGTCGTCGGATCTATCCTCCAGCGGCAACATAATGGGAAAGCTGTGCATCTAATAATTATGCTATGTTGTAATCGTGTTACATATCAAGTTATCTTTAATGTCACTGCTATGTCAAAGCAAATAGAGTAGCCAGTAGTGGACTCTTTGCTAGTTGGTGCTTGTTAGAATACATGAGTTATGTAGAGATTCTTGATATTATTTTAGGACATACTCTAGATGCCTATTGTAATCAGGGGTTCAGGCTTAATGTCCCCCCCCCTGTATTCGACAGCTTCATTAATTAAGGTTTGAGGGCAGTCGCACCAGCCCTTTATTAAAAAAAATCACCTCGATAAGATCTTAGTAAGATCATGCACCTTTGGCTTCCGCTCATCACGACTAGGCATTTTGACTAATCTTGGCTCTCAACGAGTCATCTGGCATTGAATTCATTGAACTAATTTGGGTTCCTAGACATGGGATTTTTCATTTTAGTTTTTATTTTTGTCCAGTTTGAGTACAAGAATGGAATAATTCTTTTCTTTTTTTAATCTTTTTTTATCTTTTTGTCTAGTTTGAGTACAATTTTATCCTTGAAAATGTTGTCACATGCATAAGATGTGATCAGTTTTGACAGACCATCAAGGGAAGATAGATGGAAGTATCACGTTGATATGAGATTTTGAGTTCAGACATCAAATTGATCATTTTTAATTATCAGGTATCAAATTGACCGGGGCAGAAGAGTTGAGGCACTAATTGTGAGTTTAACTCATCATGATGAGACTTGACCTTGTCCTCATAGCACACTATTATTACATGGAACCTCCTCCGCTACCAATTATTAATGTGACACCAATAGTAGAAGACATCCACAAGTATCGGGCAGCCCAGCTTGCAAAGATAGACATTGTTGTCATTACAGTCTTGCAATTTCATTTAGATTGGACTCTCATGTCCCCACAGAATACATTTTCCCTCGTTCTTTTCTTGCATTAATTACCCACTTCTCTTTATTTTATTGCATTAATTAAATATTTCCTAACAGCTTTCCCAACAACTTCCCAAGTGTTTCCAAACAGTGGAGGAAAATTCATAGGAATGTTAGTTTCGTATCCCATGAGGAAAATCCAAACAGTTTTTATTTCTGTGAACCAAACTAGGCCTAACTAATTATCACGTCATTGTAAGCATCACCATAAGTCCATAACACAATTGGGGGATTTATAAAGCATATACCGACACAAAAAGGGGAAAGGATAGTGCACTACGGGGAAATTGAAATTACAAATTTCATCCGCTCCTTTTACTTTATGATCGGAATAATATTTTCTATGTTTTTAGTATCATTTTCCCTACATTTTACTTAGTTATCCCTTTAACAATGTCATTTCTAACTTTGTTGTATTTCGGTAGAAATGAACTTCAAACGCAGGAAATGATCTAAAAACATGCAGAAATGAGGAAATGGAGTTTTCCGGGTCCAACTAGGAATCCCAGTCAACGCAGGAATCCTGATGAGGCTAGGAAACCTGAAGGCATTAGGAGACCACATGGCTTGAAGATGACGTGGGAGATATTATGGGAGATTAAATCTGATTTTTGCATGGGAAATGATGGAGATAATGTGAAAATCAAGGAGATTACGTTGAGAAAATCTTGGGAGAGTTTCAGAGGATTGTGCAACAAGAAAAGGCTCAAAACAAGTCCAGATTCATTCCTTAATTCCCTCAAGATATGTTGGCTGAAATTAGAGAATAAAATCTTCAATTTTAATGTGAAAATCAAGAGAAAATCAAGGAGAGAACATTAAGGATAAAGCCATGGAGAGATTTAAGGGAGAAAAGGTCCAAAATGCATCCAGATACATTGTCTAGGTTCATGCCTAGATATTTGGCCGAAAATTGTGAATAAAATCAGATTAAATCATGGGACAATCAGCAACAAAATATTAGGGATTGATTTTGGAGCTTTTTGATTGGTTGAGTGACATGGCAGAACTGACGTGGCATTATTTGATTGGTTAATGCTATGTGGATCAATCTTGAAGACTTGGAGACTAAGTTGCCATCCTCCTATAAATAGGAGCATCAACAATGACCACTGGACACATTCTCTCATTAAAAAATATCATCAAACCCTAAATCAAATACGCAATCCTCCCCTTTTCTCTCTCCAAATTTCATCATCCTCTCTTCAAGTCAAGAGGTCGTGATCAAGCTCCATCAACATCTCCTTGCCGTGGTCCTCATCTTGCCTCCACCACCTTTGAAGCTTTCTTGCATTCTTGAGATCTTCAAAAGTGTAACCATGTCCTTTTCTAGTTTAATTTCGGTTTTCTTTTCTTGTAATTCAAAACAGATTTTTGTTTTGTTATTTTGGATGTTTCGAATTCTTGTTAGATTAAAGTTTGGATGTTAAAGATTGATTTCCAATAACCATGAAGCATGTTTTGTTTTAGGTTTTTCAGATTATAATTTTCAGTTTCATATATGTCATGATTGTTTGTTGATTTTGTGCTTCAATCCCACCTTTTATGTGATTATGTTAGGGGTTTTGTCCATTTACCCCATTTCTAGGTATTTTTTTCTCACTTACCCCATTAAGTTTTTTTAATTCTCTCTTACCCAATACACTCTAAGGAAGTCTTCCCTAATACCCCATTAAGATTTTTTTTTTGTTTTTAAATTTTTTTTAATACCATTTTACCCCTCACCCCTTTGTTAATTAGAGAGAGAGATAGAGAAAATGGAAGAGAGAGAAACCATAGGAGACTTCACCGGAGCTCGTCACCAGCCGCCAGAATCCAGTCACCGGCCACCGGAATCCTGTCATCGGCCGCCGGAATCCGGCCAACTTTCGCCGGAATCCGGTCACCGGCCGCCGGATTCCCGTCACCTGCTGTAGCCCACCGAAACTTGCTGAAAATCTCACCGGAAAGTTTTTTTGCCCCCTAATAGAGGGGCAATAGACGTCTGTTGCCCCCCAATAGACGACTATCAGCCATGTATTGCCCCCCAATAGACGTTTAGATTACCGAAATGGTAATTAATCTTCCTAAAACTACACAAATAAAACTTTGATTAAAGAAAAAAGACGAGGAGATTATATCAATTCAAAACATCTATTGCCCCCCAATAGACGTCTATTGGGGGACGTCTATTACCCCTCAATAGAACTTTCGATATTCGAAATGGGAACTAATATTCCTAAAATTAGACAAATAAAACTTTGATTAAAGAAAAAAACGAAGAGATTATATTAATTTAAAAACTTCTATTGCCTTTCAATAGATGTCTATTGCCCCCCAATAGACATTCAAGACTTTTTTTCTTTCCTTCTGTCCCATTACTTAAAAAAAAAAAATATTTGGCACATATAAGCACATGCTCTGCGCTGTCCACATTCACATCCAATGCACTGTGTATGTTCACAACGCCAACCATACATCAATACACACAGATACAAAAAATTTCCATTGTACAATTGAAGTTAAAGGGAAATGAATCACAGAACATACCAAAAGTATAATTCAAGACCAATTACAATCCTTACTGAATGTAATCAAGTTTGGTGAGCTTCTGGGCCGAAGTCCGAAATATAGGCCAAGGCGGGTTCTCTTTGCCGACGCTGGATGATCTCATGTGTGTTTTGAAAGCGGCGGGGGGGGGGGGGGGGGGGGGGGGGGGGGGGGGTTGGTTCCAATTGTGATAGCCTTCGCTCTGAATCGAATCGCTGTTCTGAAGAAACTGAATTTGATCAGGATGTCGTCGGTTTCAGATGGGTTTGGGGTTTTCACTGCGAATCAGAGGCATGGAGTACGCTTCGATCGTCGACGCCATTGATGACGAGCTCATCGCCTTCGTCGCCGCGGAAGCAGTAAGGATTGCTTTGATGATCAGTCGTCGGCGAGCTAGAGCCAGAGAGAGAGAGTTTCAAATGATGACTTCGACATCGCCACCATCAGATAAGGAGGGTTGGTTTTGGTGATCGGCGAGGACACCGTCGACAAAGATCATCGGCGGGCACTGAGAATTTGGGCCATGAGCGTGAGAGAGGGAGAGAGCTTGAGAGTGTGTTTGCTCGTGACCGGAGAGAGAGAGAGAGAGAGAGAGAGAGAGAGAGAGGGGCATGGTGTGGCATGGATGTAGTTTTTTAATTAGGCTGAGGGTAAAAATGTCAATTCAATTTAAATTGGGTTAGTGGGAATAAAAATCTGTTGCTGGGGTAAGTGGGATAATTTTAGCTCATTTTGGGGCTTTTGGTCAAGGACCCATTATGTTATTTGGTGCGCAACTTAGAATTATAAGCATGTAATTGCATCTAAATTAAGATATGCTAGCGTTCTAGATCTTAATTGCTAAGTGGAAAACCTATAATTCCTTAGGTAAATCAACAATGAACTTTGCATGATAAGATTAGCGTTCTAACTTGTCGTCTTTACTTAAATCAATCAAACTTCCACATGTTCTTAATGCATTAATTGTGTTTTGTTGGGGAATTGATCACTCACTAGCTTTGCATAATTAATAGGGTTAATTATCGTGCGTTCATCTAGTTAATCTAATTAAGGGAAGTAATAAGAACTTATGCCTGCGTTCATGGTTTGTTCTTGATTGATTTCTTTCTATGATATGTTTGATTCGAAATTATGTTTGATAATCTGCTTAATGTGTTAATGGTTGTTAATTATACCTCTACTTCCTCCATCCATCTACTTCTACTTTGATTCAAATTTGTTTGATGACTTGTATAATATTTAGTAGTTAGATTTAGACACAAACTTTCGAAATCCCCTCTTAATTCTTTGTAATTTTCGTAGATATTGTATTTCTATAATTAATATTCTTTTCTTGACGTATAAATGACAAGAGCACCCTCAATCTCCGGATAAAATGATCCTTGCTATATACTAACAACTGTCAACATGGTTAATTTTGAGAACTCATTTCGAGCTCATCACTTTAGATAGGTCAATCATAAGCTATGAAGCTATGCCTTAATTACCGATGATCCTTTTCTTCAAACCAAACACAAGTAAGTCATGGCAACCGAACTGCAGGATCACAAATAAGTCATGGCAACCGAACTGCAGGATCACTATTTTCAAAACTATAACCACAGAAAAAAAAAAAAAGCAGCAGACATGAATTTCATATTAGGAACGTTCAAACCTTATTTCTATGAAAATACTGCAATAGAGTTTCATACAGCTGTAACCTGCCTTGCCATCATGTCTAAACAATACCACAGGTTTATGTAAGCTGTACTCATCCCAACCTAATGTCAACTGTCAAGGTTCAGCATAAGTTTACAGAACACGAGGCTAAAAATGTTCACATTAGGACAGTACTACAAGCAATTCCATAGAGATTCACAACTTCCTAATGAGGAGAAACAACCTCTGATCAAGTTCAAAGTTCTTGAATTGAGCGGATTCCCCCTTCAGCATCATTAAGAGCCCACCAAATGAAGCATTTACCTCCCTGAAGCCAAAGAAAAAGCTTTCTGACAATCATGTCTTTTTGCAATAAATGTTGTTTTAGGATATATTGGACAATTACAGGGATTTGAGTGAACTTGTCCAGGTTGATATGAGCTTATACCAATTCTAACAACAGTTCTTTTTCAGGAAACCTACATTCTATAGTATTTTTTCTTTGGTGTGGTGTGTGCTGGGGGAAGGGGGGACTCTCCTAATCTTAACCAATTTCCCCACCCTCCCTCACCATTTGGTATATAACTCAAACGCATTGGATTTAACTTATCTGTTTGCATGAACAAATAAATGAAAAAGATGCTGGAAACAAAAAATACATACGCTTTAGGATCACGTTTAGAGCCTTCTGAAATTTTGTAAAGCTTCCCTTGCATGACATATTCATATTCATCAGCCAAAGTCTTGCGATTGCCCTGACCAAAAAAAGCAAAAAACAAAAAAGCTTTACCAGTTGAGCATAATCTGGGCCACTATAATTTGGTAAAGCAACTGAACAATGCAACAGCTACAGCTGCGAGCAAACATCCTAAAGGAAAGGAGCAAATACTACATCATGAAAGCATGGAAAACACAGCATTTGCAATCATCTGTGGTAATCATTGTCAACTGTTAAAGATGACCTTGGTTTTATTGTCCTTCTGATTAAATACATCAGCTACTTGACTGAAAGTGCACAGTGATGGTATTGGCAAAATGTATATTAACATATAACCATAAGACACACACACACACACACAAAATGTATATTAACATATAACCATAAGACACACACACACACAAAATGTATATTAACATATAACCATAAGACATACACAGAGATATATCTATATATATATATAATCTATATATATATTATACAATAAGGCATTCACATAAGAACATTTCTTTGAATTTGGCTCCAACCTTCAATTGAGAAGGTTCTAATACTCGAACCTTTCAAAGCAGTCATTGCTGCTTTCCATTCTAATAACCAACATGAGGACAAATCGAGAGGTCTAAAAAGTACATCATCCTTCTTAAAGCAAAATTGTCCTCACACATTTTCTAGAGCTCAAACTTTGGCTAACAATGCATTATGTAATGCCAAATAAAGAGAACACAAATCCCTATAAAGAGAATTTCCAGCAATCACCCATCCTAGAGAGAAGTTCTCCATGTCAATTGTGATTTGCATCCTAAACCTATATGACCGTACTGAACCTCAAGGCTCTCCACAGCCGATACCTTTATCAAACTTTTTTCCATCTGGGTTCAGTCGCAACACCTGAAATATATCCTCGAAAAGACGATCAACGACTACCATCCAGAGAGAGAGGGAGGGAGAGACAGGATTGAAAATATGGCCGCAAATGCAAAAACCCAAAACCCTTAGCCTTGTGTCTATTTACGATCATAGGAGTCTTAACTTTGAAATATTACGAAAAGCCCCCTTGGATAGTAAAGCCTGGTTAGATAACTTTTTGGAATCTGATTGTGGAGATTGTTGAAAGCCAATTGCAAGGGTGCATGGAAGTGTTTGGTTCAATAGGAGGCAGGCCGGGCAAGTTCAAGATTCCCAAAGAGAGTGAGTGACTCTGAAGCTGGGAACTTGATTTCCATGGGCAGGTGTTGCTGATGGGAATAAGGAAATTTTGGTGGTAGAGGGATTTTTGAGAATCATGGCGGGGAGGAGTGAAGGTTTTATGGATAGAGTCATAATATATTGGATCTCGAGTATCTTGAGCTGTAGGACATACTGTTTATTTCTATTTTGCCAGATTGGAAAGCCACTTCCGTTTAGATTCTGATTCTGTTTTTGGATTTTGTTGGTTGCAAGACAATTTCATACATTTGATTATATTTTATTTAGAAGGCATTACTGTTAGAATATATTCTCTTTGTCATTCTCGTCACTTAGAAGGCATAATTATTTAAAGTTAAGCCTTCCTGATTTGGCAAAACCAGATTCCACATGTCCTTCCTCTGCTTACATTTAAATGAAACTCAAACCTCAAGAACTTTAAACCAAGACCGTGGAGAACAAAAAAAGGGAGCTGCCAAATTGGATTTAAGACTAACAAAATGTATTTTGTGCCAAGAAGAACATAATCCAATAATTTGGAAGGTTATTCTTCTGTGACATGTTGTAGTTTTTTCTTTGTTAGTGATGAAGGGTTTTGTTTTATATCCGGGAAAATAAAAGGAATGAAAGAACAGGTAAATGTAAAACAGAAATTCAAAATAAAGGAAACTCAGGGAAACCACTACCTTCTGTATTAGAAGGGAAAGGGGTGATTAGTAATGCTATTCGCGTATACACTCATGTGAACTAGTGGATCTCAATATATGGATTGGGTTGTACCGTTATCATAAGAACTAATGGATACTATTTCTTGGTACTCTACTTCTTATCTCTTTATGTTAGCACAGGCAACTACTACTGCTTCCCAATCTGACATAGGAAAGTAGTAAATGAACCTCAGCAGCTGGGTGAAAAACTAATATCAAAATAATCCGTTTTACATGGTTTGGTTGTACTTGGATATTTTTGCTTTACGAAAGAAAAAAACTGTGAAACTGTCTCCTGATATTTTATTTCAAATAAGAGAGCTCATAACATGTAAAAACACAACACTTCATTAGTTGAAACTTTCCTTTTTGTTTAATTGGGTCTACTCTTCCATCAATGAGCAGATATCGATTTCTTTCTTCTTCTTCTTTTTTTTTTTTTTTAACTGATAATTTTGTTCATGTGTGTTTGCAGTGCTCAGGCAGGACCTATAACATATATGTGGGAAGCCAATACTGAGATCCACTACCCCTTCTCTTTGTACTGTTCACTTCCAAAAGGCTCAGAAGCATGTAACCAGGACCTTGCGGAAGGCGGGGCTTAACGCTTCCACATCAAGTAAACTTGCTCCCAAGTTCCATGTGATAGTGGCAGAATACGTACGCCAAATCCAATCCACACGAAGAGCCGCACGAAAGGAAAATAAACGTAAAGTTGCAATAAAGGAAGAAACAGCTGATTGACGCCCATCCTCTTTCTCCTTAAACTGGATGCATGATGAACCTGCTACTTGTGTAAATGAAGCAAAACTAGAGGTGTGATTCTTTTTCTCTTCGATCTTTGTGGGAGTGGTCAAATTCTGTTGGGCATGCAATTAGGGCGATTAACTTCGCAGTTAGTATGGCGTTAAATTTCAGTCATGAATGCAGCGATTATTACGACAATAACTACGCACAATGATTATGATTATAAGTGCGCAATGAATGACTATCATAAATATGCAATGAATGACGGTCGTAAGTACGCAATGATTAACTGTTATTAGTGCAGCAATAATTATTATTATAAGTGTGTAAATAAATGCAGCCATCAAAGCAGAAATAATGGCGGCTTATTCCCGAAGTAAGTCATCGCCTATATAAAGGAGGCTCGACGTCCAGGTAATCCATCTCATTCCGATTATTTCTACTCCATTGCTAAGAAACATACTGACTTAGGCATCGGAGGGTTTTCTGCAGGTACCCCCCCCCCCCCCTTCTCCTCGAGCCGACGGTCAAACTCCAGGTCAACGCTTCAAGGAATCTTCTCGATTGTTCCCGGTCAGCTCCCGCTCCAGTCCGCATTAATTGTTGGGTCAAACTCCTCTACGGAATTTTTCACCTCCAACAATCTTCAACGCATCAGTTTTGGTGACGAGAGGTGCTTTATAGCTTTGGTTGTCCCATGGATTGTATGGGGTGACATGGGTAGAGTTCTCTTATTTTGATTTTGGTTTTATTATTTTTTTTCTTAAATAGCTTTGTTTGTCCCATGGTTTGTCTCTACAAGAGACGAAGTTCTTGGAGTTTATTAGTTGTATTACTTCATTTTCAGTATGGTAGTTTCTACTTCAGATGTCTTTTGTTAATGTAATTTTAACCTTATACACATATTTAGGTAGCGCTATCTTCATTTTATGGAAGAAAGCTACTAGTAGTCTTATATAAGTTGTTATTCGGTCAATCCCATAATCACAATGGTCTTCCTCTTGGTAAATAGAGTACATTTCCTTGCCAGGCTTTTCTATAAGAAAATAATTATTTACCATGAGTTCGAGATTTATGGTATTCAGGCAAGGATTACAGAATCTAGAAGTAACTTTAGCCATTACTTCAGCGACATCAACGCATTCAATTTTATGCTCATATTCGTCAGAAATAAATGAAGTCACACCTCTGTTCTAAGGTTGAAACCCTATACCTATATGAACAACCCAAACCCCAGTCCATCACAGTTTCAATCTCTTCTCTAAAGTTTGTTTTCTGTACATGATTCAACCCTTCATTGAATTATCTGTAGTGACATTGAGGTGTTTAAGCAACACAGCAGACATGGAATCATGATCCGGTCTCGCAAACAGAAGTATAAGGGTTGAGCTGTGTTAAGGAAAGCATGGAGCTTTCAAATGTGGGAGTGTTGAACAAGTTATTTGTCAAAAGTAGTGACATTGAATTACAGCTGGTTTAACATCCATCTATACAAATACTGGTGTGCACCGTGCACCTGGTCATAGCTGACTAAGGAAATTACACTTGTTGTAAATTCAACGGTAAAATACAAAACTCAACCTAAATATAATTTCTTTTATCGTTAGATATATAATTCTTTTGATCAATTACTAACAAGGTAAACATATTGAGCGCATGTAACTAATTCTGTGTGAGAAACTCATTTTTTCAAGGCAAACGCAATGACAAGTTTCTTTGTGGTGTTACAAACTTTACCAAAACTTTACCAATAAAGTTATCGTCGTTTCTACCAAAAAAATAAAGGAATCGACAAAATCAAATCCCTTAACCTAACCAAAAGAAAAAATATACTGATTTCTATTTAACCCTTGCAAAGATCACAAATAACATCGGCCTTCCATTAGTCAATGGAAAAACAATGAGGGTCTATGGGAACATAACAACATGTAAATGGGTTAGAGACACTCAATTCAAACACATATATACATCAATCATCATGAAACCCATGGCCTGAATGACACAAACTTGTAGCAGCCAGCATTGAAATAAATTCCGCTGATCAATAAACAGGAGCCGCAATGAGTCGGTTCTCAATCATGAATGAGACACCAGGATACAAAAAGCCCAATGTGTAGACAGAAGCATGATGAAATATTGGTCGAGAACAGATTGTTGGCAAATGAACTGATGATGGAGCTGCAGAGCACCTAGTCATAGACCAACAACAATTCAGCTCATGATCAAGTTGAACATTCCTCCAAAAGGAACTCCAAAATCCCGGTAGATTATAAGATCATTGAAAAACCTATCATAAAATGGATCCACAAATCGGAGATCGAGGACACAAATGAGGAAAATTTTTGTAAGCTTCCATCTTTTTATTACAAATGCTTCTGCTTCTGCTAATTAATTTTCAATATTCAACTTTCTGGAGTTGTGAGCTCCCATTATCGCTTACATTTTTCTTTCCACTTAATTAAAAATAAATGATAATTTGGAGAACCTAATTTCTTAAATAACATGAAATGCAAGATCCAAATCATACACGGTCACCCAGATTATTCCCAGACAAGAACATTGAACTTGAATAGTTTGTGTATTCTGAAAATTATAATCAGTTGATTTAGAAGATATTTTAAGAGGGCTGTCAAAACCAAAGATGCAAACAATGTCATAGAGAGAATCAATTTACCATTGACCACCATTGCGAATGGGAAAACACTATATGTCCAAATCATCATCAGGGTCCTCATCAGAATCTGGCATTTCGTCTTCTGAATCGCGAAAATATATTATTTCTCCCTTGCCAGACTCCTTATCTATATCTGAAATCCCGTTTGGTATGGGAGCTACCTCATACTTCCTATCCGTAAGAGATTTTCGCCCATCATAAATTTGTACAGATTTACCATTTCCTGCAAGGAAAAATTTGTTTTTGGATTATCACAAATATGGTGATAAAAGAAAAGAAGACTTATAACAAAGTTCTGAATCAAAGTTCTGAATTTTGAATGGAAGTACAAATGACACTATCCATTGATGGTTTCACACCTTGGTGTTCAAATGGAAGTACAACATTAGCCCTATCCTTTAGCTCTTTCTCTGATAGTTGTAGACTAAATTGCACCTGTAGCAAAGCCATATAATAAGAATAAATCACCAACAAAATGATTTCTTAGACAATAGAATGAAAACTGTTTCAGAAATCACATAATTTTGTTTGTGTGCGCGCGCAACACAGAATTGTTATTCAGTATTATTAGAATTAGAACATCCTTTTCAAAACTAAATGAAAATACAGACGAGTGATATCACATCTATGCATAAACTACATGTGGTACGTGCAAGTTATTATCTGCATAAACCCAGACACAGTTTGTTTGATAAATTTGTCATTATCTAATTTAAATCTGAATGGATTGAGTGAATAACTTAAAATATCACCAATTCCCCATCTATCAAAATTGAAGGAATATCTTATCATTACCAAAAACAATCAGTTAAAAAGTGTTCAGTTCCAACAGAGAGTGTTTTCCATAGAGATAGAATCAACATAACAATAAACAGGTACCTTGGGAACAAGACCTTGATTGATTACTCCACCTTCAAATGAAGTGGATGTAAAGTTGATGCCTGACTGCCCAAGGTGAATTTCTTCAAACTGAATTGCGAATACAAATTTAAACGACTCATATTAGTTCACCAATACTGACCAAAAAGAAAAGAAAAAAAAAATTATTTACCAACTTCTCTAATCAGAATAAAATTGTCTACACTCACTAAGAGGGACGGAGAAGGGATGGGAGGGAGGGAAAGAAAGAGAGAAAGAGAGAAAAGGAGAGATTACCATCACTCGTACACGTCCATTTCTCCGCTTGCACCGGAGATGAAGTTTCCCTCTAGTAAAATTTTGATCAAGTAAAGAAAGATTCTCTGAATTACTTCTTTGTCCATTTGCAAACTGGATTAATGGCTCAATGCTGGCCACCATAGATGACATATATTCAAGAGTAGAAGTTGCCCTTTCTTCACAAAGATCCGCATGACAAAACCAAAAGATGCTTGAAATCTGATCTGCTAGCGTAAAATAAAAGTGACTCAGAAACCCCAGGAGATTTGTTATACAATTAAAACATAATTTTCAATAAATCTAAAAGGCATGAGGCAATTTATATCATACACCAAAAGTATTATTTAGATCATTCAGAAAGTTACAAAGTTATGGTTTTCTAGTATGAGCTAAGAACTTGGGGCAAAATAGATGTAATGCTGCAGCATAAAATTCCATTAGGAAGTAAGCCTAGAGTTGGCTCCAAAAAATAAAAATAAAAAGATCACAGTAAGCGTAGAGAAAAGCAATCAATGTCAATTAGAAAAGAATAAGGCAAAAATAAAATATATATACCACAGCAACGAAGACTGCTTATAAGGCCAGCAACTGATGACAAGGATGCATATCTTAACAATTCATTTACCTGGAAAAGAAAGAAAAAAAATACATAAAGCAAAGTGGGTTAGAGTGAGAGAAAGCAGAAAACGAAGACATACTTTTCTATTCAGTTTGGCCTGAAATAAACATACTGAAAGAAGAACTAGTTGCCAGCATAAATATTCAGCACATCATTAAGGGGAAAAAAAAAAGCCTCTCTAAATCCTATATATTTATATATGCAAGCTTAAACCACTCTTGGGCTTTTAAGCACATATGGATACTCTAGCAAATGTAACTAGAGCTAATTAATAGGCATCAATCATACAAGGACGTATTTCTGTGCATCAACTCCGAAGTACCAGCATTCACATCTAACTTTTCCAGCCAAATTGACATTGAGGGCTTAAATGGAGGGGCAACCTTTGATTACATTCAAAATTACAAATGCTACTTACTGAGTCTATTGCAACACAAAAGCGAACTTTCCCTTGTACAACAAATCCTGCAAGCATAAATCCCAAAAGACAAAAACCAGAATTACATGCTAAAACTTATTTGTACAAATCATCTGACAAGGTATGTGGAATCTCAATAGGCACCGAAAAAATACCTCTTCCAAGTGAAATAATCAAAGAGAAGAGACTACCCACATCCTTCACATTCCCACAAATACTAGCTATGTCATAAGAGAGTTTGGTCGCACTCCCACACTGCCCCATCTGATCCTTCCAACCAAGAGGATCTGTGTAACAATCAAGAATCCGAATCCTGCAATGCTAATTCAAATTCAGTCTAGACGTCCATATACATTACTTATACATACATAATCAACACTCCTAATTGAAATACATGAAAAATTGCTCTTTTAGGTCCAAATTTCTGTTTCCTATCAGCAATAACATGATCAATGATTATAGGTAAACAAAACCAAAGCTTAGTAAAGAAAAAGAAAAATCTACTGAAGATGTTTATTCCTAGTGGTGAAACGAAGCAATATGAAGTTACTGACCAGTGGTGAGACGAAGCAATAGGAAGTCCCCTCTTGCTCAACAAGTCCAAGTAAAACGAGGGACTCCGTGAAAATGCGACGAGCACGAGACCTCTGAAAATCAAAATCAATCAAAAGAGAAGAGAAGAGAGACAAAACGGCATAGTATTAGAGGAGAGGAACGAACCGCGATTGAGATTTGCCGGCAGAGATATTGGTGAAGTGGTGAGAGAGGAAGTGAGTGAAGACGTCGAAGCCTAGAGGTGAGGCCATGAAGTCCTTTATTGTAAGAGCCGGCGCGTGCTCGCCTTCCAAAGCTCCGTCTCGAAGTGCTCTGCAAATCCATTCCGCCGCCATTGTTGCCCTTAGTCCAGAGGCGGACCCAGGATTCTAAGTTCGGTGGGGCTTGGACTTCTTAATAAAGTGAAGGAAAAAAAAATTCAAATATATGTAACACCTAAAATTACAATTATGAGAGCAATGCCATTATGCCAATACATTTATCAAAATAGCAAGATATAAATATTTAATGACGGTATTACCTTTATTTTTTTTCAAGCTTTCTCAAAGGAATTGTGGCCCTCTGCTTCTGAGGTCTGAGCCCTTCTTCTCATGAATCATGCAAAGTTACAAACTGCAATTGAAGAAGAAATCAACATTAAATGGAAACCAAGTTATCAAACCCATTTCTAACTACCCAATCAGTATCATTACCTTAATTAAAATCAAGTAATCATAATCAAGATCAATATACCATCAGTTAATCAGTATCCATAGGCCAAGCAATTATATCATTTTGAGTCTTTTAACAGTTTGCAAACCTGCAATTATTCCATTAACATCAGTAGCACCAACCGAAATCGAACCCATTGGCCATTACCCATTTCAACTATAACATTACAGCATTACCTTAGTTAAAAACCAACAAAACTCAGAACTGATACAGATTAAATGGAAGAGAAGATCAAATGGAAATCGATTATTTACTAATTAAAACTCAGAACTTCAGAAATCAGAAGAGAAGACTCACTACACCATAGATTTTCATCTATAGCGTTTCGAAAAACGCTACCGTAGGATTCAATAGAGTTTTAGTAAACACTATGTCTGCCCAACCTATAATAGGAACAGGGTTAGTCATAGCGTTTTCGGAAACACTATAATATGTTTCATATTGATAGCGTTTTTGAAGCGCTATTGTTTGACCTCTAGTAGCGTTTGAAAAATGCTATAGTCCAGTTATAATAGCATTTTTCAAGCGCTGTTGTTTGGCCTGTCATAGCATTTAACAAATGCTATTGTATTGGTTTCCATAGCATTTCTCAAGTGCAATTGACAGTAAACGCTATTGTTCAATTTTCAGGAGCACCTATCTAGTGCTATCAAATGACAATTCATAATACATTGCAATAAATTACATATCCTGTTTCCTAGCATTTAAGAAACATTGTCATTGTATGGACATGATTTTTATCGCTAGCTAGTACAAATTTTCACATAAATGTCAATCGTCTCGTCAATATTCAAACTTCATATATGAATTTCAAATACAATTCAATAAAATTGTCTCAAAAGCTAGCAGTCGATCAGTTTGCATAATTAATCTAAGGAAAAGATAAGTTCTACAATGTCTCAATCAAAAAGTACTTGTGTGTAGCTCCTAGCATTCATGACCACATCAGTCCATTACTTCTCCAATTTAACCTTCATATATAGCTCTCAAGGAAATCAAACAAGTAATCATTCTTCATTAACTGATGAGTTTCCTACAACATATATAGAGTCTGGAAACAAATGCATATATAGAGTCTGGAAACAAGTGAGACAATAGGATGTTCTCATTATATTTTCAATTAACGTACCATAGTTTCTTGAGAAACTAAAAGAAGGGGGGTCAGAAAAAACTTACCACTTGTGTGAGAAAGCAATTTCAAAGAAGCTCTGCAACATGAACCTATTGTCCTTGAATATCCTAGCAGCAATGATGAAATTGAATTAACTACTCACTAACTAGAGTCAACAAGGTTACCTTTGATATGAGGCAAAACATAAAATACTTGGCCACCTTGGTCCAGCTCATACTTAATTGCTGATAATACCTTTTCTTTACTGTATGCCGAGAGCTGGGTTCTTATAGGGACTCTTTCTGGAGGTGGAGTTGAAATCAATCTGAAAAGAATAAGGGGACACAGTTACAGCAGTACCAAATTAAGGGACCAACACATCGTAGGTCTCAATCAGTCAACAAGCCCCATATAGTACGTATCTGAGGTACATCAACCGTATCATTTGAATGAGGCACGTCTTTATGCAACAAATACTTAACTGGTAGAATATGAAACATGGCTTATAGAAACTCAAGCAACACGCCAAACATGGTTGTATGCGTGTATTCCACTACCAAACAAAAAGTTTATAGTTTAGTTCAATGAAGGAAATTCCAATTGCATAGATGCAAAATAGCAATTAAAAAATAACAACAATGAACAAACATGTGATATTAATAATAAGTACAGTGCAGACTAAGGTTATTATTATTACAAGAGAGACAGACCAAAGCCCTCTTGGACAAGCATTTCCTCTACCATTTCTTCTAGGGCCAAGGGTTTATGGTAAGGTTACACTGTTTTTCTAAACAACAAAACCACCCAAAAAAGAGGCAAGACGAAAGCACGACTCAATGTATATTTTGCACCAGAATCCGAAGGCATTCATTCCAAAATCTTTAGGATTAACCAATGGTAACGCCCTCATTGCTGACCTCATTTATCTCGATCACCGCCGTGTACTGACTCAACCCAATGCTACTAGTAACAACCCCACTTGGCTCCAATTCCATCCCGGCATGTTATATACCTCAACGGCATTGTTTTCACTACTCACAGGGTGGAATTTAGGTCCTAGATTAAGTTCTAGCAAACTAAAACAAGCCTATACTACATCTGCTTGAGTTGTCCTGATCGTATCTACCCCTACATATTTTTCAATACATAATGATTAACCCCTTCACCCAACAAGTTCCCATCTAATATTCATTCTTCGTAGAGATCAAAATTTTGACTCATTCTTAATGGGAAAGGTTGACTTAACTACCTCGGTGATTTCCACCATACCAGATAATGGACACGGAACCTCAAACAAATTTCATTAGAACAAACCCCTCATTTAAGCAGTGTACGCCTCTAAGTCTCTAACCAACGACCCAAAAAGCACAAAACTTAGAACAAACCTAGTGCTGCATTCTAAGCGGCAACAAAAAAATTTCCGTTATTTCTCGTGAATGGTTTCACAAAATCTCAATCAAAATAGCCAACGAACAGCTTATACCCATATTCAAAAACAACAATTAACTTTCACAAACCGGTACAAACACGAAATCAAAGCAGCCAATCTTCAAGAAACAGAAAAACCCATCAAAGAAATCAAGAAAAAAAAAAAACCAAAAATATCAAAACTCAGTCAAAATTCCCAATCTCATTAGTGAAAGAGAACCACCAGAACACGAAGCTTCAGAAGAGAAAAACATTTGGAACGGTATAAACTCACTTTTCCGGTGTTTATATCAGAGAATGGCGATGGCAGCTTGGAGGAAGAAGAACCGGAGGAGCGGTTTCGCGTTGGTTCTTCTTCTTCTTTTTTTTATTCACCGATAAGCCAGAGCGTTTTAGTTCTAGGTTATAAACCGCGAAACAAATTTTTTTAATCCCGCCTTCACTTTTTAATAGGCGGAGAGGGAGAGGGAGATGGTGAGATACCTGGAGGGGGAGGCGCGGAGAACGGAGAGGCGGAGTTGCAGGTACCAAAACGACGTCGTTCCGATTTTTTTTTTCACTTTTTAAACCTTTTTTCTTCTTCTAGAAAATGGACAAGACGACAGCGACAAAACCTCAGCTTCGATGATGATTACACTGACCTGTACAATAACCCCTACACCATGGAATAGTGGACCGGGATTGTAAACAACAAACCCGGTAAGCTTTTTAAGCTCGTATGAGTAAACTCAATTAAAATGACTCACGTCACCCATGCTTATAATTTCTCAACTTGTGAGATAAATTAAAGCAGCAACATTTAACTCCACAAAACATAACCAAACATACGATAACACTCGGTAAAAATTAGTAATCCCTGCATAGAAAATTAGTTCAGGAGATCACTCAAAAGCATTCAATCCAAATAGTAATCCTTGCGTGTATTTTAGTTCAGGAGATTACAATTAAATCACACAATAGAATTCAAGGAAATCTCAAATCTCACGTAAACACTAAAGAAAGAATCCCAGAAACCTTCCCTGAACTACGACAGACTAGAGCTCTAACTGTATTGTAACCTGCCCTCTTGACCAAGGTGCACGCATCTGATAAATGAATCGTAACCTGCCCCCTTGACCAAGGTGCAAGCATTCGATAACTTAACAACGGGTTACCACAGTAACCGTCGGACTTCGGACCACTTGGTCCTCAGAACAAAACCTTTTAAGGAAATCCCACACTACTCACAATGTCACATCACAATTTCAATTCACTCTTTCAACAATATAATCATCAAACATATACATATCACAACGCGACAACATCTAGATATATATATTCCACATAAATATATATATATATATATGTACGTAGTCATTCACGCAGGAATGACCAATAATGACCACTATAGGTCATACGTATTTAAAACCAAGAAATTCATTTTATACTTAAATTCATTTTTTTACCTGTGAGCCGTAGCCCTATAAACCGTAGTCGATCGAGTTCATATTATTTCAAACAAATCTTTATTTTCAAAAATTATATACAATTATCAATCAATTCCAACAATTAAATAACTCGGTTCATAAATGAACCACGTGAGATTTACTCACCTCCATATCCTGCTGCATCTTCACACAAAACCAAGACAAGCACCAAATCGTCCAAACTCCGCTCACACAATTTTGTCAATCACCTAATCACATCAATGTCACACTCAATACAACAAAGAGCACACAATTCACAAAACACAATTATACGACGATCTAATAGTCGGATCCTCATCCGAGACCATCCAACGTCTTTGGAACACTTCTACGATCAATAAATCAAAACTACAAGTCAATCGAAAGGTCGATTCCTCGCGGATCGAAAACCCAAACGAATCGAAAACCCTAAAAATCATAACTTGCTCATACGGTCTCCAAAAATTACAAACTATATATCGAAATGCTCGTATCGACGAGTAGATCACAATGAGGAGCAAAAACTACCCCAGAGGTGGCCGGAAGCTGCCGGAAACCACCACTACAGTGGCGGCGCCGCCACCAAACCAAAGTCATAATTTGGCAAAACTCCCAACATGAAAGTTCTTCATCTCAACTTCAATTTCAACTCTCATAACTAGCACAAATTCAAATTTGAAGCCATAAGGTCGAAATTTACCACGCAATTTCTGAAACTCGATGAACCCTAGAATCTCAATCTTCAAAATTAGATGTCCACACTTTGAATCGTTGCAAGCCACCTTGGGAGAAAGCATCTACATCCTCTGGTCTCCAAAAGTCCTCACGAAAGACTGGCTATGGTGGCTGGAAATGTGAACTCCGGTCTGGGTTTTTCGCATCGCTGCAGTCAAACTTCTCGGCCTTGCTGCGTCGTGCAAGGGCCAACCCACTTCTTGAAACTTCACAAGATTGTAGACAGGAGTGAGGTGACGAGATAGGGACAAGAATCTCGGCCTATGGTGGCCAGACGTCGGAGAACGAAGACGGTGAAGTCGGCTGGACGAAATTGGGCTCGGGACCGAAGAGAGAGAAAAGTTTCCCTTTTTGGAAACCTTTGATTTTTCTGATATTTTCGGATTTTTTTGCTATTTAACCAAAATGCAAACTTTTTATGAAAGTCATAACTTGTTCATACAAACTACGATTTCCGTGTTTGACATGTCTACGAACTCCTATCGACGTGCTCTACGACTTTCGTGAAGGAAGTTTTCAGAGAATACAAAAGTATAAAAAGTCAACCTTGAAACGAAGCATTTCAAGCAAATAATTGTCCAAAATACTTGCACCTCAACCTTGAACTACGCACTCGTACCCAAAGATCTAGCTAGATATGCTGAAGCCATTCGAACACAAAACGGATGTGCATAAATGAAACGCTCCACTAAATCACAACACTATCAACAAGCAACTAATAACCGCTAAGTACCTTCCGATCCACAACATCTGTTGATCCAACTCAGGAAAGCACAACAACTACTGGTCAAATACTTTTATCAACTTTAGATACAAGCATTGGTTAACACCATGACCCCAATAACCAAACAACTACACTGCACAAAAAGATACGTTTTCAATGAAAACCTTCCACTACAACTCCACCAGAGTTTAATCCAGATGTTCTCATTCCTCAAAGACTACAACTCAAAGAAGCTACACAAAGCTTCACCACTTCACCTACATGGCAAACCTAAAGTTCCAAAGACTTATGCCTAGACTGACACCTAACACTACCACATACCCAATGACTATATCAATACCGAAGAGTATATGATGGGGATCCGCTGCAGACAGGCCATCACTTGAGTAGTACTGATTGTCACAAAATATGTACCTTACGCTCTGATACCAAATCGTTACGCCCCGAATTTTGAATAAAGGAATTCAAATCCAAAACGCGAGAACAAACAATCACAAGAAGACACTTGGAAAATTTTTCATTTAAACTAAGCAACAAACAAATTGAACTCACAATGTCAACACCAACTTGTTCTCTAGAGTCAAATATCACATCACCAAGTGTTTACAAATTAAACCGAATAACAACTCAATAAGTAAACGCACCCTCCACACTCACAACACAGCGGAAGACTAGAACCAAAATACCATACTACTTCCAAGCTACGACAGCAACAAAACCTTAGCTTCTATGATGATTACACTGACCTGTACAATAACGCCTACACCATGGAATAGTGCACCGGGATTGTAAACAACAAACCCGGTAAGCTTTTTAAGATCCTATGAGTAAACTCAATTAAAATCACTCACGTCACTCACGCTTATAATTTCTCAACTCGTGAGATAAATTAAAGAAACAACATTTAACTCCACAAAACACAACCAAACATACAATCACACTAGTTAAAAATTAGTAATCCCTGCATAGAAAATTAGTTCAGGAGATCACTCAAAAGCACTCAATCCAAACAGTAATCCCTACGTGTATTTTAGTTCAAGAGATTACAATTAAATCAAACAATAGAATTCAAGGAAATCCCAAATCTCACTAAAGAAAGAATCCCAGAAACCTTCCCTGAACTACTACAGACTAGAGCTCTAACTGTATCGTAACCTATCACCTTGACCAAGGTGCAAGCATCCGATAACTGTATCGTAACCTGCCCCCTTGACCAAAGTGCAAGCATCCGATAACTGTATTGTAACCTGCCTGCTTGACCAAGGTGCAAGCATTCGATAACTTAACAACAGGTTACCACTGTAACTGTCAGACTTCGGACTACTTGGCCCTCAAAACAAAACCCCTTAACAGGTTACCACTGTAACCGTCTGCCTTCGGACCACTTAGCCCTCAGAACAAAACCTTTTCAGGAAATCCCACATGACTCACAATGTCACATCACAGTTTCAATTCACTCTTTCAACAATATAATCATCAAACATATACATATCACAACACCACACCATCTAGATATATATATTCCACGTAAATATATATATATATATATATATATATATGATTTGGTGCCTATACTAGTGCCTCACACGTAATACAACACGGTCATCAAGTTTAGGGCAAATAAATTAAGCTTCAAGTATCGTACCCAAGGGAATAGGTACATGGCCAGTGACTTCGCCATATACATGCACAGTGACTTGGCCATGGCCAGTGACTTCGCCATATACATGGACAGTGACTTCCGCATTTACATGGACAGTGACTTGGCCATTTACTTTGTCAGTTACATAGACAGTGACTTGGCCAGTGTCTTCACATGGACAGTGACTTCGCCATATACATGGACAGTGACTTGGCCATGGACAGTGACTTGGACAGTTACTTTGTTAGTTACATAGACAGTAACTTGGCCAGTGAGTTCACATGGACAGTGACTTGGCCAGTTACTTTGTCAGTTACATGGACAGTGACTTGGCAAGTAACAATAAGTTTAAAATAGAAATTTAACTTAATTAAATTATTACCCTGATGGTGCATTTTGCCTGTATTTCTGGACTCTCCTCTTGGTGTCCTGGTCCATAAAATTGTATACTTTGCTCTCCCCCCAGTTTACGACCTCAGCAGGTATCTGTTTCTCTTCTGGCTCTTTATTGATTTGTGCATTTTTTGCAGCGTCCATCTCTCTTATTGCTTCCAGAACATCCTCTGGTAAATCGTCCAATTTCTGTTGTGCTACCATCTGTTCTAGGTTTTTACGTTCAGCATCTGGCAGTGAGGCCTTCATCTCCTTTTCTTTTTCTCTCTTTTCAGCATCTTTCAATCTCTCTTCAATCTCTTTTGCTTTCTTCTGTCGTTTTGCTTTCACATCTCCCAACCAGTAAATGTTGTCCTTTTTCTGTGTTCTTCTCCTATTCTTTAATCTCACAACGTAAGAGTAGAGACCCATTGATGATACCGTTTCACCTGAATGTTGCTCTGTAAGGTGCATTGTTAACTCTCCCTTTTGGCTCTGCTCTGGTGTCTTCTTCTCTTTCTCTATACTCAACTTACGAAGTTGAAATGCTTCTTCAACTATAGGACTTTTCAATATCTGACACTTGTCAGCTTGTTGTTCCATTTCTGCCACTGTGAGCATGTAGACTGTGGGGCTCTGGAACTGTGACTCCTTATGTGATGGAGGTGTCGATTTAGTTTCTTCTGCCACTGTGCAGTGAGGTGGAGATTGAGATGCTGCTGCTTCTGCAGATTCTTCGACTGTGCAGATCCCATGGGACTGACCTTCCTCAACAGCCGATTGATCTTTCTCTTTTGTGTTTTCAGCAGCCTTAGATGCAGCTTCATTTAATTCATTTTTTCCTTCTGTTGAGTTAGGAGGTGGGGAGCTGTGCTGCTGAGCTGTTGTTGAGGTGTGAGTCTTTGGGCTCAACATTTGCTCCCATTCCTTCAATTTTATCTCTAACTCCTTCACCGACGATGCAAGGCAGAAATTCTCGGTCACAAGTGTAGCATTTCTTTCCTCCAGATTCACCATGTCCTCTGTGATTTTCCTTAGTTCCTGTTCCTTTTCGTTCAGCTTTTTCTTCAAATTATCTTTCTCTGCAGTCATATATCTTATCTCCTCCTCCTTTTTCTGAAGCTCTTTCTCCCATTTGTTTTTTTCTGAAGCTGTTTCCTGTTCAGCCACCTCAACTTCTAGATTATCTTCTTTGTTTTCACAATTCTGATCATCAGCTCCTTTTTCCTCTCCTTCCGGAACTGTCTTTGCTTTATCTGATCTATTCTCCTCTTCCTCTGATTCTGATTCCTCTCTATCCTCCTTCAGGCTTTCAAAGATTTTCTGAAAGAAACATATTCAATATGTCAGTGACATGCTATGTGGCATGTTACTTTGTCAGTTACATAGACAGTGACTTGGCCAGTTACTTTGTCAGTTACATGGACAGTGACTTAGCCAGTTACTTTGTCAGTTACACGAGCAATGACATGTTTACAACAGTTATGAAGCCCAGTGACAGAAGTGTGACTTTGGCCATTGACATGCAGTGTGACAGTGACTTAATCAGTGACTTTTAACCAAGATAGTTACTTGGCCAGTCACTTGTCCAGTGACAACTACTTTGACAATGAAGAAAATACCTCTATTTTTTTCAAGCTGTTAAAACTTGGCCAATTCTTTATCAGTTTCTGGATGTCCCATTTTCTCATCCCATGATCTTCGTTCTCCCTTCCAGATATTGGCTTGATTTTTCCAGTCTTTTGGCAGAACCAATACTGCTTGCACAAAAAAAAAAAAAAAAAAATTAGTCATAGTGACTTGCACTTTGACTTGATCAGTGACTTGCCCAGTTACATTTCAGTCTGACAGTAACTTACCAGTATTATCAGAACACAGCCCCTTGTATTACTATATGGGCTGCTTGACTCCTTTTTCTTTTTCAAAGTCTTTATAGACTTTTTTAAGAAGCTTCCAACTTCCCTTGCCCAGTCATAAGATCTGATCTTATCCAAATTTTCACAGGCTTTTACGTAGTCCCATGAAATTGTTCCTCCTGCATTTGGGAACAGAAACTTGATGAACAAGTCCAGCAAGATTAATCCTGCCACATTTTTGTCCTTCTTCTCAATCCCTTCTTCTGTTGTTGCATTCTCTTTGAGCGCATCTTGCAGAGCTTTCTCCACGGCTCTCTTGTTAATTCTCGCTGTGTTTGAAAAAAACTGCTGGATAAAGTCGGACTGATATGCCCCCTCAGAAGTCTTTGGGACCAACTCACCTTTTTCTGGCATTCCTAGGATCTTTGAAATATCTCTTGTCGAGATCCTGAATTTCTTCTTTCCAAAAAAGAAGAGGTCATTTTCATGGTCGTAGGCCTGTAGGAGGAGTGTAATGAAATCATCAGATTTCTTGGCTGACTTCTCCTCTATGTAGCCACCACGGAATGCATCGACAATATTTCCAAATGGTGACTACCTGAGCAAATCTAATGTTCTTGCACTGAGATTCTGCTTGTTATCTTTAATTGTGTTCAAGAAACTTATTAAAGTGCACCTGTACTGCACATGTCCTGGTCTCACATTTTTTTTCCTCTTTGGTGCTGCTTCAGGTTTTTCTTCTACTTCTTCTTGCACTTCAGAATCTTTTACCTTCTTTACTTTCTGTTTTTTGCTAATAACTTTTGAAGAACCCTTCTTTAGTGATTGTTCTACTTCTTCTTCTTCTGTTTCTTCTTGTCTTTTTTTTATTTATTTCAATCTCTTCGGTGATGGTTCTTCTTTTTCTTCTTCTTCTTCTTCATCTTCTGTTTCTTCCTGTCTCCTTTTTTTTATTTCTTCAAGCTCTTCTTCGAATTCGTCTTTGTGTGTATCGTTTGATTGTCTTCTTCATCTTCTAATTCCACCTCTTGGTAGTCTTCGTTATCATCACTTGGTTCCCTTCTTTTCTTTTTGTTCTTGTCATTTCTGATGTTTAAATTCTGTTGAAAAAATAAGAAGGTTAGCATTGAGTTTGCAGTTACATAATCAGTTACTTGGCGAGATACATATATTGTAAGTTACATGATCAGTTACATGGTTAGTTACATGGTCAGTTACAGACTTACAGCTCATGTCAATTTCAACGTCAGTTACATAAACAGTTACTTGGCCAGTTACATAATCAGTTACTTGGCCAGTTACATGCATGTAAGTTACATGGCTAGTTACATGATCAGTTACATGGACAGTTAAATGGCCAGTTACATGGCCAGTTACATGGGCAGTTACATTGCCAGTTTATATGATTAGTTATATACATGTAAGTTACATGGCCAGTTACTTGATCAGTTACATGGCCAGTTACATGATCACTGACCAGTTTCATTATCTGAGCCTATAAAATAGGTATTTGCAGTACCAGAATTTCCATTCAAGTAAAGCCTAAAGCCTAAACAGCATCACACAAAGTCATTATCTCCACATAAATGGTAATGACTGTATCAAATCACACTAATATGGAAACAGAGCCAATCAGTAGCCTATGTCACTGGCTATGTCACAGCATCAAACTAAATTTTTAAGACAGTCACTGATCATCTCCACTCAAAAAAGCTTTAAATCTTCACTCAAACCAAACCAAAACTTGGAATCGAATTGTTTTGTTTCAGAATCAAATGCAGAAATAATTATAAATCATATTCAACTTATAATTTCAAAACTAAACACTATCTCAATGACTCGAAATTAAGTAAGAGAAGTTTCTGAGAATCGAGTCTGAAAGATTACCCGTTCGAGGTAGACGATTCGAGTTCTGCAATTCTTCAAATCCCTAAAATTTGGGGCTTTTTCTGTGAAGTACTTTTGCACAGTCGGCGCTGCTTCACCGTTGAGCAAAACAGTCGTCGGAGAATGTATGTGTCTCAGAATGTGGGAGCCGGAGATGAAGAGGATTAAGAATTCTCTATTTCGGAGTAGGGTTGAGTGATTTTTTGACGTTTGAAATCCCGAAACGATATGGAGAAGATGAACAAGTTTTACTTTACCGGCCAGAAACTGCCAAAGAAAACTGACGGTGGCAGTTTTGTAATTAATTTGAAATGCAGTGGTAGATCGTGAACAGGTGACCTAAATTATCATCGGAACATTCGTAGTGTTTAAATTATAATATGACACTTCAAAATGACCTTTTTTTATCATTATCCCTTATTTTTATGTCACTAATATCGTCAAATGAAACCAGAACGGTAACCAACAAATTTGAACGAACTAATTAAATTGAAACAAAAAAAGTTAAAAAACAAAAAATAAAAAGACAACAAGAAATATAAAAAAATAGCAAAAGGATTGAGTGGTGGTTCGATCCCCGGTTGCCAACATCAATTCCTTGTGCCATATAGCTACCGTACCACGTTTGTGGTTTTATCATTCTGGTCTTTAGTTTTGTATTAAAGAAACTTAAACTGGTTTCTTCTTACTTTCTTAGGAGTTGATTCTCCTTCGACCTCTTTCTGGAGATTTCACCAATATTAATCCTTCACGGTTCACTCATACGATTCGATTCAACATTTAATTCCTAAACCCATAGATTCTTAATCAAACACAAGCTTGACCCCCGATTTCTTGGTTCGAGTGGTTCTTGATTCTATCATATCACATCATCCCAGCCCATCTTTTCTTCTGCTATTTCCAATCAAAACCCGTTTCAGAGAGAGTTGAACAGACAAGGTAGCCTTCCATCAATTGCTTATTTTGATTCAAATCACTATTGCTATCATTATTATCGGGTTCAAATAGTTTTGATTTTTCGGATTGTTTTCATTTGCTACGGCTCTATCTTCAATCTGTTTCGGGGTTTTGATTGTGTGTGGAGCTCTGTTTGGTTAGTAGCTAAGTGAAGGAATAGGAAAAATGAAATCTTGATTATGGGTTTTGATTTAATTCCAATAACATGTAGTAGAGGAATGGAAAAGAAATTTATTTGATGTTTTTGTGTTTGGGTTTGTAAATTCCATGGTCTCCCAATTTTGTGCAGCCAATTCGGATTTGAGTTTTGAATCTCAAAACTCTTGCTTGCTTCTCAGACCATCATCGCCATTGTTGAAAGATCCACCTCCCAGGTCCACTTCCCTTCCCTCTAAATCATGTGTGTGTGTGTGTCTGTAAATATAGCTTCAGTTTTATTTATATCGAATCGTTCTTCGTCGATGGTGTGTTGTTTGATTTGTTTGGAAAAGCTAAGAAACTATATGAAATTCGTTCAAGTCTTTGAGTTTTGGACAGAGAAAACTCAAAAGTGGGTTCTTTATGGTTAGTCAATCAAGTTGAATTTTTTGATCCTCTGAGAAGAATTAGTAATAAAAGAGTGGACCCTTTTCTTTTTGGTTTAATTTTGAACGTGGTGTATATTAGGGTTTCAGTTCTGTACAGGAGTGTGATATTTCTGATGTTGAGATTAAGTGTCGACTAGGGTTAAGTAGAAAATTAGAGGCAGGAAACAGTAGAAAAGAAGCAGGCTGAGTCTAATTAGCTTTAGGGTTTAAGTATGGATAGTGAGATTAAGGTTGTTTACTTTCATTGCTGTTTTGTTTGGCCTCTTCAATTCTCACCCAAAAAACAAAAAAGCTTCTTTGTTCAGAAACTATTACTATGGTTTTCTTGCTTTGATTTTCAGAAACTATAGAATCTGTCCATCTTTTTTCTTTTCTTTTTTTCATTATGACTCTTTGGACCATTCTGCATAGATTGTTTTACATTTATCACAAATCAGTTAATTATCATGGTCTAACAAGTATAAATAGTTTTTTAAATGCAGAGTGCGCACTTCAAAATTTCCAATCTCAGGGTATATTTTTAAACTTGATTTTTTTTTATTCACTCTTTCTCATTTATAGTAAGATCAATGTTTGATTCATGTCAAAAATCCTAGAGCTTTATATAAAATGATAGAGAATCTTTTTCTGGAAGTATGTTTGGTTAAACATTCTGAGCATTTCTAAAACATTGCAAATGCATGATTCCAACTCCGCTTAAGTTGAACATTGAAATATTGGAAATTTATTTGTCTTAATTGATCAAGGAACTTGGTTCTTAATCTGTGAACCTTCATTTGAAGGCATTTGGAGATTGGGAAAAAAAAAAACTGTATTGTATCTTTGTCGTGTTAGTTTATCAAGTGAATAGTTTGTTTGATGATCCGCTATTAAGAAATAATGCTTTTGGTGGTTTTTGCTAGCTCATACTTTTCCAGCTTTGAATTTGTGTTCAGTTTGGTATTCTTTCGCATCACAGCATACAAATTGGAATTCCTCGGTCTCTGTCTGCCAAATGGGACTTGGTCTCCATTTTGTCTTTGTTTCCTCTAATCCATTAAACATGATTGAATTTTCTACCAAGAAGTTGGGTTTTTATAAGAGATTTGAGTTTGAAAATTGAGGTCCAATTTTTCTTTATGAATTTGGGTGTTGTGCGGCTACTAGAGCATGTGTAATTGAAATTGAGCTCGAATTGACAGTTTATCTTCTATGAACCTGGCTAATGCTTTTGGGTAGGTTATGTTAATAACTGGCACAATACTTGGGAGCTCTTCTTTGTTTATTAGATTGGTCCTTTAATTGGAATAGTTTTGGCTGGTAGAGTCTTCAATATTTTGTTACCTCCACCATAAACAAAGGAGAAGAAAGTCTGAAAGGAGTTTGAATATGTAATTCAATAGCAGATATATGAATCTTTAATTTTTGTATGTGAATGCTATCTTCTATCAAATCTGCAGCTTTGATTGTTAATTAATTGTGATTAAATGAATGCTTTGTCAATTTGTTTTGAAAATATATGTTAAAGTGTTAGCTGTTTGACAATTTTGTCAAAAATACTATTCCAATTAGTGTAATATATGATATTTTATCAGTTTGATCAATAATAAAGTCATTTTCAATTATATCTTTCATTATTGTAAATTATTACCAAAAACAAATCCTGCGGCAAAGCGCAGGTACCATTGCTAGTTATTTATAGGCATCATCAACTACCTTTGTTCTTTTAGGTGCTACGTAATTGGAATTTTACGACATACACTATTTTGTGAAACTAAGACAAGTGTTTCCACTCGGTTCAAAGCAAGTTGGGTATCTAGTTACCCCAATGAACTGAAACTGTATATGTATATAGTTGAAAAAGCACATGGGATTGAGCATGAAGGGATTATAAGACCTTTTTGTGGTTTCATTAAGTAAAATAAGGACTAGTGAACATACAGATTTATATATTAAGGTCCCCAAAAATTTTGCATATACTAAAGTCTTTAGTATTCTGTTTATTTTTTTAGGAAGTTCTGAAGTTCAATCATTAAACAGGATTTAATGTTTAACAGTTGAATTGCTTAACAGTGGTCTGAGATGGATGCATCGATGAATGCAAATGCTGGGATTGGTGGGAGTGGTGGCAATGGGATATTGGTCCCTCAAACCAATGATACAGCAGGAACAACAGGGGTGGATGATCCAAAGCAAGACCTGAACCAGGTCATTAACTCTATTCAGAAGACTTTAGGGCTCATTCACCAGCTCTACCTCACTGTCTCTTCGTTCAATGCCGGCTCTCAGCTCCCCCTCCTCCAGCGCCTGTAATTCTCCTCAACCTGAGCTACTCAATTGAGTAGTTGAATATATCTTTCGCAGTATTTGATTGTCTATAGGAGACTTTCTCACATTGGGTTTGACCTCTCAGAAATGCTCTTGTTATGGAGCTTGACAATATGGCTAAGTTGTCTGACAAATGCAATATCCAGGTTCCTATGGAGGTTTTTAAGTGAGTTTTCTTCTGTAATTTTCTTTTTAATAACTCAGTATTTCTCTTTTATGGCCAGTTCTGACTACAATTGATTTGTTGATTTTGCCCAGTTTGATTGACGATGGAAAGAATCCTGATGAATTTACAAGGGATGTAATAAACAGCTGTATCGCCAAAAATCAGATCACTAAAGGCAAAACTGATACCTTCAAGGTAAGCTTGACCTTACTTTGATATTTTCAATCCATTTTTTTATACATCTATTTTTTCCATTTCAATGTTTGAAGTTTCATGATTCATCTTGCTCTCATGCATCTTCAGAGTTTGCGCAAACATCTTCTCGACGAACTTGAACAGGCATTTCCTGATGAAGTTGAATCATATAGAGAAATACGTGCTACTTCAGCTGCGGTAAGTTGCATTTCATTGATCTGCCAATATGGTATAAATGGATTTTATCAAATTGATTGTCTGCATGTTTAATAGGCTTTTTTTGGTCAAAGTTATGTGAAGAAAGTTTTCTTTGCACCTCGTCATGCATTCTCCCCTTCTCTTTTGTTCATTGTCCCTATTAAACAACCCTTTTCTGAATGTGTATACTTTTGTAAATGAATCTGTCACCTATCTATGACTCTGCGCCCAGCAGAAATCGGCTTTTTCCATTTTGATAAGACTATTATTAACCTTCCTCGATGTGTTAAATGGGTGTTTTACTTGTTTCTTTATAGGCTGTAAACTCTTCTCATTTGATACAGGAAATGAAACGGCTTGCACAAGCACAAAGCACATTGCCAAATGGAGATGTGAAGGTCAAACCCGAGTTTTAAGTGTTTGATTTATTTTGTATCAGGTTCTTAGAATGGCTTACCATATTTATAGTCTGAAGTTTATTGAAACCAAATGACTTTGATCACGTATTCATAGTTTCGGTGTTTAATGAGTATGCGCAGCTTCTGTATTCTGGAAATTGTCAATTTACTGGGACTTACTGTGCCCTCGAAATTGTATTATTGGCTTTTGTCTAGTTTTTAGGTTTATATAGCTTGTTTGCATCTTAAGCTATGGAATTTGGGTGGTGATGAAAATGTTTACCATGGCGTAGGTTCAGATCACACTGAGTGTAGATGTGCTTCAGACTCTTGTGATCCAAGTAAACTTCAAATTGCGTGCCATAGAGATAGCACCTCCAGATCTTCAATGCAAAGACGATAACAGCCAATTCCAAATCGTGAGTTGGGTAGTTCCTCTCGTGCGGCTTTAACTGTCTCGAGCCATAGGCCATGACTTGGCCATTTTGCATAAGCACACAACCTAGTCCGTTCCCTGAGGCGTCGGTGTACACTTGGTATAGGTCGACATTGTTCGAGTGAACTAGTACAGGTGCAGTCGTCAACCTCGTCTTCAGCTCCACAAAAGTGTTCTCACACTTGTCGTCCCACTCAAACTTTGCGCCTTTCCTTGTCAACATGGTAAATGGTGTAGCGATCTTAGAGAAGTCTTGGATAAAGCAGCGGTAGTAACTAGCCGATCCAAGAAAACTGCGGATTTCAGTCACGTTCTGCGGTTGTTCCCAATTAAGTACAACTTCAACCTTTGAAGGGTCCACTGAAAGTCTAGCTGTAGAGATGACTTGTCCAAGGAACTTTACTTTTGTGAGCCAGAAGTCACACTTGGATTTCTTAGCGTAGAGTTGGTGATCCAAAAGTGTCTGCAGAACTATGCGGAGATGGAAAGTGTGCTCCTCCTGCGTCTTGGAGTAGATGAGGATGTCGTTGATAAAGACGATCACAAACCGATCCAAGTAGTGTTGAAACACTCGGTTCATCAGGTCCATGAATGCGGCGGGGTCCATTGGTTAGCCCAAAAGGCATGACGACAAACTCAAAGTGCCCGTAGCGCATTTAGAAGGCCGTCTTCGGAATGTCCTCCTCGCGTACTTGCAACTGGTGATACCCTAATCGAAGGTCGATCTTGGAGAAGAACATCGCTCCCGCGAGTTGGTCAAACAACTTGTCTATCCTGGGTAGTGGTTACTTGTTCTTGATCGTTACTTGGTTTAGTCGTCGATAGTCTACGCCTATAGCGTCCCGTCATGCTTCTTAACGAACAACACAGGAGCTCCTCAAGGTGATGAACTCTTTCGGATGAACCCCTTGCTCTCGAGATTCTCTAGTTGTAACTTCAGTTCACTCATCTTAGTCGGTGCCATCCGATACAGCAGTATCGAGATCGGCTCGGTACCGGGAACTAGGTCAATATGGAACTCCACTTCACGATCCGGGGGTAATCCTGGTAGCTCCTTCGGAAACACGTCAAGGTACTTGTCTACGATCGGCACGTAGCTGTTAGTCTCTATGTTTGCCTTTTCCCCTGCAGTGATGATGCTGTAGCAAGCGACTGTTCTCCTCCCTCAGAAACAAGCCTTCAGTAGTGAACTTGGAGGTAAGAGGGGTCCCACCATTTTTATTTTGAAGGTCTCCTTGCCCGATGGCGTGATTCGTATAGCGCGTCGATCGCAATCGATGAGTGCTCTGTACTTGCTCAGCCAGTCCATGCCGAGAATTAGATCAAAGTCATTCAACTCGATCAGAAAGATATCGGCCTAGAGCTTCCGACCGCCAATAACAACTTGGCACTTCCTATAGGCTTTGTCTACACCAGTTCCCACACCAGGCGGTGTGCTAAAGTTGAAAACTTTGCCTGGCGGTGTTGGTTCTAATCTTAGGGACTCAACTAGCAATGTAGATATGAAAGAATGCGATGCACTAGTGTCGAACAGTACTCTAGCCTCAGAGTTAGAGATGAGTATTGTACCAGCTAGTGCGGTGCCAGAGCCAGGAGCTTCAGTAGTATCTCCACTAATGATTGCATGCAGTTGTCCACGTCCTCCTTGGTTGCGTCCTCCACTGTTTCTTCCTCAGTTTGCCTAGTTGGCAGGTCGAGGTGCAGTGATCTACTGGTCATAGCTCACTGTTAGTGGCTGAGGTGGTCGATACTGCTGCTGAGTAAGGTTCGGTGGTTGGTAGGGTGCTGGCGATATCTGAGTTGACAGTGATTGAGTTGGCCTCGGATTCTGGAATCCCGAGCCAGAAGACGCTCCTTGTCAGTTGTGAATAAATGCACGGTTTTATATTTTTATGATTTTAGCGCTTTGAAATTTAACATATGTGGGTGAGATCTACTCGTCTCTCACAATTCCTCAAAATTGTCCCTTAAGTGAGCTTGTTAGTTTGTTTATTTACCATTCAAGTATTTCACATTCATTTTCAAACTTAGAAGCTTGTTTAGTAAATTCGCGATTCACAAACTAACAAAATTTTGAAAAAATAAAAGAAAAAAGAACTCTAATTTTCCAACTTATTCTCAAAGATTCGGAAAATGAGTGTTTTTCTTTAAATCTGCCGAATTATACATGCCCAAGTTTTTTAATTGAGAAAAATGCCAAATTATAAATTAAAAAAATTATTCTTCATTTTAATTTTTTTAACTAAAAAATATCAAATCATTTTTCGTTGATTGGAGGTGCAAGATATTTTTTTATTCACATTTCTGGTGTTCACTTTAATACGTTTGGTGCTATTGGATTGGTCGTTTTATGGTCAAAACTGAACTGTTAAAAGTTTTACAAGATCTTGCAGCTTTTACCATGGGCTCAAGCTTGCTTGTGACTTCCAAATTAGTCATGTTGGAGTCGAACATGTTTCAGCAGCACTTGTGAACTTGATTACAAAATGGGGATACTGAGTTGCATCCTCTGGGAACTCTGATAATGAACTCCAGGAACTTAATGGGCAGTTCTAATTTCTTGCAGCTGAAGCACCTGCACGGGTAAAGAACAGTGACAGATCTGGCCAACAAGGGTCTGTCCTGACCTTACTGACTAATTTTCTGCTTTTTTTTTTCTTTGGATTACACGACTGAAAAAACAAAACAATTTGTCCACGAGTCAACACTTTACAAAACAAAGACTTATGTCACTAGATCAAATCACGGCCAATTTTTCTGTCTTTTGTTGGGCGTTTTACTCTCAATTAATGTACTAGAGACTTCAGACCAAAACAAAAATGTAGTGCAGAAAACCCTTGGAATACAACTAAAAATCAAAATAATCAGAAGTTACAGCACCAGAGCAGGAATTTGACAAAAAATAATCAGAATCACAAGTTTCACCTATCAGTTACTTTTTATACTTTAACAACGGTATATTTCTTTCCCAGTCGTATACTTCTTTCCGCCACTATGCATTAGTTATGTACTCTCACTACAAAATCAAGGTCCTTGGCGCAAACCAGTTCCAGTTTGGAACTTCAAGCCCAGTTCTTCTTTTCAATGGCCAGAATTCACACTAGCATTTAGATGAAGGGCTGATTGGTCAAACCCTGTGGGAAGCCAATTTAGTGGGTACTTTGTTTTGCATCACGGATGTGGAACATAAGCTGCAAGATAATTCAACTTCAGGCCAACTATAGAAAGGGTAAACACACATACGGACTACAGTGCTTCCAACTTATATACAGTGTAATTTAGTCCATCATCAGATTCGACAAGCAATCAAAGTAACCCTAATAGACATAACAAGCTCGTCATCGCATTTGTAATATTTCATGAAATTACCTTTGTCCCAACATAAAATGTCAAAAGCATGCCAGCCAAGACCGGTAATCCTGCACAAAGAATATATACATATTAACACACACACACACACACAAATATATATATATATATATATATATATATATATATAACTGGGATCTTAAGGATATCATATTTCATTGGACACCCAAAAAACAAAAAGAAAAAAACAGAGGATATAAAATTTCAAAATACCGTCTCTGCTAAGGAATTGAGAAACCAACCAACTAATCCCAGATGGTCCAATCACAAAACCAACAAGGTTTGCAACCTACATAAAAGAGAAGGGTTGTCTTAAAAGAAAAGATCTGGTGCAGATCAAACAAATAAGCATTCATCAAATACAAGGATTGGCACTTTAATCTAATATTATCATATCATTTACTCATTTTTGTTAACAAATAAAGTCAATGCAGCTTGGAAAGATTGCATATTTTGTATCCAAAATCGTGAAATTCAAAGCATAGGGGCAAAAACTGCAATATGACCAAAAGCAGCTGTTCCTTGTAGCTTTCTAATAATCCCAAATGGTTCCATCTTCTGTCTCACTTTTGAACTCTCAGCATGACAGACAAACGCAGACACAGAAGACATTGAAAGTCTGTCTAAGCCCAAATTTTGTTTTCTAGCACAACAATAACATATTAAGTTCAAAGGTTCAATTCTCATTTACCCACTACAGCATATTTGATATCACGAAGATCCAACTCGCTAATTATCATGAGCTACGTTGGAACAAAAAAAAAAGAAAGTATCTTATAGCAACGCTGCCCTTCAGTATTTCTGCCTATGATCCAACAAAGACTGAAGAGGTATTCAGTTTGCACCCTGTGGCTTTAAGTTTATTAAATAGAGACATTATTTCTTGTGAGTTCAAGTAAAATCTAGATCGTCAAGCAGTACTGAGCATAGGTTTATCATCTGGTATAACTTTAAAAGTCTCAACAAATATACTATATGCTCATTAAACATATAAAACAGACCATGAGGCAAGTGATTGTAACCGCCCCAGCAGCTGCACTAAATTCACGAACAATAAACTCCCCAAGAGCAGTCTTGGCCTGAACACAAATATGAGAAAATCATAACTGTAATGTTCTTCAGACAAAAAGGAACGAGGAATAAGATATACCAAACTGATGCATTGTATTGATATTAACTCATTATGCATTTTCTCACTTGGTATAGCAACGCTAAAACTTTGAAAATTTTATCCCACCCATAAGATTAAATTCACTAAATATACTAGTTTTTTCGAAGTATACACCAACAGCACACATCCTGGTGACTGATTTTGGTCCTGTTTGGGTAATCATAGTTGCTCTAGTTGACTGATTAAATTCACATACCGTCCAGAACATATATTACATAATTTAATTCATCAAATATTTATTTGGAAGTCTTTTCTAACGTACAAAATAAAAGGACCATGAGGGTATTTTAAAATTTAGACTAAAAAAATAAAATAAAATAAAATAGATAAAAAAAGGAAAGAGAAAACGTGTTGCAACGGTAGTATTATATGGGTAATGCTGGTATTATAAAGGGAAAAAAGGGTACCATCATTGCATTAGAAATGCACACAGATCCTTAATAAACCATATAATCTTAAGAAAAATTCATTGTGATTTTGACCAAAAATAAAGACTTTGACTAGGGACTTTAAACCAACTATTCTCGTAAAAGTTCAATACACCATACACAACTGAGGCTGCAACATGAATTCATTCCTCCGAGCCCTTTGTTACGCTCAAATTGTGAGGGTGGAAAATTGGGTGAGATTACAGTACATCACAGGTTTGAGTCCATTCCACTTGTAACCTTAAAAGGACTCTTTTTTTTTTTTTTTTTTTCAGAAAAGTAACCATAAAAGGATAGGCAACTATTACGAAACAAAGATTACCTTCCCTTCAACCCAACGGCCAAATGTTTGGCTACATGGAAGTTGCAGAATGGGGGCTGCAATTGGCATCCTAAATTACAAACCGCACCTACTTTCCTCTTTACCAAACTTGCCTCAGTAGGTAAATCCTTGTCCAAGTAAATTTTGACCAAAACATTATACGGCAAAGCAAGATTAAGCAAATTGGAGAGGTTTGAACCAGGTCTCACATTCCCTTTTCTCATCCCCAAAAGCAAGGTTAATTAGTATTGTGCAATATATAATTAAAATCCAAAGAATTGCCATTACTCTGAAGGCCAAATCTATAACGGCTATAGGATTTGATATCCCTTGGAATCCAAAAAATTGGAGACTATGACAAAACAAGCATTCAGGAATTTGAATACACTTCCAACTTCTTACAATTCACAATTGCTAAAATCACCACCCAAGCCATGAAAAAGCTGATTTGCAAAAACTGCAGTTAAAAACTCTCAACCTCTACGCGAATGACAGCGGCAACCAAGAAATATTGGTGTCGTTAAAGCCATCAAGGACGAAGGCCCCAACCTTGGTTATGGGTGACCACAGCTCACCTCACTCACCTTCATGACCATATTTATATTTGTTGAAGATGACAATTAAGGATTGTTAATGGTTCCTGATATTAGTTCCTCTGTTATGGTCTTACAAATCTCAGCTCTATACACAGTTAGTTTTACGCTTTGGCTTGATAGAGAACTGATAAAGAAGAGAAGGATACTTTGGACATTTTACATTCTAAATAGTGGAGAGGGGTGTGGTTTGCAATTAAGAGGGTGCCAATTTCACTCCCCTTGCAGAAATTGGAATGATCATTTCCAAAAGATTAAAAAGAAGAAGAAGAATCACCTGAAATGCAGCGGCTGCTGATTTGAAGATTATTTCCGGAATAAAGAATAAGCATGTCAGCCATGCCCATGAAAGAAGCTTCCTAATGCCAAAGAGAGCCGAAATATAGAGTAAGACACAAATTTCAACAATGTTCTGCTCCCATATTGCAGGAAACTGAAACATAATCACAATGGAAAAAAAAAATGCAGCTAGAATTACCACTCTAGATCATGCCAAATGGCAACGAATGTGAATACAACCCACACATTGAGAAGCTTTCTCTGAGAGCCGCCAAGAGGTATGTACAAATACCTAACATTGCAGTAATTTTCAAAACAGACATCTCAGAGTTAGAAACAGAATTACAAGTTAACTTCAAAGCATAACAGTAAAATGTTTAACCTCACAAGCCATTTGTTGTAGGAAGCATGCCAGTTCTTCCAAAAGCTTTCCAAGTTGTAGCAATTGTTTACACACTTTGGCATATTCTCAGGGACCTCAATGCCACAGATCTAAGATAAACAGAATAGTAAAAGTTTACCCAGTGCACGACATTAACTGCTAGAAACCATGATACATCTTGTGTTTTGGTAAGTACCTCAGAATTCTCAAAATAATACATACTAAGTACACATACATATATATATATTTTCATTTAAAAATATATTTATATTACATATACACACCAGTGACCAGAACCGGAAATAGCGCCATATCAGAAAGAACTTTAGCCACATAAAGTTTAAAACCTGCACCATCAGAACAAAGCATGGGCTGAAAACAAAACAAAAAATATATATAAAAAACAAAAGGAGCCACCCAACAACTAGAATGGAAACTGAAACATAGCAAAGGAACATAGTCAAACATAGCAGAATACTTCAGTATGATGAAAACACAGCACTACTTAGATAACCAATCAAATAAATTATATCCAAGAGGAATTACATTGGGATCTAATGATTAAGGATGGTTATATCTATTAATTTTGTCAACATTATTCTCTGGCTAACTCTATGATTTCTACTATCCAAAGAATCTTATTGATGCCTTGAATTCATAATATATTTAACCAGCAGCAGTATCTAAATAGGATAATCAAATTATGGATCATGAACTTCTGATTGCCAAAGAAACAAGTATGCAGCATGATACTTTAAAATATGAAGACAACAAGATTATATTCAGGTAGACAAGTATACATCTTTGTTTGGTTACAAGAAACTGTTTCTTAGAAGTGACTTAATATTTGAGGTTTTTTGGATTAGAAATTGCGCATACTTTGGATTGGGTAGTTCATAGTTCATGCTAACTACTAAGGTTGCCATTCTTCTGCACGAACAAATAAAAAGTAATGGTCCACTCAAAATTATCATAATTTTGACATATTAAAACTCCAATCAGGAATAACCTTAATAATGTAAGGATATCTCTTACCCCATATCCAATAATAAACACATCTACGGGATATAACTGTTTCCACATGCCGCTGATAGGTACACAAAAAGTTCGAATTAATTCAAGTATTATTCAAAAAAGGAACACACACACACACACACGTATATATGGATACACATACTATTTGGCCATATATATACATATATAGGGAGTCTATTGAGGACGTTAAAATGAGGACTTTCAAATCAACAATTGGATGAGTAGTCCAAATTTTAGTTGAAATATTATTTCTTCAACACATGTCATCCAACCGTTGATTTACCCCACTCTGCATAGATATATAGATATGAAATACATAATCCATGGTGCATCTTTAACTTTTAAGGAACGCACCTGATTGCGAAGGCATTGTAGTAAAAGAGATGTGTCATTAGTTCCATCAGAAGGAGACTGAACACCCAACGCAAACCGTACCAAGTAGTGTCTCTAACTGAATAATTATTTTGAGGAATATCCAGCTGATAGAACACTGGAGGTTAATTGATGAGACTTCGCTATAACATACTAGGAAGGAGTAGCATTTCTAGGGGATTGTAATCCTGAACAAATGCACTATTTCAAATAATTCGAAAAATCATAGATTCAGAAAAGTGGCATTCTACAGGGCAAGAGTCATGTTATTAGCGTTTAATTTCAAAGTAGTAAGGATGTATCAGCAGTTAATTCCATTGAAAACTCAAACCTGATTGCAGGTATTTCATGCTTTGTAGTGGAATATAGTTATTATGTGTTTTTAGCATCTGACCATCTTTATGTTTAGGGGGAAAATAAGAAAAGGCAACCACAAAATACTTCTCGATCTGAAACATCAATCTACTCAACTATAATATATTAGTAGTTCAGCCATGAAAGACTGCTAATACTGCAATAACTGGACCACTGATGATCAAGGAAGAAATCAAGACACTATTAATATTGGAAGTGGCGAACCTGTGAAGCAAAGGCATTGAAGCTTAGAATTGGGCCAGCAAGATAAAGAGGTGCATATGCCAGATAAGAAAGGTATGTGATATAGGCAAACTTGTCGCTCTGGACACCTCTCTCCTAAGCAGAATGAACACATTCATTAACATACAATAGAATCCCATGAGAGGACAGTTATAAAAGGATTCAGAATCTACACTAATACTGGACTTCACCTAAATATAAGCTAGCTAACCTGTAACACTTGGTAACAAGTTTTTCCGGCTCTACAAATATTGCAACGCTGAATATGTTTCTGCAATCACCAACTAATAATGATCAGCAATTAGTAGGTTACAACCTGACAAGATAATCTGCATACATGAAGAATTCTCTGGTATAAAGGTTTATGAGAAATCAAGGGGACCAATGGATAAATCAATGAGGGATTCATTTTAGAGTTTGTAGATAATACTAGATTGATAATACCAGAAAGAAAAGTAGACTGGTGAGTATGAATATGAGCACTGGAAACTGACACCATACTTCAAAGCCAACAAAAGGGTCCTAGACCTTAAAGAAAGCTGCAGCGTACCAGGACAATGAAAACAAACGGGGGCTGAATTAAAAACCACTACCTGCTCCCCAAGTCTCATTGAAAGAAATTGAAAACTACACATTAGGGTTTGAGGGAATAAAAATGAGTAGCATCATCCTGATTTGATCTTTCAGACCAAAACTGTAAGTGGGCAGAAGAGTATCCTGACTAAACACTTTTGGCACATAAATAGTTCATAAAAGAAATTTTTATTGAAAAGAAACAGATTTTACTGACACAAAAAATGATACAATGAAAATGAAAGCTACATCTAATTAGCTACCTGCAGACAAGACATCCTAGAATGTATGTAACCTTATACTACAGCAGCCTCCCCAATAAACGAACTATAAGACCAACCCCTCTTTTCTCATCAATCGCATCGCTTACCACCAAAACTGTTTCCAAAATTTGTCTACCCTTCATATATGCACCTGATTCCCAAGAAATAGTATCTCCCAACAGTTCTATCACCATCTGGGTCAATCAATGGCTTAGCACCAACTATGTAAAAACTTGTCACCAGACTAATTGGCCTATAATTTCCAACTTTTAGTGAATCTGCCATTTTCCCCTATTATAGAATTTTGCCAAAACTTCTGGCAGCTCCGCTTTTACAACTTCCCAATTTCTTTGGAACACCTGCACAGAAAAGCCACCCGGACCCAATGACTTATATTTGTCACAATTGAAATTTATTTCCGCTTCGGGAGGCCTCTTCAACCACCTTACTTTTACTTCTCTGATGTGCTGTCCAGTTAAGGTTTTCAAACCCCAATTCAGTTTCTCCTCACTAGACCAAATGTTCTAAGAAAAACAGTTATTTCTCCTCTATTAAACTCCGCAATGCCATTGCTTCGGGTAGATGTAGTCAATACTTATGGATAAAACCTCTCCGGAGATATATCTTTCTGCCTCGAAAAATTCATTTTATAAGTCAGCTATGTGGCTTAAAAGAAACTTTTTGTGGCAGAAAAATGCATTTCCTGAATATATTTTATCTGTAGGTATTTATTACAACTATCACAAGCTTTGGAGAACTGGAAATTTGTAACATCACTTTTCAAGTAGCCATGGTAACAGTACAGTAGTTGCAAGTGATCCTACAAAATACATACTAGAGAAACAGGATGCAAAAGAAAACAGACATATACCTCATGGTCGAAACGAGAATCTTGATGAGCCCAATGGTAATCATAGCCAAAGCTTACCATGCGCAAAACAACTGTCACAGACAAGAAACAGAGCCATGTAAGGATTACAGTAACATATACTTACACACAAAAACAGGATGCAACTTGTGTCATTGTGCCAAGTGAAACACTTCCTCTTTTCTTTGAATTTTCATTCTCTTATTAATCTGCTTGGGCTCATATCCTGTCTGCTTAATTTCACCTTTTTGAACTATTTTACCAACGCAGTTACGGAAATCAGCATAAATTTGCAGATGTGCAATGGACTTATAAATTTATTATTAGATTGTGCAAGTCAATTTGGTACAAGTCATTCACAGCTACAAGTGGACATAGGGGACCAGTTGACACATAGTTATAGTTGAGATGGACATTAATCAAACCACAAGATTTGTTGGGAGCTTGGCTTCAAACTTCCAGCAGTAATCTGATTAAACCTAAATCTTAAAATTATTCTGCTTATCCTAAGAAAAGCAGGGATGAACATGCTAGTTTTCATTAGAACATAACTAGTTACTAAAAGAAATGGAAAGGAGTACTTAAGTAACTATCACATGTCCGCAAGTGTTGAAGAAAATCCTTAAGGAAAGAATCTCAGATTCCAAACTGTGTGTCTTTGTCTGTCAATAACTTCACCACTTTATGCATATATGTATGAGATATGCACATGAAATGAAAAGTAGATAACTAACATTTAAAACCACCACTGCACATTGATTTATAAACAAGACAATTGGAATAAAAAAATTCTAAAACATTTATAAGGAAAGCAAGATACCAAAGTTAAAGCAAATTTGCCATCTAAAGGTGCCCCGAAAGTTGTCCAAAAATGCCCAGTGCTCCCTATTTGAAATAGATAAGCAGAACATGTAAGCAGACATATGACGCATCATCAAATCACAAATTCTTCTTCTTCTTCTTCTTCTTTTTTCTTTTCTTTTCTTCTTTTGAAGTCAAACTACCTTTTACAATTCAACTCCCCAAAGAAGTTCTTATATTACCCAAGAAAATAAAAATAATAACTTAGCCAACAAAACTCACCCAAATGAGGAGAATGAGTATCCTCCATAAATACGATTGCAGAGAAGAAAGAAGATGTTGAAACTCCAGAATACAAAAGAGAAGTACTTCGTTCGAGCAAATATCTGCAGAAAAAGAAATCCCACTAATATATAGTAAAACCCAAAAGAATGTATTCTCTTTTTCTTTAGAGAGGAGCAAGCAAAACTACAAATTGCACACAAAATTCTCATCAGATTTTACCAGTAAACAGATGATGATTGTACAGAATACGCTTAAACATTGCAAACACATATTGCACTCTCCCAATCAAAGTTATGTCAAATTTGCAGTTACATAAGTTTCAGCTCCATAAACCAAAAAGAGTTTGATGTTATATAGGGCACAAAATATCAACTGCTAAGCCAATTAACTTCACATGAAATCACATTTGTTTTTGAGTCATTAAAATTCGGTATGTGTTCAGAGCAGATGCTAGAACTAATATTCATATAAAACCTTATTAAACAAAAAAAGGTTCAAACAAAGTCAACCTCAGAAAATATATGATAATGCACTATAACTAATGAGAAAAGGAAGAAAAAGTAGTTCAATTTTTGTAGAACGCACCTTTACTAAAAGAAAATTCACTGAAGCGATTGAGAGGATAAATATGATGCTTCCAGAAAGAAATATAGAAAGTCAGCGAAATTTCACCCCCTCAGGAGTATAACATTCAAGTAGTACTATATAGAGCATGAAAAACATACCAGGCTCCATGCAGATATGATAGGTACGTGAATGAAATCAAAAGCCAAACAATGGACATCCCTCTGGCTTGCAAATGAAAATATGCCCTCGACAACTGAGCGATTGACGTAAATATCGTGAAAACAATGGTGAGAACAGGTAAATTTCCTCGGAAGTTTCTCCATTGAGCATCAGACGCATCCTAGGAAAAAAACAACGGGGGCATTGTTTTAGTGTTTTACAAGTTCGGTAATTCATGGTATGCATGTCACGTTGAACAATGGTGAGAAAAATAATATTGTTTTTAGTGTTTTTACACGTTCCGTGATTCATGGTATGCATATCACGGTGATGCAGTAGATAAACACATGAACATAATGAGATATATTTAGAAGCAAAAGCTGCACTGCTTTCCACACTTAAAACCTTGCCCTGCATTATTTCCTATCATCTAAGTCATACTTTCCTAAAAATAGACCATTTAATCTCTAAATTTGAAACTAAAAAACAAAATGAGTTCAAAGTAAAAAATAAATTAAATCCAGAGAGAGAGAGAAAGAGAGTGTGTACATTGAGGCATTGAGGTGTGAGCCATCCAGGCCGCAAGCCCAATAATTTGGTATAATGATCTGAGAGTGAGAGAAACGAAAATTAATTGATGTAAATTGAAAATTGAGAATGATGGAAGGTATGGTTGGTTACCGCGAGATAGTTGAAGCGATCGATGGATGATGAAGGCGTAGAAAGCAGCTGCGTAGAGAACCAGAAACGGCAGTTCTCTCTTCTTAATACTACTACTATTGCTGCCTTTCAAATCCATAGCGATGGTGATGCAAATTTGGCAACCCAGCTCTGACTTGACCTTCAAATGTATATATTGTTGACCATCGCCAATCCAATCGGTGGCACCGAAATGAAGACAAGGTTGGGTTTGGAAGGAACAAAGGAGATGAGCCTTCAGCTCTTGTTTCTTGACCCGCTTATCTGTTTCTCACTTTCTCTCAATTTCTCAACCTCTCTCTACTGATTTCTGTCGCAGAAAGAGTGCAGTTGTTGACTGCAAAAATAAGAAAAACAGTGAACAAGGTTTGGTTTCAACTTAGGGCCGTAATAGACATTACCAACTTCAAAATCAATATATAACTAAAATTTTCAGTATTTAACCATATAACTATCAAATTCTGTATTTCGATTTTCGATATACTAACTTTACAATAAGTATTTTTGGTAAGGGTTTTTGTTAATTTACCCTAATTTTAGGGTCAATGCTCCATTTACCCCATTAAGTTTTTTTTAATTCTCACTTACACAAAACACTCTAAAGAGTTAGGGCATCTCCAACAGACTAGCTATTTCAACAAAAAGTTAAAAATTTGGCTACTTTGAGATAGTTTAGCACTCCAGCAGAATAGCTATATGAAAGTCAAATTTGACTTTTGCTAAAATCTCTAGCTAAATTTAGCTAGGGAGGAGAGAGAAAATAACAAAAAACTAAACACTCCACGTTCAATTTTTTTAGTTTAGCTAAGAGCATCTCCAACAGAGTAGCTAAATTTAATTTTTTGCTATATTTAACTATTTTTGAAGCAAAATTCAGCTCCAACAGACTAGCTATAGCTTAGCTATATTTAACTTTAGCTAAATTGGCTAGCTATATTTAGCTAGAGAATCCTACATAGCTAAAGCAAAAGTTATATTTCTCTCTCCTCTTTTGTCCACATGTCAGTTTACGATTCGATGAAACATAATATATCACTTACAAATAGCTATCATTGATGGAGCAACATTGTTAATCAATAGCTATAATTCACAAGTTTAGCTAAATTTAACTAAAAAATAAATTCTACTGTTGGAGATGCTCTAACACTGCTGGAGGAAAAGCTAGAAATTTACTACCTAAATTTAACTTTTAGATGATTTAGCTAAAAAAAATAGCTTTTACTGTTGGAGATGCTCTTATTTCATTTTACACAAAAGTTCCATTTTTACATCTTTTTATTGACATTTTTGCCCTTTTCTTAACTACCCAGCGTCCCACCCAATTAAATCCGTGTGTTTCAAAATTTCGAGCGAACAAAGAGAGAGAAGCTTTCGTTCGCGCAATAGAGAGAGAGAAGCTTGCATGGAGAGAGAAAGAAGCAATGTGGCTCTATATTTCAACTCTGCTTCAGCTCGGTTTGAATTGTTTCTTCGATTTCGATTTCAATTCCGTTTCTTCGATTTTTTTTTTTGATCCATGTTTGCTATTCACCTCCATTGAATCTGAGTTTGTTTTCCTGTGCGTTTTGTTATTTCCGAATCGTTGTGCTAAGTTTGGTATGTGTTTCCTTAATTCCATTTTTTTTCTTTTTAGAAAAGCGTGAATTTCATTTTTGATTTGGTTCCATTTGCTATTTTCATGCTTATAACTTTGTTGTGCTAAGTTTGATTTGTTTCGTTGTGCTAAGTTTGTGTGGTTCTGTTTTAGAACAGTTCGATCCGTTTCGGTATTTGTGAAGTGTTTATTGCCCCCCAGTAGACCCATATTGGGGGTCAATAGATGATTTACATAGCTGCTTTTCTTCTTTTTTTTAATACGCTTAGTTTTTACTGAAGATCAGTAATAGTTGTTTATAGTAACTTGTTTCTGTTTTGTGAAGTGATTTTGGTGTTCCAGACTCCTCTAGTGGGGGCCAATATGTGTCTATTGGGGGGGCAACAGTGGTTTGATTTTGTTTTGTTTTTTGCTTTTTTTTTTTCATTTTTTTTTTCAGGAATATGGATAGTTCCTTGGCTGTTAAGTGCACTCACTGTGGACAAGGTTTCATGTTTCGTATTAATCAATGTATGAGCTATGCTCATTTGTTTGAATACATTTGTGAACGCTTCAAATTTTCTGCAACTGATGGTATTGAGCTTCATTATTCGCTTCCTGGATGCTCTATTGTTTTTTCTTCGCAATGATGATGATTTCGAAATGCTGTTTAGCGGTGCGAAGATTTACAAGTTGGATTGTGTTGATATTAAGGTGTTGAAGAATAGTGTAAGTTGCAGCAACAAAGCTTCTGTTTCATTTTAAGATAGCTGCTCTGGTATTGTGGATGAAGATGATTATCTCACTGAGGCATTTAGGACTGAAGTTCAAAAGTCTTACTTGTCAAATGAGTGCGCAAGTTACATTCAATGTGTAGGGCAGGAATTTCGTGGCAGTTCCCCTGAGTTTTGAGACAAGCTCAGAAAGTATGCTACTGAAGTTGGGTTCAGCTTTGTGTTTATTAGAAATGATTGGGACAGAATTCATGCGGTTTGTTCCAATTGGGGAACCGAAGGATGTGAGTGGAATGTCTGTGGTTATGTATTGCTTGGAAATGGATGCTTTATTATTGGTGAGTTGGACAATGTCCACTCTTGCAAAGGTGTTTTTCGAAAGCAAAAACATGAGCTTTTGGGATCGAAAATTGTCAAGACATGTATTGAAGGGGACATTAGCTATAACTTGTCATTGAAGCCGACGGAAATTATTAGCAAGTTCAAGTCAGCTTATGGGTTTGATATATCGTACAAGGTTGCTTGGAAAGCAAAGCAGAAGGCTAGGGAAATGATTTACGGTTCTAAGGCTGATTTGTTTAACATGCTAACTTGGTATAGGGAAGCTGTGTTTGAGACTAACCCGGGATCTTCTTTTGTTTTAGAAGTTGATCAATTGAGTAATCGGTTTCAGAGGCTTTTCCTAGCTTATGCAGCCTGCATTCAAGGCTTTGAATTTTGTCTTCCCGTGTTGTATGTCGATGGCACTTTTGGGAAGAGTGTCTAAAAGGGGCTGATTCTTTGTGCAACAGGAAAGAATGGAAATCATGGTAATTTTCTGATGTTTATGTTCCTTTATTGTTATTTTTGTTGAAACTTTGCAGCGACATGCTCCTGTTAGTGGTGCAGCGGCACGCTGTAATCATGTATTGGCCTCCAATAGACATCTATTGTCCCCCAATACTCCTTTATTTTCTTGTGATTTTCTTTCCCCTTTTTGTTTCTTTTATGTCTATTATTTTTTTTGGATTCTTTTCGTTGAAAATGTGGAGCGGCACATTGCAATCATTTATTGCCCCCAATAGACTTATGTCTTTTTTTCTTTTCTTTTTGTAGGTTTCTTTCCTCTTGCAATGTGTGTTTGTCATTCTGAGACAGATGCTAATTGGTCCTTTTTCTTCAAACACTTGAAGAGCTTGCTGGAACCTCATGGTATAGTGATTACGTTTATTAGTGATCGAGGTGTTGGATTGTTGAGTGTTTTTGATAAGATATTTCCTGGTAATCCTCATCTTTTCTGTTACAAGCACTTGGTGCATAACCTTATGAGTAAATGCAACGGTAAAGGGTCTTCTGTTTTGAAAGATGATGTTAAAAAGAAGTTTTTTGAGTTGGCATATTCATGTACAGAAAAGGAATATCGTTTCCATTTAAGAGAGTTAAGAGAAGTTGGTGGTGCTGATATTATAGATGCATTTCTTGCTGATATGCCTCTTGAAAATTGGTGCCGTGCATTTTTCCCTGGATGCCGTTATGGAATTATGGCTAATAGTATAGCTGAATCTTTTAATGCTTGGTTTGCTGTTGAGCGTGAGATGACAATTTACACTATGCTTGATCAGACTCGGATTAAGGTGATGCAGATGATGGGTGAAAGGAGAGACGAGGCTCAGGTTTGGACATCACAACTTACTCCTGTTATGGAGGATCGTTTGAAAGAAGGTATGGAGAAAGCTTGCTGTTTCAATGTGCATTACTTCCATACAAATATTTATGAAGTTAGATCAAAGTATTCTTATGTTGTGGACCTTGGTACTCCTTCATGCTCGTGTAAAAAATGGCAGATTAACTGCTTCCCTTGCTACCACTGTAAGACCCCGAAAATTCGTTATTAATTTCTAATGGTTTCCGGGAATTAATTAAGTGTTCGTTGAGCTATTTAGCTGTTCGAGGGTGGAGCGGAAATTAGTTCGAGCAATTATTCGCTCAGAAAGCTTTGATTCAAGGGTTGACTTTTTATACGTTAGGATTCTGTGAAAACATCCTTCACTAATATTGTAGAGCTCGTCGATACGAGTTCGTGGACATGTGGAACGCAGAAATCGGAGTTATGGCCATTGGAAAAAGTTTCCATTTTGGTATATATGGGAAATTTCCGGAAAAATATCAGAAAAAGTCAGATTTTTCCTTTTTGGAAAGTTTTTCTCTCTCCTTTCTCCCGACCCGATTTCGCCCTCTCCCTTCGCCGGCCGATTTCTTCACCGTCCAACCACCAATCGGCGCGATTCCAAAGGGAATCCTGCTCGCCTCAGTCCCCTCTACACGTCTATGGTGGTGATTCATTGTGGGAAGCACCGTACAAGGCTGCACAAGGTTGAGAAGTGGAGCTGCCGACATTGAAATCGTCCTCGTGGGTTCTCCCTCCTTCGGCCACCTTAGCTCTTGATCCTTGAGGGCTTTTCTAGCCCAGAAGACGTAGATTCTATACCCAAGACGGCTTGCAACGATTCAAAGTATGGAGGTCAAATTTTGAAGATTGTGATTCTAGGGTTCATCGAGTTTCAGAGATTGCAAGGTAAATTCCGGCCATATGGCTTTGATTCAGACTTTGTGCTAGTTATGAATGTTTCAATTGGAGTTGAGATGACGAACTTTGGTGTTGGAAATTTTGCCAAATTTTGACTTTGGGCCGGTGGCGGTGCCACCACTGTGGTGGTGTTTTCCGGCAGTTTCCGGCCACCTCAGGGATGGTTTCTGTTCCTGATTTCGATCTACTCGTCTATACAAGCATTTCGATATACAATACGTAATTTTTGGAGATCGTATGAGCATGTTAGGGTTTTTGTGATTTCGATAGTTTCGGTTATCGATCCGTGAGGATTTGGCCGTCCAATCAACTTGTAGTTTTGATTTATTGATCGTAGAAGTGTTCCGAAGACATTGGATGGTCTCGGATGACGATCCGACTGTTGGATCGTCATATAATTGTGTTTTGTGAATTGTGTGATTTGTGTTGTATTAAATGTGACCTTGATGTGATTAGGTGATTGACGAAATTGTGTGAGCGGAGTATGGATGATTTTGTGCTTGTCTTGGTTTGTGTGAAGACACAGCAGGATTTGGAGGTGAGTAAATCTCAAGGTGTTTCAGTCGATAAATTAGTTATGTTTAATTTAGTAGATTAATTGTTAATATGCAAAATCATATTTATCAAAATAAATTATTTGTTTTAAAATATATGAACTTGATCGACAACGGTTCATGGGCAAGTGAAAACAATGTTTTGAGATAAAATGATTTTTGAGAAGTATAAATTATAAAACTATAGTTGGTATTAGTGGTCATTCCTGCGTGAATGACTACGTATATATATAATTACGTGGAATATATATATATATATATATATCTGGATGGTGTGGCATTGTGATATGTAGACTTGATGGTGTGGCATTGTGATATGTAGACTTGTGATGATTTATATTGTTGAAAGAGTGATTTGGAGTTATGATGTGACAATTGTGAGTCGGAAGGTTTCAGTGGTAAACCTGGGTATTGTTCTTAGGGCCGAAAGGTCTGAAGTTCGAAGGTTACTGTGGTAAACCTGGGTTTGTTCTTAGGGCCGAAAGGTCTAAAGTCTAAAGGTTACAGTGGTAAACCTGGGTTTGTTCTTAGGGACGAAAGGTCTGAAGTCCGAAGGTTATAGTGGTAAACCTGGGTGTAAAGATATCGTAAGGTTGAACCTCGGCCGAGGTGACAGGTTACGATTCAGTTAGAGCTCTAGTCTGTCTGCAGTTGTACTTCTTGGGGGATAACTTTGTGTTATGGCACTCAAAGGTACATGTTTTTAAAAGAGAGTTTCGAGTGTGAGTTGAGATAATATGATTTATTGAGAGTTGATGGGTGATCATCGACTTTAGTTTGGAGTTGATGGGTGATAATTGACTTTAGTGTGAGTTGTTTGACTTCTTCATTGATTTTCCTTTTCTTTCTAATTGTTGAATTTTAAGTAATCTCCTGAACTAAGTTATATGCAGGGATTACTGCCTTTTGAATTGTTTGTTTTAATGTAATCTCCTGAACTAAGTTATATGCAGGGATTACTGCATTTTGTATTGTTTGTTTAATGTAATCTCCAGAACTAAACTATATGCAGGGATTACTATAAATACATTTGTTTGTTTTCATGTGATCTCCTGAACTAAGTTTCTATGCAGGGATTACTAATTTTGCTTAATTCTTATTGTGGGTACAGTTGTGGGTTGTGATCTGTAGTGATTGGAAAATGAATTGAGAGACAGAGCATGTGGGTTTTTAGTTGGGTTGAAATTATTGAGCATGTTATTGTTTAATTTGAACTTGACGTTTTGTTGTGATAATTAAATATTGTTGCTTTAATTCTTCTCACGAGTTGAGAAATTATAAGCATGCGTGACGTGAGTCACTTTATTTAAGTTTACTCATACGGGCTTAAAAAGCTTACTGGGATTGTTTTGTTCAACCCGGTGCACTATTCTATGGTGTAGGGTTTATTGTGCAGGTTAGAATATCGATTAATCGTCGTCGAAGCTGAGGGGTACGTTCGGTAGCGTGGACGTCGAAGGGTAATCTTAGTTTTAAGTCTTCCGTTGTGTAGTGAGTTGTGGTGGGTGTGTTTACTTATTGAATTGTCATTCAGTTTAATTTGTAAACTATCTGTAATGTAATATGTGACTCTAAAGAACAAGTCGGTATTGACATTGTGAGCTCAGTTTGTTTAGTTGCTTAATTTAAATGAAAAATTTTCTATGTGTTTTTCTTGTGCTTGTTAAGTTATCGCGTTTCGGATTTGAATTTATTTATTTAAAATTCGGGGCATGACAACCACGGTCTCGCTGCAATTCAAGCTGCCTCAACTATGTTTATGCTTTCATTGATAAGCATTTTCATGTTGATTATTACAAGAAGTGCTATGATTTTCCAATTTATCCAATATCTAATGTTGATATGGCTTCTTTGGAATCTGCAAGCAATGACTTCATACTTCCTCCGAACACAAAGAGGTCGCCCAAGAGGCCTAGGCTCAAGAGGTTCAAGGCTAGAGGAGAGTGTGAAAAGAAGCTCATTCGTTGCGGCCAATGTGGCAAAATGGGCCATCATAACAAGAAGACTTGCATTGAACCTATTTGAATGTAAAGTTGTCAATTGTTTTAGCATTATGTTTAGTTGTATTAGGGGGCAGTAATAGGCTATTGTGGAGCAATAGATGATTTTATCTAGGGTCAGTGTAACATTTTTTCTTTCAAAGATTATTGACATTGATTAGTGCTTAAGTATTGTTGCTGACTGAGAAATCGATTAAGTTTTTCAAGAACTTGTATTGAGATGTTTTTCTGGTTCCTCTATCCATTTTGATTTCATTTGAACTTTTCCATTAATACAGCAGTTGATTTTATGTTTATTTTCATTTTAACATGTTTGGTTTTGAGTTGCAAGTTTTTCCAACGTGTTGTGAAAGCAAACTGACCCTACAAACATCTATTGGGGGGCAATAGACATCTATTGGCTCCTAATAGAATCTGAGTTTTGGAGGGTTGAAGTTCAACAAGTGTGGAATTTTTACACTTCCATATTGCCAATGTAGTTTGATGTCCTACTGTCTTCTTTCTGACCCTCTATACAAGCATTATTGGGGGCCAATAAGCGTCTATTGGTCCCCAATAGAACCTGGTTTCTGATACGCTAAAAATAAGCGCGCAATTTAACCCTGCAAAATGTAGTTGTCAATATGGAATAAGTAGGGATCGTTCTAGCCGAGGATTAAGGGTACACCTGTAATTGCATAAACAAAAAAAGAATTAATATAATTATAAAATATTATTTAAAAAAATAAAACAAAGAATAAAAATATATACAAGTAAACACAAATAAGGGGGGTTTTAGATTTTCAAATTAAAAGAAACAAAAATAAAAATGCAAAATACATATATAAGGGTGGAACACAAAAAACAAAGATCAAAACTACAATCATATGAATGAAATCCAATTACAATTCCTATAGTTGATTTTCTATGTCATGAGAAAGAAGTTGACCATGTGAAACGTTAGTAAGCAAACGATTTCCCATTTTTTTACTTTCCTTGAATATTTAAGGGAAAATGGTCCGTACAGTACCTGAGATTTGCCTCCTTATAACTTTTGGTACCTAAACTTAAAAAAAAGGCTAAATACAAATTACTACCCTGTAGTTTGAGTCCAAAATCAATTCAGTCCCTGAACTTCTAATTTCATTAAAAACACCCCTGCACTTTCAATTTTGATCTAATAGATCCAATTTGTTAGTTTTCCGACAATTGAGTTATTTAACTTTTTAACGTGGCTCATATATGACCTATGTTTTATGATGTGGTGTTGAGGTGACCTGCATAGTCAATTTAGGAGTGAGTCCTACTATTAAAAATAAATAGTTTTTTCAACAAATAATTCAACTATAACTTGAATCCATAACAGAATATTAACAAATTGGACCTATTAGATCAAAATTAAAAGTGCATGGGTGTTTTTGATGAAATTAGAAGTCCAGGGACTGAATTGATTTTGGACCTAAACCACAGGGTATTAACCAGTATTTAGCCCTTAAAAAAATATCACTTCGGTACCTGAGGTTTTTTGCCCGACTGAGGATTGGTACATATGGATGTTAGCTCTGTTACGGAGCTTGCCAGCTGGCAAATTTAAAGGGGTACTTTCGTCCATTCATATATGAATTAATTTTTTTTTCTGTAATCATTTTTATGGGATCCAAATCTGATTTGGGCACCCAAGAATTTTATCTGGGCACCCCCCCCCAAAAAAAATCCCTTCAATGTTTCTGTTCGAGCAACTTCTGTCCCATTCCTGCCGGTATCTACCTCCTAGCGAAACCACCACACTCAATCAGATTTATGGCCATTTTGATGTCTGTAGTCCCTATCAGACATCATATATACAAATCCATGCATTTTGTAAGAAGCTAGTACACAGTAAAAAAGAAACAAATCAAGAAAACCATTATAAGATATACATTTTGCCAACCAGATGTGAAGTCTCTAAATTCACAAATACACATGCATCATTGATTACAACATTTTGCATATTCAAACAAAACCCCATCAAACCAAACAAACAATATGTGTTCAGAACTAAACAAACAAAACCCAGATGAGTTTTGAAGCATTTACCAAACCCAAGGCAGAGTAATAGTCATCAGCTAAAGCGTCAACTGAAGTTAAGCCCTCAGTTGCGACTCTGACTCTGCCAAAGGGTTTTCACTTCCCAGCATGTCCCATCAAACTCATTTTGCTTTGCTAAACCCGCAAACCCCACAAACCCACTCTTCCATTCTTCTTGTGCACCCAAACCTTCAGTAAACCCAGCTCGAAAAAATAGTTGAATTGCTTGCATTGAATTAAAATTGGGACAGAAACATTCATTGCAAAAATATGGAACTCCGTCCCATGTCCTCTTGAAGGCAGGTAGAGGACATGGGCGGCGGAGGAAATCAAGTTGTACTTGGTGGTGGGTCGGCAGAAAAGCTCTAGAGAGAGAGAGAAAAGTGGTGGAGGCGGCGGGGAGGTGAGCCCAGTGGAGGAGAGGGGCAAATTAGGAGGGCGAGGAGGGCCAAGAGAGCCCCGCATTTTTGGTGGGTCGGGTCGAGGTGGGTTGAGTGGGGGAGTGGTCGGAGTTGGAAGCAGAGGACGGTGGAGATGAATGAGACGGCCGACTCGCCATTCCAGAATTTGAGCTGCTAACAAAAACTAAGCTTTGAACAAAAATGAAGAAGAAGAATCGAGGCTTTGGAGTGAGTGTGAGTCAGAAAGAAATGGAGGACTCTATTCGGAGCTTGTGCAATTGCATGGCTTCATTCTACAAACACCTCCAAAGTAGCTGTGATGTCCTCAAAAGAAGTGAATAAGAAGATGAGAAAAACAGAGAGAGAGAGAGAAGAGAAAAAAAATGATTAGAGAAAAAAAAATTAATTCATATATGAATGGACGAAAGTACCCTTGTAAATTTGCCAGCTGGCAAGCTCCGTAACGGAGCTAACGTCCATATGTACCAATCCTCGGTAGGGCAAAGAACCTTATGTACCGAATTGATATTTTTTAAAGTTCAGGTACCAAAAGTTATAAGGAGGCAAAGTTCGGGTATCGTACGAACCATTTTCCCAATATTCAATCTAAGTGAAAGCACCTAAATTAAACCTATTGAACATGCAATCATAGTCTAGAAAGCTAGCTAATCAGGAACACATACAACGCATGAAGAACAAAGAAAGGATGTCAACCAAAGTGCACAACCTAGTATGAAAAAGTTCATCTATTTACAATCATCCTTAATTGATTTCGACTTTTGTCCAAATCTTTTACTACTTATGATTTAGGATCACAAAACTATTAGGTGAATTGTTAACCTAAATCTAGCTCCAATTACATGCATATATCCTAAGTTGGCCACCAAAGAACATAAACGTGCAAAATTTTTCTGTAATCCAAAATCAATTAAGCAATCTCACATAAGCAACATAGAAATCAACATATAGAATCCGCAACTTTATTTCAAAACATATAAATGGGTTTAAACTTTGCCATTAACATCATGTTAATTAGAATTCATAACTCTATGAATCAAACAAATGAAAACAAAAGAAAGTATGAAATACACCGTGAAAGATGAATGACAAAGCCTTGAGACAAAGAACTTGAAGATCCTTGAAAGCAAGCAATATTCTAAGGATGACACAAGGGTGGATGGCGGCTAGAATCTTGATGTATTGCATGACTTCTTCTCCTCCTTGGTTGAGACGCAGAGCTTCTGAAGACTAGAGAATGGAGAGAATTTTTGGTGTTTAGAATTATGGGAGAAGTGGTGTGGAGAATGGTGATGCTCCTATTTATAGGAGGATGGCAACTTGGTCTTCAAGTATTCAAAATTATTCTTTTTATTTTCTAGGATTTATCTGATTGATCCATACAGCATTAGCCAATTAGATAATTCCACATCATCCTTTCTGTGTCATCCAACCAATAAGAAGCCTTCAAATTAGTACCTTGATTCTAGGGAGATTATTTTTGCATTAATTGCATGATTATTTTCTTATTTATCTCCTTAATTTATGCCAATGATGGAGTATAGAGCTCAAGGAATGTATCTGGACCTGTTTTCAACCTTCTTGAATATTGTAAATCCCTTAAAACTCTCCATGATAACTTCAAAAACGTCACTTTCCAGAATCTTCTTTTATTTTCACGGAAAATCATATATTTATCCCCCAAAATTACTCCTTTTACCTCCAAGACCCCTATAATATCTAGGGTTATTCATTTTGCTGAAAATTCCCAAGTATTGAGTCATCTTGAAGCCACATGGTCTCCTAGTGCCCTCAGGTTTTACTATAGGAGAAAACCTCTTTAGTGACAAACCTATTTTGTCTCCCATTCAAACAAATTTGTCCCCCATTGGTATGGGTGACAAAATCATTTTGTCTCTAATAGTGGGTGATTCTTATTAGTGACAAAAGCTAAATTTTGTCACCCAAAAATAAAGGGGACAAAATATTTTTCGTTTCCTATACTGTAATGCCCCGTATCTTAAAAATTTTACTAGTTACATTTATCGGTTTTGACCAAAGAGTTGACTTTCTATTTTGTCTGTTAAGTTGGAATTTTCCTTGAGAATGTCGTAGATTACGAAAAATTGAGTTCGTGGACACGTACTTTGTCTAGATCAGAGTTATTACGGGGAAGTTGTGATTTAATGATTGAAGTTACTGTTCTTTTAATTATTTATTTATTTACTGGTTTCTAAAAAAGGAAAGTGGGTAAATAAGAGGAGAGAGAGTGTGAAAAATCGGGACAGAGCCCGACTTCCACCCCTCCCCCCTTTTCTTTTCTCTTCTCCTCGCACCGGACCCAAATTCAGGCGAAATCACCCCGGCCGGACCTTGTTGGATTCATTGCCGGCCATCGAAGCTTCCTCTCTTCATCCTCTTTCATCTTAGGTACGTGATTTGCATTGGGTAGCCTTGATTTGAACTAATTTGGGGAGAAACACCGAATGGGTTTGGGAATTTTATGATTGGGTTTCCGATTTTCGGTGGTCTCCAACAGGAGATCGGAAATCCTTGTGATTTTGGTTCTCTGTGAAGTGTTAAACATATTTCCAACCTTATTGTAGTTTGTTTTGGCCGGAGGAAGTGGGATTGATGATGAACAGTAGCCATCATATTTTCCGATTTTGGAGTGAATTTCCGACCACTTCTGCTTAGTTTTGGTTGTTATTGCAGGTATAAAGATTGTTGGGTTTGTTGTGATGATGAGTTTGGGCTAGATAGGTTGGCCGGAATTGGGGTTTGGTGTGATGGCGCGTGAAGCCACGCGCCGCCACTGGTGGTGGCGTGTTAAGGCTCTGTCAGACTATTTAAAATACTTTGTTCTGTGTTGTTAAATTATACTTTATGTTGGGAACCCTTGATTAGCATTGTTTCAGACTTGAGGTTAATTGTTTGGATGTTTTGAATTTTATGGTTTATGAATCTTTTGGGTTAAATATTTGGATAAATTGCTATTAATGCTAGTGCGGAATTGTTTTACTTTGTTGGGAAATTTGGAGATTTCAAAAAGGGAATTTGGTGATTAATTATAGTTAAGGAAATTTCGTATTCAAGAATTTAAATCCCATTTGAGGTGCGGGATTTTTGTAAGAAATTGGCGAGTAACGAATACTAATTCCTGAGGGAACAAGTTTTGTTTTCTAGATTGTTTCCTCATTATGGTTAATTATATCATGCTCATTTACTCCAGGACGTACTGAGCCCTCGAGCGAGGAGGACACGGGCAGGCAGCAGGATTAGCTGCGAGACTCACCTGTGAGTGGACTTTTATTTTATTTAATAATGCATGCAGCATGGTATTAAGTTTTTTAATGGAATATTATTTGAGTAAATGTGGTATCATGAAAGAAATGGATTTAAAGAAAAGAGTTGGCAAGGAGGCTATCTTTAGCGCATGTGTATATTACCTAGTTGGCAGTCCCTTCTAGGTAATAGTCTGGTTGGCAGTCCCATCAGATGCGTCACCTGGTTAGTAGTCCCTTCCAGATGACATGAGGTAGTTAGTTGGCAGTCCCTTCTAACTACATGTGGCTAGTTGGTAGTCCCTTCTACCCACTGCCTCCTATTCCGGTTGGCAGTCCCTTCCGATGAGTCATCTGGGTGGCAGTCCCTCCCAGATGGCATGAGATGATTAGGAAGTAGTCCTTCCTAATCATCAAATGAGTTTTCTTGAAAATGATTGAGTTGGAAATATTGTGGAATCTCGCTGCACATTGGTTTTGTTAACAAGAGAATTGGGGAAGCATTCAACTAATTGTTTCAGTATTTATTTCAGTTTTGTCCACTCACTCTAACGGTTTTTTAAATGTTTTCCCATGGGCCTTTCGTTTTCAAATGCCAAGATTTCAGATTGGCCGAGATCGCGTCTAGGAACTAGAGGCTTTGGAATCAGCGCTACCGTTTTGTCCGTAGGTTATTACTTAACCTACCTTGTATGATATCGGCTTAGTTATGTAGAATTGCTCTGATAACCCTTTTTATTTTGGAGGATGCTTTTGTTTGAGTGGATGTTATCGTACTGAAGTTGTGATGGATTTGCACTTGGAATGTAAATATTGGAATGTGAGATAAGTAGGTGTTTAATTTTAATCATGTCCAGGTTTTGTGAATCTTTGGGTAGCCTATTTTAGGGGAGGTTCTGCCGATTTTTTGGTAGAATTTCACTTAAAGTGGGTCCCACAGGCTCCTACCCGGGTTTTCGGGGTGCAACTTGGGTCGGGTTCTGTCATATACACTTATATTTTGTCACCTAAAACATTTCACAATTGGGCAAAAATTCAATAAATGGCGGGTAATTTGAATAAGATGGCGGGATTGTTGGGAATGGGTGACAAATTGTTCGGAATGTTTGTCACCCATACTTTGAATATTTTGAAATTAATTAAAATTTTATTTTCATATTTAATTGATTATATATTATTTGTGACAAAATGGCACCCATTCTTGACATAATATCTAATTATCAATTTTATATAACAAATTCCAGCACTGAAAAAAACTAAATAAAAATATATTTAATTTTATTGAATAAATAAAAGATAGTATAACTGAGAAAGTGAAGTTTTGCGTTTCTACACTTCTACCTAGACAATAGCTAGCGAAATCAAGTTTTCTAGTTTAATAATATAAAACTAAAGTTACATCGGAAAACAACATTAAGGTCCTAATAGCTAGCCTGCACCCTCATCTTCATCCCCATAGATATTCACATCATCACCAGCCCCATCATCATAATCATCATCATCACTAGAATGATGAATAGTATACCCTTCAACAGTAGAAAGTTGCTCTTGTATGTGATTGATATGCCTCAAAAGCTTTTCCACCGTGGCTGCTGTCAGCTTAATCACCTTTTGTTCTGTCACGAAAGCATTTGCAGATTTATCACTCTCAGAATAATGGACAGGTTCCTTCCGTGGACCATAGCCCAGACCGCGAATTCCTCTACCCTTTGCAACCCTAACGCCATTTGCTAAGATATCCAACTGCATAGAGACGAGAACTTCAATTTCATCAAGTGAGGTAGCCCCAAGGACTTCAGCCAACTTCTCCTTTGTTTGATTCAATTCTGCTAACATTTTCTTCTACATAATTGAAGAAGAAAAAATTAACTAATTAAAAAGTGATAAAAATAAGACTACCAATTGAAAATCTTTATAACAAAAGCTAACCCCAGTTTGTTTAGCTGCTTCGTTGATCCACTGACCGTCATGATGTTGATGCATAGTGCTCCAATTCTCAACAAAAGACACATTTTTACCTTTCTATTTGTGCTCAAAATAAAAAGTTATATGATCAGTATGCATATAGTACATGTTATAAATATTCAATTATAAGCACTAGACCTCAAACCTGTAGATTTATGCCAATAAAGACCATAAACAAATGAGCAGATTAATAATTAAACAGACTGTAAGAGCAAGGGCACATGCAGATTTCAGGCTCAAGTAATATTGCGACCAAGCAGAAAACCACTCAGAAAGTGAGAATATATCACTTCTTAGTGATTCGTAAAAGTAAATCACAATAAAATCTAACATGACTGAAGCGTACTAACAATTAATTTTCCAACCAAAACGTCAAAATAAGGACCAAGGACATGCCCCTTCTTTTTACTGATAGATCATGTTACAATATATTTTCAATAGGCAGGAGTAACCTCCTTAACTCTAACCATTTGGTTCAGTTGAAGTGCACCTCATTGGATGCAATATCTAAAACGAGCCTGTCATAATTCTAGAGAAGTGACAACTTCAATGTTCAGGTTAGACCTTTAAGCTGTCTCATTTGAAACATATAGAAGAATCAATGACTCTGAAACCTATAGAAAAAGCAATACTAATTATTTGATCAAAAAAGATATAATACTTATGAACACATAGCAGGTTCACAGCCCAGTTTAAAACTCATAATTCTGCTTCTCAATATACGAGCAGTGATAAATGTACAGAGATACCCCATTTATTTAACACATTAAACTATAAGAATCGAGTCTGACATGAGGTGAAAGAAAAGTCAAATAACAAAGAAGAACAGGGGAAGAAATCACTTAATTACCAATAAATTTGAAAGAAAAACTGCACAATCTGCAATCAATCAGTTCAGAATTCAGAGTTGCCTACATGTATGTGTTTATCCTAGTTTCTATTATTCTCAAAGAATAAATCAACATCCACACTTAAAGTTAAACCAAGAGCTGAACCATCAACAAGCAAGTCACCACCAGGTCTAGTTACCAACAGATTTATTCTAATAAAGACTATAAATAATTCATTACCTTATGTGCAGCTTCCATATGTTTTTGGTAAGGCCGTGAACCTCCACAATGATTATATTCTTTCTGATTTCGATTTGCAGCATTAACTTGACTTCGTTTCTGCAATAACAGGACATTAATATACAGTTAATATAATAAAAGAACTTTAAACAATATCAATAAAGATGAATTCATATACCACATAGGTTTCGTCTATGAACAACTCATCACAAAGCCACTCCCATTCATCTATTGATCTTTCACCAAATAGCTTTTCTCCAGGTGGGTGTGCTCGAGCATATTCTAAATCATGAGCATACTTTTTAAAATGTCGATGCAACGTGGATCTCCAAGATCCAAATGCCTTGGCCATCTTCTTCTCCGCAAATATCCTTAGCTCCGGGTCGGTCCAATCAAACTCGAAATTAGTCTACAATAAAGTGAAAAAGAAGTTACTAAATTAGACAAGAACTAAACAGCAAAGATATATTATATAACTCACTGTCAGAGCCTCTTTGATGTCATTCTTGGCCTCCTTAGGTACTTTTCTCCACCATTTGAATTTGAATGGAGCTAATTTGCGTGTGAATGACCCAATCTTGTTAACAAACATAGCATTGGCTTGAACGGTCTCAGGGAGCTTTTGATCCTTGTCCATCTTGATTGGAATTCTCTTTTTGGTCGCACTAACAATAGCATGAGCTTTCAACCCTACTGTAATGCCATGGGTCTTCTTTACAGGTCTGGATCTAAAGGAGGGTTAGAATTCTCATTTGGAATACACTCCTCATTGTTCATTGGGATTTGAACTCTCAACAGTATTGGATTGATCACACCAGAAGTTCCCAACTTATTCTTTCTAATGCCACGTGCCTTCTTCACATGTTCATGACAGTTCTCATTTGGATTGGATTGCTCATCATCCATCGGAATTTGATTTCTCTTCTTTGTGGCATTGGTTGCAGCATGAGTTCCTAATCGTAGAATATTGCCATAAGTTTTCTTCATATGTCCTCGAGATGAAATAAGCACAGAATGGCCAACTCCACCTATGATAAACAAGGAAACTAGTTTTTTAAAAATGAAATGATCATGCACCTTCCAAGGGTTAAAATATGAGATAAAAATAATTTTATTTAAAGTTAAAATCTGTAATAGGTGGAGTTGGAAATTAGCACATTATTCACCTACAAAATTGGTAATATATTATTGTATGTCTCTAAAACATAACTACTATTGTTTCTGGATTCTTCTCAACAAGACAACAAGGCAATGAAGACTATCTATTATAATATAAAGATAGCAGGTAAGGTCGAACTTAAACACTATCTATTATGTATCCTAAATGTAGAGTCTTTCCAACTCTGAAAGATGCAAACTTCTCAATCCAACTATACTTTGTCTTTGAGAGATAACTACATAAACCTACAAGTTGTTCAGGCAACTACACAACCAGTTCCAGAAATTATCATTTAGGAAAAACAACTTTTATTATCATCCACATGAAACTTTGGTATTTCTGCTAGGTGCTAAAACAAATACATCTACTTATATGTTCATACCGTACTGGTCAATTCTTTCGTTAAAAGCCATGCAAAATTCATCGGTTTTTGTTCATTCAAAATCTGAAATATGCAGCTGTCAAAAATAGAAAGAAAAAAAAAATAGTAATTAAGGTTTCCAACCAAAAGAAGAAAGCTACTTTATCTGATCAGGATGCTGATTGCTTAATCACACAACAACCAGCATAGAATAAAGGTTGAGTGTCGAACTGAGATTTTAACACAAGCCTGTATCCACCAAATGTTCCACCCTTATTAGATTTCATATATCCTGAAGTTAACACTTACCTGCAGACCGGCTCTCCCTAGTTCGAGTGAGCAATGACTGTTGTATGGTTGGTTGAGGGCATGATAGAGGGCGCGTTGGTAGCTGGTACACACGCTTATTGTTTTCCTTGGTCTTGTTCAGAGTTGCTTTAAACATCCTGAGCATAAATATTTAAGAAGAGAACATGTCAAATATTAACACACACACACACTGACAGAGTATCATAAGAATTTAAATAAAAGCATAATGCATAGTTTAATGACAAAATAAAAAATACCTTAAATGCAAGAATCACGGGTGTACATAAAATATGTTTTAAATATTTAGCATACTAATCTAGATCACTATCTTCATCATCATCATTATTCGCGGTGTATTCCATATCCGCGGACAAAATTTCTTCATCTTGGGGATCATCGTCAATGAAATCGACATCAACAGAACTACTACGTTCTAAATCCTTGTGACTAAGCACATGGATTTCAGGTTCTACATTGTCTCTACGTAATGTTCTACTTGGATTCACATTCTCATCTTCAATAAGCATAACAAAATCTCCAACTTCTTCTTGGTCTTCCTCATCAACGTAGTTAGTTTCCATGGCATGAGTCTCTTCATTTTCTAGAACATCCCAAACATGTCTATGTCGAATTTTTTCAATAACTTTCCATCCAGAACCTAACTTCGGATCATCAAAATAAAAAACTTTGTTGTGCTTGCGTAGCTAGACATAAGGATCCTTTTTGTACCATAAAATGTTTGTGTTCACTGACTTGATATGATAATCTCTAACAATCCTGTTTCTCTTCTTAGAGTCTGTATCAAACCACTCACCTTTAAAAAGAAAAACAGAATAGCCATGTTTATAGCGTACTTGAACAATGCTGACCAATTGACCATAAAAATCACTTTCGTGTTGACCATGCGACCCCGGAAACCATAGTCCCACTATTTTGGATAGATTTAGTGTTCTCAATCTGTTTAACATGCAATTTAATCCCTTTCATTGTACATATAGTATAAGTATCAGCTCTCTCATCCGAACTAAGTGATAGTGCATATAACTCTTTAGTCACCTCACCTGATCCCTCATTGTATAATACTTGAATATGATCCTTGAACCATTCTGGGAATGATTCTATGTCTCTCATCTAAATTAAGGGTACTTACTCTTTCTAATATCTCTCGATGCTTGCTGCAAAGTTAGAATATATAAGTTAAATACGTCAACACGTTTTAACTATGTAAAAGACACTACTAAAAACTCACGTACATTTTATAGGGTTCGACCTCTACACAGTTGCCCAAAATATACCATCTAGCTGGCTCCAATTCAGTTTCAGACCACCTCATCATTTTGTCTCCACCACAAGGACGTACGTTTTGTGCAAAAACAGAGAGTTGCACACCCGATTCATCTCCATCATAGTTCCTTTCAGGTCGAGAAAACACAGTCTCAACATCGTCAAGATATAAAGCACACGATTCCTCCACAATGTATCCCTCTACAATTGAACCTTCGGGACGGGCTCGATTACGTACATAACATTTTATGTCTCCTAACCTCCTACAAAATACAAAATATTTGTACCTTTATTTATCTTCACATGGGAAATTGCAAGAATCATGTTTTAAAATATCATACCTCTCTATTGGGTACATCCAACGATACATTACTGGTTCAGCAAGTTTTGCCTCGAGTGGTAAATGCACAGCCAAATGCACCATAACATCGAAGAATGCCGGCAGAAATATTTACTTAAACTTGCATAGAATAATCACAATCTCTTTTTGTAGTCTATCCAAGTCTGCCACATTTAATGTCTTTGCACAGATTTGTTGAAAAAAAACTTGATAATCCAACAATGGCATCACACACATCCTTAGACAAGTACGATCGAATCCCAGCTGGCAGAAGTCGTTGTAATAACACGTGACAATCATGGTTTTTCAAACCAAAAATCTTCCCATCTTTAACACATCTTGAAATATTGGATGCTAACCCGTCCAGAAGTTTCTGATTCTTTATAAAATGATAGAAAACTCTACACTAGGGCGGTGATAGAGAATAATGTGCAAGGTCCTTTTTAAACTTTGTTCCTTGTCCTTCTAAATGCAATTCCTCACGTATACCCATGTCTTGCAAATCTAATCGAGCCTTGACTGTGTCTTTGGATTTCTTGTCTATGCACAACAATGTCCCCACAATATTATCACATATATTTTTTTCAATGTGCATTACATCTAGATTATGTCGAATCAACAACTTGGACCAATACTCTAACTAAAAAAATATACTTTTCTTTGTCCAATTTAATTCACTCTCCAACTGTTTCCTCTTGTTGTCTGGATTATCTTTGTGTTTTCCAGGTGTACAAGGTCTGAGATTATTAAGTTGGCGTAGAATATCTTCACCAGATAAATGTTTTGGAGGGCTCCTCTTCTCTTCTTCATTATTAAAGAGTTCTTTTTGCTTTCGCCAGGGTGATTCCTTCTCAACCAGCGGTGATGGGCAAAAAAATCAATCTTACTCCTTAATCTGTAGGAGCAAGCATCCGCATTGTAGTTAGGACATGCCAAATAACCCTTAGTACTCCACCCAGATAAATTTCCATAAGCCGGGAAATCATTAACGGTCCATAGTTCAGCGGCCTTCAAATCAAATGTAGAATCAGTCGACTTATCATACGTTCGAACACCAGTTTCCCACAACTCTTTAAGCTCATCAATCAACGGCCGCAAAAACACATCAAGGTCTTTACCTGGTGCAGTTGGCCTAGGAATTAATAAAGTCAAAAATGTATATGGTTTCTTCATGCACATCCAAGGAGGCAAGTTATAAGGGAATACCATCACAGGCCACATACTGTAAGAAAGACTCCTTTTTCCAAACGGATTAAATCCATCGGTTGCAAGACCTAGTCTAACATTTCGGGGCTCTTTTGCAAAATCAGGATACATTTTGTCAAATTCCTTCTAGGCAATAGAGTCAGCTGGCTGCCTCATAACATCATTATGATCAACATGTTTCTCTTTATGCCACCTCATTTCAGCTGTAGTATGTCTAGACATAAATAACCTTTCTAATCTTAGCTTTAATGGCAAATAACGCAAGACTTTATGTGGAACCTTCTTTTTCTTCTTACCATCATCAAAACTATGACTAGGTTTATATATGTTCTCCCCACACACTGGACAGTTTTCGTTCTTTTCATGCTCCTTGTAAAACAGAGCACAATCATTCTTACACACATGGATCTTTTCATACCCCAGACCCAATTTTTTTAACATCTTATTCGCTTCATAGAATGACATAGGAATGTTATTAGGCTTAGGACAAAGCTGATTCAAAGTCTCCAACATTGTATCAAAGCACTTATTTGTCCAATGATTAAGGACCTTGCAGTGCATGAGTTTGACCATAGTTGTCAAAACACTACCATCACAACCAGGAAAAAATTCGCGTTGGGCTTCAGCAAGCAATTAGTCATACTTATCAGCTTGTAGCTGATAGAAGCATTTTTATGCGACGTTTTAATAATTATTTCCTCATATTTTTCTTAGTTATTTCCATTACTTAATCATTTTTAATTTAGGTTTTATTTTCTAGGTACATTGGAATAAATGGAGCAGAAATGAGCTGACATGAAGAAATGGAGTTTTCCTGGTTCGACTAAGAATCCCAGTCAACGCAGGAATCCTGATGAGGCTAGGAAACCTGAAGACATTAAGAGACCACATGGCTTAAAGATATTATGGGAGATTAAATCTGATTTTTGCATGGGAAATGATGGAGATAATGTGAAAATCAAGGAGATTACGTTGACAAAATCTTGGGAGAGTTTCATGGGATTGTGCAACAAGAAAATGCTCAAAATAAGTCCAGATTCGTTCCTTAATTCCCTCGAGATATGTTGGCTGAAATTAGAGAATAAAATCTGCAATTTTAATGTGAAAATCAAGAGAAAATCAAGGGGAGGACATTAAGGATAAAGCCATGGAGAGATTTAAGGGAGAAAAAGTCCAAAACAAGTCCAGATTCATTCTTATTTTCACTCAAGATTATTTTGGCCGAAAATTAAGAGAAATCAAATAAAATCTTGGGAAAATCAGCAATAATATATTTGGAAAGATTATGGAATTATTTTGGAGCTTTTTGATTGTTGAGTGACATGGCAGAGCTGACGTGACATTAATTCATTTGTTGGAGCTGTGTGGTGCAACCAGAAAATACTTTGGAAATTAAATTCATGAAGCCTTGCCTTCCCCTATATATAGCCTCCTCTCTAGACGTTTTACACACCATCACACCACAACACACCTCTCTCCCTCAGTAAATAAACATCAGAAAAATTCTCTCCATTCTCTAGTCTTCAGAAGCTCTGCGTCTCAACCAAGGAGGAGAAGAAGTCATGCAATACATCAAGATCCTATCCGCCATCCACCCTTGGGTCGTCCCTAGAAGGTTGCTTGCTTTCAAGGATCTTCGAGTTCTTCGTCTCAAGGCCATGTCATCCATCTTTCACGGTGTATTTCATACTTTCTTTTGTTTTCCTTTGTTTGATTTTGTAGAGTTTTGAATTCTAGTTAACATGACGTTAAGGGAAAAGTTTAAAGCCCATTTATATGTTTTGAAATAAAGTTGTGATTTCTTTATGTTGATTTATATGTTGCTTATGTGAGATTGCTTGATTGATTTTGGATTACAGAAGACTTTTGTATGTATGTGTTCTTTGGTGGCCAACTTAGGATATATGCATGTAATTGGAGCTAATTTAAGTAGTGAAGGCTTTGGACAAAAGTCGAAATCAATTAAGGAGGATTGCAAATAGGTGAACTTATTCATAACTAGGTTGTACACTTTGGTTGACATTCTTTCTTTGTTCTTAATGCGTTGAATGTGTTCTTAATTAGCTAGCTTTCTAGACTATGATTGCATGTTCAATAGGATTGATTTAGGTGCTTTCACTTAGATTAATTATTCAAGGAAAGTAAAAAATGGGAAATCGTTTGCTTTCTAACGTTTCACATGGTCAACTTCTTTCTCATGACATAGAAGATCAACTATAGGAATTGTGATTGGATTTCATTCATATGATTGTGGTTTTGATATTTATTCCTTGCGTTCCACCCTTGTAGATGTGGTTTTGTATTTTCTTTCTTTTATTTATTTTAATTTTTGAAACCCTAATTCTTAAATCCCCCTTATATTTAGTTATTTGTATATATTTTTGTAAATGTTATACTTTGGTTTTATTTTAATTCTTTAATTGTTTTACAATGACAGGTGTACTCTCAATCCCCGTAATAGAACGATCCCTATTTACTATATACTAACAATGACATTTTATAGGGTTAAATTACATGCTTGCTTTTAGCGTATCAGTAGCCTATGTACATTGGCTCCCTGATTCCCCATAGCATCTACCATCTCACCCAATGCATCATCTGCTAATTCTACATCCTCATTCATGTCAACATCTTCAGCCCCTTGAACAATTGGGAAGGCATCATTCAAAATATTCTGAATGACAACATTAGGTTCAAGATCATCTTGAACAATTGGAGGAGGCGGAGCATCTAATTTCTCACCATGTTTATGCCATATCTCATATGTCTCTAACATACCATCTTTGGCTAAATGCATCCGGATAACAGGTATGGTTTGGTCTTTTTTATTTTGACACTTACCACATGGACATACTGTCTTGTTTTGTTCATTCACTTGTTGTGTAGCAACTTCAATGAATCTTTCAATACCATCTATGTATTCCTGACGGTGTCTAATATGTCTATTACAAATCCAATTTCTATCCATTTGTATCCTGTTAAGCAACGACTAGACAACCTTAAGATAAGCACTAGACAACCAAATGAAATCACTTCCAACTTCAAATAGCAGCAAAGAATTATAATAGTTGTGTGTACTTGCCTCTTGATCCATGTAGAAAAATAATTCTTATTCAACTAACAAAGATGCAATTTAATGAACACTTTGTATATCCATAATCATATCGTGTTTTGTTTATTATATATACATGTCTATTACATACACTACTAGTCTTAAAACCATGAATCAACAAGAGAAAAGAAAAAGGAAGAAATAATAGACTCTATGTGGAACTTTAGAGCATACCTGGACACTTTCAGTAATACTAAAACAATGTTGGTTGAAGTGTGGAGATGAGCACAACTTGGAAACAAATCAAGACAAAAGAAAAATAACATTCAGCTTGTTGTTAAATGAAAAAGACCAAAACCTGAAAATGAAGTGTTATTGACTCATCTGCTGCTGTGTGACAAAAGGAAAAAAACAAAGACAAAAGAAAAAGGAAAAAGAAGAAGAAGATGGAGCGAGTATTAACCAATATGTTATGTTACAAAAAGAAAAAGAATATACTATATGTGGAGCTTTAGAGTATAACTGGACACCTTTTTTTATGATACTAGAGCAATTTCCAAGTGAAAGTCTAGAGATTAACAGAACCTGAAATTAAAATAGTCAAACCTCGACACCTTTTGTGTAATACTAAAGCAACTTTGGATTGAAGTGAGCTCAACAAAACCTAAAAACAAATCAAGACAAAAGCAAAATAATATTTCAGCTTATCAAGGCCAAAAGATATGGTCTGTAGAAAATTGGTAAAGATATAAGTGAGCTATGATTAAAGGTTGTTAACGCTTTCTCACACAACAAAAATAGATTAGATGCCAAAATAAATGTGAGCATAGTATGTTCACTTGGGGCTAAGCAACAGCAAACCAATCATACACTTAAAATAAGTTAGAGGTATAAAAGAACTAACTTTGAACAATAAGATCAAAACACAACAACCCAAAAAAAAAAGATTAAGAAAACAACTCATAATCTCAAAATCTTTGGCTACCAATAAGTGATTATAAGTTTAGTCAAAGGGAATGAAGTATAAATATGAAATGAAGCACTAGAGATAGTTAAAGAGGCAAAAGCAATTACCTCCGTATCAATGTTAAATAGGAAAGGCCGTGATCAACATGACATAATATAAAAGTCCAAAGATTTGAACGAATATCAGCTGGAGGAATTAAGAAACCAAGTATTTTCGAGTAATATCATATGAGAAGAAATATATGAAATTGAAATAGATGGAGACAGCGACGATGGCAAATAAAGAGAGTAATAAGAATTGATCTTGAAAAAAGATAACTATGTCGGTGTGGAAGTTCATGAGCAGTAGTTTAAATGAGTCTAATTGGTGCACTAATTGGATAGAAACAAAGAACAGCCCAAAGACAAGCTAGGTGACAAAAGGTAAATGACATACGTTTGGTTATGAGAGAGAAACAAAGCTAGAGCTAAATGGGTTTCGATCATGATGACATTTACCTTGACAAGAGGAAGATTTTTTTGAGACAAAGATCGGGAAAAGGAGAAATGCTCATTTCCTTTACTAGTGAAAATTTGAAGAGATGACATAGCAAATAGGATAGAGAAAAGTCAGCATTACAAGTTCTTCTCAAGAAAAAAGACATTACAGGATTCTTGTTGATCATAGAGCAGCTTCTTTATTAATGAGCCTACATCTAACGTACATAGTATAAACAGAAGCAAAGACAAAGGCCATGTCAAAATGTATATGACATAAATACATGTAAATTGGAGAACTTACTTGTTCTTCTCAATATCGATAAGTTACATCACTCTTTTCAGCACTTTCAACAATCACCTATAGAAGACAATGAATTTCAAAACAAAACTAAAGAGAAACATAGAGTAAAAACTGTAAAAGCAAAGAAAAATCATACTAGTATTCAATCCGGATGATGCTCTCTGATGCGATTCTGCTTCCCTTTTTCTTGGAATTTATAAAGACACAAAATGTAAACTTCAACATAGATTGAAAATAGTACAAGTGTGACAATTGAGACCATGAGAACAATTTTATGTTTCCGCTTAGCACAAAGTAATGTTTTGGATTTTCCATACAAAACTGTATCCTAGAACCCCGTACCTCTCAATAACCTTTCCTCTGGTTATTAGAAGTCCAAGTAATATATATAAAGAACCATTTACAGTCACTTCCCTATATTAACAATTAGTTCCTGAAGCCATCACTATCCACCAAATCAAATCCAAATATATTTAAACCTGGGCTCATCTCTCTACATAAAACTCAACCACCCCCAACAATTTCATCAAGACGTGCATATGTTAAATAAACAAGAATGTCGATTCTAAATGGATGAGAAAACAAAAACAAAAACCCAAAATCAGAGAGATGATATCATAAAAAATTAACAACACTGAAATTGAAAAGTCAACAGCAATCAAGAATTCATATCTCAAACAATTATCCATTGTTTTCTTACCAGTATAAGAACCCATCATCTCAACTGGTATATTGTAATCAAAACACAATTACAATTGAAAATTGAGAATACCCATTGAAACAAATCAAATTATAAAAAGAAAAGAAGAGAAAAATTAAAACTTTACCTGATCGATCGAAAACCCAAGATGAAGGAGTTTGGTGCTGGTGATTTAGCATGATTTTGAGACTGGGCTGCTGGGGTAGAGAAGTGAAAAGAAGAGATTAGAGAGATGATGATGTAGTAGTTTGAGGTTTGAGGAGATGAAGTAGTTGTCGATCGAAGGTGGAGTTCATGTTGCTGGCAGTTTGAGGTTCGAGGTTGTGTACGTTTGGGAAACTATGAATTTCGCGGTGGATAGGATGAAAAAAGGAAAAAAAGAAGAAGGTATTTATACCTCATCCTCTTTTTCTTAATACTATGCCGTTTTGGAGATTTGAAGACTCAGTGTTTTTTCCTCTCAATTAAAATTTTGATTTCCCGCTGGCGGAATGAAGGCCAACTGCCTAAATTATAAAAAGAATAGGAGGAAAAATTATATTTTGTCTCTAATAAAAATTTGAGACAAAAAGATTTTGTCTCCTCTCTCTATTATTTTTTCACGCAAACGACAATTTATAGGTGACAAACTAAAAAATTGTGTCACCCATAATAGTTATTAGTGACGCAAATGACTTGTGTCACCTATACTTTTGTCTCTAAAGGGGTTTTCCTTTATAGTGTTTCCTAGTCGGACCAGGATTTCTACTTTGACTGGGATTCCTAGTCAGACCAGGAATACTCTATTTCTTCAGTTCAGCTCATTTCGGAATCCTTGTGTCTTGCCTTTGTCATCTTCAACGTCTCACATCATTCTCATGTGTCTTTAAGCTCATTTCCTTGTCATTTTCTATGATGTATCTAGAAAATAGAAACTAAATTAGAATTGATTTATATAAGGAAATAACTAAGTAAAATATGAGGAGTTAACTATTAAAACGTCGCATTAATATGCTCCTATCAAATTCTCCCACACTTAGTTTTTGCTAGTCCCTTAGCAAAATCAAAACAAAGAAACTAAAAACAGAGACTCAGACTCAACGAAAACTGAAAGAAACAAAATAAAAACGTTACGACAAATAATGACTCTATTATTGCCCTTCAACATTTTGTCTCAGAAATCTCTTACTTTCACAACATCAAGATTAGCACTCAACCAAGAATCAATATTTAGACATTCAAGAATTAATTCAAACATATAATACACATATAAATAAGTAGGACTTGGTTGTAACAATGGTGATGGGGTGGAGCCCAGCATGTTTCAAACAAGTATGATTCATATCCTCACAAAGTATGTCCATTCTTTCTTCTTTCAGATTAAGGCAATACTTAAAAGCTTATAATCACTCAATTATATGTGAGAAAAAATATTTTAAGGCAATCAAATAGCTCACATATATAAGAAACGAAAGACATTTTGTGAATATAATTTTTCAAAGATCTCATGAAAGATATCAACTACTTGCACAAATGGACTCAAGCCATAGGTTCAACTCTCACAACTCATCTCCACAAATCAAAGGTTGTCCCATCTTAAGGATAAAAAATGTCTTATAAAGGGTTGTAATGGGGTCATGGCTTAAGGTTTTAAGAACTGATAGGTAAAGAATTTAGCATGGTATCCTAAAAACCTAGTAGAGCTCATGTTGATATAGAGAAAGACTTCTAGAAATCCACCAAGGCATACAAACATCATAATCCCAAAGAGGCGAAATAAAAGGGCATAATGTCTTCATGTTGGGCCCAAACTTCATTGTAAACTTCTTTTGAATTATCGCGAACTGGACAAAGACCAAATTTTTGATAATGGGCCTTCAATTCAAAGTAAACTCCATACCCACATATTATGGGGGACTAAAATTCATAAACATTTTTTTTCTTTTCTTTTGCCATACACAATATTTTTTATTTTCTTTTTTTTCACGGCATTCACATAGTATTTTCTTTTCATGGACAAGTCTATCCCCACACTTGAACTTTCACCTCTTCTCAATCTTCATCCTTGATGGCAAAATCATATAGTAAGTCTTGAAGGATAGCTCCACTAACTTTTTAGAACAAAGGGTAGGATTGTAAATATAATAAGATTCAGGGGTTAAGGATTTTAAGGGTGATGAAAGAAAAGCTTAATGTAGGCTCAAAGGGTTTTATCTAAGGGGGTGCACAGCTTGTGTACACAATTAGGGACACAGGCTTATTTGGTAATTGTGATAATTCCTATGGTGCCTTTATCCTTTTCAGAATCAGAGACATGTATTGAGAAAAGTCTCAACAAGCACAAGAGTTAATTCTAGCATTCTCTAGTCCATTAAACTTAATCTATGGCAAGCAATCAATCAAATGAAAGAATAATGAGATCATCAAAATATCGCTAAGAAAATAAGAATATATTTTTAATATTTCACTCCAAGAAAAAGGGACACGGGCTCAAATATCTAACATGGGCTTGTATGAATCAAAACTCATCTTAACATGCTCATATTCTGTACCAAGGTCACGAAATCCATATCCACTACTCAGGCACATGCTTTTCATATATCTCAATTTAAAATCATCTCAATATTGTGATCCTCTTTTAGCCATAATTTCAGAGATATAGAATCATCCTAAACAGTTGAAAGGCATCCTATGACTCAAAAACCAAAAATAATTTTTTTTTTTGACATTTTTTGTATTTTTCAATATATATGACTCAAAATAAAAGACAAAAATATAAATCCCTTCCCCCACACTTAAATATTGCATTGTCCTCAATGTAATCAATTATAGGCATGCAATAAAACAAATAAGCATAGATAGAAGACATTTACGAAAACAAATCCTAAAATTAAAAAAAATTGAAAAATAAAAAGAAATAGGGAAAGAGAAAGCAAAATCTGTGTTTGTAGACTCCTTCACGGCTACTTCTGAATTGGGTTGCCTCCCAAATAGCGCTTGAATTTAACGTCTTTTAGCCAGACAGTACCTCCATTAAATAAAGTTAGTGACTATAATTAACAAAGAAATACAAAATATAAAAACAAGTATAACTATGAATTATGAAATACAAGTATAATTAACAAATATATTGTACACAAGACACAAGTTAAGTACACAAGTGAGTAAAAAAAACATGAAAAGTATTTTTACAAGTGTAAATTTTTATTTTTATTTTTTTAATATAGACAAGAGTTCAATTTATTTCCAACACATAGTTACGGGAACAGGGAGTCTCTATGTGCAATGTGACTGAAACAGCTACCCTTTTCAAGACTATGTTTTATCCAATATACCTTAGTGTATCACAACATTTTCTTTTGTTACAAATATTGTTGATATCGAATTTAATTTCAAGCGGTAAATCAAGGTGGACATGCGGCCCAAGTATAGTCGCCTAAGCACAATCCCTTTCAAATCCTTTGGGCAACCTTACTGAAATGGCCAGGTGGGGGAGGGCGAACACAAGAGACAAAATCCATTTTGGCATGAGCTACTCCCACTTAGTGGTTTAGACCCATTTGGAAGCACTTTTGGATTCAAAAACCGGTCATGAACGTTGTCCCCTTCCTAGACACCATTCCACATAGGCTATACTTACTGAGATGAAAAAAGTCATAAGTGTGAAGACAGTTCAACAAGTGTTAATAAAGGCCGCCCTTAACCTTAAGGGACCTGAACTAGATACCAATAAGGGGTTTAGGCCAATATTAACCAAAGAGACTTCACCTATTCCATTCAATTTACACTTACAATTAAAACTCGTATTCAACAATATGAATAATATCCTAGTTAGTTTACACTAAGTTTCAATCCCCGGCAACGGCGCCAAAAATTGATACGCTAAAAACAAGCGCCCAATTTAACCTTGCAAAATGTAGTTTTCAGTAGAATAAGTAAGAATCGTTCTAGCCGGGGATTGAGGGTATACCTATAATTGCATAAACAAATAAAGAATTAATATAAGTATAAAATATTATTTACAAAAATAAAACAAAGAATAAAAATATATACAAGTAAACACAAATAAGGGGGGTTTTAGATTTTTAAATTAAAAAATTAAAAGAAACAAAAATAAAAATGTAAAATACATATACAAGGGTGGAACGCAAGGAAGAAATATCAAAACTACAATCATATGAATGAAATCGAATTACAATTCCTATAGTTGATTTTCTATGTCATGAAAAAGAGGTCGACCATGTGAAACGTTAGTAAGCAAACGATTTCCCATTTTTTTACTTTCCATGTGAAACGTTAAACCTATTGAACTTGCAATCATAGTCTAGAAAGCTAGCTAATCAAGAACACATTCAACGCATGAAGAACAAAGAAACAATGTCAACCAAAGTGCACAACCTAGTATGAAAAAGTTCATCTATTTACAATCCTCCTTAATTGATTTCGACTTTTGTCCAAATCCTTTACTACTTATGATTTAGGGTCACAAATCTATTAGGTGAATTGTTAACCTAAATTTAGATCCAATTACATGCATATATCCTAAGTTGGCCACCAAAGAACATAAACATGCAAAAGTTTTCTGTAATCCAAAATCAATTAAGCAATCTCACATAAGCAACATAGAAATCAACATATAAAATTCGTAACTTTATTTCAAAACATATAAATGGGCTTAAACTTTGCCCTTAACATCATGTTAACTAGAATTCATAACTCTACAAATCAAATAAAGGAAAACAAAAGAAAGTATGAAATACACCGTGAAAGATAAATGACAAAGCCTTGAGACGAAGAACTTGAAGATTCTTGAAAGCAAGCAATCTTATAAGGACGACACAAGGGTGGATGGTGGCTAGGATCTTGATGTATTGCATGACTTCTTCTCCTCCTTGGTTGAGACGCAGAGCTTCTGAAGACTAGAGAATGGAGAGAATTTTTGGTGTTTAGAATTATGGGAGAAGTGGTGTGGTGATGCTCCTATTTATAATAGGATGGCAACTTGGTCTCCAAGTCTTCAAAATTCTTCTTTTTATTTTCTAGGATTTATCTGATTGATCCACATAGCATTAGCCAATCAAATAATTCCACATCATCCTTCCTGTGTCATCCAACCAATAAGAAGCCTTCAAATTAGCACCTTGATTCTAGGGAGATTATTTTTGCATTAATTGCATGATTATTTTCTGATTTATCTCCTTAATTTCGGCTAATGATGGAGTGTAGAGCTCAAGGAATGTATCTGAACCTATTTTCAACCTTCCTGAATATTGTAAATCCCTTAAAACTCTCCATGATAACTTCAAAAACGTCACTTTCCAGAATCTTCTTTTATTTTCACCGAAAATCATGTATTTATCCTAAAAAATTACTCCTTTGACCTCCAAGACCCCTATAATATCTAGGATTCTTCATTTTGCCGAAAATTCCCTAGTATTCTAGAAGAATCTTGAGTTTTGAGTCATCTTGAAGCCACATGGTCTCCTAGTGCCGTCAAGTTTCCTAGTCGGACCAGGATTTCTACTTTGACTGGGATTCCTAGTCAGACCAGGAATACTCTATTACTTCATTTTTGCTCATTTCCAAATCCTTGTGTCTTGCCTTTGTCATCTTCAACGTCTCACATCCTTCTCATGTGTCTTTAAGCTTATTTCCTTGTCATTTTCTCTGATGTACCTAGAAAATAGAAACTAAATTAAAATTGATTTATTTAAGGAAATAACTAAGTAAAATATGAGGAGTTAACTATTAAAACGTCGTATTAATATGCTCCTATCAGTTTCTGAGGACTAAATGCACCAGATATGTAATATGGGCCTGTGGTTTAAATATTGATATGTGTGATATGCTCTGTCACGCCGCTGATTTTTAACACAAATAAAAATCGATATATAATCCTATAATTATACATGCGCGATCGTTCAGCCATCAATACCAAATACCAAGAAACTTTTTCCCTTTAACTACACAAATATTGATGCCCTGAACCGACTATGTCAATATTGACCCACACCACAGAGTCATATATTACACAAGCTTATGAATTAAATTGTCAACAACAAGATAAAACGTAAATGCTCCTCAGAGCTTACTACAACGGAAGTCCAAATAACGGTAAAGTCACAAAATTTGCTTCCTATCGTTTAGCCGCAAGTATGCAACCCCAACTTCAGCCATGATTATCCTGACCTGCAGGAGTAACCCCTACACCATTTGAATGGTGCATCGGGTCATCACACAACAAACCCGGTAAGCTTTTGCAACCCTGCACGTTTCAATTGAGAAACCAATCACATTTTATTCTCTTAAAGCACGAAATAAAGGAGAACAACTCACACTTTAATTTCCTTCAAAATCGAAATAAAAGAAAGCAACTTAAACCTTAGTTTCTTTCAAATCGAAGCATAGAAAACAACTCACTTTTTGATTTCTAATCATACCAAATCGTACCATAGAAAACAACTCACACTTGAATTCTAACAATAAAACATAGAAAGCAACTCGCACCTTGATTTCTATCAATCGTACCAAATCATACCATATCGTACCAAATCGTACCAAATCGTACCATATCGTACCAAGTCGTTAATAAGGAAAACAACTTGCACTTTGTCCCCTTAAAAACCGTTAATAAGGAAACAACTCACATCCTATTCCCTAAAAACACGTAATGTCATGAGTTATCAATAACCAATTCCCGTTACCCCATGAATTACCTATATGACAGACAGATTAGAGCTCTAACTGAAACATAACCACTCGTCCGGCCAAAGACGTGATTACCTGATATTCTGCCCAAGGTCATAGACCTTCGTTCCTCGGGCCGCACAGTCCCTTGGAGCAAATCATTAAGCAGTCGCACTGGACTCAAAATCATTACACAAATTTCAACGCTTTTGAAAACAATCGAAATCAACATTTCCATAATAATTGTGTTCCGAAAAGCCATAAAACAATAAAAAGCATCATTTCATGCATATTGTTTTCATACACAAATCTCAACGCTTTTCAAAACAAATCAAATCAACAATTCCAAATAATTTGTTTTCCAAAAGCCACAATCCAAAATAATAAAACGCATCATTCATGCCTATTGTTTTCCTCAATCCACAAACCACCAAAACATATATATATTTCACGTAAATATATATATACGTAGTCAACCGCTCAGGAATGCCTACTAATACCAACTATAGTTTGCAGTTACTAAATAACTCTCAAAATAAAGGTATTCCGTTCATTAATGAACCTTGTGACACCTCGAAATTCCCGCTGCATCTTCAACTAAGAACAATGCAGGCAATCCCAAAAACAACCGTCCAAAATACTTCGTCAAGTACCTAATCACATACGTTTTCCACTTAGTAACAATTCACAACTGATTTAAGTCTGAAACCCCTGTTTTGTACTAAAATCCCCCAAAGTGACGCCAATCGAGGCCAAACCACATCCGAGACCCCCCAAAGTCTCCGGAATACGTCCACGATCGATATGACCCAACCATAAGTCGATCGGACGCTTGAATCCTCACGGATCGAATAAATCAACCGGTATGAAATCGTAAAAATCATAACAATTTCATACGAACTCCAAAATATGCATATTATATATCAAAACGCTCGTATCGACGAGTAGAAAACATATAATACCAGAAACTGCCCCATACATGGCCGGAACACCACCGGAACGCCGCCACAGGCAGTGGGGCACCGCCGCCGGTCAATGAAAATAAGAGAAGGTGTCGACCGAGAGAGAAGAGAGAGAGAAAAGTAAGCTTCCGGAAATGGAAGTAATGAAAATAGTAAGTTTCCAACTTGGGAAACTTCTATTTATACCAAAATAGAAATTCCTTCCAATGACCATAACTTTCTCATACGAACTCTGATTCTCGCGTTCCACATGTCCACGAACTAGTATCGATGCGCTCTACAACTTTCATGAAGGAAGTTTTCCGAGAATCTCAACGTATAAAAAGTAAAACTTCACACGACCCCCCTAAACGGTGAAATTCAAATATTTATATGTACGAAAAGCATTCCACCTCACATACAACTTACGAATAAAGCACAATACCAAATATCCGTACAATTGGTCCATTATTAAATACCAAATTAAATAACGAAAATCCAGGTCATCACAGTCTACCCTCCTTAAAGGAATTTCGTCCCAAAATTCACGCTTGCTGATCAACAAACAACTGTGGGTACTTCGCTCTCATATCTGACTCCAACTCCCAAGAAGCATTACCCTCGTCATGGTGACTCCACAATACCTTGACCAAGTCATCTTCCTTCCTTCGAAGTTGCTTTGTTGACCTATCCAAAATACAAACAGGTTCAACAACAAAGGTCGTATCCGCATGCACCTCAATCGTGCCATAATCGATCACATGTGACTCATCCTGGACATACTTCCTCTTACCCTTTCCAGAATTTCAAAAGGTCTGACAAACCTGGGTGATAACTTCCCCTTCTTGCCAAATCTCACTACACCCCTTATGGGTGAGACCTTCAAGAATAGATGAACACCCTCTTTAAACTCAACCTGTCTCCTTTTCAAATCTGTATAACTCTTCTGTCTACTCTGTGCTGTTCGGATCCTGTCCCTGATAACCGAAATCTTATCAGTGGTCTCCTGCACAATCTCAGGACCCAATAACACCTTATCTCCTGCTTCTGCCCAGCAGATCAGAGATCTACATGGCCTACCATACAGGGCCTCATATGGTGCCATGCCAATACTGGAGTGATAACTGTTGTTGTAGGAGAACTCAATCAACGGCAGATGATCCTCCCAACTTCCTTTGAAGTCCAACACACAGGCTCTCAATATATCCTCCAACACCTGATTCACTCGCTCAGTCTGCCCATCAGTCTGGAGGTGAAATGCCGTACTCATATCTAAGTAAGTTCCCATGGCCTTTTGGAAACCGCTCTAAAATTTTGAAGTAAATCAAGCATCACGATTAGAAACAATCGATACGTGCACTCCGTGAAATCTCATGATCGCCCCGATGTAAAGCTCGCACAACGTGTCAACCGAATACGTCATTGACATAGGAAGAAAGTGTGCCGATTTCGTCAAATGATCCACGATCACCCACAATGCATCGTGACTTCGTTTGGACCTAGGCAGTCCAGTGACAAAATCCATTGAGATCTGCTCCCATTTCCATACGGGAATAGGTAATGGCTTCAACATACCTGTAGGTCTCTGATGCTCAGCCTTCACACGTTAGCAAGTAAGACACTTGGAAACATACTCTGCCACATCCCTTTTCATTCTATTCCACCAGAATTGCCTTCGCAAATCCCGATACATCTTAATGCTTCCAGGGTGCACAATATATCGCGATCGATGTCCCTCACGAAGAATCTCTCCCTTGAGGTCAACACGATCCGGAACATACAACATATGGTTCATCCGCAAACCACCATCCGGTCCCACCGACCACTCCGATGGAACACCAATGGACGAATCCGCAGCTAACTCTACTAACTCCGCACGTGAGAACTCATCCTCTGTTTGACCATGAATGATCCTGGAAATTAGGGTAGGTTGTACCGTGATACTTCCAAGGAAACTCCCATTCCCAACTTCTGCTTGTACAAGGTCAAACTCAGATGCAGTCTCCAACATAAGCCACTCCTGAACCATAACAGAAGCAACAATACCTCTGGGCTTTATACTCAAAGCATCCGCCACCACATTGGCCTTTCCTGGATGATACTCCAAGGTAAAATCATAGTCCTTTATGAGCTCCATCCACCTTCTCTGTCTCATGTTCAACTCCTTCTGAGAGAACAGGTACTTCAAACTCTTATGATCCAAAAAGAGTTCGAACTTCTCTCCATACAAGTAATACCTCCAGATTTTCAAGGCAAAAACAACCGCAGCCAACTCCAAATCATGAGTGGGGTAATTACGCTCATGCACCTTCAACTGTCTAGAGCCATAAGCGACAACACCGCCATGCTGCATCAACACACACCCCAAACCCTGATGAGATTCATCACTATAGGTGACTAAACCTCCACCACTTGTGGGAATAGTCAACACTGGGGCTGTGGTCAATCTTCTCTTCAACTCATTGAATGCTCGCTCACATTCCTCGGTCCACACAAACTGGACATCCTTCCTGGTCAACTTGGTCAAAGCCGAAGCAATACTAGCAAATCCCTCAATGAACCTCCGATAATAACCTGCCAAACCCAAAAAACTACGTACCTCTGTAACTGTAGTGGGTTGGCCCTAGTTCATCACTGCTTCCACCTTAGAAGGATCCACAGAGACTCCATCCTTCGAAATTACATGACCAAGGAACTTGACCTCCCTTTGCCAAAATTCACACTTCTTGAATTTTGCAAACAACTTCTTTTCTCTCAAAATCTGTAGCACAGTTCGCAGATGCTTATCATGATCCTCCAACGACTTGGAGTAAACCAAAATATCATCCACGAACACTACCACGAACTTATCCAAGTACGGACTGAACATACGGTTCATCAAGTCCATAAAGGCAGCAGGTGCATTGGTTAAACCAAAAGGCATGACAACAAACTCAAAGTGTCCATACCTAGCCCTAAAAGCAGTTTTAGGAATATCCTCATCCTTCACCCTCAACTGGTGATATCCAGATCTCAAATCAATCTTTGAGAATACAGTAGCTTCCTTAAGCTGGTCAAACAAGTCATCAATCCTAGGTAAAAATTCTTGATCATCACCTTGTTCAACTGCCGATAATCCACACATAACCGTAGTGAACCATCCTTCTTCCTCGCAAACACCACAGGCGCACCCCAAGGAGAAGTACTAGGTCTAATGAACCCTTGTTCAAGTAAACCATCAATTTGATCCTTCAACTCTTTAAGTTCTATTGGTGCCATCCGAAAAGGTGCCATGGATACAGGTGCAGTACCTGGTATCACATTTAGCAAAATCCACTACCCTCCTTGGTGGTAACCCTGGTATCTCCTAAAACACATCACTATACTCGGAAACTACAGCAATCTCTGCCAAAATCGCAGCACAACTCACCGATTCCACATGAGCTAAGAATCCTGCCCTTAAAGCAGTATCTGACCTAAGCCACAGATAATGAAACAGCGGCTGTCCAGGCATATGAAATGACACTACCATTTCAAAGCAATCAATCATAGCCAATCAACACCCAAAATTACATCATACGTATGATCTGCTAACACAATCAAAGTCGCGGTAAACTCCCTACCACCAATAAAAATCGGGCATGCATCACAAAATATACACAACTCAAGGGAAACACCAAGTGGAGAAATAACACTCAAGGGTCTAGCAAGAGGCCTAGGAGTCAATCCTAACATATCAACCACAGAACTAGATATGAAGGAGTGGGACGCTCCCGTATCAAACAACACCCTAGCAAGGAAATCGAATAAGGATAATGTACCTTCCACTCCGGTATTCTGCTGACCAAAAGCAAACACCTTCGCATTTTCCTGAGGTAGTTGCCTCTGCTGGTTCCCTTGTCCCCTACCCTGCTGCTGGGTACAATCCCTGGAGAAATGCCCCACTTGGCCACAAGTAAAGCAGACCAAGTTCTTTGGTTTTGTGCAAGCCTTAATAGTATGGCCAAACTCCTTGCAGTTGTAGCATCTCAAGGGTGCTCCCTGCCCAACAGGTGCAGCCCTAGCAACCCTAGCAGGTGCAGCCCTAGTCGGCGCCTGCTGATTTGTCCTCTGCCGCTTCCAGAATCCACCTCGATTCCCATATGCCTTACTGCCTCCCGCAGTTGCCTTTCCCTTTCTATGGAAATTCCTCTCGGCCGATTCCTGTTCCTGGAAAGTCAGGTTTTCCTGCTCAATGGCCATAGCCTTAGCGAAAATAAGCTCCACAGTTTTTAATTCCAGAACAGCGACATCGCGCCGGATCGAAGCATCCAGTCCCCACTGAAACTTCATAGCTAAGCTCTCAGCATCCATTTACCTCACAAAGCGATACAACCTTGAGAACTCAGCCTCATACTCCCTCACACTCTTAGTCCCTTGGACTAGCGAGACAAATTCCCTCTCCAATTGCTCCCTCACAGAAGGCGGAAAGTACTTCTTCCTGAACAGTTCCACAAAACCGTCCCAGGTCATGGTGGACAAATCCATCACTCTCTATGTGCCATTCCACCACACCCGTGCATCTCCTTGGAGCATAAAGGTGGCAATCTTCCTCTTCTCAATGTTGTCGCAGACGACCATCTCGAAGTAGGTCTTCATGTTCTTGATCCATTGATCTGCCAACATGTGATCCGTACCTCCCTGAAATGGGACTCCTCCCAACCTCGATATCTCCTTTGCCAACTTTTACAAACGAGTAGGATCTACAACATTTGCAACCTCCACAACAGGTGGAACAGGCAGCTCAACATTTGATGCCTCCACATCATTCTCGAACATCTCCTTAAGAGGAGGAGGAATCCTGCCCCTACCTCGGGCTCTACCCCTGCCTCTGGGTCTACCTCGACCCCTAGCTCTGCCTCCTTGAGAATCCATCAACTAAGGAGCATAACAACATGTGGTTAATACCTGTATAACTTCCAACCACAAGTACGTATAAGTCAATATCATGACTCGATCAACCACAACACTACGTTAGAGGATACAATTCTCTCCCCTACGTAAATAAGAGTTAAATCTAAAGGCCTCTATTCCTCAAAAGATTTCAACTCCTAGAAGCTACCTTAAGCTCCTACACCTTGTTTACTGAGCCAACACTACCCTGAAGACCCACATTCCAACGTTCACTACATACCCAACGACTATATTAATACCGAAGAGCATCAGATGGGGATCCGATGCAGACGGGCCATCACTCGAGGAGTATTGATTGTCGCCAAATATGCACCTTATGCTCTGATACCAATCTGTCACGCCCCTAATTTTTAACACAAATAAAAATCGATATATAATCTCATAATTATACATGTGCGATCGTTCAGCTATCAATACAAAATAGTTGGAAACTTTTTCCCTTTAACTACACACATATTGATGCCCTGAACCGAGTATGTCAATATTGACCCACACCACAGAGTCATATATTACATAAGCTTACGAACTAAATTGTCAACAACAAGATAAAACGTAAATGCTCCTCAGAGCTTACTACAACGGAAGTCCAAATAACGGTAAAGTCACAAAATTTTCTTCCTACCGTTTAGCTGCAAGTATGCAACCCCAACTTCAGCCACGATTATCCTGACCTGCAAGATTAACCCCTACACCGTTTGCATGGTGCACTGGGTTATCACACAACAAACCCGGTAAGCTTTTGCAAGCCCGTATGAGTAACTCAAAACAACTCACACCAAAATCACGGGAAGAACCCCGCACGTTTCAATTGAGAAACCAATCACATTTTATTCTCTTAAAGCACGAAATAAAGGAGAACAACTTACACTTTAATTTCCTTCAAAATCGAAATAAAAGAAAGCAACTTAAACCTTAGTTTCTTTCAAATTGAAGCATAGAAAACAACTCACTTTTTGATTTCTATCAATCATACCAAATCGTACAATAGAAAGCAACTCACACTTGAATTATAACAATATAACATAGAAAGCAACTCGCACCTTGATTTCTATCAATCGTACCAAATCGTACCATATCGTACTAAGTCTTTAATAAGGAAAAGGGGAAATTACTGGTCACTCCCTCAACTTTTGGGGCATCGACAGTTCAGTCCCTCGTATCATAATTTTAACAAATAACTCCCTGAACATTCAAATTTCATACAATTTAGTCCAAAATGTCCATTTTACCCCTCACTTCCTCTTTTTTTTTTTTTATAATTATTTTCTCTCTATTTTTTTGTTATTTTTTCTGCTTCTCTCCCCCCCCCCCTCTCAGCTCAGAAAGACGATGCCGTCTTTCGTCCATCTCTTCTGTCGCCAACTCGCCTGAGCCTCCCTCGTCGTCCTGCTGCCAACTTGATGCCAGAAGATCCCAGCGAAGCTGCCACCCGATCTTGCCACACCAACTCAAACCAATCACGGGGCCGTTTGTGACGCAGTCGAGCATAGGATGACTCCGATCTTGCTTGCCTGCTCTGTAGCCAGGCAGCCATCATTGCCCTTCATCGTCGGAATCTTCAAACAAATTAGAAAGCCTCGTCATCGCCCCACATCCTTTTCTTCGACTAGACTCATTGTCGAACATTAGGTCTCTCTCTCTCTCTCTCTCTCGGCTTAGATTGACGGCATCGGAAGATTCAGAGGATGCGATTAGCCGATTAGCCAGGCCGGAGTCCCCGTGATCCGATTAGCCGCTGGCGAGCTCGATTTCGACACCCTTTTAGTCATGGAGCTTGAGAAAATGGCGGAAGAACAGGACGAAGCTCCCATACTTCGCTCTGATTCCACCACGCTGAAGCTTCCTGTTCATCTGGGCAAGTTTCTATAGAGTTAGAGAAAGAAAGTTTTGATCTTTATTTAGTATAGGTTATGTTAGGTTCATTATGGTGTGGGAATCAATAATGTTGGTTTGGGTTGTTGAAATTAATCTTGTTTTGCTTTCAATTTTGCAGGATTTTAGTGATTTGATTCCTATAGTTAGGAAGCGGGGTTCTTGATTGTGGAGGGAATAGGTGGAATTTGGGGCAATTGAGCAAGGATTCGATGATCAAGATGAAGACGCATGCTAAGGGGAGAGGAAATGGGAGACTCACTGTGCAACATGTAGTTTTCGAGCTCAAACAAAAGGTGGTTGTTGATTGAGATACTTCCCAAATAGGTGTCGAGGAGCTTGAGAAAATTGCGGAGTGCTTGAACCCATCCATTTCTGTCGTGTATTTTAGATACAGATTTGGAACAAAAGAGTGCTGTTCGAAAGGAATGCATTAGGTTGATGGGTACATTGGTGAGGTATCATGAGGGGCATGTCGGAATGCATTTTGGTAAGATGGTTGCCGAGAGAGAGAGAGAGAGAGGCAGAAAAAATAACAAAAAAAACAGAGAGAGAGAGAAGAATTAAAAAAAAAAAAAAAAAAAAAGAGGAAGTGATGGGTAAAATGGTCATTTTGGACTAAATTGTGTGAAATTTGAATGTTCAGGGAGTTATTTGTTAAAATTATGATACGAGGGATTGAACTGTCGACGCCCCAAAAGTTGAGGGAGTGACCAGTAATTTCCCCTAAGGAAAACAACTTGCACCTTGTCCCCTTAAAAACCGTTAATAAGGAAACAACTCACATCCTATTCCCTAAAAACATGTAATGTCATGAATTATCAATAACCAATTCCCGTTACCCCATGAATTACCTATATGGCAGACAGACTAGAGCTCTAACTGAAACGTAACCACTCGTCCGGCCAAAGACGTGATTACCTGATATTCTGCCCAAGGTCAGAGACCTTCGTTCCTCGGGCCTATTGTTTTCCTCAATCCACAAACCACCAAAACATATAAATATATATATATATATATATTTCACGTAAATATATATATACACGTAGTCAACTGCTCAGGAATGCCTACTAATACCAACTATAGTTTGCAGTTACTAAATAACTCTCAAAATAAAGGTATTCCGTTCATTAATGAACCTTGTGAGATTACTCACATCGAAACTCCCGCTGCATCTTCAACCAAGAACAATGCAGGCAATCCCAAAAACAACCGTCCAAAATACTTCGTCAAGTACCTAATCACATACGTTTTCCACTCAGTAACAATTCACAACCGATCTAAGTCCGAAACCCCTGTTTTGAACTAAAATCCCCCAAAGTGGCGCCAATCGAGACAAAACCACATCTGAGACCCCCCAAAGTCTCCGGAATACGTCCACGATCGATATGACCCAACTACAAGTCGATCGGACGCTCGAATCCTCACGGATCGAATAAATCAACCGGTATGAAATCGTAAAAATCATAATAATTTCATACGAACTCCAAAATATGCATATTATATATCAAAATGCTCGTATCGACGAGTAGAAAACATATAATATCAGAAACTGCCCCATACATGGCCGTAACACCACCGGAACGCCGCCACAGGCAGTGGGGCACCGCCGCCGGCCAAAAATCAATATTTCATAAAACTCCCAACATCAAAGTTCTTCATCTAAGCATGCTTGTGAACTTTCATAACTAGCTCGAAGTTAGAAAACAAGCATAAAGGGTCGAAAACTACCTCACAAGACGTGAACAGTAATCCAACCCGAGTTGAACCAAGTTTTACGTGAATTGATCCAAACAACCACCAAGGATCGATTAAGGAGGCTGCTCTGAGCTCAACCAAGAAGACTTGAAGCCTCGCCGACGTCGGAACAAGGATTTCTGACCGGGTCCGAAATCACCCAAATGTGCCACCTTCTACCGCCGCCACCACCGAGAATCGATGCAAGAGGACACCACAGGGATGACCAGATGGAGGAGACGATCCTATCTGGAAAGTTTCATCGCCGGAGACCGCCGCAGTTCGCCTGAAAAGCCGGGACGGGTTGGCCCGGTCCGGGTCGGGTCAGTCGGATTACTTCGATAGTGAAGGTGTCGACCGAGAGAGAAGAGAGAGAGAAAAGTAAGCTTCCGGAAATGGAAGTAATGAAAATAGTAAGTTTCCAACTTGGGAAACTTCTATTTATACCAAAATAGAAATTCCTTCCAATGGCCATAACTTTCTCATACGAACTCCGATTCTCGCGTTCCACATGTCCACGAACTCGTATCGATACGCTCTACAACTTTCGTGAATGAAGTTTTCCGAGAATCTCTACGTATAAAAAAGTCAAACTTCACACGACCCCCCTAAACGGTGAAATTCGAATATTTATACGTACGAAAACCATTCCACCTCACATACAACTTACGAATAAAGCACAATACCAAATATCCATACAATTGGTCCATTATTAAATACCAAATTAAATAACGAAAATCCAGGTCATCACATGCTCAACAGTAGTAACTGAAAACAAATTCTTTCAACTTAACAGAAAATATATTGAAAAGCTTTCATATCATCTCAAAGTAGTAGTATTAAAATTCCAAATCAAAATTAGTTCGACTGAAACTAAGTGCTTAAAATTTGCATTTTCTTGCTTTCTGCGTTTCCTACAGTAAGTGCAGCTTCTTGATGGTATCTTTCAACACTCCAACCATGTTACTCCTTTGCAAACCTCTCAAGATTAGTTTTCCTCATGTCATCGGCTTTCTTCTTGTTGGGTTCCACTCCGTGAACTATGCTTTCCATGAAATAGATCATAAAAGGCCCACATTCCCCCCTGTAAAGCATGAATTAAAGTTAGTGATCCTCAACAAAAGTACTTATTGCCCCCCAATACATCCCTATTGGGGACCAATAGACTGAAAACTTGGCACAAATGTATCAATTAAATTGTCATTTTTCACATCATAAACAAATATTAAAGGATTTTGAGGCACTTACGATGAGGTTTTCTGCTGAGGAAAGTTGAAGTCTTCTACAAGCTCATAGTCCTATTCACTGATATGATTATCCAAGATCCACCTTCTGACTTCTTTCTCTCTTTCTGTCATTTCTTCAACCTCTGTGATAAATTCTCCTTGAGCGTCCTCACCTTTACACTTTTCTCTTGTGTTCTCTTGATCCTGGCTGTCATGTTCACATTGCGGATGAACCTCCTTATGTGCTTTACCTGTTTGATACAGATGTATAAATCATAAATAGACTTTCTAAATTTGACCATTTTGAAAAATAAACACATTGTTTTGATATTATTACTTACCACCCAGTTTGCGTTGGTGTAGTGGTGGTTATCTTTTGTCCATTCCTTCTTTGGAGGCAGCATAGAGTTCATGTGAACAAAGCATTTTTTCTAATTGTTGATGATAAGCAGTGTGTAGTGCTAGCTGTAGCAATGGTGGATCGGGATAAGCACCTTCGGGTAGCTGAAGTTACTCCACAGTTGTTCAATTAGAAATAACTCTATTTCAATCTCGTGGCCTTTAAAGTCGTCTTCCAAAAGGCTCTTTCCTCCTTTCTTGAAGTCTTCCAGTTTCTTTTCATGTTGAACAGCGTAGTACTATACAGGAAATAGACACATATTAAATCATTCAATTGTTAATTTAAAATTTGTTTTCGTGCCGCGGTGCAGTGGCACGCTGCTATTTTTGTTTCATTACTTACCGCAGATTCAATGTCCAGCAATCCAATCTAAGTCTTCTTTTCTTTCAGTTCATTCTGTAATATTTCAGTGTAAGCCTTGATCACCTGCAATCGTTCAATTTGTTAGTATTATATATGTGAAGTTCAGCACCTATATTGCCCCTCAATAGGCACATATTGGGGGCTAATATGTGCCTATTGGGGGCCAAAACAAACAAAAATTAAAACCTACACTAATATCCACATCTTCCTCTTGGGTGATAATCTTCATGTTTCTCCTTGTTACCCCTATTATGCCATTTATACTTGTCCAGTAGGTATATCTACAGAAACAGAAAAATGTGTAGTTATTACGAGTCTATAACCCATTAATATTCAAATTTTAATAGTTATGCTATGCACTTATGAATTGTCATCGACCATCTCAAAGAATTGCTGGTAGTGTCTTGCGACTTTAGGCTTTAAGGTTTTCCAAGTGTACTTCTCGCAATTCACATCTTTAATTTGAATTGGCTGCTGCACTTGTTTCCCTTTCCATAGATTTGTTTCCAGTTTCTGTTCGACTTTCTTTATCTGCTGTGGCTGTTCTTATGGAGCACTCTTTCTTTTCTTTTCGTAAGTCTTCAAGATCTCCGGAGTGTCATACTCAAAATCTTCATCCTTGTCTTTAGTTGTTGCCTTTCTCTTGTTTTCTTTCACGTTCCTCTCGATAGAATGCATGGCAACCTTTTTCTTCTGTATTGAGACCGATGGTACTGCTATTTCTTTTCTAGCTTTCTTCTCTTTCATGTATTCTGTCTTTGCGGCAGTTTCTTTCTGCTCTGGTTCTGCCATTTCTGCCAAATTAGCTGCTTCGAGAAGCATCGACACAATTACATCCATTTTTTATGCTTCTACAACATTTAGTATCTCCTCCTCATCTGCTTGCTCAATTATTTCCTCTTTTGGTTTCTTGAAAGATAGAGGAACTGCGTTAACTGGATCACCTCCCTTTGGTTCTTCATTGACTGGTGTTTGAGGTTAATATTTAGCTTGGGTTCGATCATATTCATATCCCATTCCATCTTCTTGCTCTGTTGACGCCAATACCATCTGAAGTTGATTAGCTCTCTGATCACTACTTTCCTTATCAGGTTTCCTCCCAGTTGCCTTCGCCAACAATATGTTAAGAGCTCTGATGTGATTTTTGTTTGCTCTGTTTTCTTGCATCACGTCAGTCATTTTCTTCTCCATTGACAAAATCTTGTCATCGGCAGCCATAATCTTTTCCCATAGCACCTTAATATATATGGTTTGCCAAGTTTTCATTTGCTTGTAAGATAGTCTTCATTTTCTCCCCCATTTTCTTTTTGTCACCTTTGTCTTCAATCACTGTATTCATCTCCTTTAGGAGAACTCTCATGTTCCCAGTGACCCTAATGTTCTCTTCTTTCTCTTCCTGACTTGCTTGCGGAACCTGCAACCTATAAAACAACAAAAAAGTAAATTTTTTTTTTTACCAATATTGGGGGCAATAGACGTCTATTAGGGGTCAGTAAACACTTTACAAACCTGTATTGAGGGGCAATAGATATCTATTGCCCCCAATAGATACATTATAAACCATGTATTGGTGGGCCAATACAAGTCTACTACCCCGCAATAGACCATTTGTAAAGTTCCAATGTACCTACTAACTTACCCAGTTGGTGAAACTTGGTGTTTCCTGCTCCTCTTCCATATCCAACAACTTGATGAAGTTATGTTCTAACCATGATCCTTCTTTTATTAATTCCTCTGGCCAGTCTGGATTTTGGTGGAGCTTCTACTGGTTGAACAGCTCCTTTATTGACCACCTCACAAATCGCGGTTTTTCATTCTCCATTCCTTGAATCCAGTTTATGATCTTTGTCTTCTCCAAGAACTAGTACTGTTAACACTACTACAATTATAGGCTACAAGGACACCAAAGAAGGACACATAATTGATGTGGAGTCCTTGAAGATTTATAAGGACACTCTGCAAGTAATTGAAATTTTTTAGTGGGTCAGGAGTGTTTCAACGACACACCAACTTTATTAATGCTGTGTCCTAAGAAAACCTAAAATTCAATTCGGCTCCAAATCTCCAATTGAAATAAGAAAACGCGCTGCACTTGGCGTTTTCCCTCCCCCAAATTTCACTTCCCTCCCCCAATTTTGACTTTCCCTCTTCAATTGAAACCCACCAGAAGAGAAAAGATGTTTCATTCACTCTAGGCCTGGCATCTGAGCCCGTGACCCGTAAACCCGCCCGAAACCCGCACGAACCCGTCCATTTATTAAATTCGTGCTAAAAAAGCCCGCACGCAAAAAGCCTGTAAATTAACGGGCCTTGCGTGCAAAACCCACTGGAACCCATGGAACCCGTTTACTTCCAAACAAACCTACTTCGAGTCTTCGACCTTTCCGTCATTCACCAGAGGTCCAGAACGCAACTCTCTCTCTCTGGAACTCAACCCAATCTGAGCACATCAACCTCCCATTCATTTCCGTCACCCAAATCCCAACTCTCATCTCTCTCTACGCGCCCAATTTGTCAAGGTATTGCATGGATCTGTCTTTTGCTTTGGGTTTTCTTTGATTCCTTGCAGTCTTTGTATCTGTGTAATTGTGTAAATGGTGAACTGGGTTTGCTTCAATACTGTGATTTCGGTTAGGGGTTTTTGCAACATGGGTTTTGGTTTTCTCATACAAATCTCAACTGGGTTCGATCAATACTGTGATTTCGGTTATGGGTTTTTGCTGTAATGAAAGAAAGTTTCCGTCTTTGGGTAAAGTTTCCGTCTTCGGTTATGGGTTTTGCAAGTTGTGCTGTGAAATTGTATCTAGTGTGAAATTGATTTTTTCGGGTTAGTTGTAGATGTCATAGAGGCACTTGAACCTAGGACGAAGGCATTTTTGTGGGTGTTGAAGGCATTTCTTGAGGTAGTGTATTCAATTTTCTATGTATTTGGTTGTTAAGATGCTTTTACTGATTTCATTTCCATATGATCTCAACATCGTTTGCGTGCTCTTCAGTTATGGGTCAGATTGTGGGGATGTTTAGGCTCTCAGGTCATCGGTATGAAGTGAGGAGAGGTGCTAGTTTTAGTGCTCAATTAGCATAGACAGTTAGTAACTCAAAATGGGTGTTTTTTGATGAGCACCAATATTGGCCTTGCATTGGTTGTTACCATTCATCCTAGGTATCAGTAGCAGTATCAGTACTCCTTAAGCACATTTTGAGGTTTCTCCGTTGCATGAATATAACAGCTCCTATAGGCCTTGCATTGAGAATGGAGTTACTATTAGGTCCGTTTGGATGGAGTCATTTCAAAAGAAGGATAGGTATATGAGAACAAAGCTACAATTTATTAAAAAAGACTACAGAACATTAAATACAATGTATTTGATTATTGACATGACTTCTCTTTGTTCTGTTCATTTTTTTAAATTAGAAACATATTTTCATTAAGAACAGTTGGAAGTTAGGAAATAGAAGACAAGGAATTCACTTGACAGACAATGAAAATATTCCATAAAAGCTACATGGTATCTTAACATTTGATGAGTTCATTGTTCAGCATAGTATACAGGAAGCCATGAGGGATCACGATAGTTTCATGAGGCGGATGGGGATGGAGATGAATCTAAAGTTTGAGAAGTACTGGTCAGATTATAGCTTGATTCTTGGAATTGCAGTTGTTATGGATCCTAGGTTTAAGATGCAATTTGTGGAGTGGGCTTATGACAAACTTTATGGTCCAGATTCTTCACAATTAGAGGTCTTTAATGATACGTTGTCCTCTTTATTTGATGCATACGTGGAGAAGAGCTTTGATCCTAATGATTCAAATTACTCGATAGATGAGAGTTCTTCTCAAGCACAAGGCGATCACAGCTTACTTGAGGTAAAAAAAAAATTAAAAAAAAACTTGAGTTTCCATCTTAATGATTCAAGTTGATATTTGAGTTTTAGTAATATCTATGTTGTTGCCATATATGTGTTGATAGTTGGTCATTGGCAGGCTTTTGATAACGCTTACAAAATTGGTTCGAGTTCAAGTATGAAGACGGAATTGAGCAAGTATTTGGATGAAGTAAGGCTAGAAAGAAAGCAAGAGTTGGATGTACTTTCTTGGTGGAAAATGGAGCAAATTCGATATCCTATTCTTTTTCATCTAGCTCGTGATGTGCTCACAATTCCCATTTCTACCGTTGCATCTGAATCGGCCTTTAGCATTGGCGGGAGAGTTTTAGATCAATACCGCAGCTCACTGTTGCCTGACACAGTTCAAGCTCTGCTTTGTACTCGAGATTGGATTTTTGGTAACAAAGGTAAGCTCAAAACAACTTGGTTCTATTCTCACTTTATCAATCTTTATGTTATTCTAATATTTTTCATTTTTGTTTGTTTATATTTTAGAAAAAGAGCGCACTGAATTGGAGGATCTTACTGAAGACGTATTTGATTTGACATTGCAAGATAGATCTGGAGAAGGAGAAAGCCGCAATTAAGATGACTTAGACGTATTTTATTTAGTACATTAAAAATGTATTTTATTTAGTACATTAAATATGTATTTCGAACCTATTGAAATATTTAATTATATCTACTAGGCTACTAGCTTAGCTCAACCAACATATGTATATATTAATTGATCTGAATATATTTCTCTAACAGTTGATCAAAAAATGAATAAAAAATTACATAAGTCTTAACGGATTTTTTTTAAAAAAAAAATTAAATTTTTTTTTTAAATAAAAAAAAATTGTTAACGGGTTCTTAACGGGTTCCAACGGAAAACCCGCAAACCCGTCGGGTTAAGCCCGCGAAACCCGTTAACTTAACGGGTTTTTACCGGGTCGGCCCGTTAAAAACCCAACCCGTACCCGCACTATACCCGCCCGTTGCCAGGCCTAATTCACTCTATTTCCCTTTTTTTGTTGTAATAGAAAAAAGAGAACAAACTCGAGCTGAAAACACCTTCGATCTGATTCGACTCGGCGGAGGAGGCGGCCACTCATAACAAGGGTTCAACTCATAGTAAGGTGTGAGACATGTTCTGGGTTGAGAGATTCTGGGAAAAATTTCAGTAGAAGGTGAGGTTATGAGGAGAATTTGGAGGTTACTCGATCTTTTTTTTTTCTAATTTTTTTGTCATGCTTGTGTCTTGGGTTGAAAGAGTGTTGTTAAACTAGTGAATATATGTGCACTGCTTAATAAATTGAAAAGACTGAATGTGTTGTTGCAGCATGTTGAGGTTCCGATCCCAACTTTGAAGAAAGATGAGGTTTTGCTGAATTGGAAGTGGCTAGCATAATCCAATTGATTGTTTGGAGTGGGTAGGTTGTCTCTAACTTGTTTGTTTTGATTGTTTTCTCAAAACCAAAAACCCTAAAATCGTTTTCTTGTTCATTTCTTTTGTTTCTGTTTTCGCAGGTTTCTATGCTTTGTTTTCTTTTAATTAATTAGCATAGTAAATGATCTCCAAAATCTCTAAAAATTTACCAGTATCCACTTTAGTGTGTTAGCTTAATGTATATGAAATTTCATTGAAATCGGAGTAGTTTAGGTTAGGTTTTTATTTTCGTTTTGGTTTCTGGTCAGAGTCGAAGTTAATTTGTTTTTTTTTTTTTTTTTTTGAGTTGTGAATCGCTATGGCTCTTAGACTCCTTTCTTCCTATGTTGGTGTAAAATTTCTCCTTCACAGGAGTTCTGGAGGTCTATGGGAAGTTGCTGCAATAAATTGTTAATCACTAGGTCAGTTTCCCTGATCCCTTCCTATTATTTATTAATTAGGGACTTGCACAAGGCAGGATTATATCAGTGGTTGCTTCGAATATAGCTATTTGTTCAGATTCATGGCTTATGGTTAGTATCACTTGTTCTTAATGAATTTATGTTTTTGGGATTATATAAATGAACTAAGAATCAATGCTGAATGCAATTACATCTTTCGTTTACATATGTGCTTGCAGGAAATAAAAGACCAAGGCTTTTGAATAGCAGATGATTAGATACTTAAAGCCTTGAAGGTCTGGTTCCATCTCCTTTTTTTTTTTTTTCCCTTGAATAATTAAGTAGCTAGTTCTCTGTAGTGTACCAATGTCTAAGAGGTTAGTTTTCGATGATTCTTGTTTGATGTTTTTGTAGAAGTAAGTTGTTGCTAATATGAAAACCATAATTGCAAGGGAGGCTAAAATGTTTTACCCTGTCTAATGATGAATTCATTTCAACTGTCAAGTTGATTGGTTTTGGAATGTACAAAGTGAAGATCTTAGAGTAGTTGGATGTTTTCTGTGTTACTAAAATACTTGTCAATGTGCTGTAGGACTTTTTTTTTTGTGTCCGTGGTCATCAGGCAACACCTTGAACTTAAGGATAGGCCTATAGCTGTATGTCATTCTGATAATTCACAGGGCACTGCTAAATTTCATCTGCAAACTACCCTGCTTGAGATTATGGTTTGTTTTGGTAACAATTTTTCATTGCAGTTTATTTTATTTATTTATTTATTTATTTTTCTGTCGATCATTCTTTTGTTTCCACTGGGTATGTTATGTGTGGTTAAAAGTCTTTTTAATGTGTATTTTCAGGAGTGATGGCTGTGATGTTTGTTAGAGATGCTAAGCCTCTTTGTCCACACCTTGTCATTCTTCCTTATGATTTTGCAACGTATGAGGAGGTAGGTTTTCAGAGGACATCATTCTCTTATGCTTTAAATTGCTGCTAGTTATCTTCTTTGTTTCTTATATCCTTACTTTGGCAAGTTTAGTGGATTTCTATGTGTCATATGATCTATTGTGCAGGTAGCTAATTAGTTCTATGACATTCTACATAAGCACTATAGAAAAGTACAAGTATGCTTTTGGAAACCAATTTTATTTATCTTTTTAATACTTACTAATTGTGTTTTTGTTAATATGCATGTTGTTGAATTTAGGCAGTAAGCTGTGACGAAGCATTTTTAGATGTCACATTCTTGGAAGGGGTAGATATGGATATGTTAGCCTCAATTATAATACAAGAGATCTTTGAGACTACTGGATGCATTGCAAGTGTTGGCATAGCTAGAAATATGCTCATGCCTCGCCTTACAACAAGAACTGCTAAACCAGATGGTCAATGCAACATTCCTCCCAAAAGGGTATGCATTTTGAAATGTAGTTTATTGCAACTGTTGTGCTTGTCATCATGAATATTATGTGCAGTCTGGCTTACTTAAATTGTATGGTTTTTATATTAGGGGCATGATTATTTATATGAACTTCCCATCAAGACGCTTCTAGGAATAGGACACGTTTTAGAGGAGAAGTTGAAGAAGCAAAATGTTTTGACGTGTGGACAGTTGCGCATGATTCCTAAGGTGTCTTTATTTATGCATTTCTATCTTTTTTTTTATCAATTGAACTGCCATAGATTTAAGTATGTATCAAACCCTAAATTGTAACTGGACTGGATTTTATAAAGTTTTGGTTTGATACATAGGTAAGAAAGATTATTGAAAGTTACATAGTTTTACATGGAATAAGGTTACACAATTTATTGAAAGTTTATTGGTTGGCATAAGGTTTTTATTCTTTATGCAGTTTCTTTGTAATTATCACGGAAAGTTACACAGTTTTACATCTTTCGTCCCAATCATTATTGTTTGGAAAATTAATGTGGCCTCTTTTTTGTTTCCCCAGCCTTGCAATGTGGTTTGCAGTAGCTATTTTTATGCTGGTGGATGTGTATGGTAAGAATTCTTATTGCTTCTTGTTGATGATTTCCTTTAGTTTGTTTTAAGATTGATAAATATTAATTCATGGAATTCGCATCAACTCTAACCAGGTTGGCACGTTTATCTTTGGCTATCCTATGTTCCACTTTTGGTAAGTACATTGTTATATGTTTAGACGAGCATATATAGATACCTATGTTTCCAGATAGTCATTAACTTTTCTTTTCTAGGTCATTCTGGTCCTAGGAACCAAACTTGAAAACATTACTAACATTGCTGTTTTGGACCTTGTAGAATGCATTTGAGCTTGCCTTTGTTTGGGTTCCTGTAAGTTTTTCTTTCCCATCCTCCAAATTTTGGTGAAGTTCAATATTTAAAATTTTCCATAGCTTATGACAGAGAATCCTTCTTGTGGTTTTTCTTAGGCCCAATTTGGAGTAAAATTGTGCTACCGCGAGCACATCGTGATCATTGTTACAAGAGTTTTCTTAGCGTAAGAGTACCGAAAACTTTGCATTCTAATCACTTTAAAGTTATTTAAAGATGATAATTATGTTATAGATTATTGAGCACACCTTGTTCGCATTAGTGACCCTAAATCCCTTTTAATTTCTTAGGGTGACCACCTAAGTCCTCTGTAGCTACATTACTCTTCCTCCGTATGCACTTGTAACACAGGTGAAGTATATCTGAACTGTTGGTCATAACTGTACATATTACTCTGACCAGAAAAACTTCTGATTTTCATCAAATGAAATTTGAGGATCAAATTTGGTTGATATCTGACTTGTTTATATGTACACAGAGATGGGTTCACAATTCATGGTTAAGATACTAGAAGATAACATGGCTGACATTCTAAAGCAATGGCACAGTGATGTGAGGAGGAAAGGGAAGAAGGAAGAACAAGAATCACAATCGTGCAGCACGTCTTTTTCCATGGAATGGAGCTCCATGAGGCACAACATATGTATATGCAGATTTCTTACTTCTGGTATGAATCAAATTAGTTATATATATTTGAAGCCTACTTAGTGTAGGAGCAACTTTGAATTAAATTGGTGAAAACAATAGAGTAGGACATTTTGGATCTTTATTCTCCTTTAGTGAGATGGACTTATGGTGTTTGTAGATTACTTGTATTGGATGTTTTCTATATCAGTTCTCATATTATAAGGACTCGTTGATGTGTCATATGTATGCAAATTTGATGGGAGTGTACAGAAAATAGGACACAAAATGCATTCCTATATATGTCCTAGTACAGAAAAGAGGACAGATGGGAATGTATTTTTTGTGTCCTCTTATTGATTTAAGCACTCCATTTTCAAAGCTTTGAGGACACAATTTGAGTGTCCTAGAATAGAAAAGAGGACACATATGAGAGTTTCTTTTCTGTGTTCTCTTATGGATTTAAGGACTCAATTTTCAGAGTTTTTAGGACACAATTTGTGTGTCCTTGTATAGAAAAGAGGACACATATTAGATAATATGAGGATGCCACGACTCAAGCTCTTAGGACACACAAACTGTGTCCTCGTATAGATAAGATGACACATTTTCAGTGCTCTTGTTTGGGACTTATGATGACACCTGGATAGAGGACGTCCTTGTATGTATTTAAGGACACGGTTTCAATGTCCTTAAATCATGTTATTGTAATAGTACTATTTTTGTTAGTAAATGAACAACAGACACCCAATTATCATGTATTGGGGGGCAATAGACATCTATTGCCTCTCAATAGAGACATATTAAACCTTGTATTGAGGACCAATAGATGTCTATTGCCCCCAATACACTAGAAAATTTTGTGTTGTACTTACATATATGAGAAGGAGGCAGCCAGAAAGAGTTGTCGGATGATCTTTTCGGTACCTCTGAAGCCCATCCATCAGAAAATCTAGTACCATCTTTGCCCAATTGAAGTTGTTTATGTTGTCTAGGTGTTCACAAGCATTGATGAGGTCCCATATTAAGGTTGTAGATGTCCTGCTGAAGAGGAATGCATTGAAGAAGTACATGATAAGCAGTGCCGCAATTATCTTGGGATTAGCCTTCTTCTTCTTCTTGAGCTCCTTGGTGAGTGCCTCTTCTAGTTCAGGTTTGATTACTGTTTAGTGCCTCATATTGACGTCAAATATCAAAGATGCCTTTCATTCCTCCTTGAGCACCTTGCTCAGATCCCATTCAATACCAGTTGTTGGCAGGTCAAACAATTCATTTATGTCTTCTAATGTTATTTCCATTTTTGTCTCCCCAAACACAAACTTGGTTTTTTTAACATCAAAGTACTCTAGTATAATCTCCAAGTCGGCCTCATGTTTGTGTAGCTGAGTTTCGGTGAGCTTCTTCTCGAAGAATGGTTGGATCATCCCCCAAAATACAATAGTACTCAAAATATTCCAAGCCTCTTTTGGAATTTTGTCTTTGTATGTGTCAATCAATCTCCAGAAAGCACTTAGAGTGCATTTCTGTTACCTGCACTTGATTTTTGCCTTTTCTTTTGTATCTTGTTTCTTCTTCGTTCCCCCTTTCTTTGGCTTTTTCTCTTTTGTCCTTGACTTTTCCCGTTTAATCTTCTTTTTCGTTGGTTGTTCGTCCTTGTCGTCATCAGACACTTGTCTTTTTTTGCTCCTTTGACTTCTTGTCTGCACATAAATCCTTTTGTGTTGTTTCTCTGTCGTCGTCCTCTTCTTCTTCTTCTTCTTCTTCTCACTCTGTTTCTTCTCCTTCTTCTTCTACTTGTACTTCTTCTTCTTCTTCTTCTTCTCTGTTTCTTCTCCTTCTTCTTCTACTTCTTCGTCACTACTAGAAGTTTCTTCTTTTCTTCATGACGACTTCCTGGACTTTATCTCTGCCATCCTTTGCCGAAGTGTTTTTTCTTGTGAGCTTTGTGTTTTGTCCATATTTTCTTTAGAGATGCAACTGATTTGTGGTCGTTTGGTTCTTGCCATTCTGCTCATAAAGGAAAAAAGAAAAATTCATTACTGCACATCCACAGTTCAACTACTGAACCCCATTAAACATCTATTATCCTAAATCAAAATCCTCTATTGGGGGGACCAATAGACATGTATTGGCCCCCAATAGACATATATGATCCCAAAACAGAAGCTTCTATTGGGGCAATAGACGTCAATTGGCCCCCAATAGAGGCTTGTTTTTTAGGATAAAAGACGTTTACTGCCCCAATAGACATCTATTGCCCCAAAACAGAAGCTTCTGTTGGGGCAATAGACATCTATTGGCCCACAACAGAAGCCTCTATTGGGGTCCAATAGACATGTATTGTTCCCCAATAGAGGATTCTGTTGTGGACCAATAGACGTCTACTGCCCCAACAGAAGCTTCTGTTTTGGGGCAATAGACGTCTATTGCCCTGCTATACACATCTGTGCTTAATGACCCCCAATAGACGTCTATTGGGACATTAAGGGTCTATTAACCTACACTTATCTAACAATACATGTCCATTTTCATATTTTGCAATTTTTGTTCTCCGGTTAACATAAAACATTCAATAAACATGAATTTGTAACAGATTTGAAACCGAAACCCTAGATTTTTCATATTTTGAAACATGAAAATCCTATTCTTCTCATTTACCCACTCGATTAACCAACCTAGGCTATGAACAAGTTCAATCTCACAGAAAGGTAAAGAATCTGAAACGGAAAAGAGATTTTCACTCACTTTCTACAATACCGACGCCGGAGTTGGTCTAGATAGCGGAGTTGGTGGAGGAACTGAGAATCGAGAGCGAGAGCAAAATGATGAGAGGAAGTTTTTTTGAAACTAAAAAATGGTGGAAACAGAACCGCCTTAATGGGTTTGGTGGGTTAATAGGTAAAATGGTCTTTTTCATGCACGTTTGGGTTAGTGGGAACAATTTTTTCTTTCTAGTGTAAGTGGGCTAAAATTGCCCAATATTGGGGCTGATGGTGACAGACCCTTTTCGTAATATGAATCAGAATGAACAATAGTAGTTTTTTCTCTTTTAATTTGATTTATTGTCAAAAACTTTGTATTCATCTCTATTATCCGATTATAAATCTCTTATGTATACTAGAAAGGTTGCCCACACTTTGCCACAGAATTTATTGTTGTGAACAACTTATAACCATTAAATTATGACTTCATTCTACTGAAATAGCAATGAAGGTTGCTTACATGTAATGCAGAGTTCATTAAAAAATACATAGATATTCAAATTACTTACATTATTAGAAATTGAGAATCAGACCAACGCTCAGTCCTTGAAACAAAAACAAAAAACTACTCTAAACCCTAAACCATCCGAAGCAGAGTAATTACTCTCTCACAATCCGAAGCAGCAACTAGTGGAGGAGCTTATGCGTCATGGGCACAAAAACTGCAAAAAGATGCGAGAATAATTAGAGAGATAGCACATGACCTACAACCACCTTCAAGCAGTTTACTTCCTCTACTATTCTTACTGTGTTGTAAGGAGAGGGTGAGTTTGGAGGTGGGCTTTTGTTGTTGGTGACTGAAATAGTCACAACAGAGTCACACAACTTGCAACCCTTTAACAGATTCCTAGTTTGAATTGAATGTACAAAAGTTTTTAAGTGACCCAAATGGTAATAGTAAAAGTTTTAAAGTGACGCAAATAGTAATAGTAATAATAATTCTTTTAGTTTTTCTTTTCTTGTTAATAGATCTTTAAAACTGAAAGCATTGCACACTAAAAGCAAAACTGATTTTAATTTATCTTATGGTCCCTGGAACACGAGGCAAAGCTCTGCCACTTTGAAATGCAAGCTTAATGTTATTTTTATAATTATATTGTTTACATAAATATTCAGGATTGAAGACTGCATCAAGTGTTGGGAATGTAGTTAGTCATATGACAGTGATAGTATGCTTTTCATTTCAATATTGTCATGCTTACTAGTGAACTCTTTTTTCCATCAAGCTGATGATTAGTTGACCCTTATTTTCAAATAAATTCATCTAAAAGCTGGTTATTTTATTTTAAAGCAGAAGAACAGATTACTTTCTTTAATCAAGAATACAAACTGGAAAATAAAAGATTAAATGAAACGTTAATAATGGGGATTTAGAGATAGGATCATTGCTGCGTAAGGGAAGGCCCTTAGGCTATGTTTGTTACATGGGACTGGACTGGATTGGAGTAACTTATGTAAGAAAATAAGACGCATCCCACGTTTGGCACACATGAGGACTCAATTAAATGAGATTAGAGAGTCCCCGCAACAGCTCCCGACCTTCTTACATAGAATGTAAACTGAAAATGGAACTTGTAAAACAGCACACAAGAGAACATAAATACAATATCAATCAAACTATAATAAACACACAATGATACATATATGCATGTGATGTGTGTTCTTTAGAGAATCAACAAACCTGAAGAGGCCATTGCACTCTTAGTTTAAGCCTAGTCCTTGCACTCTCATTTCATCATCAGGCTTAAATATGATTCAACAAGAATGCCAAGATGATCAGATATAGCAATAAGTTCCTTAGTGTACATTCTGAAATCAAGTGCTTAATTAATCTGATGTAAGATTCTGTCTGTAGATACCTCTACTAGCATGACTAGTTTGCTATCTCACCAAGCATAAGTAACACCCTCTTTGGGACACCCACAAGCCATGGTGAGGCCCAACCGCTACTTACTTCTTGTAGCCCTATGTTCAAGCTACTCTACGGTATCCGGAAGTCACAAATCCGTCGCCGGGAAGCCACCTGTCCGGCCTTGCCAAGTTGCCTCCACAATATGCTTTTCTAGACTAGAATAGTAACTTTGAGTCTCACATCAAAGAAAATGTAAATGAGGGAGCCTCCTTCCCCTATAAAAGGAGACTCCTTCCCACTTACTCAACATCCCATTACATCTTTTGTAATCCCCGTGGGCCGTAAGGCTCAACACACTAGTGTAACATTCAAGTGGACGTAGTTTCCCGCTAAGGCGGGAGACGAACCACTATACATCTCGTGTCACTCTCTCTCTCTCTCTCTCTAAAGCTAACTAGAGATCCCATGGATCACTAACGTTAACATTGGCGCCGTCTGTGGGAAGCCAACACATTGGCTTCGTCACCTACCATGAGCTAAGTCTGCTTAGCGGAGCTCAAAGAAATTTCTTCATTCATTGAGTTATTCCAACCTCACTAATTCTTGAAGTCATCATAAGCTCCCAGTGAGTTTATGTTTGAATTGATGCTTCTTGGCGGCAACTTTTTGCCTAGGCTAATCAACATTACCTCAGCGGTACAACCAGAGCAGAAGTGTGCATCTCAAAGGGCCGCCCAACAACGCCGACAAACTTTGGTCAACTTCGATCAAATGCAAGTCAACAATTTATAGGGCAAGTCAACGCCCAACTCAAAGGTCAACGACCATCTCAAAAAAATTTTTTGTGCAAATCTTCTCTGGACACCCAGAAAATTGCTCTGGACAGCCGGAGGCATTTCAGTCATTATCAGCGTCCCCGCTGAACTGTACACCGCTCCTCCTCTAGCTGTTGTCGTCAGCAACCTCCGCCAGGCTACCATCGCCAAACGGCAATCAGCGGCAGAAGCTCCGCCAGCCTTCCGCCGGCAAAAAGCTTCCGCTGAGCCACCGCTAAGTGCCACATCACCATGGACGCTCCAGCGCCGACAGCCTCCGCTGAACACTTCTGCCATGATCTTCCGGTAAGCCACATCCGCCGGCAAAACCTCCGCTGCCCCACGCATCCGCCGAGCTTGCCCGCTGTATTTAACCGCTGGGCAACCCCCGCTGACATCCTCCTCTGCTGGGCTTCACAGCTGGGTGGTCTCAGCCGAGCACCGAGCTCCGCTCCGCCGGACTATCTCCGCTAGCCTGCCTTCGCCGGCCATGGACAAGCTCCGCTGACCAAAGCTTAGCGGACAAGATCCGCTGACCAAAGCTTAGCGGACAAGATCCGCTGACCAAATCGAGCTCCACTCCGCCGGGATCCATCACTGAGATCCTCCGCTAAACTTCAACACTGGGTTTCACCCTTCACCGCTGACCGAGGTTCACTACTGCGCTCCGAGGAGCATCACCACTGGTCAAACTCCATCACCACCGCCCAACTTCCTCCGCTGGCACCATCTCCGCTCGATCAGCGATAACCCAGTCCGCCAGGAGCTACCGCTGCCCCGCCAGGAGCCACCGCTGCCCCTCCAGGAGCCACACTGTCAATCCATAACCAAAACATAGAGCTGTGAAAGAACTTCATATTCAACAGAATAGAAGACTTGCACAACTACTAATGTAGCAGCAGTAGATTACATGAATCACTAACAATAATATACCTGTAAATGCATTAGAGTTCCAGAGTGTATCAAAATGATTTCTAATGCTATGGTCCTCAAGAAACACAATTGCCTTTAATTTTAGACTGCAAACCGAATGCGTTTCTTAATATCTGTAAGAAGAAAAATGCTTCTTGTTGTTTCAAACACAAACAACAACTTGATAAATAGCTATTTCACATGTATGCAGCAAATGTACAAGCAAACATGTCACTCAATTTTGAAAGTTCAATGAAGTTTCAAATGAGCTACGTACTGAAACTGCAGTAATTAAAACAAAACTGGATATGAATTGAAATTTTATTCTGGATGAACTGAATGCCAATGCCTTTATTATAAGATGTCCAGAACTTTATTACATAGAATTTGGTCTAAGAAATAAGACATGTATGAAAGACAAATAACAAGGAAAACAAGCACAACTCCCACTGTTCTCAGCTATCAAAAGTAGCTAAAATTCCTATGCTGTTAACATGTTTCTGGAAGGCAATAATTGGCAGGGCCTTGGTGAAGGGATCCGCCAATTGTGACAAAGTATCTATATTGGCAATCTCAATCTCCCTGTGCTTCACTCTCTCTCTGACACTGTAGTACTTCAAGTCAATGTGTTTGGAGTTTGTGGATCTTTTGTTATTCTTTGTGAAATACACAGCAGCTGTATTATCACAAAAAATTCTTAGGGGCTTAGCTACAATGGAGTTCACTATCTTGGTCTGCAGCAGGAATTTTTTTAACCATAGACCCTGACATACTCCTTCATAAATGGCAATGAATTCAGCTTGCATAGTTGATGTAGCTGTGAGAGTTTGTTTCACACTCTTCCAAGCCACAGCTCCACCAGCAAGGACAAAAAATGTATCCAGAAGTTGACTTCATGGATGATGGAAAGTTTCCTGCAAAGTCAGAGTCAATATAACCTGTGACTTCTAGGTCTTCAACCCTCCTGTATACAAGCTTGTGATTTTTAGTTTTCTGCAAGTACCTAAGAAATTTCTTCCCTGCTATCCAATGAGCTTTGCCAGGATTGGATTGAAACCTTGCAAGCATGCTAACTGCAAAAGCAAGGTCTGGCCTGGTGCACACTTGCACATACATCAGGCTGCCAACAAGTCTAGAGTAAGGTTTGCTTTTCATTTCTTCTTTCTCGAACTCACTTAATGGGCATTGTAGTTTAGTTAGCTTGTCACCCTTTGCTATTGGAACATCATTCTCGGAACAGTTCTGCATTTCAAACCTCCTCAACACTTTGCAAATATAGCTTTGCTGAGATAAACCGAGCAAGCAAATTTTCCTGTCTCTTTTTATCTCAATCCCCAGAACATATGAAGCTTCACCAAGGTCTTTCATGTCAAAATTTCTTGACAGAAATTTCTTGGTTTCATTTAAAAGACCAAAACTGCTGCTTGCCAGCAATATGTCATCAACATACAATACAAGAAAAATGAATTGGCTCCCACTGACCTTCATGTATACACATTCATCAACCATGTTTTCTACAAAACCAAATGAGCTAATTACCGAGTCAAACTTCAAGTACCATTGTCTTGAAGCCTGTTTTAATCCATAAATGGATTTTTCAATTTACACACCAAGTGTTCAGTTCCAGGTATGATAAAACCCTCAGGTTGCCTCATGTATATCTCCTCCTCCAAGTCACCATTTAAAAAAGCATTCTTCACATCCATCTAGTGTAGTTCCATATCAAAATGGGCAACAAGGGCCATGATCAGTCTAAAGGCATCTTTGGTTGAAACAGGTGAGAATGTTTCATTAAAATCAATTCCCTCCTTCTGTGTGAAGCCCTTTGCAACTAGTCTTTCCTTGTATCTCTCCACTGAGCCATCTGCATATTTCTTGGTTTTGAAGACCCACTTGCACCCTATTGGCTTTTGGTTTCCAGTTGGCTCAATTAATTCCCACACATTGTTATCGCTCATGGACTTCAATTCTGCCTCCATAGCTTCATTCCATTTCTGTGCATTCTCACTCTCTATAGCTTGCTTGTAACTCAAAGGATCATCATCCTCCCCAAAATCAGTTTCAGCCTCCTGCAAATAAATCTCAAATTCATCTGGATTTATTGCAGGTTTTCTCACTCTTTCAGATCTTCTCAAGTCTTGTGTTTGTGGTGGAGGTTGAACTTGGATTTCAGCTTGTGTTTGGGGTACTGGCTGAATTGGTGGTTCAGTTTCAGTTTGGGGTTCAGGTTCTGGTATTGACTATGTAGGCTCTTCTATGTGATTTTCATGTCCCAGGTGATTTTCTTGTAAAATAGCAGTCAGGGATGGTGTTTAAGTTTGTGGCAGAACAGCCTCTGACACAGCATTTGGTGTGGTTTGTGTGTTTCCATCTTCTGAACTCCCTTCACTCTCAAAAGTATACTCTTCCACAGATTGGTTCTCACTCATCTCATCAAAGAAGACTGCCCTGTTGGTTTCTATGATTCTAGTGCTATGTGAAGGGCAATAGAATTTAAAACCCTTTGATTTTTCAGGATACCCAATGAAGAAAGCACTGACAGCTCTGCTATCTAATTTCCCAAGTTGTGGATTATAAGGCTTGGCCTCTGCCTTGCATCCCCAGACGTACAAGTGATGAAAGCTAGGTTTTCTCTCACACCAAAGTTCAAATGGGGTACTGGTTGTGGCCTTGCTTGGGGTTCTATTGGTGAGGTAGTTTGCTGTTTTCAAGGCTTCACCCCACAAGTATTTGGGAAGACCAGAAGCACACATCATGCTTCTGATCATGTTTTGGTAAGTTCTATTTCTTCTCTCAGCCACTCCATTTTGTTGGGGTGTCCCTAGGGTAGTGTATTGTGCTGTAATCCCATTATCTTGCAAATAATTTGCAAAAGGCCCCATGTGTTGTCCAGACTCATCATACTTCCCAAAATACTCTCCCCCTCTATCAGACCTCACTATTTTGATCATTTTATTCAACTGCTTCTCTACTTCTGCCTTAAAAATTCTAAATTTTTCTAGAGACTGGCATTTGTCATTCATGAGGTATATATAGAAATATCTACTGAAATCATCAATAAATGTTATGAAATATTTATTTCCACAGATAGTTGTATCTCTAAATGGACCACTAATGTCTATATGAATGATCTCCAACAATTTTGAGCTCCTAGTTGAACTCTTCTTTCTAGTCGAAGTCAATTTCCCTTTTACACATTCAATGCAGGTTTCAAAATCAGAATAGTCCAAGTTTGGTAAAAGATTTTGTTTTTCTAAAATTTTCATTCTTTCAATGGAAATATGGCCAAGTCTTTTGTGCCACAGAAAAGAAGAATTTTCAGAAAACTTTCTCTTGGTTCCTACTCTTTCCTCAACATTTTCAGCAGATTCTAAAAATAAGATTGATTTTTCTGTTGGATATGAACAACACAATTGAATGTAATCACCAATAAGAATACCAGAACCAATATAATTTGAATGGAGAGAGATTTTTATTTCATCATAACTTAGTAAAAAATAATAACCAGTTCTCATCAAGAGACTAACAGAAACTAGATTCCTTTTTAAGGAAGGAATACAAAAAACATTATTCAAATCTAAAAAGACTCCAGGCCCTAATTCTAGTCGAACTACTCCCACTGCTTTCACAGTGACTCTCTGACCATTCCCTACACAGACACACTGCTCACTCTTTCTTGGCTCCCTCCACCTTAGAAAGCCCTGCATAGAATTGGAAACGTGTATTGGTGATCCACTATCAAGCCACCAAGAATTTGGTGAAACATTTATCAAATTAATTTCAATAGACAAAACTATGCAATTACCTCTTTTCTTAAGCCAGTCCCTATACTTAGGGCATTCCCTCTTCATGTGACCCTCTCTCTTACAGAAATAACACTTAAAGACAGTGTTTTTCTTTGGTTTCAAGCCTGCAGTTGGTTTAGTGTTTGAGGTACTAGGCTTTGACACATCACTAGGATTAGCAGACTTCTTTCCCTTAAACCTCCATACCTTACCCTGATTTCTACCCACAAGATTCACACTCACTTCCTTCCTGTGGAACTCCTCCTCTTGGACACAGATTGCAATGAGCTCATTGAGAGACCATTTGTCTTTCTGAGCATGGTAAGCTGTTTTCAGTTGGCTAAACTTTGGGGGCAGTGAGTTCAGTGCAATGTGCACAATGAACTGGTCATCCACAAAAATCTACAAATCTCTAAGTTTTGCAGCAGTTTCAATCATCCTCATAATGTGCTCCCTTACTCCAGTGGAACCACCATATTTCATGGTGATCAAAGAGTCCAAAAGCTGTCCAGTTTCGGCTTTTTCACTTTCCTGATACATGTCAGCAATATTATTCAGGTAATCCCTAGCTGTACCTTCATCAGGAACACTACCTCTCACAGTCTCACTCATGGTTCTTTTCAGAATGAGCTTAGTCATTCTATCAGCTCTCAACCATTCTTGTGCATGCACCTTGTCTATGTCAGGAGTGTCATCAGTAATTGGCCCAGGTGCATCCTCAGTCAGGCAAATGTCAATATTCAGCAGCCCTAAATAGATTTCAATGTATGCCTTCCATTTCTTAAAGTTAGAACCAGTCAATGGTTCAATGGTAGGAAGACTAATGCCAGAGGATGCCAAAGCTGAAAAAAAAAAAAACATTTCTAAGTCTTTTTGTTCTGCTTAATGTTATGGGATGTGTTTCAGAATTAAACATAATGCTCAACACACCGAATTCACGCAAAACACATAACTCAAATCAGACATTCACATAGAATCCCACAAGTCTCAATGTTATATAATACCTTTAATGGAAAAATAATATAACATTTCCTTATTTTCTGTATCACAAAACCAAGATAAACAAAAATGCCTTATTCATAGATCAGTCAGCACCTTTATGGCAAGAAGAAAAGACCTAAGCAACCTGATGCAGTTAAATTCATCTTGTAATGTGTTGTTTATGTAATTTAGAATATAAAAGTTTAGACCTTATTTGTAAGATACATTTACATGCTAAAGTACATAAACACAAGTTTCCTGATTTTTGTATCCACAAGGTCAGTGAGAATCCCAGAAATAGGTTGCTTTGTGCAACATGTATCCCTAGAACCCTGAGTGACTCAAAATCAGTTGTTGGCTTCTGCAAGTTCATCAAAATTTGATGAACCACCAACTGTGTACCTGTGATGAATCACATGATTAGGGAGACAATTTCTATATATATATATATATATATAATCATTCATCACAACCTATTTCAATTAATCAAACGTATTGATTAAACAACAGAATCCCATAGTTCACAAGATATGAACAAAGCATCAATGAATGTAATACTCGTAATCTTGAAGTTAAAGTAGTAAGACATCATCCATCATTTCATAAGTGCTAGGATTCTAATCAATTATTGACAAAATTGAACAAAAATCAATAGGATTTGGGGCATTAAGGAAACTAACCCGATCGCTATCCTGCGCTGCACAAAACATGTTAGCGGAAGCAAATAGTGTCTAGCAGTATATATTCAAAGCAATCTGAAGACATAAAACATACCAATTTGATGCATATGACATTGAATTGAAAAACCCCTTTCTGAAGTTCGCATGAACCCTAAGCCCCAAATGATTGCAGAAAAAAAAGAAAAAAGACAAAATTGACCGTTGCCTCACAACAGTTAAAATAGAGAGAAGGTGTTTTCTCGGTGGTTTCAACCTTTGGGTTTATTGGGTCAGTGCCTTATGTTATGGTGTTAAACAGGCCTTGACTAAAGGTGTTTCTTCATTCATATATTTTTCTGGAAAAAGTAAAATCCTAGAAAATACATATATATAAATTGTCTAGGAAACCATATTTGATTTAAGCCCTTGTGTGTGTGGCTCTGATACCACATGTAAACTGAAAATGGAACTTGTAAAACAGCACACAAGAGAACATAAATACAATATATGCATATGATGTGTGTTCTTTAGAGAATCAACAAACCTGAAGAGGCCATTGATCTCAAGACACTGATCTTCTGCACTGCTCACTTCTCTTAGCTCTCTATGGGACGAGTATGAATGTCTGATGATGAAATGAGAGTGCAAGGACTAGGCTTAAATATAATTCAATCTAGGCTTTGACCCCCTCCCATAAAGGAGGTCATTCAATATAGAATCACTTGATTGTAGGTGTAGATCATTAACATTTGGTTTTGTTACCAAGTTTATTAGATTCCATGCCTTACACATTTCGATACTTAAATGGATAGGCAATCTAGATTTAAGCCACATGATTTCCATTGCTTATTCTGCGAGTAGATTGACAAGTTGTTAAATGCTTGATTGAACTAAAATGATGATGTCCATATTAATCTTACATAGAACCCCAAAATCTCATCGGACTGTGGAAGCACGGGCTTCAACAACGCATTAGTCTCTACTTCCCTTTCGCGCGCTTCAGCCTCGTCGCTCCTTCTCTTTCGTGCTTCAGCCTCGTCTCTCCACTCTCGATCGCGCATCATCCTCCTTGGACTTCCAGGTCAATTTCTTTTCTCTGTCATGCTCCTTTTGCTTTGATTATGATTCCCTCTTCCCTTTGACCCCGTCTAGCTTCTTCTTCTCATATATCTACTGTGTTTTGTTAAATTAAAGACTATGGATTGATTTTCTATTAACAATTGTTTATGGGTTGTAACAATTGGTGTCTTGGTAGCTTGATTTGCTAAGAATTGATCAATTTCAAGATTGGGTTTTTTTTTCTTTTAACAATGTCTGTGTTTTTATGTTCTTCTTTGGTTGGTTGTTTTCATTGATTTTGGGTGTTGAGGTTTTTTCTTTCTTTTAACAACGTCTGTGTTTTTATCTTCTTCTTTGGTTGTTTGTTTTCATTGATTTTGGATGTTGATCAATTCTGGGTCAAGTAACTGTAACTGGTCATGTAACTGGTCATGTAACTAACCATGTAATTGGCCATGTAACTGTAACTGGTCATGTAACTGGTCACGTAACTGACCATGTCACTGACCAAGTAATTGTAACTGGTCACGTAACTGACCATGTCACTGACCAAGTAACTGTAACTGGTCACGTAACTTATCATGTCACTGACCAAGTAACTGTAACTAGTCACGTAAGAGATACAATTTCTGGATTGTGACTTGTGAGGGATACAATTTCTAGGTGGTTGATTTTTTTAGTGGCTGGGATTGATATACTTGCCCTTATTCTAATTCAGTTTTCTGGGTACTTTATTAGTTTATTTGCATTGTTTCTTCTGTTTGCTTTGGCATTGCATTGCAATTTAACTTGCTTGCGGGCACTGCTAGAGGATCTACATAACTGCTGCATCAGGATATATTCTTTTTTTTTTTGTTTGGAAAACTGCAAGAGTTGCTACAGTAGCCTAGGTTGGACAAGCTCCTTCTTTTGCTAGATTAACAATCAATTTTGTAATTGCTAGATGGAACTTGTGAATGTTAAATCTGTGTATTAGGGACTTGTGAATGTGTAAAAACTAACTACAAGTATGGAACTTTATTAGCATGTGTTGTATTAATAGGTGGACTTGTGAATGTGTAAAACCTAACTACAAGTATGCAGATTGTGGCTGCTCTTCTCAAGCTATTTGGTTATTAGGTTTCTTCTTGATGTATGTGAACTTTGCCAAAAAACAAGCTACAACAGTTTCTCACGGCATTTTCTGATTGCCATCTTGAGATTAGGATTTGTCTTCAGCTTTCTCATTCCAATTTTCTTTTCTTCTCACAAACTCATAAAATCGTTCATGTCTCTACAAATTACCAACTTTTAGTCCAATACACAAACAAACATGGGATAAGACTATTTTGACTATTCTGCTCTTTAGTCCTAAGCAGTACCAAACATGGGTCACGTATTAACATAGCATATCCCAGGTTAGACGAGTCCTAGAATATTATAGGAAATAAGGTAGGGGATAATAGTCCCACGTAACAAACACCACCTTAGTCTATTAAGGGTTGTTTAGTTGGGTGAAGAGGCTTTTCTGAATCTAGGTAGGTCCTATGCTCCAGTCTTATTTGAGAGTTCACTTTAGCATCTCAAACACAATAGCGGCACTACTTATAAGTTCAAACCTTTCACACACACAGAATAATAATCACATTTATTTACTTTCACAGACTGAAAGTAAATAACTCTCAAGAGCAGAAAAAGAAGCAGACTTGCAACCTTTTAATAGATTATTCCTGGGTAATCACAGGAGCAGATGAGATCAAACCTAGAAGACTGGTCCTCACAAAAGCCGAACTCTTGCATGGCAGAACCAACCGAGCCATTTCAATTCAAAATCCTAAACAAAGCTACTGTAATCCCAATGAAGATTTCAACTTTAAGTTGGAGGTGAATACCCAGATGCCCAAAACCCAATAAAGATGCCCTTAAAACTTGAATCAAAAGGACCCAGATAGAAAAAACAGACCCCATCGCTACTTCTTATAAAAATACAAATAATGGACACCAAAAATTAGAGAAATACTAAACAGAAAAAAAATAAAAATAAAAATGGGTTCAATAAAATATGCAGAAGATTTGAGAGAGAAATTGGATGGCTTCTTCCCTATTACCTTGTTTGATTTGAGGTGTTTTTAGATAATAATTTCCAGGATTTCATCCATACTTTAGCTTCCGAAATAATTAAAAACAATAAATCAAGACCAAGAAACAAAAAAAAAAAAAAGAGGGGAAGAAGATAGACCTTTCTCGACAGTTTCGATCTCGGCACCGGCACAGCGAGCAGCGTTGACAGCTTTCTCGTCCTTCTTGGCGGCGGCGTGGGTGGCCTTCTTCCTGATTACGACGGGTTCATGTGAGATTGAAGAGCCGCAGTTGAGGAGCTAGTTGTTTGAGGTAGTGAAGGAGGCGGTTTAGGAGGCAAAAGGAAGAAAAGAGAGCAAAACACTCGGACTGGGAGGCAGAAGGGAGGCTGTTGAAGGCTGTCAATGGGTCGCGTGGGGTCAAGATATTTGTCGTGTCATATGAGACAAACCCAACACTACTAGAATTATGGCCCCAGACATCGGCCAAAAACCGATGAGAAACAAAAACCTGACCGATGTCTTTGTGGGTGATGAGAAAGATCCGGAAAATGCAAACATCGGTTTTTAGCCGATGTCTAGTATTCGTGTAGACATCGGTTCCTTATTATAAACCGATGTAAATAGGTTTAAATGATAACAAACTTGCATGCTTTACTATTGTTAAACCCACATTTTATTGTATTTCAAGCTTAAAGAAATATAGATTATACAACACAAGTTTGCGTTTTAACATTGTTATTGATTTAAGAACCGATGACTGATACTGTTATAGACATCGGTTCCCATTTTGGAACTGATGTCTGGTACTCAGTAACATATCGTTTTCAACAAAAAATCGATGTCTGTATATTTCAGTAACATCTATTTCCATTTTGGAACTGATGTCTGGTACTTAGTAACATATCGTTTTCGACAAAAAATCGATGTCTGTATATTTCAGTAACATCGATTTCCATTTTGGAACTGATGTTTGGTACTCAGTAACATATCGTTTTCGACAAAAAATCGATGTCTGTATATTTCAGTAACATCGATTTTCATGTTGGAAGTGATGTCTGGTACTCAGTAACATATCGTTTTGGAAAAAAAATCGATGTGTGTATATTTTAGTAACATCGATTTTCATTTTAGAATTGATGTATCTGTATTACTGGACATCAGTTTTCATGGTTAAAATTGATTTCAACTTTATATCTAGTCATCATATTCTATAAAGAGGATGATATCCACAGAATATGTAGCTGCTGCTATAAATAATAAGCTCTACAATGTAACTTACAGTCGTATAGAGAGTCTGAGACTGAGCGATCAAGATGAGTAGAGTAGACAAGTATAGAACACTGACAGCTAATTAATAGGGGTTTTTCATTCTGCACCGGTGATTATGCAAGCAAATCAAATCCAAATCCAAATTCAAAATTTAAGATAATCAGAAAGTAGATACAAAAGAAAAACAAAAACAAAAACCTTGGCGGCCTTGGTGAGTTGCTCTAAAGACCTTGGCGGCCTTGGTGAGACGATCGCCGCTCTCGCCGACGGAGATGTTGAGGACAACCTTCTGGACCTTGATTTCCCTCATGGGGTTCTCCGACGCCTGCAATTAGAGCTTTACAGAAGAAACAGATTGTTAGATTACGAAATCAACAGAGGCTTGTTCAGATTTGGAACAAGAGAAACAAAAAGAAGGGAAGAGAGAGAGAGAGAGAGAGAGAGAGGGACCAGTGTTCGAGCTTGCAGGGGTACAAGGAGAAGTGGCCGTCGGTAAAGGGAGAGAGAGAGAGAGAGAGAGAGAGAGAGAGAGAGAGAGAGAGAGAGAGAGAGAGAGAGAGAGAGAGAGAGAGAGAGAGAGAGAGAGAGAGAGAGAGATTGATTGTGCTTACAATCGAGCTTGAGAGAGTTGAAGGGAATGGAGGTGCCCAAGATGGCTAGCTCAGAGGCAGAGGAGGAAGACGAGGAGGTCGGGTGAAAATGAGTTAGGGTTTGGGAATGACGAAAGTCGTGTGAGAAAAATAACAAAGTGTGGGGGGAATGAAATTTTAAGTTTTTTCAACTTAGTCCCTCCGCGTTTTTGTAAATTTTCTGTACGAAACTTTTCTCATCGGTTTATTTGGTGACTGATGTCTATAATAACAATAGAAATCGGTTTCTTCACAAAATGATGTTAAAATGTTTTTTAACATCAGGTGCAATTCTGACCGATTTAATAGTGGTGATGTCTAATGACGTTATTCTAGTAGTGCAAATTCAACCCATTTAATAATCGTGTCGAAAATTTAAACTCAAACCCAACCTATTTATTAAACGGGTTATCCGTTTCCAACCCGCTTAAATCATTTAATAAATAGATCGTGTCATGTTGGACAAAATGTCTAATTTAAGAGTTAACACTGCGACCAATTGAACTAAAAAAAAATGCATAAATTGATTAAATTCACTAAAAAATCTATAAGACAAAGTTATAAATAATTATATATAATTCCTAAATAATTAAATACTATAATGATGAAGCAAAATATTTCAAATTGTCCAATCTTAGGATCAAATACTCCCAACGTCTAAAATTTCAAGAAGTATACTATAATCGGGTTATACGGGTTCACTTCTTGTTGACAGGTTGACCTGCGGCCGACCTATTTATTAAATGGGTCATAACGGGTTGACCCGTGGTCGACCCACTTTTTAATCATGAGGGTTCAACCTACTTTATTTGGTGCAGATTTATAGTCGTGTTATCAGATAGTGTTGAAATTGACAGCCCTAGGAATAGAGAGGAAAAAAAATAGCTCAGTGGCAGAGCCGTAAAAAAATTCAAATGAGGACAAAATCGTCTTCTCGCTCATGAATGAACAGTGATGAACGAGTTAACATCATCTTTTATACATGCATGACCCTCCTGCCTTGATTACTGAATCTTTGTTAGACGATATCGTTGGGGCTCCTAGAGCTAGAGGTTTTAAGGTCAGAAGTGCTGGCTAGTTGTTTCTCGTTTGTTTTCTTTTTGGGTTGATGGCCCCATATGTACCCAAATAAATAAATAATAATTTTCAACAGATCAAAAGACAAGTTGTAGGACTGCACCTATTTCAAACGGCTGAGAATAATATTTTGTCAGTTTTGGTATCTAGAATCTTCAGAACTTGAAGACAATCAATTTTCCTCTCTGTAGAATATCAAGTTTCAAAGGTTCAATAACATGAAACTATTGGGTTGCTGGATTCTGCGATCCAGTTCGCCAATTCACCGTGTTCCAGGATGTGCGATCCCCGGCAAATTGAACTATTCTGGCAACACTAGGGTAACTCACTAGATTAAGGCTTAGTTTGGGATTGCTGTGCTGTGAGAAGAAGCACTTCCGAACCTGCTGTGAGAGGAAGCACTTCCAAACTTGCTGTGAGAAGAAGCAGCTGAGGTGTTTGGTAAACTGATTTTAAAAGTGCTGTGAGAACGAAAAGCAATTTCTAGGAGTTTGGTAAGTTGTAAGGTAAAAGTGCTTTGGTTGGGTAGAATTACCAAAATGGTCATATATGCTAAGATATGCTACTAAAATACATAATTTTATTTTTTGATTATGTAACCATACCAAATAAAAAAAAATTCTCATGTATTATCCTTGTACCCTTGCTTGGACCGAATAAAATATTTACTTTAAACCCTTCAACATTCATATTATGTTTTACTATTACACAATTGTCCAGAATATTTGGATTAATTTTTGAATTAATTTCCCGACCATAGTTCAATGGGAACCATTACACAATATGTTAAAGTCACTTGAAATTTGCAACTAAATGCTAAGTGGATAAAAGTGCTGTGACTGGGTATAATCACTAAAACGGTCATAAATGCTAAAAATACTAATTTGGGCAATTTTGCTTGGACCGAAGCAATTCTGGGTAACAAACAAGAAATTTGCGAATCAGAGATGCATATCCATTTGAAAACTTGCTTGAGAAATAAGTCGATGAATTTGAAAGGGATTTAACATTAACATTGTGTTAAAATACAATAATCGATTTTGTCTTACAACAGTAGTGATCCAGTCTCTTTGGAGATCACTTACAAATTGGTAATAATAGTACAATAATAGTCAAATTTCAATGAGCATTTCAATTTTGTAATTTGTAGATGAAGCCTGTGACTACACATGTCTTATTTTCGCTTTCCATGCTATACTTCTTATGATGCGGAAATAGCAGCAACCTCTTGAAATAGAACCTATGATATATTGTATGTGAGTTCAATCCAAAATGGGGTACTTCAAAATCCTTGCCTTCTTTTGCTCTTCCAAGTTTGCTTTTATCAAGGAGTAAATGACAACACCAACAATTGCTATTGCTGTCGCAGTTTGTATAGAGATCTTGCTGACTGCCAAATATGGATTTCATATATGAAGAGTTAACTAATTAACTTGTCTATCATGTAAAAATTCTGAAAGCACAATATTTCTTACAATGACTAGTCTCTTATTAAGACTAGATAGATAGCCCGCGCTTTGCTGCGGGTATTTTTATTATCAATATGTGTTTTCAGTTTAGTAGAGTATAAAACAACAATGATCATTTGGTAGTTAAACCCTCAATGAAGCTAGATAGCCCGTGCTTTATTTCTGGATTTTCTGAGTCAAAAGAGCAATAGTAGGTTTCAATGCAAAACTAATGGCAATTGTAACTACAATCCCCAAAGGCTTGAACATGGATATAGTAGAAAATTCAACTAAACTTGACTGCTGGATAAAACTGGTGATAATTGTAATATAATCCCCAAAGGTTGAGCATAGACACCATGTTGATACTGTTAGAATAACACAAACAAACATCCATCATATACATTCAAGAAACACAAACCATAATTCGATGAAGAATTACTAACCTGATGATGTAGAAGCCATTACAATGCCGAAAGCACAAGTCTTCTTTTCTCTCCAATGCTTTAGCAGTCTATAATGGGATAGACAATATTGCTTGATTAGTTGTGAGCACAGGGACCTTACTTTATATAGGAGTTGATGATTCCTAAACCTTCCCATAAAGATTTCCTTGTGAATCATGGATTCAACTCCTCTGCAAAGCATACTTTAGTTCATGTCTTAGTAAACTAATTATAGTCCACATAGGATTAGGTTTCCTCAACCTGCAAAGAGTATAATCATACTTTACTTATTTGCAAGTTATCCGGATTGCATCACATTGTGTAATCCTTAATCCTTGTTCCTAAGATGATCTTATATTGTGATTAATGAAGTTCCATATTGTATGATAGTCCAATTAGGTTTTACATTCTCCCACTTGGACTTTCATACTAGCTTCATTAATCAATAAAACAAGATTTACAAGAACTCCTTAGTGATCACTTGTTATTACACAATAATGCAGAACCTAATTTCAAGACTTTCACAAAAATAATTGCTGTAAATGAATCATAGAAAACTAACAATGAAATCTAACAATGATAGCACTCTATGATTACAAGAACAGAACTATAATTATGTAAGTCCCCAACAGAACATGACAATTAACATATGAAGTGTCTGCATTGTGATTTATACCTTATACCTCATATATGGTCCTCCTTTAGCTTCGGAAAGAGAAGCTTCAATTTGAAGCTTGCAAAATCTCAAAGAGAATCTTGATCCTTTGTTCACTGTCCAAAACCAAAATGACAGCTTAGTATGGATCATAAGCAGCTGCTCTTAGTCTTCTTATCCTGCATAAAATCAAATTTCCAAATACAGGCACATTTATACATATATTTCATAATTACTGCTGTAATACAAACACCGAATTCAAGCTGCCATAATAAAAATATAACTGATAGTTCATCATCCAAATGAATCAGAAAATACAAAGATGTTCTTTAATGAAAATTACATCAAACCTGAGCTTCTAAAACAAATTATAAGCTCCGACTGATTCAAACAACATCTAAAGACTCAACTAAACCCATATTCTTAACATGTTCTTTAAAAACTGCAACAGATAATGGTTTATTGAATGGATCAGCCAACATATCCTCAGAAGACACATGCTCTACACAAATTTCATCAAGCTTTACTTTCTCTCTTACCAACAGATATTTTGGATCCACAAATTTAGATTTTGAAGATCTCTTATTGTTCTTCGAAAAGAACACTGCAGCACTGTTATCACAATATATTGGCAAGGGTCTGTGTATGGTATCTATAACTTTCATGCCTCTAATAAAATTTCTAAGCCACACTCCATGAATAGTTGCCTCATATAAAGCAACAAATTCAGCATACATGGTAGATGTAGTGATACTTGTAACACCCCAACCTGGACTGATAGAAAATAAATCCGGATTTCTTGATTTGGGAAGATCCAATTGTTGGATTTTCATAAAATTTGAACACAGTTTAGAAAACACAATACTGAGCAACTTTCATGAATAAGTCAGGATAACCTGAGTACCAGAAGATGGAGCGTTTAGCCGTCAACGTCAGCTGACGAGCAGAGTTCCGTGAAATTCAGGCTTGGCAATCTGGGCGACGTCGAAAAATGGCCAAAGTCAGAAGGCCGATAGGGTTTTGGGTGAGAGGTGTCACATTCCGTAAACCCCATTGTCACCTCCATCCCTCCCCCTACAAAAACGAAGAAGAGGGTTCGAACAACAAAAAAAGCTAGATCCTCTCGATCCAGAGAGAGCTCCCTAGAGATCTCTAGAAAGAGTCTTAAATACCTCTTCTAGAGAGGGGATAGAGAGAGAGAATACTCCCAAGGGTTCCAGACCCCGACAGAGAGATGGAGGCGGTGAGTTGTTTTTTTTTTCTCGTTCTAGAACCTCTTATCTCTTTCTCCATCCCCCCTAAAGACTCTCGAACCTTCCCTTTTCCTCTGGATTTCATTATTTTCTTCCTTCTTTATCTTCGTCCATTTGTCATCTATATTTGCTATGTGTCAACATCTACATTTGCTATGTGTCAGTAGAAAAATAATAGGCTTAGAAGCCTAACCATATAGCATATACGAAGATAGAATTCAATTCGATTTCCAAATCAATAGTAGTCAATTATTTTATTTACTAAAAATAACTAACTCAAACATTTAATTCTTTTATGCGTTTTTTGAGTACCGGGTATTACAATACTAGTCTGTTTCACACTCTTCCAAGAAATAGCGCCACCAGCCAACATAAAAATAAAACCAGAAGTTGATTTTCTTTGTTGCTGAACCTTTTGCTTTCCAACAAAATCTGCATAAGAGAAACCAAACACAGCAAGTTCTTGACCATCTATCTTCTTATACACTAGCATATAATCCTTGGTTTTCTGCAAATATCTCAAGACCTTTTTCCCAGCAATCTCTAGGATTAGTTTGAAATCTTCCAAGTATTCCAACTGAGTAGGCTATGTCAGGTCTAGTGCAGACCTGTGCATACATGAGGTTGCCCACCAATGAGGCATAAGGCTTATCCTTCATTGTTTCTTGCTCTAAGCTGTTTCTAGGGCATTGATCTTTATGCAACATATCTCATTTTGTCATATGAGCATCACCAGGAGCATATTTTTCCATCTTAAACCTCTTCAACACCTTTTCTACATAATTCCTTTGAGATAATCCCAAAAGACCTCGAGTTCTATCCCTGACAATCTCTATACCCAGAACATAAGATGCATCTCCTAAATCTTTCATATCTAAGTTTCTAGACAGAAAAGACTTAGTTTCAAAATGCTGGGCCAGCGGGATTGGCGCCAAGTACTTCCACAGCCACAGCTACTTCCCCGACAGGACCAAGATTCTGGTTTTAAGGAGGAATCATTAGAATGCCCAAAGAATAAGACAAGAATCAGGACTTCATGCTTGTTAAAGAGAAACGTGCCTCTGCAGCCGGAGGCTCTCGAAGGTTGCTATCGGCACGGGTTCTTAAACCGCCTCGCCAGGAATTGGGTCAGGCGCTATCTGTGCCAGGACAGGTGTGGCGTTTGGTTCCTCACGAGGTGCATCTGAAAGAGGCATTCTCTCTTCCACTTCAGGCGAGCTATCATCTATGACCTGCACTGGAATCGGGGCCAATTGCATATTGTTCACAACGCTGGCAGGAGGTGGAGGATTATTGGAACCAGTGGGCGCTTGGTCCTGTGAAGCAGATGTGCCTTCACCAGCAGCTGAGGGGCCTTCCCCAGTTTGTCTTGAGGACCTATAACGAACCTACAAGCGAGGATTGTTACATGGTCGCACGGAATGAAAAGAAGATTCCAATATGCACTTTTAGTTTCTTACCAGTCGATCAATGATTGGTTCATCTTCCACCCACGGAACAGTTCGAGGGTCAGAACGACTGAGCTTGTGGGCCAAGATAGCGGTGATCTTCAGGGGTCAAAGGATTAGACTTGACTTGGAAAGAAAGCATTCTTTTTTTAACAAGAGAGTGCTTACCGTTTGCGGGTTATCATCGTCAGAAGAGGAATCTTCGACTTCAGGCTCCGTTATTACTGTTTTTTTGCTTCCCGGACTGGCCAGTGGCTGGGGAAGCATTAACTGTGCGACTGCCAGAAGGTGGCACATTTCCCTGGTGTAGCAAAGGTTGAGTTAAAAGGGAAGAGTGAAAGAAGGAAAAAATAAAGATCAAGATACTCACCTCTCGAGGGGGCTCGTGAATTACGATACCAGCTTGGGCCTGGCGCGGGGCTCGCGCCGGTTGAGGAGCAGGTTTAGGAGGAGGCGGAGATTGTGCAGCGTCTTCAGGAAAGCGAGCAAGTAGCGCAATGTCAGCAGCATAGGGATATCTCAGTTCCTCAAAGATGGTCGCGAAGAGTTCGTCATACCGTTGTCTCCAGCAATTGACAGAGACTTCTGCCCACCATTCCTCATATCCTTCTTCAGTCCCATCCACGGCATTGATGTCCTTAGCCCAATCAGGAAGATCAACCAGTGCAAGCATGCTTTGTACTCTTTGCATCATCTTCACCATTTCGACAACTCAGGCTGGTGCTTCTGTGTATAACAGCTTCCCCTATTCTTGATATTGGGTAATGATTCTTGTACACTTTTCTGCTTTATTTTTTTGCTTTAGGTTTTGTACTAATGTTTAAAGTTCTAGTTTTGTTGCTTTTGTTAGATTTTATACTCCATTTAAAGGAAAAACTTGATGGTTAGCAGTGTCTAAGTCTTAGTTTTTAGTGCTTTAGTGATGAGTCTTGTTATGCATAGTGAAAGTGGTGTTTTGTAAGATGGAATGATGTGAAGAATTAATTGGGTTGGTGTTGATTTCGGATGGTTTTCTTAGGTTGAAGTTAAGTAAACAAGTGACGGGCAGAATTCAGCAAGGGCTTGTGAGAAGGCATGTTTAATCTTTCTGTAATGTAATTCATTATTTGGGTTTTTCACTGTTATTGATTGTATGGCTGGAGTTTTGTTTCTAATTTTGGCAATATGTGTGGAGAAGGCACACTGTAAGTTAGATTTTTTCGCTCTGCTCTTTCAGTAACTTTTTGATTCATTCTCTGTATTTGTTTGACCTTGATGGTTGTATAGTCTTTAACTAATTAGTGTTTCTTGTGGTCTGTTTTGGCAAGTGATGCCCAAGTAAGTCTATTTATAATAGAGTGATCTTGCTTTTAGTCAAGGGTATTAGTTGTACGTCTGACATGAAGAATGTTATAGGTGTATATTGAGAATGATGCAGTATATTGTTAACTTCGGCTAGTTTCTGAGATTCTATATGCTACATCAAGAAGGAGTTACCTTAGAGAAAGTTTTACACATGGCATAGTTTATATATATTTGGCAAATATGTAGCTAACCAAAAGTTTTACACATCTGTTGAACTTGGAAATTTATTTAGCAGTTTATTTGGATTTAGAAATTTGTTTTATTGAGAAGTAATCAGCTTAAATATGTAGCTAACCGAAAGGATCTAGGTACCAAACTTCTGTGTTTGGATGTATTTGAGTCTTATATTATACTCGCTATATCAGTTCAAGTTGCAAGACATGAGCATTATTAATTTTTTTTTTTTTTTTTTTTTTTGCGCAGATCTGTTGAAACATGACAAGGTTATGAGCAAGAAGCCCCCTGCTCCTCATCGAGTAGTGCCTGATTATCTGTTGAATGCAACAACTAAAGAAGCCAGCAAGAAAGTTAAGCTTGCCAACCTTGGTCACCGTGGATTCAAGAAAAAATTCAAGGTAGATAAGGACCCCCTTAAGTCTTTCAGTGTTCAGGTTTACTTTAGCTTCCTTTTTGCACTTATTTCTTCATGATTATATTTCATTCAATAGGCAGAGACCAGAAGTTGCTAATTGATTATACTTTACCTACTGTTCTGATATGTTGTAGCTTATTTCCTGGAGGCCTACACCCTAGTAAGGAAGGGTGATCTCTTGATTGTGAGAAGAGGAATGAGAAGTGTCGAGTTCAAGGTTATTGAGATTGATCCTTCTTGAGTATTGTGTTGTTGCTCCAAACACTAAAATATTTCCAATAGGATTTACTAAAGTGGCTACAGATAAGAGTTCTAAAGATGGATCAAATGTCTAGGCTAGCCTTTGTAAGTTTTGAGGTTTTATTTTGTGAATTATGCTGAATCATGAATTTGAAAAGAAATTAATGGAAGCCTCAATTTTTTGGATGATGGGAATCCATTTCTTTTCCCAACAGCAGCTAGATGCAAACTTTGCACACTATGCTTGTCAAAACGAAATGAAGTGAAGGATAAAGATGCATGCTTTTCTCCTACTTTGAGTGTATATGCTTACAGATGTTAAGTAGCTTCCTATAGTGATGCCATTTGTGCATATGTATATTCAGGGAACTAGCAAAGGATTTCGTTGTTGCTGGCACTGCATCAACATGCGTATATGGTGCTTGTGAGGAGATGTTCAAGCCTGACATGGTTTGTTTCTGCACTCAACTAATCAAGATTCGTTATTTAAACTGCTTGTATTTTTCTATATATCAGGTTTTTTAGTTTTAGACACTTTAGACCATCATATATGTTCAATACAAGTAACTGTCAATAACTTGGCTAGACCATCATAGATGTTCAATACAAGTAACTGTCCATCATATTGGGTGTACTTTGTTTTTCCCATTTCTTATATCCGATTTGTAATCAGATTTGCTGTTCGTCCCTCCATAATTTCAATGTATATGGATATATGCATAGTTATTTATTTTAGCTTGATTTCCTATAGACAAATGAAGTGGGTCTGGTTTGTTTTGCTTTAGCAATGGTTCTTTTACTTGTTTAATTTGTTTGCTCTTCAACCACTTTATGAATTTTGCTCGTTAACGAAATAATACTTAGCCTAGTTTCCTTGGATTTGAAATAAATGTTCTGAGTTTACCAAAAAAAAAAATGTTCTGAGCTAAATACAGAAACCTCACTTGTCTAAGGAGAATGTGTGCACAATCTGATGCTTTTTTTGGGTAGGCAATTGAACCTAATATTCTTTCAATAGTTGGGAAATTGAAAAATAGCAAAGCATGCAATGAAGTTATAAACTCTTTACATATCTGTTTGATGGTGTAGGTTAAGTATTGGTGGATGGGAAGGTGATCAACAAAGTCGGTACTCCAGTATCTAATAAAGCTGTCGTAAAGAATATGGCTGAAGTCCTCAAATATGTATCTAGGTGATTCACTTTAACAAATCAATCTGCACTTCATTATATGAGAATCATTTTATGCTCGAACTTTGGTAAGACCTGTTATGCTGAAGGTGATCAACAAAGCCGGTACACCAGTATCTAATAAAGTTGTTGTAAAGAATATGGCTGAAGTCCCCAAATATGTATCTAGGTGATTCACTTTAACAAATCAATCTGCACTTCATTATATGAGAATCATTTTATGCTCGAACTTTGGTAAGACCTGTTATGCTAATTTGTTCCTCTGTTTTGTATATCCAGAGCAGGACATAAGTTAGAAGCTGCTATTTATCGATATTACTGGCAAAGTAGCTCTTGATTCATGCTGGTCAACTGGTGGATTTACCGACTGTTTACTTCAGTATGGTGCATTGTTTGTTTATGGAGTTGATGTTGGATATGGCCAGGTAACAACCCCTAAATCCAAATAAAAATATCTTATATGTGAGTATACCAATTCGCTTCTATTCTTGTTCAATCATGAGTTATATTATTGGCATGCAAGTGCCATTAGCTTAGTTACAGCCATTCAATTTTTCAGATTATACAAGTTCTCATTGAAATCTTATTGTAAGTCTAAGAGTTTAGAGTATTCCAGGTTGCAGATGAACTTGTAGCAGAGTTTTCTGACCCTATCAATGGTGTCACATCCCCTGATCAAATTGACGAGGTGCGCATTGAAGTGACTGATTATATATAGAGTTTGATGTAGGAATGTGACTGCCAAGATGTTTTTTGAGTAAGGCTAGCTAGTTTTGTCTTTGAAGCAAAGCTTGGTGTGGAACTTTTGTACATTGTTGCTCATATGTTTCCAAGCTAGCTTTTGTAAGTTTAGGGGTTTATTTTGTGAATTATGTTGAATCATGAATTTGGAAAGAAAATTAATGGGAAAGCCCCATATTTTGGATGATGAGAAATGCAATTTTTTCCCCAGCAATAGCTAAATGCAAACTTTTCACATCATGCTTGTCAAAATGAAGTGAAGTATATTAAAGCATAATAAAACAATAATGCCAAGGAAAACGAAGTCAGTTGAGAGATTAGAAATTAGTATAAAAAATGAAATCAATATCCTATGATTATCAATATATCGAATTGTAACTCAAAACCGATGTAATCAAAACTATTGCGCATCGATTTCTAATCACCAAACTGTAATCTATTTTGAACATACAAATCACTTACCAGGGAGCAAACCGATGTGTGGTCAAAAGGTAAACATCATTTCTGAATAAAAAAATGATGTTGAATAAAGATACAGACATCGTTCCTAGGAAAATAATGTGACAACCTACATGTAAAAATGGCCACGAACAAACAATACTCATGGGAACTGATGTCTACAAGTGTACTGGACATCGCTTCTGGAATAGAAATTGATGCAAATGTTCACGTAGGTATTGTTCGACATATACTTTATTAAGCATAAAATGTGAAAATATGAAGAATTAGACATACCTAACATACAAAAATATGATGATTATAACGATTATACATCGATTTATTTTTTAGAATCGATGTTGGTTGTTGTCTGGGACATCGATTAAAAACGCGCTTATACTGATGTCTCTATCTGTCTATACACCCACTAAGACATTGGTCAAAAATTAGTTTAACATCGGTTCTGGACTGATGTCTATGAACAAAATTCTAGTAGTGCGAAAAGCCAAGCGCGCGATAGCTATAGCGAGAAGCGCTAGGGAGGAATCCGTTTTCAAGCTGAGCTGGGAATCTTCTACCCAGTACTAAGTCGCAGTAGGGCATCTTATTCAGAAGGTACAAATATGTGAAGCACTCGGAGTAAGGAGGAGATGAGTACCTTTCATTGCGGCTGAGCCATTGACCCAAGAGTTGGTCAGCCGGTGGAAGCAGCGGGATGTCATCGCGACGAAAATATGGAAAATAAGTTGAATCCAGAAGTCAAGGATCCAAAAAGGGCTAGAGATGCTAGTCTCGAAAGGATGCATAGTGTCCTAGTACAGAGTGTGATAAAGGGCGCCCAACACAGGTTGCCCGAGCCATACACGGCGACCGCTGTAGAGGGTCGTTGCCAAAAGAGTCCAAGCACCAGTTGGCTTACAGGAGGAAGTACAGAAGATGAACTTATAGAGCCAGTACTCTAAGAAAGCAATTCCGCCAGTCGCATTGTGCTCTCAGCGGTAATAAGATAGCAACCGTGGATAGGAGCCACTGTGAGCGCTGCGACCGTTTTGGGCCATGGTTGAAGTGAAAGTGATAGAGTCGAATTGGCCATGCAGATAAGGCTCGCCATCAATGGGTAGGCCAGTGATGGTGAGAATATCCAGTAAAGTGATACTCATTTGGCCAAATCGAAAATCAAAGGTGTTTGTGGCGGTGTTCCAAAAACAGAGAAAGGCAGTGAGAGGTGAACGATTGCCACAGCGCGGAAGACGAAAACAGAGATCTATAGTGTGAGTGATACCTGCCGCGTTCCATCGAGCCAGATCTCGTGTTCGTGCTTCGTGATACCAAGAAAGCTCCGCTGCGCTGATAGAGGATGGCCAGTGCCCTATTTTTGCTCGATGATTCTAGGCACCCCAACTGTTGAAATCCCCAGGAGTCCTTCGGAGTACTGGAATGGGCCGACGAATGGGCAGGCCATAGAAGGCGATGGTGTCGGCCGGAATAGAGTCTCGCGGCGCTAGGCCCGGTCCGACATGATGGTTTGGGAACTGGAGGAGTAGGGGTCTCTGGATAGTGGTGTGGAGACGAATGCGGGCACCGATGCTGGTTCCCGAAGAGTGGGCAACCTGTTCATTCAGTTCTTCTTCTTGATCGATGACTATCTTCTTTCGGGGAGCCATTTTCTGGGTTCCTGTGAGGAAGATGTTGGCGGTAAGAGGGTTTCTGGGTTTAGGAGACTAAAAGAGTTTCTGATGTGACAGGTCTGAAGTGGCTGCGGGTTTAAATAAGAAATTTTGTGAGGGAAACAATACAATAGAAAGGCTTTTTAGCGAGCGAAAGGACGCAACCCTCATTAATGATATCGTTTCAAGCAATCGGCGTGTCATTTTAGCCCCCTTCAATTAGTTACGTCTTCGTGGGCTTGATTTCGGGGCCTGGGGGGAAATGTTTGAGCCCAAAAGTAATTTTGGCAAGATCCTTTAGTGGATTTAGCACAGCGGGCCGATACCTGCGGCCCAAAAATAAGCCTACTTGGGTTTGGGTTACAGTTTCGCCCATTCAGTGATCCATAAGGAAAACAAAACCTTATTGGAGTCAACTAGAAGAGATTGAATAGGAAACTTCAATCAATAATCATTCTATAGCAAGGAACAGTCGAAACCCTAGGTATAAATACCAGGTTTAAAGGACAAAGCGAGATCTCAGTCTCTCTCAAATCATTCAATCCCAGCAATTACAAAGCCTCCCCGGAGCAAACCTTCAGCTTCGTTGAAACCCGGTGACCGCGCGCCAGTCCTAGTCTCTCCAAGAGCCGATTGTTAGCATCACCAGATCAACCTGGCGACCGTACTTCCAGTCCTAGTCTCTCCAAGAGCCGACTGCCAGTACCATTGCCACCGAGATTCTCTCAACCAGCGAAGCAAGGGTAACACCCTCGCAACCCAGCGAAGCTAAAGTCACGCTTTAGCAAAACCCGTGCTTTCTCTAAACTTCCCAGTGATTTCTCTGCTCAGCCTACAACGTTGAGTATCGATTCGGTGACGCGAAGAGATCACATCCAAAGTCCTTATCCATAAGGCAAGAAGTCCTTTCTCGGAAGGCTAGAGAAGAACCTTGTGACGAGGTTGGTGCTCTCCTCGTCTACATCGCTTGAAGAAGAAGTCAGGTCAAGGGACTCCCCCGATGACTGCACCCCACGGTGCTAGCACGCCCGCACATACGCTTGAAAGAGACAGTTTGCACGCCAACTGGTTTTGGAGCCAAACAATAATGATGGCATTGTGGCTCAGGCCGGGCTACTAACAAGGAAACATGGGAGGCCCAAAGGTTCGATGGATTCTCGCCCGAGAAAGAAAGCAAGTTTGGCACAGAAAGTTCCATTAATCATCGACATAAATAACCAGTCTCATGAAGATATTCCTGATTATGGTTATGTCCAAGAGACATCATTGGGGGACGCTGCAATGTTAGAACTAATTCCAGGGAATAGGGAGATTTCCATGAATTACACTAGTGTACATAGGACGTTGAATCGAGATTCTATTATCCTTGATGATGTGTTTGCATATTCTATTGCTCAAGGAATTATAGAACACGATGATATAGAACCTCACTCCATTGAAGAATCTCAACGAAGAGCAGACTGGCCTAAATGGAAAGATGCGATCCAGGTTGAATTGGATTCACTAACAAAAAGACAGGTATTTGGGCCTATAACGCTGACACCCCTAAGTATAAAGCCTGTTGGCCACAAATGGGTCTTTGTTAGAAAGCGTAATGAGAAAAATGAAGTTGTTAGATACAAAGCCCGCCTTGTGGCGCAAGGTTTCTCACAACGCCCTAGAATTGACTACAAGGAGACATATTCTCCGGTAATGGATGTTATAACGTTCCACTACCTAGTCAGTTTGGTAGTTTCTGAAAAACTTGACATGCAGCTTATGGATGTGGTTATAGCATATCTCTATGGGGATTTAGATTCAGAGATATATATGAAGGTTCCAGATGGTCTTCAATTACCGAAGTCAAGTGGCTCTAAACCATGGAGCGCGTTTTCAATAAAATTGAGATGCTCACTATATGGATTGAAACAATCCGGACGGATGTGGTATAACCGTCTAAGTGACTACTTGATTGGGAAGGGATATGTCAACAATGAAATATGCCCATGCGTGTTTATAAAGAGGACAAGTTCTAGATTTGCAATTGTAGCAGTTTATGTCGATGACATGAACCTAATTGGAACTCTAGATGAGTTAAAGGAAACTGCTAAGTACTTGAAATCCGAATTTGAGATGAAAGATCTTGGGAAAACACGGTTTTGCCTCAGACTAGAACTCGAGCACCGTAGTGATGGGATTATGATCCATCAGTCAGCAGATACTCAAAAATTATTAAGGCGCTTTAATGAAGATAAAGCAAAGTCTGTGAGTACTCCCATGATTGATAGTAGTCTTGAGCCTGAAAAAGATCAGTTTCATCCAAGGGATGAGGACAAAGACTTAAGTGCAATAGGAGCATTATTGTACTTAGCTCAATGCACAAGACCGGACATCTCATTCGCAGTGAACTTGTTAGCTCGACATAGTTCTGCCCCAACACGCCGCCATTGAATTGTCATAAAGACAATCTTTCGATACTTGAGAGGTACGATTGATATGGGCTTGTTCTATCCCTACAGTGAGAAAAGAAATAACGGAAGTGTGGGATTGGAGTCCACAAGACGAAACGCCACTTTCCGTGCTCCTCCTCCCTTCCATCAAAATGACAACGATGTCTTGATGGGTTTTACTGATGCAGGGTATCTCTCTGACCCCTCACAAAGGTCGCTCCCAAACGGGTTATGTCTTTACCATGGGAAGCATTGGGATATCTTGGAGGTCTACAAAGCAGACCTTTGTTGCTACTTCCTCAAATCATGCAAAGATTATCGCTCTACATGAAACCGTGCGAGAATGCATATGGCTAAGGTCTGTAGTTAGATACATTCGAGGAACTTGTGGTTTGAAGTCTACTACAGATGAACCTACATGTATCTATGAAGATAATGCAGCTTGTATTGAGAAAATGAAGTTAGGTTTCATCAAGGGCGACAACACCAAGCATATATTGCCTAAGTTCTTTTACAATCAGCAACAACAAACACTTCTAAATATTGAAGTGAATCAAATCCATTCAGAGGATAATGTAGCGGACTTGTTTACCAAGTCGTTACCTAAATCCACCTTCGAGAAACATGTGAAGAGCATCAGATTAAGAAAGTTATCCGAACTCCCATAATTGTAGAAATCAGGGGGAGACCTTGACATCAGGGGGAGGTATGATGTCTACATGTTCGATCTCGAAAAGTGAAGGACGTGTTGTGCTCTTTTTGCCCTTCGATCAGGGTTATTTTTGTCCCACATGATTTTTGTTACCTGGCAAGGTTTTTAGTAAGGCAACGATCAAAGCGTCATCACCGAGTTTGAGCGGCACAAAGGGGAGTGTTTAAGGATGTCGACTACTCCACATTCACTCACGTTGTGCTCTTGTTCTCCTTCAACCAAGGTTGTTTTTTCCCACAGGGTTTTTATTACTTGGCAAGGTTTTTGACGAGGCAACTTAGAAGCGCATAGCAGAGGCAACACTATTGACATGGAATATCCAAGGGGGAGTGTTGTGAATGATAATGACTATTCATGCAATAGGTATTGCTTAATGTATGCGATTGACATATTCGTAATGTATACGATTGATAGACTTGTAATGTATGCGATTGACATACTTGTAATGTGCGATTGATTAGTATAGCTAATATGTATTGCCTTTTGTATACATGATGTAACTCTATATAAACCTCATGGTGAGATGAATACAATACATTTTTCCAATTCTCTACAACAGCTTCTAATTAATTATAGTAGTTGGTTTTCCAAAGAGACATAAGAAAGTGCCATGATTACATAACAAGGCAAGTTCATAACATTGGCATGGTGCACCTTTATTTTCCAGAAAAGAAGTGTACAAGGCCACGCTTATTTCTTCCCTGAGTTTCGTTGGTACAGGGCATCTGCAATTTCTCTTCCAATACACGTTTATTACTAAAGAAAAATAATACACTGTCACGACATGTCGTTTCCAGATCGAAAGTCTGAACTCAATTGCCTTTTGCATAGTCGCTCTTTCTAAATCTAAGCATGATCTATTATAGTTGATAAGAAGAGGCATTACATATGGCCTTTGGAGGTAGACTTTCATCTAGTTAGACAAGATTGATTCACACTGGATTGATAGAGACACATTAATTTAGACAATAGTACTGTCTGTTTTTAATTTTCTCCCAGCAATTGTAGCAGAAACACAGAAATCACACACAGCATAAAATACGTACATGCTCAATATCAATTTCATGCTCACTTGGTAAAAATACAAAATCATAGCACATCTAAAAGAATGTCGGGATGCTACAGTACAACTGATCCAGCTCATGACAGTTGATCCGAATGGGTTCATGTACGTGTTTCGATTTAGGATACAGATTTACACAAAAAGTATTAGTGTCTTCTTTATTCATTTTAGTACATTAGCATGCAAATTTCAAGAACCATTATGGTAGGAACAGGACTCCAGAGAATTCAAAAACAAAACAGATGAGAATACAAGAACCATACAACAATTTATTAGCCATCACAAAACATAATAATTTGAAAGGTTCTAGTTGAGAAGATTGCATCTAATGGATTGCAATTCGGATGCAGCATCACTTATAGTCTTTCTGTTTGTGGGGGATTCAACAGAACATGCAATTCCTATACCAAGTATCAGAGTCAAGCACTCTTCAATTTTCTGTGCTCTCACACTCAATCGGCTGTGCCTGTGAGCTTCAGCGACATTGGCAGTGCCTTCTTGAAGAACTAGTGATTCTGAAATCTCTAAAACAAGTTCAGGGATAGTTGACTTTACGTAATTATGAAGATTCAAGTTGTCACTGAACATGTGATCAGTGGGTCGCTTCCCCGTAAACATTTCTAACAAGAGAATGCCGAAGCTATAGACATCCCCATATGTGGATACCTCACTTCCCATGCCATACTCTACAGTTTAAACAATACCACAAATATTTGTATTTGTGCATAAATCAAATAGCTCATTGTTTAGAAATATGTTACAGTAAAGTAGGGGAAAACAAAATTCTGAAGCATTTGAGAAAAATTACCTGGTGCAGCATAACCAACCGATCCTCTAATTCCAATAGAGCTTGATTGATTTCCAGAAACACTCGTGATTGGTTCTGAGAGAAACCTTGACAACCCAAAGTCGGAAACATGTCCAGTCAGGTCACCATCCAAAAGAACATTACTTGGCTTGAGATCACAATGAACGATCGGTGTTTCACAATGGTTGTGAAGATAATCCAATGCACTAGCAACATCAATGGCAATGTTGAGCCTCTGAATAAGATTTAAAATTTTGGGCGCTTCTGTTACCTCTCCAGTTCCAATAGATGGATGCAACCACTCTTCCAAGCTCCCGTTGTCCATGAACTCGTAAACAAGAGCCTTGAAATCATTGCCGCCAAAATCAGTACTTGAACATGCAGTTAAGATCTTGACCAAATTTCGATGTCTAATATTTCTCAACGCCTCACATTCGGCCATGAAACTCTTAGTTGCTCCCCGGTGTAACATGTTAAGCACCTTCACAGCGACAACAACTCTATCATCAGCAAGGATTCCTTTGTACACATACCCAAAAGCACCCACACCGATTAAATTAGCTGAAGAAAAACCATCGGTAGCTCTGAGGAGTGTAGCATATGAAACTTGCAAAACAGAGTTCCCCAAAGTGCTTAAATTAGTTTGTCTCCTTTTCTTACCAAGAAGAAAAAGAGACAGCACCACAACCAGTCCCAAAAGAGTGAACCCGGAGACTAAAGAGATCATTAGTTTCATTCTACGAGACAGCCCTTCTCCTTTAGACTCATTTAGCTTGCACAGAGGAAGTCGAAGACTAGCCATACCTCCACAAAGTCCAGCATTTCCAGAAACTGAAGTCGCACTTGCATTCTTGAAAACACCACCAGTTGGTACTGCTCCCCAAAATTGGTTGAAGGAGAGGTTCAGGTTCTCCAAGTTCAGATGCTCAAGAAACTGTGGAATATCTCCTGACAAATTGTTGCGGGAAAGGTCTACATCTCGAATCCCTCTCAATTCCTTCATAGATGAAGGAATGAGTCCTTCCAAAAAGTTACCTTGTAAGTGTAAGACTTCCAAACTCTCACAACTACCGAGGCTACTAGGAAGTTGTCCTGATAACATGTTGTACGAAATGTCAAGGGATGCTAGATTCTTCAACTTTCCAATCTCAACGGGAAGGAAACCAGTAAGCTGGTTTATTGCCAAGTTGAAAGAAATTGATAAAGAGAGGAGGCCAATAAGTAGTTGTTGAGGTATTGTGCCATCTAAGTTATTTTGAGAAAGATCCAACTGTAGCAACCCGTGACATTCTCCTAGGCTTGAAGGGATGCTATCATTGAGATTATTCCCTTGCAAGAAAAGACGAGTTAACAATGTTAAATTTCCAAGAGAGGACGGAATGGTCCCCGATAATTTGTTTCCATCAAGATACAATACCCCAAGCCTTGAAAGCCTCCCAATGTCAGTAGGGATGCTACCTGTGAAGTTGTTTCCCCCCATATCCAGTCCTACCAAGTTCAGAAGATTCCCGAACCCAGTTGGGATGCTTCCCTGTAGGTGGTTTCCTACAGTTGAAAGGATTTGGAGATTGGTTGAGAGGTTCGATATTGATGTGGGCAATGTTCCTCCAAAATTGTTGTAGCCAAACCCAAACAGAGTTAGTTGTGTGGCATTGATCAATTCTGAGACAAAACTCAAGTCACCATGTTTACCGCTTCCAAGATTATTATTTCCGACTGCGAATATCACAAGGTTATGAAGCTTTTGTAAATTTGGCACCTGACCAGTTAGTTTGTTGAGTGAACATTGAAAGGACACAAGATTTGTAGCATTCGATATTGACCAAGGGATGGCCCCAGTGAATTGATTATCAGCAACGTTAAAGTATTGGAGGTTGGGTAAAGCATTGCTCAAGTTTGAGGGAAGACTTCCTTGAATTTGGTTTACTGATACCTCTAATTCAACTATACCAGAGAGGTTATAAAAGCAGGAAGGGATGATACCAGATAGCCTATTTTCGGCAAAATAAAAAAGTGTTAGTTTTTTTAACTGGCATAGAGAACTAGGGATGCTTCCTTCTAAGTTATTAGTAGTTGTAGCAAACATCTCGAGAGATGAAAGGTTCCCTAAAGAAGGATGGATCTCTCCTGTTAAATTGTTAAATTGCAAATTAATCTGTTGAAGCTTCGACAAAGAACTCAATTCAGGAGGAATTTTACCCACTAGATTGTTTCTATCAAGACGGAGAGTGATGAGCTTGAAGCAATTGGATATATTGGCAGGAATGGTGCCGGTAAATGAGCTATTGTATAGAATCAATACCTGCAATCTGTGCAAATGGCCAATTTGAGGAGGGATTTGATGAGTGAAACTATTGTTGATGAGATTTAGCACTCTTAAGAAGCTTAGATTTCCTATGTGTGGAGATATGGATCCCACCAATGCTGACCCTAGTTGCAGCTTCGTCACCCTTTGGCGATGTCGTCGACTGCAGGTGATGCCGTGCCACATGCAAAAGTGAAGGGTTTCATTCCATGAGCTTGTGACCCGGTTCGGATCGTGTTGTATTTGAGCTTTGATTGCTAGCAGTGCCAACCTATCCGTCTCATTCCCTCGGAGTCTCGGATGGTTCAATTGCATGGAGCTACAACAGAAAATGGACATTGCATTTAAAACTAATGTAGCTATCAAAACCAATTTCATAACCAAAACTCCCCCCATGTTTAATTTTTTCTTTGGACTAAAGAGACTGAGATAATTATGGGATGGTTTTGGGTTGTGAAATAGGTAGTTTTAAGTGAGGCTTGACAATTTAATTTATAGGATACGAAGATTCAGAATAGATGATCAAGAAGTACTCGATGATGGAAAACCACTGTTGATTGATTCATTGCATTCTTGCAAAAGAAGACCGACTTAACTCACTTGCTTCGAACTAGAGACGACTCTTGTTTTCCAAAGACAACTGTTGTTAGTGTGAACTACTGTGTACTGTGGGGTTGCAATAGTTTGTTGAACCTAAAGGAACGTGAACCTCATAAATATCAGCTACGTCCAGTAGTGTCATTTTAGGTGCAGGGTCCACTTGCAGCTGTAATCTAGTAAATCTACCACAAAGGCATAGCTATTATCTCTTTCTCGTCCGGTAGCTTCGTTTGGCATGAAACTGATGATACAATGTCGCTATTTCTGAAGACAGCTAGTTGACAATCCAAGACAAAACCATATTATTGCAACAGTTCCATTGTGAGTGCTGAGGTGAGGTTTGGCTGTGGCAAAGTGCCATCAATGAAAGAAAGCTTGTTTTTTGCCTTAAGAGCCATACGTATAGCAGGACTCCAAGTGGGGTAATTGTCGCCATGTAGAGGCTGTGAGACAAGGATTGCTCCTGGATTATCTGAGTGATGCAAAAACATAGGATCGAGATGAAACTTCATAGTCACCGGTAGAGTATGCATTAATTGGAGGATTGGGCGTTGGTATCTGGTTTGAGTGCGAGATATGTTTGATGTTTGGGGTCATCATCGTTAGCCATGATAGAAAGGAAAAAAAAAAAAAACTGTTTAAGCAGAATGGATCAGAGAAGGCTAATGGTTGATCCTTTTAACTGGCCTAGAGAAGTAGGGGCCTGGGAATACTCCCCTACAAGTTGTTATTATATGCATCAAACATTTCAAGACTAGAGATCGAGGCTCCCCAGGAAGGAAGGATCTCTCCTAATTAACTTTTTATCTTGCAACACAAGTATTCAAAGCTTAAATAGGGAGCCGGATTCCAAAGGACATATCCGGTACCAGCATGTTGTTTCCGAGATTGAGTGATGACTGAAGATTTCCATTAAGTGAGTTATTGTCTAAACGTAATACCTCCAAGGCTCCAATAGGCGCAACATGAAAATGTTGAATTTCAGAAGAACTTAATGACTGAAACTACTATTTTTGATTTGTAGTTCCTCCGAACAGCTTAGATTTCCTGTCCGTGGAGACATAAAACCTGCCAACTTTTGGCTCTGATGATGCCATCAAGTGCAGGTGCCATAAACGAAAGTGGATGGAGTCGTTCCTGGAGCTCTAAGCTATCATGCACAATTTGAGCTTAGATGGCTAGTGGCTAGCAGTGGCTTGCAATCCGTTTCATTTCCGCATAATACAGAACCCTAACAGTGAAAATGACATAGAAAATAGAGAGATGGTCTTTGATATCACTGATATAAAAGTGGAAGTGGTATGTTTGGATAAAATCACCTCAGGCATTACAAAGTACAAACTTACAATAAAGCTCACAAATTGTAATTATTAGAGCCAAAATTGCGAAGATAATTAAATACATTTATTATTCATTGACAGGCGGCTATAAATACATGTAATCTTATACAAGCTTGTGATAACTGAGCAAAATTTAGCTCATGAAAACAAATTAGTGTAATAATTTATTTGTTCAACTAGAAGTACAAGTACAAAAGCTGCCCCAGAAAACTGTGTCCTAGTTACCCCAACAAAAGAAAAAAGAATAGAACAACAGGAAAAAAATTCACATTTGAATCCAAGTAAATGATAGTAACTCTTAGAAGCTTGTTAGCATTTCGTCAAAATTGTTCTGGCCATTGGCGGTAAAAAGAAGTGGAGAAATTTTGATAATTTTTTTTTGGCTCAAAAGTTGACTTTTGACCTATGTCTTAATTTCTTGACTCTGCTAGAGAGAGAGTTTTGAAGGAAGATGCCTGAAATTGTTTGATGAAAAAGTTGTTTGTTATTAAAAACTTAATTCCAAGATATGCTTGGGGCTCAGATCTATAATTAAAACAGAGTTGGCATCAAATGTGAATTCTAGGGCTGTTGTCGTAATAAAGTCGATAAAAACCAAGGAATCAGCTGTAAGTTAATTGGGAACTCTAATCAAATCTCAGATTGCTTCAAGTGGGGTTGATTGATCCAAATGGAATCATGTATTTGAGATCTAGGATAAGAGATTTATACAAGATGTAGTAGTGCTTTTATTCATCTCTTCACTGGAAATTGGTGCTCTGAATAATCTCTCTAACTATATATTTTCGCTACATTAATGTTGGGTTGTGAAATACTAGGCAATTAACTATATAGATGGGAAGATGGACAACCAATAACCCCCTTTTTTCCCAACTCTTGTTTTCCAAAGAAGACTGTGTTGTTAGTCTATGTATTAAAAACTTAGTTATCAAAACCAAATTCAGAGCCAAAACTTACAGTTCGTCGTAGAGAAACTGAATTTGAGAGAAATTTGTTGTGTATTCTCATTGATAATAGGGGCCTCTTTATATAGAGGATTATAATGCATATAATCTCGATCATACAAAGAAAGTAATCGTACATTGAATAGGAATCTAGATCCTTCTAATTTAACCCTATTACCACTAGAGCAAGTAACCTAGAGTTTGGGCTAAACACAATTTAGGATTTACTTGAACACTCCCCCTTGTGTTGCCCAAAAGCGGTGCTTCTCTTGTTGCCTCGTTAAAAACCTTGCCGAGTAACAAAAACCCAATGAGACAAAAATAACCTCGGTCGAAGGGGAAAAAGAGCACAACACACCATTCACGATTCGAGACGAACATGTAGACATCTCTCCCTGATGTCTGCGCCTCCCCCTGATGACCACTATCATGGGAGTTCAGATAATTGCCTCAAGCCAATTCTTGCCACATGTTTCTCGAACATGGATTTAGGCAATGACTTAGTAAACAAGTCTGCCACATTGTCCTCAGATCGAACCTGGTTCACTTTGATCTTGAGGAGCTTCTGTTGTTGCTTATTGTAGAAGAATTTAGGCGATATGTGTTTGGTGTTGTCGCCTTTGATGTAGTCATGCTTCATTTGTTCAATGCAAGCAATATTATCATCCTAAATGCTTGTTGGCTCATCTGTGGTAGACTTCAGACCACAATTTCTTCGAACATGCGTAACTATGGACCTAAGCCATATACATTCACGAACTGCTTCGTGAAGAGCAATAATCTCTGCATGATTTGAAGAGGTAGCGACTATGTTCTGCTTTGTAGACCTCCAAGATATCGCGGTCTTTCCCATGGTGAAAACATAACCAGTTTAGGAGTGACCTTTGTGTGGATCAGAGAGGTACCCAGCATCAGCAAAACCTTCCAAAACACTTATATCATTTTGGGATGGGGAAAGGGAACGCAGTCCACCATATGTGGCCTCCCTGACACTAAATGGGTCCGAATCCATCTTCTCTCTGTAGGGATAGAACAAGCCCATATCGATCGTACCACTTAGGTATCGAAAGATATCTTTAACACCAGTCCAATGGCGTCATGTTGACGCAGAGCTATTTCTAGCTAGCAAGTTCACAGCGAATGAGATATCTGATCCTGTGCATTGTGCTAAGTACAATAATGCGCCTATTGCACTTAGATAGGGTACTTCTGGCTCTAGCACTTCTTCTTCGTCATCTTTTGGACGGAATGGATCCTTCTTTGGATCAAGACTATGGACGACCATTGGGGTGCCTGAAGGCTTAATCTTGTCAGTATTGAAACACTTAAGCATCTTTTGGGTATAAGTGATAGGAGCACAATGTGCGACGATATTAATTAGTATATGCTCCATTTTAGCTTTGTTTCTCCCTTAAGTTTTGTGTTTTTTGAGTGATTGAGTCATTTTAAGAGTCTTGTAGAGTGTTTGGCGTGAAATAGGCAGAAAACGCAAAATTCATAAGGAATCCTAGCTGGATCAGGATTCCTCACCGTCATGCTAATCTGTAGGCCTTAAGATAGAATTTCTGGGAGTATTTTTCTGAAATTAAATTGTTTTAATTTCTTTTATTTTCTCTAAAAGAATTTAATTTTGTGCCCTTTATTAAATCAGGTTGACCAAGCAATGAAGAAGGGAAATAAAGAGAACGACGTTTTCAGTTGGAGAATAAAGAAGAAAGATGTTTCAGCTTGGAAATTAAAGGAATTGCCCCATTATGAGAGGAGTTAAAGCCTTAAAAGAGATGTTTCAGTTGGAAAATTAAAGGAATTATGATGCAATCCCATCGACAAAAGCCAACCAATGCTCCCCTATAAATAGGCAACGTCCAGAACAGAATTTGCATCACTTCTCGGCCTATCACTTCCTGACCAAGATAATTCCTGGCCTATCACTTCCTAGCCAAAAACTTTTCCGAGACTCTGCCCAATTCACTCCTTAAACTTTCATCAACTACAAGACCGTGACCACCATCCATCCATCAATCTACGAAGCTCTTAGGTGCTAAGTCAAGGACACTCCACCATCATAGCAGAGATGAGTTCATCACCTTGTTACCAAGCCGCTGAGGAAAGCTTCAAAGTGTAACTATGACTCTACTTACAATTTTTGTTTCGGTTTTGTGGGTTTGCATTTGTGAGTTGTGTAATTGGAGACACGAAATTTTCAGAATATTTTTATTAATATTTTTTAGATTTTCAGTTTATTATTGAGTTAATTTTGAGAATTTTTTTATGATGCATGTTACAATCTTGTGACCTTTTATGTGTTTAGGTAATTTTCAGAGATAGGTTCATAAGTTTGCATGTTAGAATAACGGTGAGAGTTCTTGTGTGTTTGCTTAATTTGCCAAGAGTAATTGTTAATTTTTAAGGCGCTAAGTTAAACAAGTAGCAATTAGTTCTAAAAAGTGGTAAAAACCATGTTCAATGGTTAGACAATTATGGAAATTACGTGTTAAATTCTATGTGTAATGGTTAATTTGCACGTGTGAGTTGATTCGAGGGTTAGATAATACTACTAGTTAAGAGAATTACGCTAAGTGTTTTCGAAAATTAGTAGTATTAGGCTTGGTAAGGACTTTTCCGATCCAATCCTACATTAGAACGAATTAGATAAATGGATTGACCTGCTAAGGCTTTTCATTTGGGCTCTTTTCTAGGCATTTAAGATGGGCACATTTTTGTAGCATGTTGAAATGAATTTTCTGTTTTTACACTTAGTAATTTCCGAGTGGTATTGGTCTAGCTTAGGGAAGTCGATCATTGTATATAGTTTTATTTGTTTCATTTTTATTTTAAGTAGATTAGGAACCAAATTTCAAAACCCCCCATTTTATTCTTTTATTTGTTACTTGACCTTTTTGTGTAGGTGTACCCTATAATCTCCGGACTGAACGATCCCTGCTTATCCTATACTGACAACTACATTTTGCAAGGTTAAATTGGAAGGATATTTCAACCGCATCAATAAGCTGATTTATGAATCAGGATACCATCTCTACGGTGCTCAAGTTCTAAATCGAGGCAAACCGTGTTTTAAGGGTGCCAATTATGTTCATGTCATTGACATAAACCGCTACTATTGCAAATCCGGAACTTGTCCTTTTTATGAACACACATGGGCATAGTTCATTGTTGACATATCCCTTAGACGGTTATACCACATCCGTCCGGATTGTTTCAATCCATATAGTGAGCGTTTCAATCTAATTGCAAACACGCTCCATGGTTTGGAGCCACTTGATTTGGCTAGCTAAATTCCATCTGGAACTTTCATGTATATTTCCGTATCTAGATCCCCATATAGATACGCTGTAACTACATCCATAAGCTGCATGTACAGTTTTTTGGAAACTACAAATTGACAAGGTAGCGGAACGTTATGACGGCCATTACGGGAGAATAGGTCTCCTCGTAGTCGATTCTAGGGCATTGTGAGAAGCCTTGCTCCACAAGGCGAGCTTTGTACCTTACAATCTTGTTTTTCTCATTATGCTTTCTAACGAATACCCATTTGTGATCAACTGGTTTGGTGTTGGGACATTGCCAAATACCTTTCTTTTCGCTAGAGAATCAAGTTCTGCCTGGATCGCATCTTTCCATTTTGGCCAGTCAGCTCTACGTTGGCATTCATCAACGGAACGTGGGTCGATGTCATCGGTCTAAATAATCTCACTCGCCACTGAATACGGGAATACATCATCAATGATGATGGAGTTTCTTTCCCACGTCCCATGTACACTAGTGTAACTAACAAAGATCTCTGCATTCTTAGGGATAGGTTCTGACATTGAGGCGTCCCCCAATGATGTCTCTTGGACATAACCATAATCTGGAACATTCTCATGGGACTGATTTTGAGTATCGATGATCTAAGGATTTGTTTGTGCCTCATTCGCTCTCTTTCTAGGGCGAGTATCTTTCAAACCAATCGGTCTACTGCGCTTCCTTGAGGGACCTGCGGCCATAGACGCCACATCATTGCCATTCTGGGCAATGGTGCCATCTCCTGGTGTCACAAGAGTGGCGTTATGTCCATTATTTAGGACATCAATCCTTGCAGGCACGTTTGCAGCAGGTATGTGTGATCTCGTCACTTTGGCAACATTAGAAAACGCATCAGGCAGAGTGTCTGCTACGTTCTGGAGCTCGATTATTCTTCGCACTTCAAGTTAAAACTGTACGGTACGGGGATCGAGATGAGACATAGTGGGGACAGACCACGACAATTCCTGTCGTTCCTGTTGAACATATGCGTTCTTATCTCCCCCTAACGACAGGAAGACTGTCTCATCATAGTGACAATCCGCAAATCTAGCGGTAAAAGATCGTCTGTCAAGGGTTCAAGATAGCGGACGATGGTTGGAGATTCATATCCAACGTATATGCCCATTCGTTGTTGTGGACCCATCTTAGTACGCTGTGGCGGCGTAATAGGCACACCCAAAAATGCGTAAGTGCGAGATATCAGGCTCGTACCCAGTCACTAGCTGTAACGCAGAGTAAGATTGGGTTGTAGAGGGTCATAGACGAATTAGCGTCGATGCATGCAATATTGCATATCCTCAAGCAGAAACAGGGAGATTGGTGTGCATGACCATTGTTCGTGCTATCATCTGTAGTCATTTGATAGCAGCTTCTGCGAGACCATTTTGGGTATGAACATTGGGAACTGGATGCTCTACATTAATCCCCAGTGACATGCAATAGTCAACGAACGTTTTCGATGTAAACTCCCCAGCATTATCAAGTCGAATCGACTTAATAGGATGATCAGGGTAGTGAGCCCGTAGATGGATAATCTGGGCGAGGAGTTTAGCATAAGCAGCATTTTGAATGGACAACAGCGCGACAAGTGACCAGCGTGTCGACGCATCTACCAATACCATAAAGTATTTAAAAGGTCCGCATGATGGTTGAATTGGTCCATAGATATCCCCTTGGATTCTCTATAAGAACGGAATGAGTATTTTAGGATCCTTTGCGTAGGACGGTCTCGGTCCTAATTTTCTGAAAGAACAGGCTTTGCAAAATGAGCGAGGGGCCTTAGAAGCAACCAATGAGGATTTTGGTTGGGCCTGAGCATCCGTAGCGGTATTAGAAGCAAAGTGTGTGACTACATCTCCCATCATGGCATTAGATCCATGGAAATTGGTGTGTGTGGCGGCATGTTCACCAGGAGAGGCAACCATGGCGTCATGCTCATGGTTGGCGCCATTGATGGCATCATCACATGGGACTTGGGCAACCCTATGGCGCCCCAAGACGGTTGCAGCGCCAGAAGCTGCAATTGTTGCTGTCTTGCTAAGTCCAGGAATCAATTTTTGATACTTGCTTCTTCTCACTCTGAAGAATGGATGTCCGTGTGAAGTCTTTAGTATACAGAGCATCATATCACGACCAGGATGCATGCCCTAGTCGGTCATGCCCTGGTTCGTGAGTGTATATGGTCAAGAGCTATCATTACACATATTCGAGGGACTAGTGGTTTGAGTTCTACCACTAAAGAGCCTACTTGCATTTATGAAGATAATGCAGCTTGCATCGAACATATGAAGCTAGGATATATCAAGGGTGATAATACAAAACACATATTGCCAAAGTTTTCCTACAATCAGCAACAACAGGCCCTCCTTAAGATTCAAGTGAATTAAGTAAGGTCTGAGGAGAATGTGGCAGATTTGTTCACCAAATCATTCCTAAAGCCACATTTGAGAAACATGTGAAAAGCATAGGAATGTGAAGACTTTCAAGCTCCTTTGATTAATGTAAGGATCAGGGGGAGGTGTAGACGTCAGGGGGAGTCTAACACACACATGTCATCCTCAAATACAAAAGGTGCATTGTGCTCTTTTCCTTCGACCAAAGTGTATTTTAATAATGATAATAATGATAATGATAATAATAATGATAATAATGATAATAATAATAATAATAATAATAATAATAATAATAATAATAATAATTATTATTATTATTATTATTATTATTTGGAACCAAAGAGAGGGAGATATGTGTGGGTGTTTGTTTGGTTATGCAGCGTTGGTTATGAATCAGCTACAAGTTCATTAGAGTCATAACAATCTATTAACGTTAGGTTAATTGTAAACTCTAGTTAACGTTTAGAGAAAGAGAGTGAGAGGAAGAGACATACACAAGAAGTATAGTGGTTCATCTCCCACTATAGGAGAGACTACATCCACTTGAAATATTCAACTATATGTTTTTGGGTCTTAAGGCCCTTGTTGATTACAAAGGCAAGTTTAGTTAGTGGGAAGGAATCTCCTTTTATAGGAAAGGGAGGCTCATTCCTTTACATTTTCTTCTATGTGCGACATAAAATGCCTATTCTAGTGTAGAAAACTTTATTGTGAAGTATCTTTGGCAAGGCCGGGAAGGTGGCTTCCCAGTGAGGTCTCGGCCGCTTCGAACTACCATGGGGTAGGTTGAATCCATGTCGCAGTTGAGTCCCATCATGACTTGTGATACAGAGAGGATGGCGGCTCAATTTGAGCAACAGTTAGATCGTGATAAAGGAGGAAAACGAAAAGTGACTAGTAGACAGGAAATGGCAGTTCGGTGTCTGATTGGGACGCACCTTACCTTTCCGGAAAGGGAATCGCGCCAGAAACAAGACTCATGCTTTGCCATGAGCTGTAGCATTTTTCGGGCTTTCGGGATCGTTTAGGGCCTCAAAACGGCATTTTCTATTTTACCCGTTTTTGGTTTTCTTAGTTATTTTGGATTGTTTTCGTTTTTATCCATGGGCCTTAGGGTTTCGTTGTTAGTCGCCCTAGGGTACTTTTCTCTTATTTATGCAGCCGCAAGCGGCTGCAGAACGCATCTTTCATCTTTTAATCAATATAATAGAGATTTTCTCTTTTATCTCTGGTGGACTCCAGAATCTTTTGCTTAGGTTTATTGCTGGTAAACCTAGTTATCAATCCGACTGCGTCAGGTGGTATCAGAGCAGGTCTTCCCTGTCTCTTTTATTTGCCTTAGTAGCAATGGGTGAAGTTACGAAATCGATATTGAAGCTCTTACAGCAGCGTTTACCGCTGCCATCAATTCCATGAATAATCAGATTGGAGAAATTCGTGGATTGTTGGGTGAGAGGAACAACAACAACCAACAACAACAATAATCGGCGTAGAGATGGGGAAGGAGGCCAGCGAGTTAGGGCTCCACGTGGTGAAGTTGTTGATAATACATCAGAATCTGACCTGAAGAAGAAATTTTACAACAAGAGCAACATGGACAAGCTGACCAGGATTACAAAGTCAAGGCCGAAATTCCTTTCTTTTCGGGCAATTTGGGTGTAGAAGATTATTTGGATTGGCAGCTTCAGGTGGACAGATTCTTTGAGATTATGGAAGTGCCTGAACACAAGCAAGTTAAGCATGTTGCCTGGAGATTGAAGAGTACTGCTGCAGTATGGTGGGATAAGTTGCAGAACACTCGAAAGAAGCAGAGGAAGCAGGGTGTTAGAACATGGCGAAGAATGAAGCAGTTGATGATGGAGAGGTTCTTGCCAGATGATTATGAGCAGATTCTATAGGCTGTATATTGAATGTGTCCAAGGAACTAGGACGGTGGCTGATTATAGCTGAATTCTTACGCTATTCAGAGCGTAATGAATTGGGAGAAACTGAAGGCCAGAAGGTGGCTCGCTATATCAGTGGGCTGAAGCCTTCCATTCAGGAGAGAATTGGGTTACAAACTGTTCATACTATGGCCGAAGTACAAACCTAGCATTGAAAGCAGAGTTGTTGGAGAAACCTTCACGAGCTTCTTCTTTCCAGAGGTATAACTACCAAAGGAGTGCAGATTTGGTTAATGCCTCAACTGCCAAGGGTACAACTACGCTGCAGAGAGCAGAAAACGCCTTTAAAGCTTCTAATCCTCCTTTTAAAGGCGCGGGCAGTTCTAACAATTCTAGTGGTTTCAAAATAGAGCCCCGAATCAGAGGTTAATAATCCTTATGCTAGACCTACAGGAGATGTCTGTTATCGATGCAACAAGCCTGGGCATAGATCTAATGTGTGTCCTGAGAGGAGACAAACTGCCCTTATAGATGATTATGATGAGGATGAAGAAGAAGTTAGGAGAGATGGCGATTATGATGGAGCTGAGTTTGCGGAGGAGGAATCCCCTGAGAAGGTTAACATTGTGTTGCACGGGTTCTACTATGTCCTAAAGAAGAGGGGCAGCGGCGCAATATTTTCAGGTCACTTTGTTCCATTAATAACAAAGTGTGTAATTTAATTGTGGATAATGGGAGCTGCGAAAATTTTGTAGCCAAGAAACTGGTGGAGTATTTGCAGTTACCGGCGCAGCCTCATGAGGCACCTTATTCCCTCGGGTGGGTCAAGAAAGGTCCACAAGTTCGAGTTGTTGAATCCTGCAAAGTGCCGGTATCCATTGGTAAGCATTATAAAGATGAAGTTTTGTGCGACATTATTGATATGGATGCTTGTCATATTTTGTTTGGCCGACCTTGGCAATATGATGTGGATGTTACTTATAAAGGCAGGGACAATGTGATGTTGTTTATGTGGAATAACCATAAAATTGCTATGGCTCCTGTGTGTCAATTTGAGAAATCTGATGTGAAGAAAGGGGAGAGTTTCCTGACCTTATCTAGCAGTGAACTTGAGATGGAGAGGGCCTTTAAAGAATCTGAGGTTTTCTGTCCAGTGGTGATAAAGGGGTTGTTGTCTGCAGAAAAGGAAGAAGTGGTGATTCCCAAAGAAGTACAGGACATGTTGGGAGATTTTGAAGAGTTGATCTCGGATGAGTTGCCCAACGAGCTGCCACCTATGAGAGACATTCAACATCAGATTGATTTGGTGCCTGGAGCTAGCTTGCCCAATCTGCCACATTACCGAATGAGTCCCAAGGAGAATGAGATTTTGAGAGAGCAGATTGAAGACTTGTTGAAAAAAGGGTTCATTCGAGAGAGTATGAGTCCTTGTGCAGTTCCAGTCCTCCTTGTTCCTAAGAAGGGCAATCAATGGCGGATGTGTGTTGATAGCAGGGCCATTAACAAGATAACTGTGAAGTACAGGTTTCCTATTCCTCGTTTGGAAGACATGCTTGATGAGCTAGAAGGTTCCAAAGTGTTTACCAAGATAGACCTTCGAAGTGGATATCACCAGATTCGAATCAAGCCAGGGGATGAATGGAAGACAGCTTTTAAGAGCAAGGATGGCTTGTACGAGTGGATGGTTATGCCATTCGGGTTGTCTAATGCACCCAACACTTTATGAGGCTTATGAACCAGGTTCTTCGCCCTTTTATAGGTTCCTTTGTAGTAGTGTATTTTGATGATATACTGATCTATAGCAGGACCAAAGAAGAACATCTGGTGCATTTGAAGCAGGTTTGGGAGCTTTACAGGAGAATAAACTGTACATCAACTTAAAAAAATGTACATTCTGCACCAGCAAGTTATTATTTCTGGGATTTGGTTGGAGAAGAAGGCATTCAGGTTGATGAAGAAAAGGTACGAGCAATAAGAGAATGGCCAGCTCCAAAAACAGTTTCTGAAGTGCGGAGTTTTCATGGTTTAGCTACTTTCTACAGAAGATTTGTGAAGAATTTCAGTACCATTACTGCCCCTATTACTGAATGTTTGAAGAAAGGCAAATTCCAATGGGGAGAGGAACAAGAGAAAAGTTTTGCTTTAATCAAGGAGAAACTTTGTACTGCACCAGTTCTTGCCTTCCTAATTTTGACAAGATATTCGAGGTTGAATGTGATGCTAGTGGCGTGGGAGTAGGTGCTGTGTTGTCACAAGAGAAGAAACCAGTAGCATTCTTTAGTGAAAAGCTGAGTGAAGCTCGTCAGAAGTGGAGTACTTATGACCAAGAATTTTATGCAGTGTTCCGGGCATTGAGGCAATGGGAGCACTACCTGATTCAGAGGGAGTTCGTACTGTTCACCGATCACCAAGCCTTGAAGTACCTCAATAGCCAGAAAACTGTGAATAAAATGCATGCAAGGTGGGTGAGTTTTCTGCAGAAATTTCCTTTTGTGATTCAACATAAATCTGGTACTCTTAACCGGGTCGCAGATGCTTTGAGTAGGAGGGCGTCCTTGCTGGTCACTTTAGCTCAGGAGATTGTGGGGTTTGATCTCTTGAAAGGAGTTGTATGAGGAAGATGTTGATTTCAAAGATTTGGGCCAAGTGCAGCAATAACAATGCAGTCGCAGATTTTTATGAGAATGAGGTTATTTATTCAAGGGCAACAGACTTTGTATCCCTAGTTCTTCATTGAGGGAGAAACTGATCAGAGATCTGCATGGAGGAGGCTTGAGTGGGCACTTGGGCAGAGACAAGACTATTGCTAGTCTTGAGGAGAGGTATTTCTGGCCACAGTTGAAGAAGGATGGCAGGAACTATTGTGAGAAAGTGCTACACCTGCCAGGTATCTAAGGGTCAGTCCCAAAATACAGGTCTTTATCTACCTTTACCTGTTCCTGATGACATTTGGCAGGACCTTGCTATGGATTTTGTGTTGGGCTTACCCCGTACCCAAAGGGGAGTGGATTCAGTGTTTGTGGTAGTTGACAGGTTCTCTAAGATGGTGCATTTCATCGCATGTAAGAAGACTGCTGATGCTTCTAATATAGCTAAACTGTTCTTCAGGGAAGTGGTTCGTTTGCATGGAGTACCCAAGTCCATTACATCTGACAGAGACACCAAGTTCCTTAGCCATTGCTGGATTACTTTGTGGAGGATGTTTGGAACATCTTTGAACCGTAGTAGCACAGCCCATCCTCAAACGGATGGTCAGACAGAGGTTACTAACAGAACTTTGGGTAACATGGTCCGGAGCGTTTGTGGAGATCGACCCAAACAGTGGGATTATGCTTTGCCCCAAGTGGAGTTTGCTTATAACAGTGCTGTGCATAGCGCCACAGGGAAGTCACCATTCTCCTTAGTTTATACTACTGTTCCTCAACATGTGGTTGATCTGGTGAAGCTTCCTAAGGTTCCTGGAGTTAGTGTTGCTGCTGATAGTATGGCTAGAGATGTACAAGCTGTTCGGGATGAAGTTAAGGCCAAGCTGGAAGCAACTAATGCTAAGAATAAAGCTGCAGCTGATAAACATCGCAGAGTGAAATTGTTCCAAGAGGTGATGACGTGATGGTATTTCTGAGGAAGGAGAGATTTCCTGTTGGTACCTATAACAAGCTGAAGCCCAGAAAATATGGTCCTTTTAAGGTGCTGCGGAAGATTAACGACAATGCTTATGTTGTCGCTCTACCTGATTCTATGGGTATCTCTAACACTTTTAATGTGGCTGACCTGCATGAGTTTCGTGAAGATGAGGTTCTTTATCCAGATGAGAACTCGGGGTCGAGTTCTTCGGAGGTGGAGGAGACTGATACAGAGAGGATGGCGGCTCAATTTGAGCAACAGTTAGATCGTGCTAAAGGGGGAAAACGAAAAGTGACTAGTAGACAGGAAATGGCAGTTCGGTGTCTGATTGGGACGCACCTTACCTTTCCGGAAAGGGAATCGCCAGAAACAAGACTCATCGCTTTGCCATGAGCTGTAGCATTTTTCGGGCTTTCGGGATCGTTTAGGGCCTCAAAACGGCATTTTTCTATTTTACCCGTTTTTGGTTTTCTTAGTTATTTTGGATTGTTTTCGTTTTTATCCATGGGCCTTAGGGTTTCGTTGTTAGTCGCCCTAGGGTACTTTTCTCTTATTTATGCAGCCGCAAGCGGCTGCAGAACGCATCTTTCATCTTTTAATCAATATAATAGAGATTTTCTCTTTTATCTCTGGTGGACTCCAGAATCTTTTGCTTAGGTTTATTGCTGGTAAACCTAGTTATCAATCCGACTGCGTCAACTTGTGGGCCTCCTAAAAGAGTTTTACTTATGTTTGGTGAGGTAACAAACTAATCATGCTAGTTGGAGGTATATATCTACACAATCATTATATAGAATAATGATCCAGGTTAGCACACTTTGGTTGACTTAATTATTGCTTTCTTGTAAGAGACTGACTGATTTATTTCTTTTCTTTACCCTATCAGTCTATTGTAATTTCCTTTATCAAAGTAAAATATCGATCATAAGGGAAGAAGAAAAACCAAGATCGGTAGCAGAACCCATTATGGCTAGGAAGACTTAGAACGGATGACAGGGACGACCACTGACGACTTGCTTCGTGCTTCCAGCTACTAGTGTAGTTTTTTTCCAATAAAGACTGCTGTCAGTCATAATCACTCACCAAGATCAATACGACAATACGCAGCACACATAATATTGCATGATTAATGTGGAGTGGAGAATGAAACAAAAAAGAATGACTTAAAAGGCCGGAGAATTTCGAAGTCCGATCTTAATCTGTTATTATTATCTAAGTTCTCCGGTCTTTTCTGTTTACCCTGTTTTGTGTTTATTTATCCTCTGTTTCATATATATTGTTCACCTGCATACAAAAACATTACCTTATGTAGAAATCCACTTACAGTCATCTAGAAAAGAATGATGGGAAAAGAAAAATGCAGTAAAAGTTAACTCTTTTGTTATACCTGCAAGTTTTTTTGTTCTTAGGTCCCTGGTCTTCTCTGTTTCCTCTATTTTGTTCAATCATATGTATAGGTTTTTTTCTATAATTGTTTTTTCTAATTTGCATTACAGTAATTAAACTCCCTGACAAAGTTCATAATCTATGTTGTCTCGTAATTCTTAAATGTGGTGTTGCCTCTACATTTCCAAGATATTAGAAAATGACAAGGATATCAATTTTATGTCCTTTAATGCCTTCTAGCTAGTTAACTGATGATCGATCAAGACAAACTTGATCGATTCTTCCGAATTAGATTAATTCTTCTAGCAATAGGTTTGAAGGTGGACGCTTGAAATTGTTTGATAGAAAGTTGTCTGGTATCAAAAACAAGACTTCAATCAGAGTTATGCATGGGGATTTGGTAAAAAATAAAACAGAGTGGGCATAATATGAACTCTGTGCCATTGAAAAGCCAACACCCCATTGATGATTCAGTAAGTTAATTAGGAATTGAACTCTAATCACTCTAATCAAATTTCATTTTGCTGCGAGTGATTGATCCCAAGGGGATCAGTTGTATTACCTCGAATTCAACTATATTGTAACATTGCTCAATCTATATTGTAATTTCCTGAATCGAAGAAAAATATCAATCATAAGGGAAGAAAAGAAGCACCAAGACCAGTAATAGAACCTATTATAGCTAGGAAGACTTGGATTAGATGATGGGGACAACCACTGACGATTTGCTTAGTGCTTGCAACTGTACCAGTTAGACCTGTAAGTGGATCATATTTAGAGAGGATCAACTTAAATCTAAATTCATTTACAATAAAATTCAACCCGACTTATTCGATAACCCGGCGGATCGTTGATAGCTCAATCCAAATCCGTATCCGGTAGATTAAAGAAACCTAGTCCACTAGTCCGATCCTTTTATTATAACGAATATTCTTAAACTTTAAATAACAATATTAAATTTTTATTATGATACCTCATAAAGCTTTAATAAAACATTGATTCAAAATGAAGAGTATCACCAAATGTTGAATTAAATAACCAAAATACTCCTTAGAACAATACACTAAGGGCCCGTTTGGTTGGCAGGAATAGGAAAATGATTTATTTTCCTTTCATACTGATATGGAATGGAGTAGGTTTTGGTATTTCTATGTGGATGTTTGGAACATTACTGGAAATTAAATTCTGGAATTAATTTTCCATTTCTATTGTAGAGTTTGGTAAGTTATAAGAATGAAATATTGTTGTAGAGAAACTGAAATTGAGATGAAATCGCTGTGTATTCTTATTGATAATAGGGGCCTATTTAAATAGAGGATTACAATGTATAAAATCTCAATCATACAAGGAAAGTAATCGTATATTGAATAGGAATCTAGATCCTTCTAATTTAACCCTATTACCACTAGGTCAAGTAACCTAGAGTTTGGGCCAAACACAAATTAGGGTTTACTTGAACACTCCCCCTTATGTTTCCCAAACGCGGTGTTTCTCTCGTTACCTCATTAAAAACCTTGCCGAGTAACAAAAACCCAGTGGAACAAAAATAACCTCGGTCGAAGGGGAAAAAGAGCACAACACACCCTTCACATTTTGAGGTGAACATGTAGACATCTCCCCCTGATGACTACGATCATGGGAGTTCAGATAATTTCCGCAAGCCAATTCTTGCCACATGTTTCTCGAACGTGGATTTGGGCAATGACTTAGTAAACAAGTCTACCACCTTATCCTCAAATCGAACCTAGTTCACTTTGGTATTTGAGGAGAGTCTGTTGTTGCTGATTATGCTTGGTGTTGTCACTTTTGATGTAGCCTTGCTTCATTTGTTCAAAACCAACAACATTATCATAAATGCTCGTAGGCTCATCTTGTGGTAGACTTCAAACCACAATTGTTCGAACATGCGTGATTGTGGATCCAATCCATAAACATTCACGAACCATTTCTTGAAGAGCAATAATCTTTGCATGGTTCGAAGATACACCGACTACGGTCTGTTCTGTAGACCTCCAAGATTTCACGGTCTTTTCCCATGGTGAACACTTAACCAGTTTGGGAGCGACCTTTGTGTGGGTCAGAGAGGTACCTAGCATCATCAAAACCTTCCAAAACACTTATATTGTTTTGGGATGGGGTTAGAGAACGCAGGCCAGCGTTGGCGGCGTTTCTGGTGTGTGATTGGTCCAAATCCATCTTCTCTCTATAGGGATAGAACAAGCCCATATCAATCGTACATCTCAAGTACTGAAACATTTCTTTTACACCAATCAAAATGGCGTCGCATTGGTCAGAGTTATACCTTAGCTAACAAGTTCATTGCAAACGAGATGTCCGGTCCTGTGCGTTGAGCTAAGTACAATAATGCGCCTATTGTACTCAAGTAAGGCACTTCTGCCTCTAGCACATCTTCGTCATCATCCTTCAGATGAAGAGGATCATTTTCAGGATTATGACTACGGATGATCATGAGGGTGCTTGAAGGTTTGACCTTGTCAAAATGCCTAAGCATCTATCGACATGATACTCAAGTTCCAAACTGAGACATAATCATGTTCTCCCATAATCCTTCATCTCAAAATCGGATTTCAAGTGTTCAGCGGTTTCCCTTAACTCTTTAAGGGCTTCTAATCAAGATCATGTCTAACATGAACTGCGATGGAATCCAAAACTTGTTATGGAAACCCGTGGGCATATCCCTTCCCAATCAAGTAGTTATTTTAGAGAGCGTTTCAACCTCTTTGTAAACGCGCTCCGTGGTCTAGAGCCACTTGACTTGGGTAAATGAATGTTAACGTTAGAGATCCGAGGGGTCTCTAGTTAGCTTTAGAGAGAGAGAGAGAGAGAATGACACAAGCAAAGTATAGGGGTTTGTATCCGCATTACGGGAGACTACCTCCACTTAAATATTGTACTATGTGTGTTTGGGATTACAAAGTGTGTAATGGGATTGATGAGTTGTGGGAGGAGGCATTCCTTTTGTAGGTGAATGAATACTTTTCCTTTACATGGTTTTCGATGTGGGACAAGCAACTGCCATTTCTATTCTAAAAAGCCTAGTTCTGAAGGCATGTTGGCAAGGCCGGGAAGGTGGCTTCCCGGCGACGTATTTGCCGCTTCCGGATACCGTAGCGTAGCTTGAACATAGGGCTACAAGATGCAAGTAGCAATTGGATCCCATGAGGGTGTTGGTTATGCTTCGTGAGGTGGCAAACTATCCATGTATAGTGAGAGGTATCTACAAGTCCCCGAAGTCCCCAAGTAAGAGGAACTTCTTGGTTGGGGAGTTATGCGAAGTCTGATGCGCTCGAAGCGAAGCGCATAATTTAACCCTGAAAATATCGTTAGTAGTATAAGCAAATAGGGATCGTTCTATTCCGGGGATTGAGGGTACACCTGTAATTGCAAAAACAATTAATTAATTAATAAAAGTAAAAAGTATTATTTACAAAAATAAAACAAAGAAAAGAAATATATACAAGTAAACACAAATAAAGGGGGATTAGGATTCTTAAAATTAAAATTAAAATAAATAAAATAAAGAAAACGTAAAAACATATATACAAGGGTGGAACGCAAGGAACAAAGATCAAAACCAATTCCATGTAATCAAATTCGATTCAAACCCTATAATTGTTCTTCCAAGTCATGAGAAAGGAGTTGATCATGTGAAACATTCGAAAGCAAATAATTTCCCATATTTTACTTTTCAATGCTAATTAACCTAAGCAAAAGCACCTAGATCAATCCTATCAAACATGCATTCAAGCACTAGAAAGCTAGTTAATCATAACATGTTTAACGCATTACACATAGAGAAAGGCTATCAACTCAAGTGTACAACTTAGTTATGGAAAAGTCCACCTAATTGCAATCCTCTTCAATTAAATTCGATTCTTGTCCAGAACCTTTACTACTTTTGATTCAAGTTACACAAAGAAAAAAGTTGATTCATGTTCTTAAACCTAGCACCAATTACATGCAAATCCTATAAGTGTCGACCCAAATAAGATAAACATATAAAAGTTTTCTATAAAGCAAATTTAAGCGAACAAACTCACATAAGCAACTTAGAATCACAATTATAGAATTCAAAAACTTTATTTAAACATAGAAATTGGGCTTAAACTTTGCCCTAAACGTTAGGTTAACTAGAAACAAGTTCATACGAAATCAAACAAGGAAACCAAAAAGGTTACAAGGAAAAGGAACGAATTACACCGTGAGTGGAGATGGAGAGCTAGATGGTTGGATCTTGAATCTTGGAAGCAAGCCTTCAAGGTGGATGATGGAGGATATGATCTTCACGGCTCCTTCTTCTTCTTCTCTCCTTGCTTGAAAACTCAGAACTTTGCAACTAGAGAATGGAGAGAATTTTTCTGAATGAAGAGATGTTGTGGTGTTGTTGTTTTGTTCCTCCTAGAACATCTAGCATAGGGGGGTTTATATAGGGGAAGGCAAGGCTTCATGAATTTAATTTCCAAGAAATTTTCTGGTTGCACCACACAGCTCCAACTAATGAATTAATGCCACGTCAGCTCTGCCATGTCATTCAACCAATCAGGAAGCTCCAAAATCAATCCCTAATCTTTCCAAATATATTATTGCTGATTTTCCCAAGATTTTATCTGATTTTGCTCTTAATTTTCGGCCAAATATCTAGGCATGAACCTAGACAATGTATCCGGACTCAATTTGGACCTTTTCTCCCTTAAATCTCTCCATGGCTTTATCCTTAACATCCTCCCCTTGATTTTCTCTTGATTTCCACATTAAAATTGCAGATTTTATTCTCTAATTTCAGCCAACATATCTTGAGGGAATTAAGGAACGAATCTGGACTTGTTTTGAGCTTTTTCTTGTTGCACAATCCCTTGAAACTCTCCCTTGATATTCTTCTTGATTTTTCACGTTATCATGATTTCCCATGGCAAAAATCAGATTTAATCTCCCATAATATCTCCCACGTCATCTTCAAGCCATGTAGTCTCCTAATGCCTTCAGGTTTCCTAGCCTCATCAGGATTCCTAGTAGGACCAGGAAAACTCCATTTCTTCATTTCAGCTCATTTCTGCATCCCTTCTGCCTTTAAGCTCATTTCTTCTCCATTTATTCAATGTACCTAGAAAATAGAAACTAAATTAAAATTGATTAAGTAAAGGAAATAACTAAGCAAAATATGGGGAAATAACTATTAAAACATTGCATTAAAATGCTCCTATCAAATTCCCCCACACTTAGCTTTTGCTAGCCCCTTAGCAAAATAAAAACAAAGAAATTAAAAACAAAGACTCAAGGACTCAAGAAATACACTAAGTATAGAGAATGTAAAAGACTCAAGGAAACTTAACTCAAAAACTACTAAGCCTTCCAACTATTTGTCTCAGAAATCTCTTACTTTCATAGCATCAAGATTAGCACTCAACAAAGAATCAATATTTAGGCATTCGAGAGTTAATTGAAACATATAATTTACACATACACAAGTAGGACTTGGTTGTAACAATGGTGATGGTTTCTGTTAAGCATGTTTCAAACAAGTTTGATTCAATCCTCACAAGGTATATCCACTCTTTCTTTTCTCAGAATTCAAGGCAATGCTTAAAAGCTTATACACTCAAGTATATGTGAAAGATAAACAAAGTATCACATATGTAAGAAACGAAAGCACATGTATAATTTTCTTAAAAGATCTCATGAGGGATATCAACTACTTGCACAGATGGACCCAAGCCATAGGTTCAACTCTTATAACTCATCTCCACATCAAGGGCTGTCCCATCTTAAGGATCAAGAAGGTCTTCTCAAAGGTTGTAATGGGGCCAAGGCTCAAGGTTTTAAGAAACGAAGGGTAAGGATTTATCAAAGTGTCCTAAAAACCTAGCAGAGCACATGTAAATGTAGAGACCTCAAGAAATCCACCAAGGCATTGCAAAAACGTCACTTTCCCTAGAGGTAACATAAAAGGGCCCTAATGTCTTCATGTTGGGCCCAATCTTCATTGTAAACTTCCCTTGAACTATAGTGAAATGGACAAAGGCCAAATTTTTCTATAGTGGGCCTTCAGTTCAAAGTAAACTCCAAAATCACTAAGTATGGGGGACTAAAATCCATAAACTTTTCTTTTCTAGCCGTACACATTTTCTTTTCTTTTCATTTTTCACGGCTTTCACATATATTTTTTTTCTTTATGGACAAGTCTACCCCCACACTTGAACTTTCACCTCTTCTCACTCTTCATCCTTAGCACCAGACCCATGTAGTATGTCTCAAAAGATAGCTCCACTAAGTTCTTAGAACAAAGGGTAGGGTTGTAACTATACTAAGCTTCATGGTTAGGGTTTTAGGGGTGATGAATAAAAAGGTTTAATGTAGGCTCAAAGGGTTTATCTAGGGGAGTCCCTCGACGGGCACAATTGGGGACACAGGCTTATTTGGCAATGGTGGTAATTCCTAGGGTGCTTCTATCCTTTCCAGAATCAGGGCCATGTATTGATACACGTCTCAACAAGCACAAGAGCGAATTCTAGCATTCTCTAGTCCATCAAACTTAATCTATGGCAAGCAATCAATCAAATGACGAATAATGAGATCATCAAAATATCACCAAGAAATTAAGAATATATTTCATTTATCACTCCAAGAAAAAGGGACATGGCTCAAATATCTCACATGGGCTTTTACGAATCAAAAATCATCTTAACATGCTTTAAATTCTGTACCAAAGTTTCGAAATCCATATCCACTACAAGGCACATATTTTTCATATATCTCAATTAACCAAAGAATACCATGTTTAAAAATCATCTCAATCTTGTGATCCTCTTTTAATCATGATTTCAGAGATATAGAATCATCCTAGACAGTTGAAAGGGCATCCTAAGACTCAAAACAAAAACAAAGCAACGAAAATTTTTAAATTTTTTTTTTTTTGACATTTTTCAATTTTTTTGTATTTTTCAATATATATGACTCAAAACAAAAGTGTAAATCCCTTCCCCCACACTTAAATATTGCATTGTCCTCAATGTAATCAAGAATAAGCATGCAATGAAACACTTAAGCATATAGGAAAGAGATTTACGAAAATAATGACTAAGTACAAAGAAAAATTGGAGGAGTAAAAGGGAAAGAGAAAGCAAATCTGCGTTGACGACTCCTCCACAGCTACTTCAGAATTGGGTTGCCTCCCAAGCAGCGCTTAATGTTTATAGTCTTTCAGCCTAGACTTGTACCTCCATTTAATCCTCAGGGTTTGGAACGTGTTGGAGGGGTACGGCCTCCACTTCATGTTCCACAAATGCCTCATAGTAAGGCTTCAAGCGGTGGCCATTCACCTTGAACTCGTTATTTGTTTGTTCACTCTTTATCTGAACAGCTCCATGAGGAAACACATGAGTGATAACAAAAGGCCCAATCCAACGAGAACGAAGCTTACCTGGGAAGAGTTTGAGACGAGAATGGAAGAGAAGAACTTTTTGACCCACAACAAAAGTCTTCCTTCGAATCATTTTGTCATGGAATGCCTTAGTCTTATCCTTGTAGATTTTAGCACTCTCAAAGGCATCATTCCTTATCTCCTCTAACTCTTGCAATTGCAACTTCCTATGAAGCCCAGCTGCATCCATATCCATGTTGAACTGCTTCACAGCCCACCAAGCTTTGTGCTCCAACTCCACAGGTAAATGGCAAGGTTTGCCATAGATAATTCGATATGGTGACATACCTATGGGAGTTTTGTATGCAGTTCTGTAGGCCCACAGAGCATCCTCTAAACGCAAGGACCAGTCCTTCCTGTTGGGGTTCACAGTCTTCTCCAATATCCCTTTAATCTGACGATTAGAGACCTCAGCCTGCTCACTAGTTTGTGGGTGATAAGGTGTAGAAACCTTATGTGTGACATCATATCTCTTCAAGAGAGCCTCAATCGTCCGATTGCAAAAATGGGATCCTCCATCACTAATGAGAACTCTAGGCATTCCAAACCTGCTAAAGATGTTAGACTTGATAAAATCTGCAACAACCTTAGAGTCATTAGTTCTAGTGGCCTTTGCTTCCACCCATTTGGAAACATAGTCCACTGCAAGTAAGATATAGAGAAACCCAAAAGATGAAGGGAAAGGTCCCATGAAATCTATACCCCAGACATCAAATATTTCAACAGTTATGATATTAGACAAGGGCATTTGATCTCTAGGACCTAGATTTCCTGTTCTTTGGCACTTATCACAAGTTAATAGGCATGTGCATCCTAAACAATGTTGGCCAATAGAACCCAGACTCTAATACCTTAAATGCAGTCTTCTTAGACCCAAAGTGACCCCACATGCTTTAGAATGGCAAAAAAAAGTATGGCAGTTTTTCATGTTCAGGCACACATCTCCTAATCAGTTGATCAGGGCAATATTTCCATAGATAAGGTTCATCCCAAAGATATTGCTTAACAATTTTCTTTAGCCTATCCTTATGAGCACGTGACATGGTATCAGGAATCTTTCTAGACACAATATAGTTCACAATATCTGCATACCATGGTTCACTTACCTGAAGTCCAAAGAGCTGCTCATCTGGAAATGTCTCCACCAGAGGGAGATGATCTTCTTCATGCACCAAGCGACTCAAGTGGTCAGCTACCACGTTTTCACTACCCTTCCTGTCCTTGATTTCCACATCAAACTCTTGCAAGAGTAGGATCCATCTGATAAGCCTTGGTTTCGCCTCCTTCTTGGTCATCAAGTATTTCAAAGCTGCATGGTCAGTAAAGATAGTAACTTTGGTACCAAGTAAGTAAGAGCGAAACTTCTCAAGGGCAAAGACAACTGCAAGGAGCTCTTTCTCTGTGGTGGAGTAATTTCATTTGTGCATCATTGAGAGTCCTTGAGGCGTAGTAGATGGCATAGGGTAGCTTGTCCTTCCTTTGCCCCAAAACAGCTCCAACTGCATAGTCAGAGGCATCACACATCAACTCAAAGGGCAAGGACCAATCCGGAGGTAACATGATGGGGGCAGACGTCAACAAACTCCTTAAGCTTGTCAAAAGCTTCTTGACACTCCTTGTCAAAGTGAAAGGGCACATCCTTCTGGAGTAGTTGACATAAGGGTCTCGAAATCTTGAGAAGTCCTTGATGAACCTCCTACTTGATGAACCTCCTATAAAAACCTGCATGGCCAAGGAAAGAACGAATCTCTCTCACAGAAGTGGGAGAGGGTAAGTGACGCACAATATCCACCTTGGCCTTATCAACCTCTATACCCCTAGCAGAGACAATATGTCCTAGAACTATCCCTTGTTGAACCATAAAATGGCATTTTTCCCATTAAGTACGGTTAGTTTCCATGCAACGTTTCAAAATTATCTCCAGATTATTAAGACAATCATCAAAATTCTTTCCAAAAACTGAAAAGTCATCCATGAATACCTCTATAATCTGAAAAGATACTTACCATACATCTCTGAAAAGTACCTGGAGCGTTCCAAAGTCCGAAGGGCATACGTCTATAGGCAAATGTTCCAAAGGGGCAAGTGAAGGTTGTCTTCTCTTGATCTTCATTTGCAATGGCAATCTGGTTGTAACCAGAGTATCCATCTAGGAAGCAATAGTAGTCATGTCCAGCTAGGCGCTCAAGCATCTGATCAATGAATGGCAGAGGAAAGTGGTCTTTCCTTGTAGTTGCGTTGAGCCTCCTATAGTCAATGCATACTCTGTGGCCCGTGACTGTCCTTTGGGGCACCAGTTCGTTATCAACATTCTTTACCACAGTGATCCCAGACTTCTTGGGCACGACCTGAACTGGGGAGACCCACTTGGAATCTGAAATAGGGTAGATTACCCCACAATCAAGGAGTTTGATAACCTCCTTCTTCACAACTTCCATCATTCGAGGGTTGAGACGGCGCTGAGCCTCTCTAGTGGGTTTAGACCCCTCCTCCAGAAGTATCCTATGGACGCAAGTTGTAGGGCTAATTCCCTTGATGTCCGCCAATGTCCATCCTATGGCGGTCTTGTGTTGCATCAACATTTCCACCAACTTCTCTTCTTGTGGAGTCGTTAGTGCAGAGGACACAATCACTGGTAAGGTCTCCTTGTCCCCTAAGTAGACATACTTCAAATGGTCTGGAAGAGGTTTTAGCTCAAGTTCTGGGGCCTGGACCACTGAAGGTAAAGTCTTGTTAGTGGATAACGAAATGGACAAGGGAGAAACAGACTTACCTATATAGGGAGATGCCTCAAGGAAGGAGACGTTTTCAATAATTTTTTCCTCACAAGTGTCTTTCAACTTGTCCTCTGAAATGGTGACTCCTTCCTTTGTATAGCCTACCCCACTCTCAAGGGTAGTGACTAAGGTATCCTCATGCATAATGTCAAACATTTTCTGCGCAAGTTCATCCAAAATATCAGTAGAAAAACAATCATGAACCTCTAGGGGATACCTCATGGCTTCAAAAATGTTAAAGCCTATAATGTCACCATCGAACTCCATTGTAAGAGACCCTTCATACACATCAATCTTCGTCCAAGCTGTCCTTAAGAAAGGACGTCCCAAAAGTAATGGAGTGGAACTCACAGGGGAGTCTTCCATTTCTAAAACATAAAAATCTGCTGGGAAGATAAGATGGTTAACTTGTACAAGCACATCCTCCAACAAACCTCTAGGGTAGGCATTGGATCTATCAGCTAATTGAATGATAACATTGTCAGATTTAAGTTCCCCTAGACCTAGGGTTTCATAAACAGAGTAGGGCATAACATTAACAGATGCTCCTAGGTCTAGCATGGCATTCTTAAATCTAGAATTACCAATAGTACAAGGAATGGTAAAGCTTTCAGGATCCTTACACTTTGGAGGGATCTTCCTCTGAATTAGGGCAGAGACATTCTCACTTACCTTTACCACCTCCTTTTCACGGTTTACTCTCCTAGTAGTGCAAAGCTCTTTGAGGAACTTGGCATACTTAGGGACTTGCTTGATGGCCTCTAGGAGGGGTAGGTTTACTTGCACCTTCTTGAAAGTTTCCAAGATAGCTTGGTCACTTTCATCCTTCTTAGATTGGGCAAACCTACGTGGGAAGGGCATGCAAGAAGAAGAAGGGTTAGCAATAACCGAATTTGATAAGTTAGAATTACTACCTTTGATTTCCGGTTTTGCCTTTAGTGGGGTTTTTCCTTGGACGTGGCAGGGTCCTTCTCAATACCCAACTTGGTGGGTTCTTGGTCTTCCTCAATCTCTATGCTCCTTGGGCCTTCTTTGATTGCTTGGGTTGATCCACAAATGGTCTTCCACTCCTTGTAGTCACAACTGATGCATTCTCCACATTAGGGTTAGGTATTGTGTTACTAGGGAGTTTCCAGTTTCGTGGATCTTGCTCATGAAATCCACAACTTGACCCATTTGCTTCTTGAGCTCTGCAATGTCCTTGGTGTGGGTCTGTTGTCCTTGAATCAAAGCTTGAGTAGAGTTTGTCAAAGCTTGTGTAGAGCTAGTCAAGGCTTCCAACGTTTTGTCATAGTGAGACATTGAAGGTCCAGAGTTCTGTGGAGGAGGAGGCATGTAGGGCCTTTGAAAAGATGATCCTTGGAATGAAGGCCCTTGTGCACGTTGGAAATTCCCACCAAGAGGATTCTGAACGTTGTCATTGTTGGTCCACTTGAAATTGGGATGGTCCCTCCATCCTGGGTTGTAAGTATTGGAGTAAGGGTCATGTCTAGGACGTTGAGGTCCTCCTTGATACCCTCCTTGGTACCCTCCAATAGCATTAGCAGATTCCCATCCTCCATTTTCATTCAGTTGAGGGCATTGATCTGTAACATGCCCTTGCATAGAGCACACTCCACAAGCTATTGTTGCACTTGGTCCCTTGGAACTTACCACTTGGTTCATGAGGAGAGTAAGCTTATTCAGTTGATCCTCAATGGCAGTATTCTTGCTTATCTCATGTACCCTACGAGTAGAGTGTCCTATCCCCTCATATTGTTGGGTGTTTAGGGCACGATTAGCTATAAGTTCCTTCCCCACCGCAGGTGACTTATCCACAAAAGCTCCTCCAGCTGCAGCATCCAACATTTGCCTTTCCAAAGGTAAGAGTCCTTCGTAGAAACATGTGAGTAGGGTCTCATCCTTCATCTGATGCTGAGGACATTGTGCAAGTAAGGAATTGAACCTCTCATAGTAAGCAGCATAGGACTCATCATGGGCTTGCTCTATTCCACTGAGCTTCTTCCTAAGTGTGATGACCTTAGAAGCTGGGAAGTATTTCTCCAAGAAGGCCTTTCTCATTGTTTCCCATGATGTGATACGCCCTGCAGGAAGTTCATATAGCCAATCCTTGGCTCTATCAGCTAGAGAGAATGGAAATGCTCTCATCTTAAGAAGGTTCTCATCTGCCCCTTGTGGTTGCATGTTTGCACAAACAGATTGGAATTCTCGAATATGCTTGTTTGCATCCTCCATATTAAGGCCATGGAAGATAGGAAGTTTGTGCAACAGTCCACTCTTAAGCTCAAACTCTGCTTGTCTTCCGGCTGCAGGGGCAGGGTAAATGATGCCTGAAGGAGGTCCTCCTTCGACAGTTGCGGTGGAAAGTTCCCTAATAGATGCCATTCTCTCTTCCTTGACTTCTTCAGGTGGTGGTGAAGATGGTGGTGTAGAGTTGGACGAAACCACAGGTGAAGGTGAACGTGAAGGAGGAGATGGAGATGGTGTAGGTGATGTAGACTCCTCAGAACAGTAAGTCCTCTTCCCTTGCTCGTTAAATGTGTACTCTTTGTATGTTGAAGGAGAAGGACTTGTGAACTCAAGGAGTGAAGGACCCTTCAAACGAGTGAGCCTTGCTTCAATTTCCTTTATTTTGGAGGGTCCAAAAGGCTCGGTCATTCATAGGAATCCTGAACATCATTAAAATTTAAAGAAATTAGTAAAGTATAAGGTAAACTAATAACAAATTAGTGGTTTATACATCAACTTTACTATTCACGAATCACTATTCACAAGTTACTATTCACGACTTTACTATTTATGATTTATACAAGTATAAAGAGAAGTATAAATTACAAACTATCCACAATCTTTTCACAAATAAACCACGTAAGAAGTTTATACAAGTATAAAATGTACAAAACAACAATTTACAAGTGGAGGTTATGTTCAAGTATCTTATTATCTTTACAAATAAAGTTAATATCTTAATTGATTACAAGTTGTAAGTCGAGCCCAATAGAAACCACTACTATTGGTGAGATACGATCTAGGGATGGTCGCCTAGACATAAGTCACTTTCCTTTGTTTCAGAAGGCTAGATGGCCAGATTAAGAGGTAAGTGAGAGGGAGGACTCATTTTGGTGACACTACGGAGGCTACTCCCTCATTGAGGTTTAGGCCCCTATCGGCTACTCCCACATTGTGGTTTACGCACAGTCTATAGTATCTCTGAGATCCAATTTGAACCCATCACCCAGGGTCTCAACCTAAGACACCACCTATATGCCCCTTACTCAGCTTGAAAAGAACTCATGTGTTAGACAGTTCTCCAGATGCTAATAAAAGCCGCCCTCAACCTCATAAGACCTTAGAAAGGCACTAATGAAGGGTTAAGGCCAATATTAACAAAAGGGCCCTTATCTACTCATACGATTTTACACACTTATAATAATCAAGAATTTAACAATATTTATAATTAATTCTTTACATTTCTTTTGTTTACAAAATTAGACACATTTTACAAAACTTTCAAACAAGACAACAAACAAACGTCACAAATTTTTTTCTTTTTTTTTTTTTTTTTTTTTTTTTTTTTTTTTTTTTTCTTCTTCTCTTTTTAAAATTTTTTTTTTCTTTCACTTTTTACAAAATTATTTACAAATAGCTCTTATTATTTCCTTTTCTTTACAATTATTTCCAACACTTAGGTACGGGAACAGGGAGTCTCGATGTGCAATGGGACTGAAACAGCTACCCTTCTCAAGACTATGTTTAATCCAATATACCTTAGTGAATCACAATATTTTCATTTGTTATATATATTATTGATTTCAAATTCAATTCCAAGCGGTAAATCAAGAGGACGTGCGGCCCAAGTATAATCGTCTAGACACAAAGTCCCTCCTACATCCTTTGGGCAACCTTACTGAAATGGCCAGGTAGGGGAGGGCGACCACAAGAGGTAGAATCCATTTTGGCATGAGCTACTCCCACATTGTGGTTTAGGCCCATTTGCATGCACTTCTGGATTCAAGAACCTGTCATGAGCGTTGTCCCCTTTCCTAGACACCATCCCACATAGGCTATACTTACTTGGATGAAAAAGGTCCTAAGTGTGAAGACAGTTCAATGAATGTTAATAAAGGCCGCCCTCAACCTGAACTAGGTACCAATAAGGGGTTTAGGCCAATATTAATAAACACGACTTCACCTATTCCTTCTTTAATTTACAACTCACAATTAAAATTCGTGTTCAATAATATAAATAACAACCTAAGTAATTAATTAACTAACTAACAATTAAGAGAATTACAAACAATTAACAAGTAATTTTTTTTTTTTTTTTTCGGTCACAATACAAACAAAACACATATTATTCACAAATTTAACAAGTGATTTTTCAATCCCCGGCAACGGCGCCAAAAATTGATGCGCTCGAAGCGAAGCGCATAATTTAACCCTGAAAATATCGTTAGTAGTATAAGCAAATAGGGATCGTTCTATTCCGGGGATTGAGGGTACACCTGTAATTGCAAAAACAATTAATTAATTAATAAAAGTAAAAAGTATTAATTACAAAAATAAAACAAAGAAAGAAATATATACAAGTAAACACAAATAAGGGGGATTAGGATTCTTAAAATTAAAATTAAAATAAATAAAATAAAGAAAACGTAAAAACATATATACAAGGGTGGAACGCAAGGAACAAAGATCAAAACCAATTCCATGTAATCAAATTCGATTCAAACCCTATAATTGTTCTTCCAAGTCATGAGAAAGGAGTTGATCATGTGAAACATTCGAAAGCAAATATTTCCCATATTTTACTTTTCAATGCTAATTAACCTAAGCAAAGCACCTAGATCAATCCTATCAAACATTCATTCAAGCACTAGAAAGCTAGTTAATCATAACATGTTTAACGCATTACACATAGAGAAAGGCTATCAACTCAAGTGTACAACTTAGTTATGGAAAAGTCCACCTAATTGCAATCCTCTTCAATTAAATTCGATTCTTGTCCAGAACCTTTACTACTTTTGATTCAAGTTACACAAAGAAAAAAGTTGATTCATGTTCTTAAACCTAGCACCAATTACATGCAAATCCTATAAGTGTCGACCCAAATAAGATAAACATATAAGAGTTTTCTATAAAGCAAATTTAAGCGAACAAACTCACATAAGCAACTTAGAATCACAATTATAGAATTCAAAAACTTTATTTAAATATAGAAATTGGGCTTAAACTTTGCCCTAAACGTTAGGTTAACTAGAAACAAGTTCATACGAAATCAAACAAGGAAACCAAAAAGGTTACAAGGAAAAGGAACGAATTACACCGTGAGTGGAGATGGAGAGCTAGATGGTTGGATCTTGAATCTTGGAAGCAAGCCTTCAAGGTGGATGATGGAGGATATGATCTTCACGGCTCCTTCTTCTTCTTCCTCTCCTTGCTTGAAAACTCAGAACTTTGCAACTAGAGAATGGAGAGAATTTTTCTGAATGAAGAGATGTTGTGGTGTTGTTGTTGTTCCTCCTAGAACATCTAGCATAGGGGGGTTTATATAGGGGAAGGCAAGGCTTCATGAATTTAATTTCCAAGAAATTTTCTGGTTGCACCACACAGCTCCAACTAATGAATTAATGCCACGTCAGCTCTGCCATGTCATTCAACCAATCAGGAAGCTCCAAAATCAATCCCTAATCTTTCCAAATATATTATTGCTGATTTTCCCAAGATTTTATCTGATTTTTCTCTTAATTTTCGGCCAAATATCTAGGCATGAACCTAGACAATGTATCCGGACTCAATTTGGACCTTTTCTCCCTTAAATCTCTCCATGGCTTTATCCTTAACATCCTCCCCTTGATTTTCTCTTGATTTCCACATTAAAATTGCAGATTTTATTCTCTAATTTCAGCCAACATATCTTGAGGGAATTAAGGAACGAATCTGGACTTGTTTTGAGCTTTTTCTTGTTGCACAATCCCTTGAAACTCTCCCTTGATATTCTCCTTGATTTTTCACGTTATCTTCATGATTTCCCATGGCAAAAATCAGATTTAATCTCTCATAATATCTCCCACGTCATCTTCAAGCCATGTAGTCTCCTAATGCCTTCAGGTTTCCTAGCCTCATCAGGATTCCTAGTAGGACCAGGAAAACTCCATTTCTTCATTTCAGCTCATTTCTGTATCCCTTCTGCCTTTAAGCTCATTTCTTCTCCATTTATTCAATGTACCTAGAAAATAGAAACTAAATTAAAATTGATTAAGTAAAGGAAATAACTAAGCAAAATATGGGGAAATAACTATTAAAACATCGCATTAAAATGCTCCTATCAAAGTCATCAAGCATAAACAATGTCCGAGAGGCGCCTAGCCCCTACAAGTCCCCGAACTCCTTAAGCAAGAAGGGACTCGTTTAACCTGCACAATGAGACAAAAATCACGCATATGTAGAATGCTTTGTTGTATTGGTTACCGCTGGTATTAATGGAATGCGAAAAGAATTCGATTTGTTGCAAGCTACGAATGGTAGAAGAATTCAATATTCCATTAATGTGTATGAACATGTAAAATATTGGTATTTGTATATGTGGATCTTATGGCCATATAGCACACACAATAAATAGTGGCAAGTGTAATGGGTGTCCAAAGAAAATTGTGGGAGTAGTCCCGGTGACATAGTATGAAGTGTTTGTGAACCTGGGGCTTAAGTAAAGAATGTTGGACATGATTGAGCAAGTTGGGTGTAGTTGAGTGTGTAGGCGTTGTGCGAGCATACGAGGCATGGCCCAAGCGTAAGTCGTGGCCATACTCGATACCCAAGCGAGTCGCAACCCGAGCAAGTCGTTTATCCGTGCATGTTTAATTAAGTCGTAAGTGTCGCAAGCTTCTAGATGAATGTCACATATTTATTTAATTGAATTGCAATTAAAATAGAAGCATGGCATATGTGTATAGCATGTACTTGTAGTAAAGTCACTAATAACATTTTGTAGGCATGCATAAGGGTCATGGAGACATGTCAAGACATGGCAAAGGCTCTAATTGCAAGAGCATAAGAGATAAGATATAGTGACTTATCTTATGCCAATTTGGAGCGAGTTGGAGTTGGAATTGATGTAAGTACCTAAATCATGATGGAGTTGTCCAAATATGACGCTCCATTGCTTCGGCGGATAAAGTGTTCCTATAATGTATGTCAACTCGTAGTTGCGGTTGAATGCTTGATAGAAATAGTTGAATTTTCTTGAAACAAAATAGGTGATTAATATGTAAATGCATATGTACTTCGATAAAATTGTAAGCAAAGTGTATAAGCAATGGAGTGGTTGACAACAAATGGCATATTTAATTGTGTGCCGCTAAAGTGAAATTCAATATGGCAATGAAATTACAGATGCATTTTTAGGCGAATATCATGCTGCTAAGTGATAAGCCGTGTTTAATTAATCAACATGGTACATATGTGGTTGTGTGTAGCCAAGACATAGTGGTTATGTTTTAATAATCATGCCTTGGTATGGATACCAGCAATCATATAGGCAATATGGTATTATGGTTTCATTGCAAACTAGAGGTACATTTTGCATGTATTGAGATGTAATATTTAGATGCCACTAAAATTATGCAAGTGAAAAGCGTGGAGCCCTATACTGATGACAACAGAATCAAATGATATATATGCACAATATGGAATATACCACATTCTTGAAACATAGGGTTTGACAAAGTAGTATGGCTAAAGTCTTTATTGACTAAGAATGTAATGGTACATTCATGTTAATAAAATGCATAGTGATGAGCACTGGCTTATCACTCACGCCCCATAAGCTATGAAGCTAAAAATGCAAATAGTATTGATGGCATAAGTTCTCATGCTTGTGTGTCAATAGACGAAGTTGGATGGTGCATGCAGCCAATAAGCATGACCATACATGTTTGAAAGAGTGCCTATGCCACCCAAGTATGGCACTATATCAGTAGCATACCAAATATGTATATAATGAAAACATGACAAGTAATGAAGCAATTATATATTTGGACAAACATGTGGTTTTTAAGAGGCATTAAAATATGAATGCCCATGAACTATATATGGTTCAATAAGCATTTGGTCTGCAAGATCCGTCATATATATTCAACGTTGAGCATGCTTATATGACTCGGAATCATGAAGATAGTATATAAATATATAACAACACTTATCTCATATTTGCCGATTTCGCAATAGGATGGTGAGATGCTATTTCCCGTGTCCGAAGATCGAAGAGAGTCACTGATTGAAGCTGTCAACTGCTCATAATCGTGTAAACAGAATACACTGGGTGTAGAGAGTAATTCTGAGGGGTGCCCAGAGAAGAAAGATTGAACATGGCTGCCCAGAGAGGCTCAGCGGCGGAAGTTGGGCGGTGGTGCCTCAGCGGAGGATGTTGGGCGGTTCGTTTGACTTGATATGCTCAAGGTGATGAGTTGCTGCACTTAAACGATGATGCGGTATGTCGACGCTGTAACTGGGATGCAACGAAGGTTGTTGCAGGCTTGGCGGTGCACTGAGGTTAGCAGAGCTTTGATTGAAGGACATGGAGGTGGTTCTTGTTGGCGGTGCCACAAGAAACAAGGCTAGAATCTGGCTGTGCCTCAGGGTGTGCTTGGCGGAGGTTTGGGCCAGCGGAGGTTTGGCCAGTGGCGAGTGCTACTAAGCGGAGGTTTTGCTCATCGATGGTCGATGAGCGAAGCTTGTCAGCAGTGGTCGACTGGTGGACTGTGACCAGCGGAACAGAGTTTGTTACCGGTGGTCGACCGGTGGACTGTGACCAGCGGAGCGGAGCTTTATCTTGGCTAGGGAGCTAACTGCTGTCCTTGCTGGCGCTGGTAGCTGATGCTCGATCGAAAGGTTTTGGGTGCCAAAATCCTTAGGTGTCCAGAGAAAAAAGTTGGCGACCAAAAATTTGTTTTTTTTTTTTTGGAGTAGGTCAGCGTTGACTTTTTTGTTGTTGGTGTTGACCAGACTTTAGTTGGCAGGGGACCTCATCTTGACCTAGAATTAAGCCATGAGCCCAAGTTGCACTTGATGCAAAATTTTGCATTTTGTTTTACCGCTAAGATGGGTAGCGGCGGATGCAAGGCTTGATTGAGAATACAAGGCAAGGAAGGTCGAGTGCTTCTAGCGCCAATGTTAACGTTAGAGATCCGAGGGGTCTCTAGTTAGCTTTAGAGAGATAGAGAGAGAGAGAGAGAGAGAGAGAGAGAGAACGACACAAGCAAAGTATAGTGGTTCGTCTCCGCCTTAGCGGGAGACTACGTCCACTTGAATATTGTACTATGTGTGTTTGGGATTACAAAGTGTGTAATGGGATGGATGAGTTGTGGGAGGAGGCATTCCTTTTATAGGTGAAGGAATGCTTCTCCTTTACATGGTTTTCGATGTGGGACAAGCAACCAACATTTCTAGTCTAAAAAGTCTAGTTGTGAGGGCATGTTGGCAAGGCCGGGAAGGTGGCTTCCCGGCGACATATTTGCCACTTCCGGATACCGTAGCATAGCACGAACATAGGGCTACAAGATGCAAGTAGCGGTTGGATCCCATAAGGGTGTTGTTTATGCTTGGTGAGGTGGCAAACTATCCATGTATAGTGAGAGGTATCTACAATGAAGTTCACCATGAACCTTCATGTATATTCCGTATCTAGATCCCTATAGAGATACATAGTGACCACATTTGTAAGCTGCATGTTCAGTTATTCGGAAACTACCAAACTAATAGGGTAGTGGAGTGCAATGACATCCATTACAAGAGAATATGTCTCATCGTAGTTGATTTCAAGGCTTTTTATGAGAAGCATTGCACCATAAGGTGAGATTACCATCTCTTTTTCTCACTACGCTTTCTAACGAAGACCCATTAGTCAATAGGTTTTATGTTAGAAGGTGTTGGCATCACTAGCTCGAAAACCTTCCTCTTCGTTAGAGAATCCATCTTAACCTGGATCGCATCTTAACCTCATTCATCAACGGAGAGCGGTTCGATATCATCTGACTCAACAAACTCATGCGTAACAAAATGCGCAACTACATCATCAATTATGATGGAGTTTCTATTCCACGTCTCATGTACACTAGTGTAAGTTTCATAGAGCTCTATATTCTAGGGAATAGGTTCTGACGTTGGTAAGTTTCATAGAGCTTTATATTCTAGGGAATAGGTTCTGACGTTGAGGCGTCCCCCAACGATAACCCTAACCCGGAAGATTCTCGGAAGATTCTCATGAGACAGATTTCGAGCCTTGATGATCAAATGATTGGAATGTGCCAAAGTGTCATTCGAACCTACGGGCATTCCACGCATCCTAGCTAGGGCCATGGCCTGTAACGCCAGAGTGCCACTCTATTTGGCGTTGTCGCCATGCCTACCTCCGTGAAGGGTGGTGCTACGTCCTCTCGTAGGGACGTCCTTCCTTGCAGGCTTGTTTGCAGTATATTTGTGTGATCTCATCACTTTAACAGGGATCGAGATGAGACATAGTGGGGACAGGCCACGACAATTCCTGTCGTTCCTGCTGAACATCCGTGTTCTTATCTCCCCCTAACGACTGGAAGACTGTCTCATCAAAGTGACAACCCCTCAAATCTAGCGGTAATGAGATCACCTTGCAAGGGCATTAAGTGGCGGACGATTGTTGGAGTCTTAAATCCAACGTAGTTGCCCATTCGTCTGTGAGGACCCATCATAGAGTGTTGTGGTGGCGCAATGGCAGATAAATGGCTCACTGAAATATGCGTAAGTACGATACTTGTACCCAGTCACTAGCTGTAACGCAGAGGTACATTCAATGGCGGTGGGTCGTAGACGAATTAGCATAGCTTCATGCGATATTGCATCACCCCAAGTGGATATAAGGAGATTGGTGCGCATTACCAATGTCCGGACTATCATCGTAGTCGTTTCTGCAGGACCATTTGGGTGTGTACATGGGAATATAATGTCCAACATCAGTCCAATTGCAATATCCATCGAAAGCATTTTGATGTAAATTCTCTAGTATAGTCAAATCCAATTAACTGAATAGGATGATCTGGGGAGTGAGCCCGTTGTCATATGGTATCTGCTAGGAGTGTAGCATAAGCAGCATTTATAGGTGGATAATGACACAACATGTGCCAATCGTGTTTGCGTGTCAACCAACATCATGAAATATTTAAGCGTCCGCAAGTGGGTTGAATCAATTCACAGAATCCCCATGGATTCTATGTAAGAACAGAATGAGTATGTTCATTTGCATAGGATGGTCTTAGTCCTAATTTCCCTAAGGAACGGCCTTTGTAAAACGAGCGAGAGGCTTTAGAAGCAACCAATGAGTATTTTGGTTAGGCCTGAGCGTCTGAAATGCTATTTGAAGCAAGTTGGTGATTGCAGCATCACCTGGGGCACCATCACCATGATGGACGCAATCCATGGCATTATGGATAGGGACGGCGCCGGCCCTAGGCTGGTGGTGGACAGAGGCGGTGCCCTAGGTAGCTGCGTCGGTCACACTTAGTCCAGAAATCAACTTTTGATTCATGCTTCGTTTTGCTCGAATGAAATGATGTCCATGTGAAGTCTTTAGTAGACGGATCATCATATCATAACCAAGATGACCTATCCTGTCGTGACAAAGCCAATATGTCTCTAAATCTACGAGATCTTGTCTCGTAACTTTATTGGATTTAATAGCTCGAATAGTGACATAAAGTCCACTAAAGAGACACATAAACTTCTCTAAGATGCGCCTTTATTCGCAATCATTAGAGATATTGCAAAGGAACTCATTTCCGTTCTCTACATGCTTTGTCACATGGAATCCGTCGGCTATTCATAGGTGTGATTCGCCCTAGAAGCGTAGAGAGTTTATGTGACAGTAATTAAGGTGTCATTTGGCAAGTGGAACTTGGGCTATTCCATGTCCTTGAATTAATATTGATGTTCCAACCATAGTAGTCACAAAAATCATATGCTCAGAATCAAAATGGAGTCATAAAGAACTCGAAATTTTATTCATAAGCCAACGGAGTTACATCATTGTCTCTTTGACTAAACAAAATCTAATCCAAAATGATAGCTAATGCAAAACAATGGTAGTCGTCTAACTTCTTTCGGTAATTCCAAAATAAATGTGACCAGGTGAGTAGAGAGATTTCGGTGGAGCAAGGCTTGCTTAAGTACCACTAATCTCAGAACCTTCCTAGACATCACACTTACTTTGAGTGAGCCTACTTTGAAGAAAAGCTAAACCATTGGCATTTACTACAAAAATATATGGCAATTGCCTATTACATCTCTTGGAAAAATAAAGACTTAAACATAATTGGCGACCTATTGATCCCAGCTAGATTTGTAGTCTTCAACCCTTCACTCTAGATCATCTTCTTGATCTTCTTGTTCCATATAGTGAGCTTTTCTTGCTTCACAATATGCTTTGTAGGCAGTGACAATTTCTTCACGAGCTCTACAAATGTGTGCCCAATGATCAGACACTCCACATCGAGAACATACATCTCTTTGCTCAAACTCCATTGATTGAGGCCCTTTGAAAGCGTCATTTAGATGGCTCTTAGTGTTGGTGGTGCCACCAACATGGCCAGAGGTGTTGCCTCCCTCTCTCTTTCCACGTTTACCTCTTCGGTTCCATGTTCGCCTATTTTGGCGATTACCTTCCCAAGTAGAGCGATTATATGGACTAGAACGTCCAAATGTATTCCTAAGATTAGGGTTTCACTCTTGGCGCCCTCTCTTTGGGGCGCGACTATAATTGGATTCCCGAATATGCTCAGTTCCCACGGATCTCGAATTATAGTTCTTCACAAGGATGTTGTCATGATTTTCAGTGACATTCATAGCTCCAATGAGCTCATGAAACCTTGTGATTCATCTTGCAGTAACATCAATTCGATAGTTCTTAGCAACCATCAATGCAGAAACGAGGAAAGTAGACAGAGTCTTCTCAATCAACATCGCATTTGTGATCTCTTTACCACAGAATTCCATTAAGGATTTAATGCGATGTGCTTCCGAGTTGTAGTCAAGAACTGACTTGAAATTATAGAAGCGGAGGCTATGCCATCTCACTTCTAGGTCAGGAAGCAGGGAGTCACAGACATTGCCAAATCTATCTTCGAGTGGGACCTATTTGGCTCCAAAACTAGTTGGCATGCAAACTGTCTCTTTTGAGCGTGTACGCGGGCGTGGCAGCACCGTGGGGTGCAGTCATCAGGGGAGTCCCTTGACATGACTTCTTCTTCAAGCGTTATGGACAAGGAGAGTTCTTCTCTAGCCTTCCGAGAAAGGACTTCTTGCCTTACGGATAAGGACTTTGGATGTGATCTTTTCGCGTCACCGAATCGATCCTCAACGTTGTAGGCTGAGCAAAGCAACTACTGGGAAGTTTGGAGAAAGCACGGGTTTTACTAAAGCGTGACTTTAGCTTCGCTGGGTTGCGAGGGTGTTACCTTTGCTTCGCTGGTTGAGAGAGTCTCGGTGGCAATGGTACTGGCAGTCGGCTCTTGGAGAGACTAGGACTGGAAGTACTGTCGTCGGGTTGATCTGGTGATGCTGACAATCGGCTCTTGGAGAGACTAGGACTGGCGCGCGGTCACCGGGTTTCAACGAGGTTGAAGGTTTGCTCCGAGGAGGCTTTGTAATCGCTGTGATTGATTGATTTGAGAGAGATCTCGGTTTGTCCTTTAAACCTGGTATTTATACCTAGGGTTTCGATTGTTCCTTGCTATAGAAGGATTATCGATTGAAGTTTCCTATTCAATCTCTGCTACTTGACTCCAATATGGCTTTGTTTTCCTTATGGATCACGGAATGCTGTAACCCAAACCCAAGTAGGCTTATTTTTGGGCCATAGGTATCAGTCCGCTGTGCTAAATCAAGTAAAGGAGTTTGCCAAAATTACTTTTGGGCTCAAACATTGCCCCCCAGGCGCCGAAATCAGGCCCGCGAAGATGTAACTGATTGAAGGGGGCTAAAACGACACACCAATTGCTTGAAACGATATCATTAATGAGGGTTGCATCCTTTTGCTTACAAAAACTCCTTTCTGTAGTATCGTTTCCCTCACAAAATTTCTTATTTAAACCCGCAGCCACTTCAGACCTGTCACATCAGAAACCCTCTTACCGCCAACATCTTCCTCACAGGAACCCAGAAATGGCTCCCCCAAAGAAGATAGTCATCGATCAAGAAGAAAAACTGAATGAACAGGTTGTCCACTCTTGGGGAACCAGCGTCGGTCCCTGCATTCGTCTCCACACCACTATCCAGAGACCCCTACTCCTCCAATTCCCAAACCATCATGTCAAACTGGGCCCAGCGCCGTGAGGCTCTATTCCGACCAACGCCATCGTCTTCTATGGCCTGCCCGTTCGTCGGCCCATTCCAGTCCTCCGAAGGACTCATGGGGATTTCAACAGTTGGGGTGCCCAGAATCATCGAGCAAAAATAGGGCACTAGCCATCCTCTATCAGCGCGGCGGAGCTTTCCTTGTATCACGAAGCACGAACACGAGATCTGGCTCACTGGAACTCGGCAGGTATCACTCACACTATAGATCTCTGTTTTCGTCTTCCGCGCGGTGGCAATCGTTCACCGCTCGCTGCCTTTCTCTGTTTTTGGAACACCGCCACAAACACCTTTGATTTTCGATTTGGCGAAATGAGTATCACTTTACTGGATATTCTCACCATCACAGGCCTACCCATTGATGGTGAGCCTTATCTGTATGGTCAATTCGACTCTGTCACCTTCACTTCAACCATGGCCCAAAACGGTCGCAGTGCTCACAGCAGCTCCTATCCACGGTGGCTGTCTTATTACCGCCGGGAGCACAATGTGACTGGCGGAATTGCTTTTTTAGAGTACTGGCTCTGTAAGTTCATTTTCTATACTTCTTCCTGTAAGCCCACTGGTGCTTGGACTCTTCTGGCAACGGCCCTCTACAACGGCCGCCGTGTTTGGCTCAGGCAGCATGTGTTGGACTGACAGGACCCGCCCCGAATTTCACCCTGAAATCCGAGGTGGCCCTGTGGGGCCCACCTTAGGGATAACCCTACCAAAAATTCGGCAGAGTCACCTCTAAAATGGACTACCCAAAACCTGTAAAACACACAAAACACTACAAGCAAACCAACCTTATACTCCTGGAGCCACCCTACTCCCAATTACCAACAACTCCACTTTCACAAAACACAAAACTCAAAAAAAAATACTAATCCCAAAGATTAAGCAGAGCAATACTACTATACACAGGGATATAACAGAAGAGTAAAGGATCAAGTGATCCTACTGCGGAAGTAGTGACAACTATGCCTCAAATGTCATGTACGCCTGACCTCCACTAATTCGCCTGCAAACTGGGCATTAGAAACCGAAAGGCCCAGGGGAAAGTAGACGAAAAACGTTAGCGTGAGTGGACAAAATAAACAATTTAAAGGAAAAAGGATTTCATACTTTCCCACATTTATTCTCTTTAATAACCGATGCATGCAACAATTAGAAAAAATACATTTAGCTTTAAATCCAAGAATTCCAAAACGGTAAAACGACTAGCCTTGCTAGTCACCACATTGAAAACTATATCGTAAAACCGAAAATCTCATTTCTCAAACAATAAGACCAGCCCCGCTGGCTACAGTGAAAATCGGACTAGCCCCGCTAGTCAAGCAACGATAAAATATGGGAAGAAGTTTCACCATACGAAAGAAGGGAGCCTCCCAGGCTCGGGTCGGAGGTCCCACACTCTAGAGCATCCCATGTTCTCCTCTACTCACCTAGAACACATAGTAAGTAGGGAGGTGTACTAATAGGCTAGCCAGTAATATAATATAATATAACGACCCTGGGTATGGTGGTTAAAAACCGATAAATCAATAAAGCTTCCCCATGTCCCACGTATAAAGACAACACGGGTACGATTCCCAAACCGTACCCGGAAATACTCAAAGAGTCGAAATTAACAGCGTGTCCCACACGCTAAAGAAGTAAAGTAAGTAGATTGTCAATGAGGCATTCCCAATGCCAAAAATCGAATAAATAAACAAGAATTTTCCATCGAAATCCCATTTCGAAAATCTTTCAGAAATCTCAAATCGACGATTATAAAGATAATATAAATAGTATAAATCTCGAAAATCACATCGAAAATCAATTCGTCGAAAATCAACATCATTTATAATTTCGAATCCGAGCATAACATCTTCATAACCAAAACTCACAACCGGTAACAAAACATAAATACTTCATGAGAATCATTATTTAAAAGTAAATCCATGAGATAATTCGCAATTATCTTTATATGCTCGGAAAATACGTTAATAAAATAGAACAAGCTTTAATAAATAAATGCATGCATCACTTATTTAAAACAAACGTCCACTCACAGTACTATTGGCAACCACGCAACGAGTTCCTTCATCTAACCGTAGCTCGCGACATTGCCCTGTACACAATTATATTTCCGTAAACGGCAATCCGATAAAATAATTACGAACTTAAACGAAATCCGAAAATCCCTATCTCCAATACTTCTCAAATTCAACCCAAATCTCTTCCACAATTCTAATTCCTCAATTTACATATTCCATAATGAAAACGAGGGAAATCCGACGGCCGGATTTCCCATAATTCCACCACAAAACTCCAAACTTCGAAAATTCACAACAATTCCAAACTCCTCCAAAATTCACCAAACTTCACATATGCTCTACGATAATTATAGAATTTAACTAGCTAAAAATTGAAATTTATAAACTACCCTAGCCGCCGCTACTGCCGCCCACAGTGGCGGCGCCGCCGCCACCATCTCCGATGGCCACCAAAATTTAACAGTAGCACCTTCTCAACACACTGATTCAACTTCATAACTACAACATTTACAAATAACAACTACAAACAGTCGAAATTGATCCAAGAACACAAACCCAGAAAATTCAAGAACCCTAATTCAATCCGGCCTCTACACTTCAAATCGTGATACAAGGCCATAGGGGAAATGATCAGTGATGAAAACCGAACCTTCGACGGCGAAATGGGGACCGGAGGTGGCCGGAATCGCCGGAAATCGTCAAAATCTTCAAACTGCAGCCGGAGGAGGTTTTGCTTCGATCCGTGGTTTTCCGGCTAAATCGTCCAAAACCCAGGTTACTAGGGTGATCGGAGGGAGGAGGCGCTCCTCTGATGACCGGTGGCACGCCGGTTGGTGGCCGGAATCGCCGGAAATCGGGGGGAGAAAGGAAAGGGTCGAACCGGAGAAGAGAGAGCTCGGGGGGAAGGAGAGAGAAAGAGCTGGGGTGGGTTTCCGGAAATGGAAACCTACCCTGGGTAAATTTCTATTTAATCAAAAATTACCATGAACAGTAACTTCACATTCTTGGCCATAACTCTCGCATACGAGCTCCGATTTTTACGTACTACATATGCACGCGCTCGGTTTAACGTCCTCTACAACTTCCATGAAGAACATTTTCTCAAATTTTGACCCGAACAAAAAGTCAACTTTTAGGGCCACTAAAAGTATCGAAACAAAGTAAAAAGTGAAAGTAAAGGTCGTTTACCGTCCAAATGACTAGTAAAGGTCGTTTACCGTCCAAATGACTAGTAAACAGGTGAATTTAGGTTCGGGACGTTACAATGCCCTATATCGCACTCTATACCAGGCCACTATGCATCATTTCGAGACTAGCATATCTGGCCCTTTTTGGATCCTTGACTTCTAGATTCAAACTTATTTTCCATATTTCCGTCGCGATGACATCCCGCTGCTTTTGTTGGTGACCTTCTTGAAGGTGTCCATGTGGACAAAGGGATCGGTCATTCCGCCATATGGCGACATTTTTTGGGTCTTTGCATATGTTGGCCTGACGGCCTGTAGGATCGCGGCGGAAAAGGGGCCGGGTCTGGAAGTGAACAGCGGGTTCCGAGTTGATGTCGGGACGCCCGTCTCCGCCCGGATTAACCTCTGCTCCAGTTGGTGCATCCTTTCCAATAACTGGGCGGTTGTATCGCCGGCGGAATCGGCCTGACTCCCCCGCCGAGTTGGCTTGCGCCTAGGTATGGGCGGATCACCCTCAGTCCTTGCCCTGACATTCAAGCTGTTGGCGTGCGGAAGGGATTCCGCCGTATGTTCTAACATTAGTTGGGGTATGGGCGGTGGTCCCATTCCTGACAACCCCGGTGGGTTCAGCGGTACGTGCATTTGTATGACTGGCCCTGGCGCTGCCGTGCCGGCGCTGGGTCGACTACGCCTGGTGCTGCGTGACTGCTCGCTCTGTGCCGGGCGGTCGGTGGCCGCCAAAGTGTTTTTTAGTTCCTCAAAACGTGTCATGAGCGCAGCCACCTGTTTTTGGGCTTCGGCGTTCTCTCTACGCTCCTCCTCACGCTCCCTGTTTGCCTTATGAAGATCCGCCAGTGCTATCTCGTACATGGTGACGAGATCCTGGCCTGACGGGCGGCTGCTGCCTGGGTTTGCCTCACCACCGGGATTGGCCGGGGTTGTGAATAGTGCGCGGTTAACGCCGANTCGCGGGGTCGGAGGGCTGGGGAATGGTGGGGAGCTCCGCCTGCTCTCAGCGTTTCCCCCCTGTCGTTAGTCATGGTGATTGTAGCGGGATGACCTTTAGTTCAAGGGTTCCCACAGACGGCGCCAATGTTAATGTCTAAAAGTCTAGCGGTAGCCAAACCTTAGTTAACGCTGATCCGGTGGGCGGATCGCTACTTGTATTAATGTTGCGATTCCCGTTACCTGTCAAGTAAAATACAACGGGCGTCAGAGGGAGACCGCGCTGGGCGGTCTTCAGCTCTCCGATGCCTAAGTTAGTCAATGTATTTATGTTGACAAAGTAACAATAGGTAAGTATTGAATGCGTAATTAATGAGGAGAGAGGAGAGAACCTTTTATAGGTGAGGAGAGACTGATCTTGTCTTTGTTTTCGATGTGGGACTGATATGCTTCAGTTCTTAGTTTCAGAAGCTTCTGATGCTAACTTGGCGCGGCGCGTGGCGGCGCGTCGGTGGCGATCTGGAGGCGGTCCGACCCGAGGCTGTAGCCCGCTGGCGGTGTGTCCGCATGTCATTCCTTTGGTTGGAATTAGTACCTTTGGCGGTACAATGAGCATGGCCCATTATAGCTAATTATGCTTGCAAATGTACATGTATGTACAGAAAGCAAAAGAAAAAAAAAGGAAAAAAGAAAGAACATAAAAGTAGAGGACAAGTGCAGCTCACCTAAAGGAAAAGAAAGAGAAGGAAATGACAATACTGACGTCATCATGACGTCAAGGTGTGTGTGTGAGTATATAATATTTCTTTTCTACTTTATTTCTTCTCTCTTCTCAATGCTATTGCACATATACTATTGGCGGCATTTAAATTCCGCTCCTTTGACGGCATTGACCAATATTGACCCGCATTGACTATTTTATCATTTTGTCGGAAAATTCCAATTTGCTCCAATTTTACACCATTTTCTCTCGTTCCGCAATTCCGCTTATTTCTACACAATAAATAAAAATGAATTAATTACATATTAATTGGCTTGAAGAAGAGAATAATTCTAGTGTTTTAGATACAATTACATGGACAAAATGCGTGTAATCAGCGTTCTCTTTACCGCTAGATTTGCAGATTGTCGCTTTGATGAGATAGTCTTCTCATCGTTAGGGGGAGATAAGAACACAGATGTTCAACAGGAATGACAGGAATTGTCGTGGTCTGTCCCTAGTATGTCTCATCTTAATCTCCTCTAAAGTGACGAGATCACACATGTCTGCTGCAAACATGCCTACAAGGATGGACGTCCCTACAAAAGGATATAGTGTCACCCTATACGGAGGTCGGCATGACATCAACGCCATAGAGAGTGGCACTCTGGCTTTACAGGCCATGGCCCCAGCTACGATGGGTGGGAAGCCCGTGGGTTCAAATGATACTTTGACACAACTCAATCCTTTGATCATCGACACTCAAAATCTGTCTCATGAGAATGTTTCAGATTATGGTTATCATTGGGGGATGCCTTAATGACATAAACTCTTGAGAATATAGAGCTCAATGAAAATTACACTAGTGTACAGGAGAAGTGGGATTAGTACACGTGGGTATGTACTTACATGAGCATTTGCCTAACCATAATTATCATATTACCGCTAGTGGTACCAATAGCTATCAAGGGTGTGACCTACGAAAACACTGCCAGACAAGCTATCACCTGACCTCCAGCTCAACTTAAGATCACCGCTGTCGCGCTGCCACACGCCGCTCCAAGATCACCTCGCTGAAGCATTAGAAACTGGGAATATAAGCACAGTAGTCCCACATCGAAAATAAGGAAGAGACCCAGTCTCTTCCTCACCTATACCTATAAAAGGTCCACTCCTCTCTCCTCAAACTATGCATTTATTACTTACCTAACGTTATTATGTCAACACCAATACATTGACTGACTTAGGCATCGAAGAAGAGAAGACCGCAACCGCAGTATCCCTCTGACGCCCTTTGTATTTTACTTGACAGGTAGCGGTAGCGCTGCAATCACCTTAGTAATGGTCTAAGGTTGGACCAACGTTAACAAGATTTGCCTATCGCAGAATCTCATACATTAACATTGGCGCTGTGTATGCGAACCTTTGAGCAAAAGGTCATCCCACCATAATCTACAATGACTAACGGTAGTAGGGAAATTACCGACGAGCAAGCGGACCGGTCTGTCAACCCCCAACCCACCAACCCCGCAGCTAACGTTAACCGCACACTCTTTAATACTACGATCAACCCCGGCGTTGTACCCCAGATTACTCCCCTAATTCCACATACTCAGTCAGTGACGGAAAATCATCGGGTAGCAGTCGCCAACCGCCAGGCCAGGACCTCAACGCCAAGTGATGTGGCTGAAATAGCCTCACAATTTAACCTGCAAAATGAGTTGTCAGTATAGGATAAGCAGGGATCGTTCAGTCCGGGATTGTAGGGTACACCTACACAAAAAGGTCAATTAACAAATAAAATAAAAATGGGGGGTTTTGAATTTTGGTTCCTAATCTACTTAAAATAAAAACAAAACAAATAAACCTATATACAATGATCGACTTCCCTAACCTAGACCAATACCACTTGGAAATTACTAAGTGTAAAAACAGAAAATCCATTTCAACATGCTACAAAAATGTGCCCAAATGCCTAGATAAGAGCTCAAATGAAAAGCCTAGCGGATCAATCCATTATTCATTCATTCTAATGTAGGCTTGGAGGAAAAGTCCTTACCAAGCCTAATACTACTAATTTTCGAAAACACTCAGCGTAATTCTCTTAACTAGTAGTATTATCTAACCTCGAATCAACTCACACGTGCAAATTAACCATTAGACATAGAATTTAACACGTAATTTCCAGAATCATTTAATCATTAAAGCATGATTTTTACCACCCGTTAGAACTAATTACTACTTGTTTAACTCAGCGCCTTAACAAATAACAATTACTCTTGGCAAATTAAGAAAACACACAAGAACTCTCACCGTATTCTAGCATGCAAACTTATGAACCTAACTCTGAAAATTACCTAAACACATAAAAGGGCACAATATTGTAACATGCATCATAAAAGAATTCTCGAAATTAACTCAATAATAAACTGAAAATCTCAAAAATATAATAAAAATATTCTGAAAATTCATGTCTCCAATTACACAACTCACAAATTAAAACACACAAAACCGAAACAAAAATTATAAGTAGAGTCATAGTTACACTTTGAAGCTTTCCTCAGCGGCTTAGCAACAAGGTGATGAACTTGTCTCTGCTATGGTGGTGGAGCGTTCTTGACTCAGCGCGTAAGAGCTTCGTAGATTGATGGATGGATGGTGGTCACGGTCTTGTAGGAGATGGAGGTTTGAGGAGTGAATTGGGCAGTCTTGGAATGGTTTTTGGCCAGGAAGTGATAGGCAATGAATTATCTTGGCTGGGAAGTGATGTAAATTATGTTCTGGATGTTACCTATTTATAGGGGAGCATTTGTTGGCTTTCCCAACTGAAACGTCTCCTTTATTGCCTTAACTCCTCTCATAATGGGGCAATTCCTTTAATTTCCAAGCTGAAACCTCTTTCTCTTATTTATTTTTGAGCTGAAACATCTTTCTCTTTTATTCCTCAACTGAAAACGTCTTTCTCCTTTATTCCCAACTGAAAACGTCTTTCTCCTTTATTTCTCTCTTCATTGCTTGGTCAAATATCTTAATGCTTTATTTTATGACTCCATCATTGCTGTTTCCAAGAGTTCCACCAGGCAAGGTTTCCTACAACAAGCAGAGAATATCAGAATTTTCTAGAGAAAATAAAGGGAATTAAAATGTAAAGACCGCAAAAACCGTTGAGTTAGGAATCCTGATCCAGCTAGGATTTTTCATGAATTTTACTTTTTTCACCTAACAAGACTCTCAAAATGACTTACTGACTCAAAAACACTAAACTTAAGGGAGAAACAAGGCTAAAATGGGGCACATATTCAATAATATCGTCACACTTTTTGGTCCTATGAACTACCCCACACTTAGCTTTTGCTAGTCCCTTAGCAAAACAAAATACAAAACAAAACAACGACTCGACAAAAAAACAAGTAAATAACTCTACTTCCCCTAACTGTTGTCTCAGAGACTCCAAATTCATGGCTTTCACGTTAAACACTTAATCAAAATTGCATAGATAATTCCAGGTTAATAAACCTGTGACATTCATATGACTAAGAAGATATGGAGAACTTAAGTTATACAGTGAATGATAGCATGTTTCGAACAAGTCCAATCCAAACTCACAGGGCATACTCTCGATTTTTCTCTCAGAAATGGCTATTCTTAAAAGCTTCACTCTCAAGTATATGCAAGGAAATTGTAAGGCAACAAACAGCTTGCATATTTCATCAATAAATGCATTTTGTGAAGAATTATTAAAGACCTCAAGAAATGACTAAGTGCACAAATGGACCTAAACCATAAGCTCGACTGCGTACCTGACTCCACTAACCAAAGACTGCCCATCTCAAGGATCAAGTCAGCACTTAAAACAAGTTGTAATGGGGCTAAGCTAGGGTTTTCGAAATGAAGATTAAGGATACAAAAATCCTAAGGACCTAGCAGAGCATATAAGGACCACCTTATGTCATCATTTTTGTAGACCAAATATCATTGTTTTGGGCCAAACCTTCACTCTAACCAACATGGGAATGGACAAAGGCATAATTTTCAACTTTGAGCCTTCTACAAATTTGAAAGTCCAAAACCACACTTCAACAATTTCCAAGAGTTTTCTTTTCAATTTTTCTTCTCTTTGCCTTTTTTTCGGCAATTTTTTTTTTCTTGGATTTTCCCCACCCCACACTTGTCTTTCATCGTCACCCCTACATACTATGTCATGCTCTACTAAGTCCCTAAGACAAGGGTAGAGATATCCTGTACTAAGCTCATGGTAGGGTAGTGAGGGTGATGAAACAAAGGTTTTCAACGTAGGCTCAAGGGGGTTCATTCTAAGGAGTCCTACGACGGGCACAATTGGGGACACATGCTTGTTTGGCAATGGTGGTTACCCTAATGCCTTCTATCCTATCCAGGATCAGTGCATATTATGGCATACAAGTTTTGACAGTCACAACAGCCGAGTTCTAATATTCTCTAGTCCACTAAAATCTATGGCACATGATCATAGGATTTTCAAAGAATGATGAGGTTTTGCAAATACAACCACGAAATTCTAGAATTATCAATTAAGCACTCGAAAAGAAAGTATTTTAGCTCAACAGCTCACTTAGGGTAAAATGAATTAGATTTAATCCTAGCATGCTTAATGAACCAAGTTACAATCCTATCTCAAATCTTCATACAAGCATCACAACGTCGATTAACCACAGAATTCAATTAAGTCCTATTTCGATTGTGAAAACCTTCAGCCATGAATTCATAATTAAACATGTTCATCTTAGACGTTAGGGGCATCCTAAGACTCAAACAAACAAAAAGACTCTAAAACCAATGAATTTTTTTTAATTTTTTTATTTGTTTCTCTGAACTAAAATAAAGGTGTAAACTAAAACAAACTAAACTAAAATAAAGGTGTAAACCCACCCCACACTTAGAATCTACATTGTCCTCAATGTAGGTAAAAAATATGGTATATAGATCCTAAATATGGGGGGCTACGAAAATAAGGGAAGGGTAAAATAAATAAACAAACAAACAAAGACACAAGTACAATTCAACCTAAGCAAGTGAAGGGATAGAAATGTCAAACTCTCGTTGATGGTTCCTCCACAGCCTCGATTGAAATGGGTTGCCTCCCATGCAGCGCTTAATATTTTATAGTCCTTCAGCCTGGACTCTTCTCCTTGTTCACACGTGCTCGGTCAAGTGTTAGTAACATATACAAGGTTAGGAATACAAACATTATGCATTTCCTACTTTCTAAGTTACTTTTACATTTACATACTTAGGTACTGAACAGGACCTTGTTTGTGCAATGGGACCATAGAACAGCTACCCTCGACAAGGTCATGTTCAATCCAATATACCTTAAGCAGGTCACACAACATTTTTTTTTTTTTTAAGTTTGTTATAAACTTAGTTAATATCTCAATTGATTCCAAGTTGTAAGTCGAGCCCAATAGAAACCGCTACTATTGGTGAGATACGATATAGGGATAGTCGCCTAGACATAAGTCTCTTTCCTTTGTTTCAGAAGGCAGAATGGCCAGATTAAGAGGTAAGTGAGAGGGAGGACTCATTTTAGTGATACTACGGAGGCTACTCCCTCATTGAGGTTTAGGCCCTTATCGGCTACTCCCACATAGTGGTTTAGGCTCATTCTATAGTATCTCTGAGATCCAATTGAACCTATCACCCAGGGTCTCAACCTAAGACACCATCCGTATGCGCCCCTTACTCAGTTGGGAAATTAAATTATGTGTTAGACCGTTCTCCAAGTGCTAGTAAAGGCCGCCCTCAACCTCAAGAGACCTGAGCAAGGTACTTATGAAGGGTTTAGGCCAATATTAACAAAAGGGCCCTTGTCTACTCATACAATTTTACACATTACAACAATTAAGTATTTTACACACTTACAACAATTATGTATTTAGCTAAATTCGTAACCTAAGTATAAAAAACTAAGTGAAACACATACAATTTACAACATGCTGAAAAAAAAAAAAAAAAATCTAAGTGAAACACATTCAATTTACAATATGGTTAAAAAAAACAACTTCTACAAATTGTACAACAATGATAAAACACATGCTTAATTTCGTAACACTCATAAAACTTAAACTAAACCACAATTAAAGCTTGGCCGAACATAAATTGCAATTTGTCACCATTCCACAAGTGTAGTACAAAAATTAGCATGCAATCTATATACAACAAAATCGATGACACATTAAGTGCAAGAGATTTTAACAATCCCCGGCAACGGCGCCAAAAATTGATGTGGCTGAAATAGCCTCACAATTTAACCCTGCAAAATGTAGTTGTCAGTATAGGATAAGCAGGGATCGTTCAGTCCGGGGATTGTAGGGTACACCTACACAAAAAGGTCAATTAACAAATAAAATAATAAAATGGGGGGTTTTGAATTTTGGTTCCTAATCTACTTAAAATAAAAACAAAACAAATAAACCTATATACAATGATCGACTTCCCTAACCTAGACCAATACCACTTGGAAATTACTAAGTGTAAAAACAGAAAATCCATTTCAACATGCTACAAAAATGTACAAATTAACCATTAGACATAGAATTTAACACGTAATTTTCAGAATCATTTAATCATTAAAGCATGATTTTTACCACCCATTAGAACTAATTACTACTTGTTTAACTCAGCGCCTTAACAAATAACAATTACTCTTGGCAAATTAAGAAAACACACAAGAACTCTCACCGTTATTCTAGCATGCAAACTTATGAACCTAACTCTGAAAATTACCTAAACACATAAAAGGGCACAATATTGTAACATGCATCATAAAAGAATTCTCGAAATTAACTCAATAATAAACTGAAAATCTCAAAAATATCAATAAAAATATTCTGAAAATTCCGTGTCTCCAATTACACAACTCACAAATTGAAACACACAAAACCGAAACAAAAATTATAAGTAGAGTCATAGTTACACTTTGAAGCTTTCCTCAGCGGCTTAGCAACAAGGTGATGAACTTGTCTCTGCTATGGTGGTGGAGCGTCCTTGACTCAGCGCCTAAGAGCTTCGTAGATTGATGGATGGATGGTGGTCACGGTCTTGTAGGAGATGGAGGTTTGAGGAGTGAATTGGGCAGTCTTGGAATGGTTTTTGGCCAGGAAGTGATAGGCAATGAATTATCTTGGCTGGGAAGTGATGTAAATTATGTTCTGGATGTTACCTATTTATAGGGGAGCATTGGTTGGCTTTCCCAACTGAAACGTCTCCTTTATTGCCTTAACTCCTCTCATAATGGGGCAATTCCTTTAATTTCCAAGCTGAAACCTCTTTCTCTTATTTATTTTTGAGCTGAAACATCTTTCTCTTTTATTCCTCAACTGAAAACGTCTTTCTCCTTTATTTCCCAACTGAAAACGTCTTTCTCCTTTATTTCTCTTCTTCATTGCTTGGTCAAATATCTTAATGCTTTATTTTATGACTCCATCATTGCTGTTTCCAAGAGTTCCACCAGGCAAGGTTTCCTACAACAAGCAAGAGAATATCAGAATTTTCTAGAGAAAATAAAGGGAATTAAAATGTTAAAGACCGCAAAAACCGTTGACAGTTAGGAATCCTGTTCCAGATAGGATTTTTCATGAATTTTACTTTTTTCACCTATTTCACTCCAAACACTCAACAAGACTCTCAAAATGACTTACTGACTCAAAACACTAAACTTAAGGGAGAAACAAGGCTAAAATGGGGCACATATTCAATAATATCGTCACACTTTTTGGTCCTATCACCAAGTATGAGCTGGCACTGGCGGATCTCCACAAGGAAAATAGAGAGCGAGAACAAGAACGCAAGGAGAAGGCTGAAGCCTAGAAACAAGTTGCCACATTGATGTCAAGATTTGACAAACTAAAGAAGGCGCTGGAAGCAACGCTAACCCAGCACAAAGCTAACAATTGCATAGCTAGCGCTAGGCATAGCGCACCAACCTTGGCGAGGGCCGGGCCAGAATAGAGGGAAACCTTCCAGCCCCCAAACAATGCTTGGCACAACGAAACCTATAGGTAGAGCCAGCTGGCGACGCCACTACCCTGATCCTGCAAAGAATGCAATAGCTGGAAGAAAGACTGGTCTGAGCAGAGGCAGGCGCCCCAGCGCCAATCCAAAACCCACTGTTCACGTCAAGACCAGGACCGTTTACCGTAAGGATCTTACAACCCATCAGGCTGGCATATGCAAAAAGGCCAAAAATCACTCAATATAGCCGCTTAACGGACCCCTTCGTGTACATGGACACATTCAAAAAGGTAACCAACAATAAGGGATTCCACGACGCCACCTTGTGCCACCTATTCAGTGAAACGCTGGACAGTGAGGCAATGAGTTGGTTCTTCGAGTCCCTACCTAGATCCATTGACTCCTTTTCAGCATTATCAAACACCTTCTTGTCACGGTTCATCCTGCTAGTTGCAGGATGTCACAGCCCAAGCCAGTTGTTCATCGTCAAGCAGGGCATAGAGGAGACACTGAAGGCGTTTGTCACAAGATGGAGAGCCGCAACATCGACCTTGAAAAAACTATGGCATTGGCGGCCTTCAAGCAAGGGCTCTTAAAGGGACCATTCTTGTATCATCTCAACTACAACTGTCTAAACGCCGCATATGACCATGTCATGAGCGAGGCAGTCCTCCATGCACAGGCAGAATACATTACATATGGTGAAACACCACCACCCCTGCAAACTTCCACCAAGACAACTCAACCTTCCCCCTCTCATCAGGAAACCGCTCACAAATCCACCGCCACACCCTCAAATGACAAAAAGAGAGAACGGCAGCAGGGCAATTACCAGGACAAGTGGCACATGGATCAGCAATACCATAGCAAGGGTAATCGTTCCTTCTAGGGTGACAACCGCAACAAGCAAATAACATCCTCCCAGCGGTACGCAGTGTTCACAATTCTTACAACATCGTATGAGGAGATATATGATCAATAAAAGGATCAAATTCCACCACTACCCCCAAGAAAATACCTGAGGGTGGGAAAACTGAGGACCACTGGCAAATGCAATACCAACAGTTGCAATGCCTTCAAAATAGCAATTGAGACCCTTTATCGGGATGGAAAGCTGTAACAGTTCAAAGTCCATTAGCCCTCACCGATAGTAGCCAACATCGAGCCCATGCGTCGGATCAACACCATAGACGATGGTGCTCCCATCAGCAATATGTCCTATAGGGCAAGAAAGCGCCATGCACGCTCCAACCACTCTAAGGAAGTCTGTATCATCCGCTATGAGAGATCTGCTAAACTACCAAGATCTAGTTGGGAACCCATAACTTTCTCCGAGGAAAAGGAACGCAGTTCGCATCTCCCCCGCAACGACCTATTCTTGATTGACGCAACACTCGATAAATGGTCAGTGGGAAGAGTTCTGGTCAATAGTGGATCGGCCATTAATGTCATCCTCAATGGCTGCTACACCCAGCTCCAGCGGAACAAAAAGCTATTACAGGACCATGAACTGCTGGGTTCTGACTATATGCGCCTATCCATCGGTAATAGCCCTTGTATAGCGGAAGTACACACTGAGTTCATTGTCAGTGATTGCTTTAGCTCCTATAACGCCATCATCGGCCAACCAGTCCTCAACAAGTTGAAATGCACCATTACATGGTATATTCTCCTCATGAAGTTCCCTACCCCTATCGGCAAGGGCAGTGTACGAGGAAGCCAACAACTGGCATGAGAATGTTACTCAACAACGGTGACATGATCGATACGCCTCCATGAAATCCTAACGGTAGGAAATCACCCACTACGAACGGATAGAATTGACGACTCCATGGATGGTGAAAAAAAGTATGTAAAAAAGGAACCTGTCAACCCGGAAACATCCCTACAAGTCATCAACGTCTCTAACGAACACCCTGAGCGGACAATCTGTATCGGTGCCCAACTCTCTACTAAGATAGCAGTAGAGCTCACACAATTTCTGCGAGAAATAGCCGCTGTCTTTGCATGGTCTTACGTGGACATGCCGGGCATCTCCCCTGATATAATTACACACAAGCTAAGCATCAAACCATCCTTCTATTCGGTCAAACAAAAAAGAAGAGCCGTTGATGAGGAGAGATATCATGCAATCAAGGAGGAGGTGGCCAAACTCCAAAGCATTGGGTTCATCCGCCAAGTCAATTACCCGCAATGGATCTCTAACCTAGTAATAGTAAAAAAGCCCAGCGGCAAATGGCGAATGTGCGTAGACTTTAAGGGTCTGAGCAAGGCATACCCCAAGGATAGTTTCCCGCTACCACGCATAGACCAATTGGTCGACGCTACAACGGGACACGAGTTACTCAGCATGATGGATGTCTTCTCTAGCTGCAACCAAATTAAACTGCACCCCGGCGACCAAGAATGCACTACCTTCACAACCGACAAAGGCCTATACTAATATAATGTCATGCCTTTTGACCTTAAGAATGCAGGAGCAACATACCAGCGGTTAATGAACGCCATGTTCGCAAAGCACCTCGGTAAGATAATAGAGGTCTACGTGGATGACATGCTCATCAAAAGTATCAAGGCTAGTGGACATGTGGCTAACCTCCGCATGATATTCGCCATTCTCCTGGCTTATGGTATGCGCCTCAACCCTGAAAAGTGCTTCTTTGGTGTCATTGCTAGTAAATTCTTGAGCTACATGGTTAGCGAGCAGGGCATAGAGGCTAACCCCGACAAAGTTCAGGCCACCCTCAACATGAGATCCCTTGAGTGGAAGGTACATGTTTAGAGCCTCCAGGGTAAGCTAACTGCGCTATCCTGCTTTATCTTAAAGCTCACTAACAGGTGTCTCCCATTCTTCAAAGCTATGAAGAGGACCCACCATAAAGTAGTTGACTGGACACCAAATTGTGAGGTGGCGTTCCAGAGCTTGAAAGAGTACTAAGCGGCAATCCTACTTCTCTCCATACCTGGGCAAAGTGAAATACTCTATATATACCTAACGGTTTCCACATCAGCGGTGAGCTGTGCCATAGTGCAGAGAGAAGGACAGGAAGAACTGTTAGTGTTCTATGCTGACAGGGGCATGATCGGAGCGGAAACAATGTACACTTTCCTCGAACAATTGGCCGTAGCACTCATTGTTGCTGCCAGAGTCATTCGACAATACTTTCAAGCTCACACCATCCACGTCCTGACAAATCAACTGATGAGGCAAGTCATGCAAAGCCCCTAGCACTCTAGACGCCTAAGCAAGTGGGCAATTGAGCATAGCGAGTTTGACATCGAGTACAAACCACGAACCGCTATGAAAGGCCATGCAGTAGCAGACTTCATTGTTGAGCTCACGGAGCGCCAGGAGGAACCCATTTCCGAGACACTAGCGGACAACACAGACATAACAGCAATTGAAGGAACCACTACAGAGAAACACTCTGAACGGAACCTCCATGTCGATGGCTTAGCTTGTGCCAAGGGCTGTGGTATACCTCTACTAGCAAGCTAGTTTGCTATCTCACCAAGCATAACTAACACCCTCTTAGGGGGGCCACAAGCCATGGTAGGGCCAACCGCAATATGCATACCATAGCTAGACATACAACCTACCCCGTGGTAGTCGGAAATGGCCAAGAACTCTTCGGGAAGCAACATTTCCGGCCTTGCCAATATGCCTCCACAATATATATTTCTGGACTAGAATAGGACTTCTTGTCCCATATTGAAGAACATGCATGTAAAGGAAGGAGCCTCCCTCCCCTATAAAAAGGGACTACTTCCCACTTACTCTACACTCCATTACATACTCATGTAATCTTCTTGGGCCACAAGGCCCAACACACATAGTTAAACATTTCAAGTGGACGTAGTTCCTGCTAAGGCGGGAGACGAACCACTATACTTCTCGTGTCTCTCTTACTCTTTCTCTCTCTCTCTTTCTTTAAAGTTAATTAGACCCCCTCGGTCACCTACATTAATATTGGCACTGTCTGTGGGAAGCTGATACAATAGCTTCATCACTTACCATGCTTTAAGTCAGCTTAATGGAGCTCATTAAAATAATTTTTCTTTGAGTTACATAATTGATATTCTTAGCGGCAACTTATGCCCAATTTTGGTCACCGCTACTCAACTTCCTTATGGCAACTTGTGCCATCTGCAAGGTCCAGGCCGGTCTACGCTAATTCATTGTTGGTCAATGCTAAATCAAATCCGGTCAACGCTACACCACTCTAAAAAAAAAAAAAAGTTTTGAGCAACTTGGGCATCCAACCCCTATGCCAAGATCAAGCGGCACACTACCCCTCAGCGACAAATGTTACCCATCAGCAGTAACTAAAAAAAAAAAAATATTTGCCCATTTACTCTGGACACCCAGAGAAAGCTTATATTCCTCTATATGAGATACTCTCTCTGTCAATGCCAAGCTTCAATGTCAAACACCAAGCCTTACAGGCAACCTCCAACCATCAGTGGTAAATTTATTCAGCTAAGCACCATCAGCGGCAAATTCCCTCCGCTAAGAACCATCAGCGGTATCGCCAAGCTCTGCTAACCAAAAGCACCGCTGACCAATGCTTCCAAGACAAGCTCCATTGAGGATCACCACTGAATATCACCACTAGGCATCACAGCTGAGCATCAACCCACATAGCATCACTTCCGTCAGCAACCTCCGTTGGCCACACACCATCGGCCATTCTCCTCTGGGAATCACAGCCGACAGCGCAGTGCACAATCTAGCAAGTGATACGCTCAAAGCAAGCATATAATTTAACCCTATAAAATGTCATCGTTAGTATATAGTAAATAGGGATCGTTCTATTCCGGAGATTGAGGGTACACTTGTAATTGCAAAAACAACTAAAGAATTAAAATAAGTATAAAGTATTATTTACAAAAATAAAACAAAGAATAGAAATATATACAAGTGAACACAAAAGGGGGTTTTAGGATTATTAAATCAAAAATTAAATAAATAAAATAAACAAAATGTAAATACATATATACACGGGTGGAACGCAAGGAACAAAGATCAAATCCACAATCATATGAATGAAATTCAATCACAATTCCTATAGTTGATCTTCTATGTCATGAGAAAGAAGTTGACCATGTGAAACGTTAGAAAGCAAACGATTTCCCATTTTTTACTTTCCTTGAATAATTAATCTAAATGAAAGCACTTAAATCAATCCTATTGAACATGCAATCATAGTCTAGAAAGCTAGCTAATCAAGAACACATTCAACGCATTAAAAACAAAGAAAGGATGTCAACCAAAGTACACAACCTAGTTATGAATAAGTTCACCTATTTGCAATCCTCCTTAATTGATTTCGACTTTTGTCCAAAGCCTTCACTACTTAAATTAGCTCCAATTACATGCATATATCCTAAGTTGGCCACCAAAGAACACATACAAACAAAAGTTTTCTATAATCTAAAATCAATCAAGCAATCTCACATAAGCAACATATAAATCAACATAAAGAAATCACAACTTTATTTCAAAACATATAAATGGGCTTTAAACTTTGCCTTTAACGTCATGTTAACTAGAATTCATAACTCTTCAAATTAAACAAAGGAAAACAAAAGAAAGTATGAAATACACCGTGAAAGATGGATGACATGGCCTTGAGACGAAGAACTCGAAAATCCTTGAAAGCAAGCAATCTTCTAGGGACGACACAAGGGTGGATGGCGGATAGGATCTTGATGTATTGCATGACTTCTTCTCCTCCTTGGTTGAGACCCAGAGCTTCTGAAGACTAGAGAATGTAGAGAATTTTTCTGATGTTTATTTACTGAGGGAGAGAGGTGTGTTGTGGTGTGGTGATGTGTCTAAAACGTCTAGAGAGGAGGCTATATATAGGGGAAGGCAAGGCTTCATGAATTTAATTTCCAAAGAATTTTCTGGTTGCACCACACAGCTTCGACCAATCACGTAGCGCCACATCAGCTCTGTTGTGTCATCCAACCAATCAAAAAGCTCCAAAATCAATCCCTAATATATTGTTGCCAAATTTCCCATGATTTAATCTAATTTGTTTCACAATTTTCGGCCAAATATCTAGGCATGAATCAAGACAATGTATCCGGACTCGAACACCAGCATCCTTTCTCTTTCTTCTTAGCTGAAACAAGCCCATAAATCTCCGGGCTTAATGTAAGCAGAGACACCAAATACACCCCCAACCCGCTTCGGGCATTCATTCGTTCGGTGACCAATCTCTTCAGCAAGACCGGCCAATTCCTATTTTCTGAGAAACCATTGATCATCAACAGTGGATATTGCCCACTACAACCCAACAATAAAGACTCTCCTCGAGTCGATTCTTCGCCGAATATATCTCTAAGCAAACACCTAGCAATCGTCTATAAGCTCCACCATCCAAATTTTCGTTGGACACCCAAAGATGCTTTCTACACCCAAGTTACTGATTCAGAAAACGTGATTTTTATTGAGGTATCACCGAGCTCTTCGCTCAACCTCCTCCACGAAGTGTTTTCTTTGCTTTCTGCCGAGCAGCCATAAAAGAATGATCACCCATACGAACAATCTGCCCGCTCATGGTAGCAAACAAATGCCAAAGGAAAAGTTTAGTTTTCTTTCTCCTTTCTGTGTTGCGCTCATACCCAGATATCCATGTCCATAGGCACACATAGTTGTTCTAGCATGTGTCCTAATATTACCGTGATGAGACATGTGGATATCTATTGTTATTCACGGATACTATATGCTTAGCTGCATTTGGTCAGAGATTTGCATTGAAAACATGATCTGCTTCAGTATAGTGTAGTGCCACATATATGCAATGTCACACACTTACCTGCTAAAAATCATGCCTCTTAGTTTATTTACATATGAATGAAGAGATATATATGAGGCTCCAGACACCACGTGTCCAATGCCTTTAGGCAATGACCTGGTAGGCATGCTTTCTTTGCTTCTTTCATATCCTCATGTCATGTATATATCTTTCACTTATAAACATGATACACTATCGTTTCATGATCAAGCACACCGCATCAACAGCATGGTCAAACGCAAGCACATATTATTTGTGCATGGTCAATTCATGTCGCTTCATAAATGCTCTTTTGCATATATGGCCTCAGGTCTCTACTTCATGGAGCATGACCTATTGACACACAAGCATACAGTTAATTGAGCTCATGCTTCTAAACATATATCTTATGGGCAGGAATGTATTCACACATGTATTGGTGCTACATGCACATATCAAAGTGATTATCTCACTAGTGCCATATGACTAATATATTTACACATAAATGATGCCATCATTGCTATGTTCTAATTATCATTGCACATAACGAGTTCGGTTAAACACAAATTTGACATTCAAAATGGATGTATATGCAAGTTATTTGTCATCAACCACTACATTTGCTTATACACTTTTCTTACAATTTTATCAAAGTACATATGCAAATTGTTGATGTTGATTTTACAAATCCACATATTAATCATCTACTTTGTTTCAAGGAAATTCAACTATTTCTATTGAGCATTCAACTACTTGCAATTGATACCTCAACTACGAGTTGATGTACATTATTGGAGCACTTTATCTGCCAAAGCAATGGAGCGTCATGCTTGGACAACTCCAACATGATTTGTACTTATATTAGATCCAATTCCAACCTACTCCAAACTGGCACGAGAGAAGTAACTTTATCTCACTACACGCCCTTTCAATTAAAGCTATTGCCATGCCTTTACGTGCTTTTACTACTTCTAAGCATGCCTATAATATATCACATGTGATATGCATTTACATGTCTCCATGCCGTAGCATGTTTACAACAATGCAAAAATATTATTAGCATCCACATTACAAGTACATGCTACACATGCCATGTTGTTGGTATACGGTTTTTTATTGGCATTCCTATACAAACTGATAAGTTGTTTTAAAGATGTTGTTAAGGGAAATTATCTTTTGGTTTCAATGTTTATTTAGAAAATGTAAACCTAAGTTTTCTAGGACTTGATATTTTATTTGGTAATATATTCAATCACCAAGATCCTTTCCTATTAGGAGTCTATTAGGGTTGGCGTTGCTTCTACACATATATAGAGGATGCAAACTGCAACAGGCAGCAGTGTAGAGGAGAACGCAGAATAATTGAGAGTTTTGCTTGATATTGTGTCGTGATAAAAATCCTAAACACTTGTTCCTTGGTTAAGTGTTATAGGTCAGTTGCTCATCTGCGTATGTTACTTGTGATCTGAAGAGTGCTGTGAAGCAAGAAAAGGAAAAATAGAAGAACAATCAAGTGAAGAAGGATTTCAAGATTGAAGACAAACTGCGTATTAGTTTTGTCTATTCATTGTAGCTGCGCTAGTGCTATTTGAAGTTGTAAAGAACATATCCTTCATCATAATTCAATTGTTCTTATTTTGGGTTCTCAAGAGTAAGAGCCCCGCAGTGGTTTTAATATCATATTTGAGATTTTCACTGCGTAACCAAAAATCTGGAGTTTGGTTCGTTATCTCTGATTTTTGCCCAGTAGGGATTGATCCGTATACTGCAATACCCATTTTCCAGAAAACGTATTCTGTCCTTGTATTTTCACATGTTTCTATTTAATTACAATCTAATTAAATAAACATGTGACCATCAAACAAACTATGCCATGTCTAGAAGCTTGTGACACCTATGACTTAATTAAACATGCTTGGATAACGATTTTCTTGGGTTACGACTCGCTTGGGTATCGAGCATGGCCACGACTTGCTTGGGCTACTCCCCACATGCTCGGACAGCACCAACTTGCTCGAGCATAACCCAACTTGCTCAAACATGTCCAAGATGCTTTAGTTAAGCTCTAAGTTCACAAACGCTTCATACTATTTCACCGGGAGCTACTCCCAAAATTTTATATGAACACCCATCACACTTGCAATTATCTAATATGCATGTCACATGGACATAAGATCAATATATTATTACTTGCTATAGTTAATTGTCATTGTTCATACAGTTACAAACTTTACATATACCCTATATGTAAACATATGGTCTAGCCTCTGGGCACCATGCTTTGTCAAACTCTCCCCATGGAAAAGAGACCTAAACTGGTCTAAGACTCCATGAGTCTATGGTCCACGACCAACCACCAAGCGGTAAGGCAAAGCCTCATAATGACAATGACCGCTATGCGGCATTGCAATCATCATTTTTCTCCTCCGCGAAAGAGTAAAGGGACCGGTTAACGTAGCCCACGGCAGCCATTGATCCGGCAGTTAACCCTCGACACTTAGGTATCAAAGATTAGGTTCGCTACCTAACACCCACTGCTTTAATGCAGCTCCCCTCATCAAACAAATTTCTGACCATACGGATGTCTATAGCCAGGAGTGGAGGACTCCTTGGGGGGCCTAGCAGGGGCTCACCCGAAAGAGCATAAGCATTAGCTTTGACAAATTCTAGATGGGCGACGCACTTGCACTAATTATATATGATATACAGCACAAAGCTACGCTTTGGTATCAACCCCACAAGAAAGCCCTCCTTGACTGGGGACTTCAGGGACTTGCACATACAGCCTAGTATAGTTGGCAACGGTTACTCTCATGCCTCAGGGCATCACCTTCGAGCTACCCGTTAATACCTCCTGGCATCCACGAGCTTTCACGCTCACACCTCCCCGGCACCCTCGAGCTTTCACGCTTTTGCCTTCCAGGCGATCCTCCAGGATCCTCCAGCTTTCATGCTTTTGCCTTCCAGGCAATCCAAAGCTTTCACGCTCACACCTCCCTGGTACCCTCGATTTTTCAAGCTTTTTCCTTCCAGGTAATCCCGAGCTTTACACTCATAACTTCCCGACATAATACACATGAATGGAATATTGAATTCTTCTACCATTTGTCATTTGCAACAAATTGAATTCTTTTTGCGTTCCATTAATATGAGCGAAAACCAAATACAAGCGTTCGCGTATTCATCGTTCACGAATTACAAACGCTTGCCTTCATGGCACTCATGCAACTTACACCGAGCATAACCTCGTCAACTCGACATCGTTCGTTCTCTTGCGAGCACCACATATCGTATGCAATTCATATGCTTATTCGTGATATGTTCACACAACCATACGCGTTCTCGAGTTTATACATCATAATCGATCGTACTCGGCGCCATTCACATGTATACAACAACATGTATCATGCACCTCATACATTCGTATATGCCAATGCATATCAATGCAACTCACATACGTTGCCCAATACAATAAGCATCATACGTGCGCATGTTCCTATATTTGTTTTACCGGTTGAAGAATACCTTCTTACTTTTGGAGTTCGGGGACTTGTAGGGGCTCGGTGCCGCTCATACGTCACTTATGCTTGATGACTTCATGTTTATAACTCCCCAACCAAGAAGCTCCTCTTACTTGGGAACTTCAGGGACTTGTAGATACCTCTACTAGCAAGCTAGTTTGCAATCTCACCAAGCAAAAGTAACACCCTCTTAGGAGGGCCCACAAGCCATGGTGGGGTGAACCACGACATGCATACCATAGCCTCACATACAACCTACCCCGTGGTATTCGAAAGCGGCTAAGACCTCGCTTGGAAGCAACCTTTCCAGCCTTGCCAATATGCCCCCATAATAAGTATTTCTAGACTAAAATGGGACTTCTTGTCCCACATTGAAGAACATGTAAAGGAATGAGTCTCCCTCCCCTATAAAAGGGGACCCCTTCCCACTTACTCTACACTCCATACATACTCATGTAATCCTCTTGGGCGACAAGGCCCAACACACATAGTTAAACATTTCAAGTGGACGTAGTCTCCTGCTGTTGATATCACTTATACCACATACTGTCAAGCATAAGCAACAACCTCATAGGTGGGCCCCATGACATGGCTAACCCCACCTATAGCATGCATCCTGTAGACCAACACCCGAGCTACCCTGCCTTGGTGGAGGTCAACCGGTACCTCATAGGGAGGCCACCCTCCCATGATCTCTAAGAAGCTTCAAGAGAAGTAAATATGTGTATTATGTCCCGCATCGGAAATATAGAATAGAATGGGACTTCCTTTAGCTATAAAGGGAAGTCCTCCCTTTCTTAGATGAGGATGGGATCCATGATCCCCACACTTGTACATTACAAAGGTCACTTGACCTCACTCATAGTAAAATATCTAAGTGGACGTAGCCTTGCCTCAAGGGTAAGGTGAACCACTGTACATGCTTATGTCTCTCTCTCACTCCCCATCATGATCCATACTTAGTTCCTGTTCCGTATTCTCACACAGAAACATTGGCGCTAGAAGGAGGGTCCCTAAGTATGGGTATGAACCTCTGACCTTGAGCAAGAGTCATGTACGAGTACCACGAGTCATGTATGGGTACCACGAGTCACCGGGTACATGGGTACATGCAGGACACCCCTCACCCTCAACCTTACCCAAACCTCCGAGGAGCCAGCGGGTACTATGAGCCAATGGGTACTTAAGTCAGCAGGTACGCAAACACCCCACACCCTCAACTCCACTCCTAAGCTTCACTCTTCTTCGGGCCTCAGAGGAGTCAGCGCCACAAAGAATCATGTACGGTACCACCAATCAACCCACCAAGGTATGGATTATCCTCTTTGGACACTTCATGATCTCAACACCCCCCCCCCCCCCCCCCGGGATCATACTCTTCCCGGTGACTATCATCGGGCCAAGTCTCCAGTACCACTCTCACGATTACTCTACCATGCCACCAACCTAATAGTCAATGTCCGATTACATGTAGAGCTAGTCTCACACATCAAGAAGCCCAAGAGACTAACTTCTAGAATGAATGGGTGCAACTATCAACGTCAACAACAAACTCACGGGTCTTATGAGCTCTTGGAGGTGGAGAGATCAGAAGCTTCAGTACCTAGAAACGTCAGTCTTGGTCAGCTCTCAAGGTCCCAATCATTGAGCATCACTTCTCAAATATCCGACCCCGATCTCTAGCACCTGGTAACCAACTCCCTACCCCGGTACCCGGTCATTAAACATTTCTGCCTCAGAGCATAGAATTCACAAACGTCTCCGGCATTCGGAATTTCTCTCTCGTGCACAACGGTCAGCACTCAGCAACTTGCTCACCGGCAGCCTATCTTACCGGCAGTCCCAACTTGCTCATCGGTCCCGAATTCAATTGCAACCCCGTGAGCATCCACAGGCAAGACTTGATGTCCATTGCACCTCCGTACCCAGCGATACTCATCAATACCCTTGGTCAATGAGCCATCTTCCTGGCATCACGAATACCCGCACAACTGTCCCGGATCTCTTTTGATTTCTAATCCTCCTGGAGATCATCAGCATCACAGCTACAAAAAAAATATGTGTGCCTTTTGATACCTATAGGGACAAATATGTGTCCCCATTGAGCTATAGAAACATATATCATATGTGTGCCTATTGCTAAATGGCACACATATCTCAAGCTCAAGTGTCCCCATATAATGATGTAGACCCCATGTATTATCACTTCATCCAAATACATATTGAATGATATATACTTGTACTGTTCACAAATACAAAAACATATTCTAGTGGGTCCTTGTATACCACCTTTTACATAAATACAAATACCTATTATTTCAATTGGGAACATATGTAACATCTGTGCCTATATATCTCCAACAAGAGGATACATATGGTGTTATACAATACACAATCACATTTGTACATTCAATCAACTTTCCAAACATAAATCCAAAAATTAGCTTTTCTACACAGATTTCATTCATCCAAGAGCAATATACAAAAGTGGTAATTGTTCTCCTAGACCATAATAATTACATGATTTAGTTCATCTCCGTTCTAACCTAAGCTAGTATTGCTATATCTAAAATGGCAGAAGCCATTACTAAAAATTTATATAGTTCATCTCCAATATGTCAATAAAATGACCCAAAATATACTAATTTTGAGATGAATCATAGCTACCAGCAATATGCTTCAAAACAAACTTCCTACAATTTCCATCCTAGTGTCCAAGTAAAGTCACATACCCTTCCATTGGAGTTGATTGCATTTCTTGGATCGATTGAGGTTGCTTCTCTGCGATATCAGAAAGTGCTGCCATTAGCTTCTTAATGTTATCAGGTCCAGCACTTATTATACTATGCAAGGGATTGCCAATACGAGTTTCAATGCTATTCAAGTGAGTTTGGATAGCTTGCAATTGCTCATCCTTCCTACCTGCTTCCTCTGTCAACCTCATGATCTCAATAAGTGAGGTTTCAAGTTCAGACTAAAGTGATGCTACATCGCAAAAACTGCTGGCTTTGCAGTTTGTATTCCAGGAACATCAACTCACTCTACTCCCAGTCCATACCCTCGAACTGCATTATATGTCTCTGGTCCAAATTGCTCTCAAAACAATTCATTCAATAAATCTATAGTGAGTTCCCTACGATTTAATCCCTCCCTTTGCTCAATCTTATCCAATTCCAACTACAGCAAAATCAGAAACTAATTTAAAGTAAGCTAATTACATAAATAAGCAACCATGTATACTAAGTGTGATGACCTGGATTTTCATTATGTAATTTTGGTAATTAATAATGGACCAGTTGTACGAATAATTGTTATTATGCTTTATTCGTAGGTTTTATGTGGAGTGGAATGATTTTCGTACGTATAAATATTTGAATTTCACAGTTTAGGGGGTCGTGTGAAGTTTGACTTTTTATATGTTGGGATTCTTGGAAAACTTTCTTCATGAAAGTCGTAGAGCGCGTCGATACGAGTTCGTGGACATGTGGAACGCGTAAATCGGAGTTCGTATGAGGAAGTTATGGCTATCGGAAGAAGTTTCCGTTTTAGTATATAAAGGAAAAATCAGAAAATATGGAAAAATCAGAAAATATTTTCATTTTCCTCATTTCCTTTTCCGGAAGCCATTCCCTCTCTCTCTTCTCTCTCGTCCGCGCCCTCAGAGTCGAAGATTTTCGACTGGCCCGACCCGAACCCGGCATTCCGACCCGACTTTTCCGGCGAGCTCCGACCACCTCCGGCGAAGAAACTTTCCAGACAGGATCGGCTCCGCTGTCTGGTCGTCCCTCTGGTGTTCTCTATCGATGATTCTCCTTCACGGCGGCGCTGCAAGTCGGCCCAGATTGAGGAAATCGGACCCGGCCGGAAAACACAGCTCCGACGTCGGCAAGGCTTCGATTTTTCTTGGTTGAGCTCAGAACAGCCTCGCCGATCGATCCTTGGTGGTTGTTTGGATCGATTCACGTGAAACTTCGATCAACTCGGATTGGATTACTGTTCACGGCTTGTGAGGTAGTTTTCGATCCCTTAGGCTTGTTTTCTGACTTCGATCCAGTTATGAAAGTTCACAAGCATGCTTAGATGAAGCTTTTTGATGTTGGGAGTTTTGTGAAATATTGAGTTTTGGCCGGCGGCGGTGCGCCACCGTCTGTGGCGGCGTTCCGGCCGTGTTCCGGCCATGTATGGGACTGTTTCTGGTATTATATGTCTTCTACTCGTCGATACGAGTGTTTCGATATATAATATGCAAATTTTGGAGTTCGAATGAATTTGTTATGATTTTTGCAGTTTCATACCGATCGATTTATTCGATCCGTGAGGATACGAGCGTCCGATCGACTTTTGGTTTGGTCACATCGATCGTGGACGTATTCCGAAGACTTTGGGAGGTCTCGGATGTGGTTTTGCCTCGATTGGCGCCACTTTGGGGATTTTAGTTCAAAACAGGGGTTTCGGACTTAATTCAATTTCGAATCGTTACTAAGTGGGAACCGTTTGTGATTAGGTACTTGACGAAGTATTTGGACGGTTATTCTGTAGTTTGACTACTTATTCTGCATTGAAGACGCAGCAGTAGTTTCGAGGTGAGTAAATCTCACAAGGACCTTTATGAACAGAAGTACCATTATTGTTTTGGCGTTAATTATTTAACTGCAAACTATAGTTGGTATTAGTAGGCATTCCTGAGCGAATGACTACATATATATATTTAGATGAAATATATATATCCTTGTGAATGATTGTGATGAATAATAATATGCATGATGGTGTTCATATTATTGTTAAATGCGACTTTTCAGGAAACGATATTATAGAAAAAGATGTTTTCTATTGTTTGAAAAGTATTGAGCTTGATGTTACATTTTGAGTCAAGCGTGACTCATTTTAGATGTATTGGTCTTTGTACCAAGGGTCACAGATGGTGAGCAGGGATTAGGAAAGCCGAAGCTAGATGTTTGTAACGTTTTTAGGTCAGATGCGACTTACTTAACGTTGATCTTAAGACCAGATAGGGTCTAAGAAGATCTTATGTCACAGATGGTGATAAATCATATATAGTAACAGGTTGCAGACGGTAACCTTGATGTTTGACATCATGACCAGATGGGGTCTGAAGATCATGAGTCACAGATGGTGACAGATGGTGATCAATGGTTGAGCTGAGACCAGATGGGGTCTAAAGATTATAGGTCACAGATGGTGACAGGTTGCAGATGGCGACCTTGATGTTGATTTCCTGACTAGACGGAGTCTGAAATCATATGTCACAGATGGTGACAGATCACAGATGGTAGATCACGATGGTGATCAAGGCAGGAAATAGGTAATCACGTCCTGGTTAGGACGAGTGATTACAATTTCAATAGAGTTCTAGTTTATCTGCCATGATAGCTTATGGGAGTAACGGTCGAGGTTGCTTGAGACTCATAGGTATGCAGCTTAAAGGAGAGTTCCGATGGTATTTTCTCTTAATTGTCTAGATGAGACTTGAATTGCTACTTGATGGTTAAGTTAGCAATAGGGCATGGTCATAGCGGTGACTCATGTTGTCCTTTCTGTGGAAAGGATATAGAATGTTAGACGGATTCATGGCTGCATGTTTCCTTAAGTAGATTGATGTGAGTTGTTGATTGATGTTCATGAGTTACTCATACGAGCTTGAAGAAGCTTACCGGGTTTGTTGTTTGGCAACCCGGTGCACCATTGTAAATGGTGTAGGGGCTAATCCTGCAGGTCAGGAAAATCGTGGCTGAAGCTGAAGGAGCTTGTTGGCAGCAGAACGGGTAGGAAGCAATTTTTGTTGGCTTTGCCAATATATGACTTCCGCTATGCAGTAAGCTCTGAGGCATTTATGTTTTATTTTGTGATGACAATTTAAATTCGTAAATTTGTGTAATATATAACTCTGTGGCGTGTATATTAACTTGGATGGTTCAGTGTATCAGTAAGTACTTGTTTAAGGGAAGATGTTCCAGGTATTTGTATTGATGACTGAATATTCACCATGTATAATTCTGGGATTATATATCTTCGATTTTTATTGTTGTAAAAATCAGGGGCGTGACACTAAGCAACCATGTATACTAAGTTACCATGTATACTAAGCTACAACCAATATCACAACACTTACAAAGATTTTTTCTGCTTCATCATTAATTGGCACGGTACCAGTACCGTCTTTCTTTGGTTTGCTGTGAATCAATCGGCAGAATGTGCAGTGATTTATTTCTTTCCCTTCGTTTGCAAGTTCTTGCCAATCCATGATGTTGTATAATCAACCACAAATGTAATACAGAACTATAGATGCAAAACTAAGTGCAATCAGTTGAAAATGTGCCCCATTGGTTTGTGAAGATGTATTTTATCATGAACAGATTGTTTGAACAATGATCTGTAAAATCTAAAGGCATGCTTTAACATTTATGATTAAAATGAAAGTCATTGTAAGTGCAGCGACAATAGGTAAACTAAACAGGCACCTTCTGGTGTAAAGAGATGAGAATGGAGGGAATACACTTTTCAATCAATAGTTTGTAATAGGATCACAAGGCACAATGAATTTGTAAAGGGATAAGAAGGCAGCTATGAATACACCTTTTAACTCTATTATACCATGTTGTCAAAAATTTTGAGAAGATTGTACCAAAAAGCAATGCCATATTTTTACATTTTTTAACTTCATAATTGATGAGAGAAGTAATTAAATACGTTATTGCCAAGAACAACTCTTTCCAAACCACACATAGTCAATACTAAAATCTGAGAATTGGAGAAACATGTAAGCTTCAGACTTTTACTCTACAAGAGACCATTATCATGTTGATGGTGTGAACTTGATCCATTAATTCGTACTGAAATGATTAGTCCATTGATGCTTAACAAGAAACTACTCCTACTTCCGGCCCTTAGATGCAGAGACATGAATACTTTTGTATGACCACACACACACATACCCATAAGTTAAATACCATTATTGATTTTCAGGAACCTGAAACTCTTTATGAAGATGATTTTGCATATATTTAATTGAAAATGAAATGCACTATAATTATATAGCAGCATGCTTTCAAATGTGATGAACTGATAATAATTGTAACAACTTAACTACTAGTATGCATATATGTCCAGTAGTACTATTACTAGTGACATGGTATCCCTTAGTAATTGCATAGCATTTTGATTAATTTGTTTATGTTTTAATTGAAAATGACCAGATGTTGAACATGTGGGCTATAAATATAAGCAATCCATTACCTTCCCTTGGTTTGTAAATTCCTGCCAATGCATGATGTTATACAATCAGCCACAAAATGTAATCCAGAACTACCATGAAGAGAATGGGTGAACAGAGTAATGACATTTTCTTACAATTTTTAACTTCATACTTGATGACATAATAAGTAATTAAATAGGCTACTGCCAAAATGATTCATTCCAAATCTAACATAGTCAATACTAAAACCTGTGAATAAGAGAAACATGTAAGCTATCAGTATCATGTTGACGGTGTTTAGGGGAAACCAAAATGTCATCATGAATATACTTTGAATTTGGTCTGGATATTTAACAGTCTCTGCCCATCAGAAAATTGTATCAAGTACATGATTGTAATTAAAGTAAGCATTTCATTATGTTTCTGTAGGCAGGAAACAATTCATGTCAAATGGGGAATTCTTAATAAACTAACATTATCTGTCATTTGACAAAAAAGGGAGCATCAAAACACAAAGGGTCAATGAAAGGGTTAGTTTTCTATCTGGAGCAAATCGAAGTAACATCTATCATTCCATAAACTTACTATTTGTACTGCTCCTAAATATCAAACTGGCTCAATGAAAGGGTTGATTTTACTGCAGATGGAAATCAAAATAACCCTTGCTCAACCTATCCATAACGATTTAGAATTCTCAACAACTCAACAAACAAGAAAACATCAAAATCAAACATTCAAAACCAAAAAAAAAAAAAGAAAAAAAAAAAGCAAAGTTATGAACTTATCGCCATCTCTCCCTCTCCACCAGATTCAGAATAGCCATAAAAAATGTCAGAGCCCAATATTAGTCCTTTCACCAAACCCAGAGGCCGAAGCAGTGGGAGACAATTCTTCCGGGGACTGGATCTGAATGGAGGGTTGAGCGGGAAGAGGAAGAGGGCGAAGGCTTCCATCTTCTGACGGAGATGAAGCTGACCGTCCCTGGAGTCAGAAAATGAGAACTGACCGTCAGGATTGATAGATGCTAAGGATGGAGCGAGATCCCCTTTGCTATTAACATCCCTTCTCTGCATCCTCGGTCCTTTCAATTATAATCGTATCTATTGAGAGAGGGGACATGAGCTTGAGGCAAGGCTAAGGCTGAGAGAGAGAGAGAGAGAGAGAAAACCGGGGCTAAGGCTGAAAGAGAGTCTCGAGAGATGTAGGTTTAAGATAGGAAGGGGAGAGAGAACTATCTCACAAATATGTATTTCAGTGCGTATGTGGTATTTTTATCAAATAGGGACACTTCATCTATCCCTTTTCAAAGAGGAGAGAGAATGTGGAGATAAAAATACATATTTGCAATGTGTATGTGGCATTTTTATCAAATGGGGACACTTCATTTGTTCCTTTTCTAACTAAAGGCACACATAACTTCTTATGTGCCTATTGCTCACTTATAGGCACACATCTCTCACATGTCTCTATTTCATGTGTCCCCTTAGGCCCTTTTTCTAGTAGTGATAGTAGGCTCAACCCCGTTGAACATCTCAACCCATGCCTCACCGCAGCACTTCACCTTCCCGGCAGCGTCATCCGCTGTCGGTGACACAACTTGGGAAGACCCCCGGCACGCTCCGTCCTTATCCCGCTGTGGGGATAGAACTCCTCGTTCTGCTCTCGGCACCCAAATAGCTGCTATGGCACCCGTGTGTAATTCTTCATTTGAGAACTGAGTTTTGTTCATCTTTGGACTCTGCAATTCTTCCTTACCTGCAAATAAAGCATGCTCTTCTCCTGGCACTCACCAAAAACAGAGGTCTCCATACCCTGCTGCAACTAGCTTTCATCTCTTCCAGGCACTTAACTTTACGTTGATGACAGAACAACCCTTCAACAAAACCAGAGAGCAAGATAAGCTTTCAAAATTCTAATCTTTTCTCTTCGCTCTACAAACCCGAAGCATGCTATATATTAATACACATGCATATTATAATTATCTAAACCATGTTCACAATTAACATAGATGCTGGCCTACCTGCTACAAGTCATGTTTCCCTCATCACATGACCTGCTATGCTCCAATACAATGACACATATCACGCACTTGTTTACCTTGCATGCCTACTACACTCATCCTTCTAGGTGCTCTAACACTTGTTCAGTATATACGTGTAATGCCCCAAACTGCACCTTACCAACTTGAGTACGTTATAGTGCCGCGAGTTTCTAAAACATAAACCAAAAATTTGATTTACATTCTAGAAATTCGCTAGGCAAATTTGTTCAAAATAAATTTTTCACAAAAATACACAACGGAAGCTTTTAAATTCTTTTGAGGTGAAAACCTTTTCTAAACTTTAAATTCAAATGTTCAACCAAGACTTAATGTTGCAAACAATCGAGGAATAAAGGAATAAGATTTTAAGCACGCAACAAACAGTTTTCAACAAGTTTCGAAAATACAATTTTAAGGAACATGAATAAGATTGGAACCCATAACCTGAATTCTATTGAAGTTTGCACACCCAGCTCCGTCCGCTCCAATCTCGTTATTAGTGCACAGTACCTGCATCCACACTGTTGTAGGGGTGAGCTTTCGTCCTCGCTGCTCAATAGAGGCTTCACCCGACTAGGTTTGAAAACCGACACATACGATAATAATTTGGGATCCCAGTATGAAAAAGTTAAACCATTTCTTTAAAGAACGACAAACTTTAAATATCTTTCGGACTCAAAATCCAATGCACGAAACTCAAAGAAATGCATAATACCTGATGGCCGGTCCCATAGACCAACTATACGGCCTTACCTCAAATAAAATCATCATCAGCTAAGCGTAGTGAGAGTGTCCACTTACGCCATATCACCTAGAAATAGTGCCACACCTCAAAGGATGTCAGACACCATTCCGTCCATACGTACCCTCCGGAGGTTTAGGGGATTGAAGCCCAAGGAATCACAATGTTCCACTCACTCTCAAGCCATCAATAACCAAACCATGTAGCTCAACATGCATAAACATTTAATTCAAACTAGAAAACAACTAACCGAATAGTCCCAAGTCCCCTACCTGGATTTTGATGCTCTAACCTTTTATGTTGTCCGAGACTCACGAACCTTCCCTTCCTCGGGTAACTGGAAATCCTAGATTCCGACATTATTCAAATTTTGATTAGATTTTCTTTCACATTACGCGTTCTCAAATTTTACTAAGGACACCCATATATCAATTCGTCCTTTAGTCCCATTCTAACCAATACATCCATTATAGAGGCCATAACAGAACATCCAATTTCCAATTTCACTACCATTCTTACATACATATCCAAAGCATTTCCAGACTAATGTACAAGCAACTGAAATCCATAAAAAATTTCCATTCATGGTCTCATACAGCAACACATTTAGCTCGGTCTATTACGCTCACTTCAACCCATGATGTAAACAACCCAATTTGGAAAAATTAACCCACAACGCAGAGCTTCAAGTTTAGTTCCACAATTACCTCTGCTAAAATTGGTAGTGTACTTAAAACCGACACGGTAGTAGAGAGCTCCTGAGTCTGCAACTTCTTTTGCTGCTGCTTGAACCAGAGAGTAATTTCGGCAACTTTCAGCTCCTAGGTTGACCAGTAAAGCGAGATAAGCTAGACCAAACCTCAAATTTTATCGTAAGATGTCAAGGACGAGTCGAGGAAGCCAGAACAGTCGCCGACGTCGGCGATCGCAACCCAAAAACACAATTGATCAGAACTCAACCAACTTCCAAAAGTAATTATACCATCATGTAGTGTGCGACGAGTAGAAGAAGTTTCATACCTCAAACAGCCCAGAACCTCGCCGGAAAATTCGTCGGCGTCGCTGACGAGAGGATGGACTTTCATACTACATGCAAGTAAATTGGTCGCCAGAATTTGCAGAGGACGTCGCCGGAAATCTTCAAACCTTTCGAGCTTGGAATCTCCCTTCACAATCCATGCATGGATGATCCACCACCAGAAGTATGTCAGTGACAGTGAGATGAAGAGAACGGCGCCAGTGCGCCGTCGTGAGGTGGCCGGAGGGCGGCGTTCTGGTCGGGTTTCTCCCTCGGGTCGGTGACACGTTTCTGGGTCAGAGAGTTCCCAACTCTCTCTCTCTCTCTCTCTCTCTCTCTCTCTTGACTGTTCTGGACCAATCTGACTTGGTCCTCCTTCCTTTAAAGTGAGATCAATGGTCCAGATCAAGCGGTAGGGAGGAAATGGACGGTCCAGATCACTCCAAGATGATTTTCTAATTTCTTTAATTTCAAAACTTCCAAAATTCTTAAAACTAAGCCCGGGTGTCTGAAAAATTCCCAAAAAATTCTCACGAGCTCGTCGTGTCGTGCACTTTAATATTGGACTCTTAACTTGAAGCTCCTATTTTGTGAAAATTTTCAAAAATAAATTCCAAGCCTTATAATAATTACCGAGACCAATAACTCAATCTCGACTAATTACACTTTCACTCCTTTAATATCTTCCGGGGCTCACAATAGGACCCATTAATGTACTGGTCGATATATTCATTACCATGACCAAATGCGCCATTCAAAGTAAGGGGAAATTATTACATGGTCCCAGACCGTAGTACATGTGGGTGTCCGGGATGATGTTATTAGGCCATGTGACTCGTAGTGATTTCTGATTGGTCTCTTAAAATTTTTTTTTTCATCCACCTGCATGGTCCCCACCACATTCGAGTGATATTATTGGCTTGGACCAGCACATGGCAGTGCCACGTGGTACTCCAGGACCACCTAATAATTCTTCCAAAGTAAGTGCATGGCAACCCATAATCATGTTGAGCTTTATATACTTGGAATCATCACTATGAGTATAAATCCTCATGTCTTGGTGTTGTGAACCACTTACTGCTCCTAGACATATCATTTGAGAAATATTAGAGAATGCATGTTCCATTACTTGTCTCTCAATTATGCAAAGTTTAGGGAAATCTAAGCATGCCTCTTACTCTTCCAGCAAGAATAAGTCAAAATTTTCACACTTTCAAGTGCTAGTATGCCTATGGTTGAAGTACGTATTAGTAATTTACTTGCCAATTTGACATTGATAGAGGTATACATGATCAAATGTCATTCACTTTATCTACATGGCTGCTACATTTCGCTTCTTTAATTCGCTATTCAAGAAATTTACCTATTCTATCAATGTACCCAAAAAAAAAAAAAAAGAGCTTGGGGTACCCAGGGAGTTTGTTTGGACACCCAGCCTACTGGTGATCATCACAAACGTCCCCTCCCGATACCACCCCGGAAACATCATCATCTTACTGGCAGCCCATCCCGGAGATCCCTTAGTGACCCATCCCAGCAGTTCTTCTCGATGGCCTTACCAGCAGCCCACCTGAGTTCCTGAACGTGAGAGCTCGAGGCTTTCTTTAAGTGGTCTCGCTCGTACAAGCGAAGTCACTCGGTGATGTGCTTTGTGCTCAGGTCATCTATTTTCTCACGGTGATGGGTTCTCTCTGACCACCCGGTAATACTGATGTCATTGGACACCCGGCCTCTATTCAAATATAAGTGGTCTATATATATACACATTAATTCAATTAAAATCTCACCCTTGCTTTGTCAATCTCGGTGGTTTCTTTGTTTCTTATTTATGACATGTATATGAGACGTGACCACATGCACAATCTGTTGGTTCACTACTCTCACTACAACACATAGGCATTTCATGAGCATTATGTGTCTACACATGATTTGCTAGTCCACAAATCTCATACAACATATCAATATGGTAAAAGATGACTGCTAGCTCATGCACAATTCTTTCCACCATTTCATCAGTGGTACCCTTGACATGATTGGCTACTCAATTATTCACCATTATATGATGCATATTCTTGGAAGTAAACAAATAAATCGTTTCAATTTGAGTGCATATATATGTCAAAAATTCCAACTCTAGTTTACCACAAACAAACTAGTATACATTGATTATACACACATAGACCATCTGTCCAGCTACTACTCTTTAAGCTTGCTACCATAGTAAAAAGTTTTATATTCACTTCACTCATGTAGCCACTAGACCACGATGATTTACTATACAAGTAAGAACAGTGCACCTTACGTAAAGCATGATCATGCAAAACAAATCTACTAGTCAATACTGTTAGTGTGAGTCATCATTCCCTATTAGGAATAGACTACAAGGGAATATATTGTTGTAACTACTTACCTTGTATATGTTGTGTAGTACAGTAGTACACAATAGTTGTAGTACGATTGTAATCTATTTATATACACCACAAAATGGGTGTAATTATATATCAAAAAATTCATTCTCTATATCTCGTCTTATTTGACTTGGTATCAGAGCAAAGGTCCGAGAGGACTTTGTCTCTTATTTTCTACTTCCTATTTTCCTAGGTCGAGGAATTAATTCAAAAATCCCATTGTTAGGATTATTGTTTCTCCTTAAACGGCCTTACTCCCATCATTGTCTCTCAAATAAGAACGACTATATTGTCTTCTTCTTGGACTTCAACATCATCAGACCAGCCACTTCCATCAATCAGACAGGCTTCGTCTCCAGACTAGACCGCCGTCGTCTTCCTTGTTCAGATCCAGTCACCTTCTGCAACAGATCCGGCATCAGACCATATCGTTGTTCATTCCCCGTCGAGTCCAGTCGGCTTCGTCTTCAGCTCGAAACCGCCGCCGTCATCTCTCATCAACCCAGATCGGCATCATTCTTGGTTACCAGCCCAGAATCGTTCCTCCTCCTCGATTACCAGATCGGCATCAACGTTCTCTGTCTAGTTCGGCGCCTGTTCTTTCTGTCCAGATCGGCGTCTGCAATCAGTCTTGACCCGACCTTCTACGACCCGACCCGAGCTACAAGGTGACCTATGCAACAAGTCGAACCCGGGTCAACCCTTGCAACAAGTCAACCCGACTCGACCCGTGTGCAACAAGTTAAAAAAAAATTAAAATAAAAAATAAAAAAAATCTGCACATTCTATCCTTATTCTTTTTAAGTATCTATCTGTTTTTTCCGCTGCATATTTTGTGTGATTCTGCTGCTATATTGTTGCAATGCGTGGTGATGATAGTGGAGGTCAAAGTTCTAAGCTCAATGAGGTCCAAAAGATTGAGGTTTCTATTCGAAGTTCAGACAGTGGTTCTTTTGGGGCTCCAAAACTCAACGGTACTAATTTTTGCACATGGAAGAAGATTATGTCTGTCCATCTTCAGGGCATACATAAGATGGGGCATGTGACTGGAACAACTAAAGCTCCTAGTGAGGAAGATGTAGATGCCAATGCTAAGTGGGAGGATGATGATGGATCGGTGATGGCTCTCTTATTCAAAGCCATGACTGACGATGTGCTACAGTTGGTGGAAGAGTGTGAGACTGCTGAAACAATATGGAAGACGTTGGGGGATTTGTATACCAACGAGTCAGATTTTATACAAGTTCATGAATTGATGTGTAAAGTTGCTAGTATGCAGCAGAATGGGCAACCAGTAGCTGTGTATTTCACCAAGATGAAGAATGTATGGGCTGAAATTGATCAAAAGCGCCCTTGCAAGATCAAAAATCAGGAAGATCTTGTGTGGTACCAGAAGGAGAAAGAGCTAGAAAGGGTCATGTATTCCTGAGAGGGCTTGATGAGAAGCATAGCAGTGCCAAGGGAGAATTGTTCAGAATGACAGACCCTCCTAGTTTGAACACAACTTTCACATACATCCGCAAGGATGAGTCTCAGCAGGAAAGTGTCAAACATGCACAGGTTGAAGTATCTAGCCTAGCCATTCAAGCCAAGTCACCGGTACCTTTCCTTCAGCAGCAGAGTTCAGCCCCACTTCATCAGCAGGGTTTCCCACACGGCTTCACCAATCGCCCACGTCGTCAATGTTCTTATTGCAACGACCTTGGGCATGTTCGAGAGACTTGTTGGAAGTTGAACCTACACCTTAAACCGAAAAAGCAAGGTTATCGTCCTAAGGCGAAAGCAGCTGCTGTTCACTTGGTCCAAGAACTAGATTTTTATGGAGTAGCTGGCCAAGATCATCATACAGCAGGTGGAGCTACTCCAACAGCCTCGATAATTGGTCGAGGTAAAATTGGTATGGATTTAAAGGTTTCTAACTTTGTTGGTTCTAATACATGGATTATTGATTCTGGTGCCTCCGATCATATGACTTATGACAAATCATATTTTACTGAATTGTCTTCCCCACCAGTGTCCCATGTAACCAATGCCAATGGTGAGGCTTTTCCTGTGTTAGGGTCAGGGTCAGTGCGTATTACTCCCACTTTAGAACTTCATAATGTGTTATATGTGCCTGACTTATCTCATCACTTGATATCTGTTCCACAGTTGAACACTGAGTCTAAATGCTCTGTAACCTTTTATTCTATGTATGTGATTTTTCAGGATGTTCTCACCAGGGAGATAGTCGGTCGGGGGTATCTGAGGGGCAGGCTGTTCCATCTAGATCAGACATACGCATGAGAGAAACCAGGAGCACAGTCCCGAGCCGCACTGACTTCGAATTCTGATAAGCTAAGTGAAATTTGGTTATGGCATCGCCGTTTAGGGCATCCATCTTTTAGTCTTATGAAAAAGGTCATGCCTACTCTGTTTATTGGTGTGGATGAGTCAGTTTTTGACAGGACCTGCCCCAGATTTCACCCTGAAATCCGAAGTGGCCCTGCGGGGCCCACTTTAGAAGAAATTCTACCAAAAATTTGGCGGAACTTCCCCTAAAAGTAGGCTACCCAAAACCTGTAGGAAAACATTTACACTTCTAAATCATCCATCCTTAATCTTCTGGAGCCATCTGCTCCCCAAATCACAACTCCAATTTCACAAATATCAGTCTCAACCCAAAAGCAATATTAATCTCATAGGTTATCAGAGCAATACTAATCCACTAGGTAACAAAGAAAACAGAAATAGAATGAGTACGCGGAAGCAATGCTATTGGCTATGCCTCGACTCCATGTACGCCCGACCTCAACTAATTTCGCCTGCAAACTGGGCATTTGAAACCGAAGGGCCCAGGGGAAAGTAATTGAAAAACACGTTAGCGTGAGTGGACAAAAATAACGATTTTAAACCAAATGTATTTTATACTTTCCCACATTTAATTCTTTTTTTAAATAAAATTCCCGATGCATGCAATGATTAACGAAAATAAAACAAGAGGAGTTCCACTCATGAAAACCGACTAGCCCCGCTAGTCACATACGATTTAAAAGAAAAAGTTGGAACTCTGATACTCAAGGAAAAGTAAGACCAGCCCCGCTGGTTAAACGAAAATCGAGCTAGCCCCGCTAGCTTAAGTAGTAAAGTGAGTAGGGGAAGGCGATAGCCATACAAGTGAGCCTCCCAGGCTTGGGTGATAGCCTCCCAGGCTAAAATACTCCCATGACTCCTGTAATATACCCTTACGCCACTTAGTGTAGCGATAGGATACCGGGCTGCAGAATTACTGTCACATAGACAGTAACCTGCGCCACAAAGGCGGAGGGCTACGGTGATCCCATCACCGCGCCACAAAGGCGGAAAATCAATGCTAGCAATGATAAGTCACCCAAAGTATGGAAAAAGAAAATCTGAAAACTGTATAAATCCATAAAACTTCCCCAACTCTCGCAAATAAATTCCCATGACGTGTCCCACACGTCCAGATCATCTCAAATTCAAAGTAAATAGGCAGAAATAATATTATTCGTAAACCGGAACAAAATCCATTTCCAAAATCATCAACAAGGCATTCTCAATGCCAAAACCGAAGTCGATATAAAAAGAGGAAATACAACTCCATCGAAATCCCATTTTGAAACTCCTTTAAAAGTCTCAAATCGAAATAAAATATAATTAGAGAATAATTCCGGAAATAACCTCGGAAATAAGATAATTCACCATTAAGATTATAAATCAAAAGCAATTTCGGAAACGAATCAATAATGAAAGTATTTATGTGAGATAATACGAAATCAATTGATAATCTCATACTCGAAATGTAAATTGATGGATAAATAGAGCATACTTTAAGAAATAATGCATGCATCAATTACTTAAAAACAAAAGTCCACTCACAGTACTATTCCGACGATCACGTATACGAGTTCCTTCATCGAGCAAAAGCTCGGTACCTCGTCCTGTACACAATTATTCGTACATAAATAATTACCGGACGGAAAATAATTTTACTATAATCAATAATTAAATCTCAAAACCCATAACCTCAACTTCTCCAATCCTCTTCCACACCCAACCAAACTTCACCAACACTGCTCACTCGTCGATTTCAGACTATATAACAACTATGGAGGAAATCCGACAATCGAATTCACGATTAACATTAACCGAAATCCAAATCTTTAGAAATTTATAACCAATTCAAAACTCCACCAATCCTCACCAAACTTCATATATAAGTTCTATGATAATTATAACATTTTAACTAACCAGAAATTGAAATTAAAAAGCTACCCTAGCCGCCGCTACCGCCGCCCACAGTGGCGGCGCCGCCGCTACTGCCACCAACTCCAATGGCCACCAAAATTTGGCAGTAGCACCTTCTCAATACACCCATTAATTCTTTCAACTGTGACCAAGTTAGAAAATGAGCGGAAGTACCTCAACAATTAAGGGGAAGGTTGAACCCGAATCGTGAATAGTAACCTCCAACTTCAAACCGTCGATTCTTCCTCCACGCTTCAAATCTCGGCAAAATCTTCGGGGAGCATCATCTACGTCCCAAGGCGCTTCCAAAAACCTAACTTGGTCGTCTGGGGTGGCCGGAATCGGAAGATATCAGCCGGTGCAGGGAGGCGATTTCCAGCTCGAGCTATGCGGCTTCTCGGCCTTGCAGCTCCCTCCACAGTTCGTTTTTCACCCCGATGTCTTCAGAGAAATTATAGGTGACGTCAAGGTGAGAAAAATTGCTTTTGGAATCAAGTCGATTGGAGGCCTGTGGAGGAAGATATGGTCGGACAAAGAAGACCCCAGAAAGCTCGGTAAGTTTCTGGAGAAATGTCGAAACTTACCACAGTACTTTCTCTATATATAGAAAGTTATCATGAACAGTAATTTTAGTATTTTGGCCATAACTTTTGCATACGAACTCCGATTTTTACGTACCACATATGCACGCGTTCGGTTTAACGTCCTCTACGACTTTCATGAAGAGCATTTTCTCAAATTTTGACCCGAATAAAAAGTCAACTTTTTGGGCCACTAAAAGTATCGAAACAAAGTAAAAAGTAAAAATAATTGTCGTTTACCGTCCAAATGACTAGCAAACAGGTAAATTGAGGTACGGGACGTAACATTCTCCCCTCCTTATAAAAATTTCGCCCTCGAAATTTCATGCCGGTTAGAAAAGAAAAGGCACACCAATTGATTCAAAATACCACAATCTCAAAACTTATCAACTCTTCCTTTTCGCAACCTCAAATCAACAACCAACAGAAACTCTTATGATCCCCACTACAAAAGCAATGAAAACATGCTTATAATCCAAAATTATCAACGTCCAAAGTTGAATCACTTGTCTTGTTGAACCATGTAGCACCATAGACTCGCACGTACATGAACTCCGGTGTAAAAGAAAATTCATTTCAATGGTTGGCTCAGATAAAACATGGTATAGACGTCACAAACCACCATGTTAAAATTATAGCCGTCATAACTTTTCAAAAAAGTTGCTTAGTGAAGATCCAACTCATTCACCATCAATATTGTGATAACCACAAGATGGTCATTGCTAATCGACAATTTCAAAACAAATAACTTCCTTAGCTACCACAAGACAACACTTCTTTCCTTGTTTGTTTGTGCATAAATTCCTAATCGAATTTCGTTCACATAAAGGTCCCATAGTTGTCAAACATACAAAGGTCAACCTCGAACGAACCCACAAGTTCTTAATCAAGTAGGTTATGGGGCCACTACACTTCCGCTGCGCTACTCTGACACCTGACAAAAATTCATTGGTCCAGCCATGAGATGACGTTCTAAGTCGACTAGGATAACTCATTTGATAGCTACCTTGCTAGCCTCATCACCTATAACACCTCACTCGAATACTTTGTCAGTACAATAATGTGGAAAACTTTTCTAAATAAAATGTGTCTCAAGAGATCTACTGATTACCAATGCCTTCAATCAAAACTGTTTATATTTCTCACAAGTTATTTCTCACTTAACTACCATGTCATGTACCATGTCTTTAGAAATCCGGTGCAAGCAAAAGATTATAACTACTAACTCTACTCCAGCTCAACGACTCAAGTTTGAAAGAAAATGTATCACACTCAAGTTGTTCTTAGCTGAGGCTACAATTCTTTAATGGTCATAGATCTGAAATCTAGCTGAATCCATGTTGTTCTCGTTGATCTCTATTGCCCCAAATGATATTCTTAATTCATATACCCAGGTAATTCTCACTACCGAGAGCACCACAATCTGAATTACTAGATGCTAGACTCGAATTTTGATCAATCCAAACTAAAATAGCTTTCTTAATCAGTTAGGGAAAAATCTCTCTTATAACTACTTCACTAGCCCCAAGTAGAAACATCTCCAACCGTCTGACAAAACCTCATGACAATTCCATTACAGATACGACATTGGGGAAAATTTTCTCAAACCTTGAATGTACCCCTTTAAGGACTACGATGTCTCCAACAACACTAGTAGATGTTCCAAATCTGATCCAAGAGTTGACCAACTAGATTAGAAACTCAATACTTGAAATGAATGATTCTCAAATTGAAACCTTGCCAGTCATAATAATTTGATCAATTCCATAGCAACCCCCGCCAAACTCAATCATTCCAGAAGAACGGTTTACCTCCATTCGTGGCTGAAAAACCTTATGTTTGAAGCAACCTGTAAATGGTTCGATAAGTAAGCAAAAGTGCATCGTTTACGTGAGCGTAGAGCACCTCAAATACTGCAAGAAGAAAATCGATTTGTGAATTAAGAAAAAGAGATATTGAAGCAACGACGTAATCCACAAATAGGAAAGAAATTCTTCATCACAGTCCCCAAAAGACTTATCGAGAAATCCGTCAATGAATGCTACCAGAATCCCTAAACTTGTTGACTAGCGTCGCCCCGCGAGGAAAACTACTACCAACCTTCGCCATAACTTATAGATTTTAAACTAAGATCATAACCATATCGTAAAGTACTTCCACTTGAATTACTATGGACACCCCGTGGGGTCCCTACGACCATTTCTTGATCCCAAGTTCAACAATTTCGCCCAAATGGATATCCAATGACACTTAATAGTACCCTCATGCGCGACAAAACGATCGCAGCCGTCGTAAGACGATCCGAATGTCCTTGATTTCTGAAACTTTTCAAAACCTCAATACTCCCTTTTTTGCTTTTAATCGGTTCCAACTTCCAACTTTCGCTACATAGTTCATCCTCCGCTGACAAAAACACTAGTTTTTAAGATGAAGGACACCCGTCCAACATCACGTATCACCTCCAGCGATACCAAGATCCGAAAGTGGTCCCACCACCCAACAATCAAATTCCAAGTTCAGACAAATAATTTCCAAACTCAACTCCAACATCTTGCCTAGTCATCGTACCTATAAATCCGTGATGGTGACCGAAACTCAATCATACCCACAACTTTCTATTCTTTCCAATCAAGGGTTACCATACGGTAGAAAGATCGGTCAAAGTGAGAATTATATCTCAAACATCTTAACCCTATATCACCAGTAATGGCACCAAGGTAAAAAAATTTAACTAAATTCCTCCAAAACAATCCGTTAAATATATTCAACCCGAGCAACAAACAGTTTACTAAGACGACAAAACACCATTCATAAGATTTCTCCTCGAATAACATCATCACATCACACAAAACGATACCCGGATCCGATTTCGAACTAATCACCACAAATATATATCGTTATCAAACGCGTCACAATACATCTCACCCGATCTCAAAAATTTAGAACTCTGATCAAGCCTTAAAATAACTTCTGAGTCAACTAAGGGAACTCTCTCCCTTGAAATATATCAAACTGTCAAGTAGCACAACCCCCACAAAGACACCACCAGCAAACCTTCCTTGTAGCTCAATGATTCAAAACTTATATCGTAATCGTATCACACAGTAATTGCACTTGAACCACTATGGATACCCAACAATATCACTACAATCAATCCCCGAAATTGCGTTAAACCATTTCACCTAAAATCAATAACCAAAGACACACACTCACGTACAATATCCTTTACAAAGAGTTGGTTCTAATCCTCTCCATTATTTACTGACCAAGATCAAACTCCATTGCAAAACTTTTAAGTGTCCCGTCTACTTAAACTTAAAACACAAAACGGCTTCAAAACTCACTTCAGTCCATCTCCATACTCAATACGATCCAAAACATCAGAAGACATATTCATAACTCAAAGAGCCAAAAATCAATTTCCTTTACTTGAACAAAACTATGTCCACCAGTCATGGTCAGGTCAACAGACCAAAGTGTCCAAAGAGGAAAATTCCAATCCGGTTTTCCTTGTAAATTGCAAGGTATCATTCCAAAATGATGCTCGCAACATCAACCACGTATACGTGACACATTCCTCGAAACTCAGTTCAAAGTCAGAACCACTATTACTATTAGTCCCACTTCAAAAACCATTTTGATTCTAGGTATTCGGAGACGACCCAAAGCTATAGTCGCTCATCACGGTCACTCAAACACATAATCGAACTCCGTTCACGCACCTTAAACCCTACTCCAACAAACTTACCGGCACCAAGGAAGAAATATCCATCACATTTCCTCGAATCATACCTCGTAGCACAACTCGAAATCGTAGAGTAGTCTTACTCTACCATCAGCAGGGAAATGTGCAAAACATGCGAACAATCCGTTACTCAACGAAAACCCTAGGAGGTCGGCGTACAAGAGGCATAGCACCTAAAGGAACACCATCTAGACATGTACCTTACACACTTAATGAGTACATCAGCACCGAAGAGTAAACGATGGGGAACCGCTGCAGTCGGGCCATCACTCGGGAGGTACTGTGTAACATCAAGCGTATAAGGTAACAAGATAGAAACGAGTCTACAGAATCTGACAACCTAATGCTCTGATACCAACTGACAGGACCCGCCCCAGATTTCACCCTGAAATCCGAAGTGGCCCTGCGGGGCCCATTTTAGAAGAAATTCTACCAAAAATTTGGCGGAACTTCCCCTAAAAGTAGGCTACCCAAAACCTGTAGGAAAACATTTACACTTCTAAATCATCCATCCTTAATCTTCTGGAGCCATCTGCTCCCCAAATCACAACTCCAATTTCACAAATATCAGTCTCAACCCAAAAGCAATATTAATCCCATAGGTTATCAGAGCAATACTAATCCACTAGGTAACAAAGAAAACAGAAATAGAATGAGTACGGAAGCAATGCTGTTGGCTATGCCTCGACTCCATGTACGCCCGACCTCAACTAATTTCGCCTGCAAACTGGGCATTTGAAACCGAAGGGCCCAGGGGAAAGTAATTGAAAACACGTTAGCGTGAGTGGACAAAAATAACGATTTTAAACCAAATGTATTTATACTTTCCCACATTTAATTCTTTTTTAAATAAAATTCCCGATGCATGCAATGATTAACGAAAATAAAACAAGAGGAGTTCCACTCATGAAAACCGACTAGCCCCGCTAGTCACATACGATTTAAAAGAAAAAGTTGGAACTCTGATACTCAAGGAAAAGTAAGACCAGCCCCGCTGGTTAAACGAAAATCGAGCTAGCCCCGCTAGCTTAAGTAGTAAAGTGAGTAGGGGAAGGCGATAGCCATACAAGTGAGCCTCCCAGGCTTGGGTGATAGCCTCCCAGGCTAAAATACTCCCATGACTCCCGTAATATACCATTACGCCACTAATTGTAGCGATAGGATACCGGGCTACAGAATTACTGTCACATAGACAGTAACCTGCGCCACAAAGGCGGAGGTCTACGGTGATCCCATCACCGCGCCACAAAGGCGGAAAATCAATGCTAGCAATGATAAGTCACCCAAAGTATGGCAAAAGAAAATCCGAAAACTGTATAAATCCATAAAACTTCCCCAACTCTCGCAAATAAATTCCCATGACGTGTCCCACACGTCCAAATCATCTCAAATTCAAAGTAAATAGGCAGAAATAATATTATTCGTAAACCGGAACAAAATCCATTTCCAAAATCATCAACAAGGCATTCTCAATGCCAAAACCGAAGTCGATATAAAAAGAGGAAATACAACTCCATCGAAATCCCATTTTGAAACTCCTTTAAAAGTCTCAAATCGAAATAAAATATAATTAGAGAATAATTCCGGAAATAACCTCGGAAATAAGATAATTCACCATTAAGATTATAAATCAAAAGCAATTTCGGAAACGAATCAATAATGAAAGTATTTATGTGAGATAATACGAAATCAATTGATAATCTCATACTCGAAATGTAAATTGATGGATAAATAGAGCATACTTTAAGAAATAATGCATGCATCAATTACTTAAAAAACAAAAGTCCACTCACAGTACTATTCCGACGATCACGTATACGAGTTCCTTCATCGAGCAAAGCTACGACCTCGTCCGTACACAATTATTCGTACATAAAATTACCGGACGGAAAATAATTTTACTATAATCAATAATTAAATCTCAAAACCCATAACCTCAACTTCTCCAATCCTCTTCCACACCCAACCAAACTTCACCAACACTGCTCACTCGTCGATTTCAGACTATATAACAACTATGGAGGAAATCCGACAATCGAATTCACGATTAACATTAACCGAAATCCAAATCTTTAGAAATTTATAACCAATTCAAAACTCCACCAATCCTCACCAAACTTCATATATAAGTTCTATGATAATTATAACATTTTAACTAGCCAGAAATTGAAATTAAAAAGCTACCCTAGCCGCCGCTACCGCCGCCCCCACAGTGGCGGCGCCGCCGCTACTGCCCACCAACTCCAATGGCCACCAAAATTTGGCAGTAGCACCTTCTCAACACACCCATTAATTCTTTCAACTGTGACCAAGTTAGAAAATGAGCGGAAGTAACTCAACAATTAAGGGGAAGGTTGAACCCGAATCGTGAATACTAACCTCCAACTTCAAACCGTCGATTCTTCCTCCACGCTTCAAATCTCGGCAAAATCTTCGGGGAGCATCATCTACGTCCCAAGGCGCTTCCAAGAACCTAACTTGGTCGTCTGGGGTGGCCGGAATCGGAAGATATCAGCCGGTGCAGGGAGGCGATTTCCAGCTCGAGCTATGCGGCTTCTCGGCCTTGCAGCTCCCTCCACAGTTCGTTTTTCACCCCGATGTCTTCAGAGAAATTATAGGCGACGTCAAGGTGAGAAAAATTGCTTTTGGAATCAAGTCGATTGGAGGCCTGTGGAGGAAGATATGGTCGGACAAAGAAGACCCCAGAAAGCTCGGTAAGTTTCTGGAGAAATGTCGAAACTTACCACAGTACTTTCTCTATATATAGAAAGTTACCATAAACAGTAATTTTAGTATTTTGGCCATAACTTTTGCATACGAACTCCGATTTTTACGTACCACATATGCACGCGTTCGGTTTAACGTCCTCTATGACTTTCATGAAAAGCATTTTCTCAAATTTTGACCCGAACAAAAAGTCAACTTTTTGGGCCACTAAAAGTATCGAAACAAAGTAAAAAGTAAAAATAATTGTCGTTTACCGTCCAAATGACTAGCAAACAGGTAAATTGAGATACGGGACGTAACAGTTTTACATTGTGAAACATGCGTTTTGGCCAAGAGTCATCGTGCTACATATTCTCCTAGTGTTTCTAATAAAAGTGTTATTCCTTTTGAGTTGATTCATTCTGATGTTTGGGGACCTTCTAGAGAGCCTACTGTATTGGGCATGCGATACTTTGTGTTGTTTATTGATGGTTGTACGCGATTGTCATGGGTTTCTCTTCTTAAAACCAAAGTTGAAGTCTTCCCAGCTTTTCAAACATTTCGTAATCTTGTTCAAACACAATATCATAGCACCATTAAAGTCCTTCGTTTTGACAATGGGGGGAGTATGTTAATCATGTGTGTAAACACGAAAATCTGAAAGCAAACAAGATACAGACACGTGTACAAAAAAAATAATATATTTATTAATTCAAGTGCGGGTTACAATCTTTGGTAATCCTCTGATTCGATCTCCGACGTTGGTTTGATCCAAGGGTGGCGAGCACTTGATCTTGAATCGAACGGTTGTAGTGTGAGCTTCTTTCTATGTTGACGATTTTAGGAAGACGATTGACCAAGAGCTGTAGAGGCTTGAACTTGATCGGATTTGAACCACGAGCGGTGTCACGTGGCGAGTATGGCTTTTGATGGTGGATGAATCAGCACATGTGTTTGGTGCTTGTTGATCATCCGCGTGTTTGACGACTTCCGAGCTTGTAGGTGATTTCCCGTGCTTGTTTGAAGTCGGCGAGGTGAAGAGACCGGCTATTTGGCAGCTTGATGGTTCTTCACGAGCTTGGGAGACTTCTGAGCTTTGGAGAGGTTTCTTCCCGTCCGCTTGCGTCCCCTGTCTGTCGTCGTCCTCGATGGTGTACTTGGCTCAAGGGCAATTGGCGCTTGATCTTGAGTCGTATGATGGCCACAGGGTTGACGCGTGACGAGTGCTTTGACTTGAGGTTGGTGATGAACCGGCTATTTGGCAGCTTGAAGGCTCTTCACGCGCTTGAAGACTTATGAACTTTGGGAGTGATTTTTCTCTCCAGCCCGCTCCAGTCCTCCTTTTGATTTGAGAAGGGGTATTTATAGTGTCGGCGTCTCTCTCAATTTGGAATACCTTGATGACACATAATTAATTGTATTTTCCTTAATTACGTAATCAAATCAATCAGTCTTAATTAACTGATTTAATCACGACTATTAAGGAATTAACCAATTAATTTGATGGCTGATTTTAATTGTATTTTGTTAATATCACAATTAAATCAATCCGTTTTGGTTAACCGATTTAATTATGATTATTAAGAAATTTAGCCAATTAATTGGATGACTGATTGTCGTCTTGATCAATTTAAATAAATTGATATCTAATCAGCAGACGAGATTTAATACTTGATTTGACTCGGAATCAATTGATTTAATTTGATTGATCCGCTTTTAATATCAGTTGATTTAGCCGGAGCAAATTCATTTATTGCCGTCGGGCCTTTCATGTGTCGCCAAGTGTCATTCTCTGAGTCTGTGTGATTTTGCTGACTCACAAGCCACGTGGACATTTTATGGGACCCACATGCCGATTAAATTTGTTCAGTCATAATTTTGAGTGTTGACCGAATTATTTAATGAATTTATTTTCATTAAATTTTTGGTGTCTACAAATGCCCCCACTTCAAGGTGCGCCGTAAACATATTGTCACGTGTTGGAGGTGTGACTTGAAGTTTTGATTTTTTTTTTTTTTCTTTTTTTTTTTTCTCTTTTTCTGGTCGCCTTGACTTTGACGGATTTTCCATTTTAGCTTGTCGCAATGCTTTGCTTTAACGGAGGTAGCTTGTAGAACTCTAAAGTTGTACAGATTCCCTTGGAATCTTGATTTAATGTTTTTTTTGTAGAGATTCTCTCGCAATCATGATTTAATTTTGTAAATATGGCAAGGACTTTAAATGGGCATGTGACAAAGCCCATAATATAAGAATATTTACAGAATAAATCCTTAATTTTTTCAGAATAAAACATTTATTCACAAAATTTCTGCACTCAAAATATTATTGCCATATATAACAGAAAATTTAAGATTTCTGCCATATTTTCCTAGTCTCAACTAGGAAATTAATGAAGTGATCCTTTGACCTTTCAATATAAATAAAAGTCCCTCCTCTAACTCATCCTTTAACATTCAATATCAGAGCTGGCACGACTTGATTGACTATAGCTCTCAAATTTGCAGCCCCATCGTGCCGCGTCTGGCAGCCCGGGGAGGCACCAGTGGATGCAATCGGCGTAATTCTCCGGGTCAGCTTGCTGCTCCGGCATCATTATCTTGCCTTGCCTGATGGTATGGACCGAGGTATGTGCATCTTTACGAAACTCGGATAGAGTAGTAATATTGAGAAGGTAAACAGGCACTTTCATTGCTTTCACTATGTCGCTCGAAATCACAGAGAGCCTTCTGCCTGTGCCCACTTCTAACGGCGTCGTTCTGTTCAGGATTGGAGTGGTCTCTTTGGCACATTTTATGCCATCTGGGTTGTCCCAATCCACGCTCTTGATATGGAGAGGAGACATGCTGGTGAAGAAGACAATGGTACGATTGGGGGTCAATATTTTTGTCCACCCATTTATCCCATGTCGTCATAACTTTCCGGTAAGCCAACGGCCGGTCGATCTCATCATACTTTGTTGCTCCTTGATCGAATGATCCTCGTAGAACTTTCATGTTGAAAGTGTTCATCCACCATATGTATGTGTTGAAAATGAGGTAATCCACACCTTTCCAATTTTTACCATTCTTCTTAATCGATTTAGGCATGATTATACGGTTTTGTATGCTGTGCATCAATGAATCATCTGAATCTAATTCCACCAAAAATGGTGCCCAGTAGAACTCCACCGTAGCATTATAATCCTCAATTCTGAAAACAGAGAGGGATCCATTCTTCACCAAGGTCTTTCTCTTCCATGATCGCTTCCAGCTCCACAGGTTCTTGAGTCTCTACAGAAGCCGAATTCTCCATCTGGGTTTCCTCCAATTGGGTTCTTGAAGTGTCGCTTAGAAAAACCCCGTTCGGGATTTCGGAAACAGAGTCGTTCTTTCATTCGTTGCAGGATTTTCCGTGTTTACAATGTGTTCCAAGAGTTTTTTTTAAATCAATGGGATTGTTCACCAAACCACGTGTCCACAAACACCAGAACAGAATGGAGTGTCCGAAAGGAAAAACCGTCATTTACTTGATATGGCTCGTGCCCTTCTTTTTAGTGCTCATATGCCTTAGTATCTTCGGGGCGATGCTATACATGCTTCCTCTCATCTTATCAATCGTCTTCCATCCAGTGTCCTTCAGGGAAAAATTCCATTTGAGGTTCTCGCCTCTCATGTCTCCTTACCATCATTCCATAATCTTCCAGCTCGTGTTTTTGATTGTGTTGCTTTTGTCCATGTACCCAAAAATCAGAGGTCTAAGTTGGATGCCCGAGCCCTTAAGTGTGTGTTTGTTGGCTGCGGAGGCTATCAGAAAGGGTACAAGTGCTATCATCCACCAACCAGAAAGTATTATATCACTATGGATGTTACTTTCTTTGAAGACATGAGTTATTTCTCCTCTTCAGATACAGCTCTTCAGGGGAAGAATTCATATTTTGAAGAGCTATATCATGGAGAGGGGGGGGGGGGAATCAGAAGGAGAAGGAGAAACCACACAGCCAGGAGGTATTTTGACGGATCCGGTTGAGACTATTAGCTCTACGCCTCCAACAGTAGAAACACCAGTTTCCATCACTCAAAATGAGGTTGAAGACACAACTGCTCCTCCTGCCATTGCTTCTACCCCTGACCCACAGCTTCCTGGTACTAAAGATCACTTATTTGAGGTATGTCCATCCACTGATACTAGTAGTAGTGAGTCTAATGTCGAGCAATATGTGTTACCACATAGGACCACTCGAGGTCAATCAGCCAAAAGATATGAACCTACTCTTACTGCCAAATCAAAATACCCAGTATCCAACTACATGTCCACTAGGAGGTTGTCTAAGTCATATGAATCATTTGTGAATCAAATATCTGCTGTATTAGTACCTAACAAAGTGCAGGATGCGTTGGGGGATCCAAAGTGGAGGAAGAGATGGAGGCGTTGCAGAAGAACAATACTTGGCAACTTGTGCCTCCACCACAAGGCAAGAAGGCTATAGGCTGTCGTTGGGTGTTTATCATGAAGCATAATGCAGATGGATCAGTGAATCGATACAAAGCACATCTTGTAGCAAAGGGATTTACTCAGACGTATGGTATAGAATATGATGAAACTTTTGCTCCTGTTGCCAAGATGAATACTATTCGGGTTCTGCTCTCGTTTGCTGCTAGTTTAGACTAGCCACTCCGACAGTTTGATGTCAAGAATGCATTTCTTCATGGAGAGTTAGCCGAGGAAGTGTACATGAGCCTTCCACCAGGGTAAGTAGTTGCTTCTCCTGGTGAGTTTGTATAAAAATTGAGAAAATCTCTGTATGGTCTCAAACAGTCACCTCATGCTTGGTTTAGAAGATTTTCACAGTTCATGGGGAAGGTTGGTTACAGGCAGAGCAACTCAGACCATACCTTGTTTCTCAAGCATCAACAAGAGAAGGTAACAGCTCTAATTATTTATGTGGATGATATGGTAATCACTTATAATGATACTATTGAGATGGATAGACTGCAGAGACAGCTAGCCTCTGAGTTTGAGATGAAGGACTTGGGTGAGCTTAAGTACTTCTTAGGAATTGAGGTAGCCAGGGGGAGAGAAGGAATCTATCTGTGCCAGAGGAAGTATGTTCTTGACTTGCTGACAGAGACAGGTTTGTTGGATTGCAGACCTATTGACACTCCTATTGAGCAGAACCATTGTTTAGTTGAGTATCCAGATCAGGTACCTACTGATCGAGCTCGCTATCAGAGATTAGTTGGGCGCTTGATTCATTTGGCTCACACTAAACCAGCCGTTGCATATGCAGTGAGTGTGGTAAGCCAGTTCATGCATAATCTGAGTGAGAGTCACATGGATGCTGTTATGCAAATTCTGAAGTACTTGAAGTCAGCTCCAGGAAGGGGAGTACTGTTTTCTAAACACAACAACATTCTTGAGGTTTGTGGCTTCACAGTTGCAGATTAGGCTGGAAATATCACAGACATGAGGTCGACATCAGGTTACTTTACCTTTGTGGGAGGTAATTTGGTTACATGGAAGAGTAAGAAACAAAAAGTTGTGGCACGTTCTAGTGCTGAGGCCGAGTATAGAGGTATGGCTCACAGAGTGTGTGAATTGTTATGGCTGCGAAATCTATTACGTGATATGGGTTTCAAACTCAAAAATTCCATGCAGTTGTATTGTGACAACAAGGCAGCTATTGACATATCACAGAATCCAGTACAACATGATCGTACTAAGCATGTGGAGGTTGATTGTCACTTTATAAAGGAGAAGCTAGATGCCAAAACTATTAGCTTTCCTTTTGTTCCAACTAAAGAGCAACTTGCAGATGTACTTACCAAAGGAGTTTCCAGGAAGGCGTTTTATGACTCACTAAGCAAGTTGGGCATGGTTGATGTATATGCGCCAACTTGAGGGGGAGTATTAGTGTGAGTCATCGTTCCCTATTAGGAATAGACTACAAGGGAATATATTGTTGTAACTACTTACCTTGTATATGTTGTGTAGTACAGTAGTACACAATAGTTGTAGTATGTTGTAGTACGATTGTAATCTGTTTATATACACCTCAGAATGGGTGTAATTATATATCAGAAAATTCATTCTCTATATCTCGCCTTATTTGACTTGGTCTATAATTCTCATTCTTCTCCATGTTAAAGCATCCAATTAAATTAACTATATTTGATTGATCAAAGTAGTATGGAGCACTAACTGTTGCTCACCAATTTTTCTGAGGAGGACGAATCCCTCCCACTGAGCACATAATCAATCAATTTTACAAGGAGGACTTTATTTTCCTAGGAAAAACATGAAATCTCATGTTTCACCAATTACAACTCTTACTACTTTCGATCGGCTCCAGATAAGTTCTTAGTTATGCTCTTTCACTTTGAGCTAATTCAATGCTTTACATGCTTCCATAACGATTTCTATAATCTAGGCATATGCTTACAAATGTGATAGTTTCGATATCATATCCATTATGTCTATGTATTTAATGTCATACTTTAATTTAATTGCCCGTCAATTAAAATTACTACATATATACATATGACACTAAGTAAGTGTAACATACGGCACTTAAAATCCTCGCCCGGAGAGCGGTAACCACATGGGGTAAGCCAAGGTTAAATCCTTGCATAAAACCCTCCAACCATGCTAGGTACCCCAACAGGGTTAGAAGGATCAAGCCCTCATTCTACCTGGGGCCACACCACTGGGTAAAGGAGGCCTACAGGCCCTCATTCAACCCCATTGGGTTAAGGAGGCTCATGCCCTTATGTGACCCTACCGGGTCATGAGCACAAGCCCTCATGCTACCCCATTGGGTACAAGAGGCACCAAGCCCTCACTCTACCCCATCGGGTACCAGAGGCACCAAGCCACCTCAATAACCAGCCTGGTACCAGAGATTGGGCATTCCAACGGGTACTGGAGGCCGACGCCTATGCAATACCTCAACGGGTACCAAAGTCGTAGTACAGGAGGCCTACAGGCCCTCATAAATCCTCTACTCGAGCGAGGTATCCCAACGGGATAACTACAGGGTAGCTCCCTTACATTAAGCCAAGGTTCAGTCCCTTGCATTAAAATCCTTGCCTTGAGTGAGGTACCCCCAGGGGTAAAGCCAAGGTCCAATCCTCCCGAGCGTTTTCTACACTTGGGGGACTTATTCGTATCACTTATCACAAGTGGAGGTAGTACCCGACCAGGACTATCATTGAACTTCACACTTATACCTTAACGATACGTGTGAATTTCGTGTTATGGTCTATTAATGGAAATATTGAAATTTTTTTCCTATTGTTGATCGCAACAATTAAATTTCTTTTACATCCCATTAATAAGACCATAGGACAAAACTCACACAACCTTTCACCCGCTTGACACGAGCGAACTCAAGTCCAAACTTCGGTTTTACTAACTACATAACTTCGGGGACTCAGCGAGTAATAACACTCCCGATCCTAACACATAGTATGTGCATACAACATTTACATATCATTATGTGTCATCATATACATCACACATCTTTGCATCATATGCACTTTGTATGCTATCACAACCACATACATTTTCGACTTATACGTCGTATGCCAACATTATATAGTACGTGCATACACACAATGTGTAACATGCATCTCGTATAAACATTCATGCACCTCCATGCATTTGACTCAAATGTCACCTAGATTGCCCTAACACAATCAATATGCTCTTTGTATACTCTTTATCTTATTACAGGTACTAGTTTGACAATGGGCCCCTTTGGAAGCAACCTCCCATGGAATACTTTACAAGACCCAAAAAGCCCCTTCTTGCTTACGGAGTTGGGGGACTAGTAGGGGTATGGCGTTCAACAGGGTCGTCACTCATTCTTGGCAGCATCATATTTAAACTCCCCAACCAAGAAGCGCCTCTTACTCGGGTACTTGGGGGACTTGTTGATATCACTTATACCACATACCGCCAAGCATAAGCAACGATCTCATAGGTGGGCCCCACGACATGATTAGCCCCTCCTATTGCATGCATCCAGTAGACCGATACCTGAGCTACCCTGCCTTGGTGGAGGTCGGCCGGTACCTCGTAGGGAGGCCACCCTCCCATGATCTCCAAGAAGCTTCAAGATAAGTAAATATGTGTATTATGTCCCACATCGGAAATATAGAATAGAATGGGACTTCCTTTAGCTATAAAGGGAAGTCCTCCCCTTCTTAGATGAGGATGGGATCCATGATCCCCACACTTGTACATTATAAAGGTCACTTGACCGTAAGGCTCGATCAAAACTTCAGACACCCCCCCCCGGAGTACTTTGTTACGATCACGTACAGAAGCAAAGGAGTTCAATAAGAGATCCCCGACCCGATCCTAAATTCTTTATCCACCATCCAAGTCTGATTGAAATGTGTCATGACAATCTTTGGATCAATCGGCTTACGGGTCAAAGGTTTACTAATGAGAAAAGATTGGGAGGACCTGTGCACAGGGCCACCGCCATTCTTCTCCAGATCAGGGGTTTGCCCCCTTTAGCGAGAGCAAGAGAGGCAGCAAAACTCGCTATAACTGCATCAAAGGAAGCCATGGAGAGAAAGAGAGAGTAGTCTAGAAGAAAAGGAAGCGACGGAGGCTAGCGAAGGACGTAAGAGAACCGTAGATGACTGGGGTTGAGGGATAAGCTCTCCTAGGGTTTTTTCTTTTTTATCATTTATATATGCTATTAAACATTGGTATTTGAGAACTACTTATTTTAGTACTTTCATATATAAAGCTTCTGTTTTGGGAACAATTGCACTGATCAAACAACAAAATCACATTCAGATAGAAGTTTATTTATTTATTTGTTTATTTATTTTTAGGGTTTTTGTCCATTTACACCATTTTTAGAGATTTTTTTCCCACTTACCCCACTAAGTTTTTTTAATTCCCTCTTACCCAAAACACTCTAAGGAGGTCTTCCCTAATACCCCATTAAGATTTTTTTTTTGTTTTTATTATTTTTTTAATACCATTTTACCCTCACCTTTGTTACTTAGAGAGAGAGAGAGAGAGAATGGAAGAGAGAGAAACCATAGGGGACTTCGCCGGAGTCCGGTCACCGGCAGCCGGATTCCGGTCACCGGCCGCCGGATTCCGATCACCGGCTACCACCCACCGGAAAGTTTTTTTGCCCCCAATAGACGTTTATTGCCCCCTAATAGACGTCTATTGCCCCCCAATAGATGACTATCAGCCATGTATTGCCCCCCAATAAAGGGGCAATAAACGACCATCAACCATGTATTGCCTCCCAATAGACGTCTATTAACCATGTATTGCCCTCCCAATAGACGACTATCAGCCATGTATTGCCCCCCAATAGACGTCTATTGCCCCCCAATAGACGTCTATCAGCCATGTATTGCCCCCCAATAGACGTCTACTATCCCCCAATAAGACTTTCAGTTGCTAGAATGAGAACTAATCTCTTTAAATTTAGACAAATAAAACTTTGATTATAGGAAAAAAAACAAGGAGATTACATCAATTCAAAACGTCTATTGCCCCAATAGAACCTTTTTTTTTTTTCATTTTTCTTTCATTTTGGTCTTCTGCCCCATTTTATCTAAAAAAAAAAAAAATTGTTTGGGCACCCAGAGAAAAGCTCTGGGCACCAAATCGTTGTTATCCTCCACCAATTTCCCGTCTACCAGCAGCCCGGCCGCCACCTCGAAGAGGGATGAGAGAGAAAGTGCAGATCGGAGAGGGATGACGGGTCTCCACTTCCTGCTGCCGGGACAAGTCGAAGGCGAGGTCCAAGCAACCGGTGACGGCTTCGTGCCAGAGAGAGAGAGAGAGAGAGGTGCCGGCGACAGAGTCGTCCTTCGACCCAGACCTAGAACCGGCGCCGACGATCGAGGCTTTGACCGCCGGAGCTCCATAGCACCAAGCTCGATCTTGACCGCGAGGGCGAGGTGTTCGATTTGCAACACGGTGTTCGACAGATTCAGCTAGAAGATAGAGCTTGGGTGTCCTGAGCAATTGCTTGGGTGTGAAGAGCAGTCTGCTCTTCGTCGCGAATTGCCGGAGTTCGTCATGTCGTCTGCGATCGATGTTGTGCCGGAGGTGGATACCGGAGGGAGAGGGAGGGAGAGAGAAAGAGAGAGAGAGAGACCGGAGGTGGAGAGAGAGAGAGAGAGAGAGAGAGAGAGAGATGAAAAAGTGGCAGAAGCTTGTAATTCTTTAATTAAGTTATGGGCAAAATAGTCATTTTCCTTAAAATTGGGTTAGTGGGAATGAAAAATTGTTGCTGGGGTAAGTGGGAAAAGTTTTGCTCATTTTGGTGCTTTTGGGCAAGGACCCTTATTTTGAACACTTGAAACAGTGTTGAAGCTAAAATAAAAAAAATATTTAAAAAATTAATTATTAATTATATTGGTCCAGTTTTGAAGCCCAGCTTACGTAGCTTAGTAGTAACTAGTGGGTAGACTCCCTTGTGGTGTGAAGATTCTACGTTAAGTGATAGGAGCATGAAATGTGACGTTAATAGTATCAAAACCCTATATTTTACTAAGTTATTTCCTTTAACTTGATCAATTTAACTTAGTTAGTGTTTTACAGGTAAAAATGGAGTCTCAAAGTCCAAAAATGGCTAAGGAAGGCACAAAGGGCGCGGAAATGGAAAGAAATGAAGAAATGGAAGTTCTCCCAGTTTGACTAGGAAAAGGAATCCTAGTTGGAGTAGGAATCAGAAGCTGACTTGGATTCAAACTCTTAAGTCGCGGAAATTAGAAGTTCTACTTGGACAAGGAAACCCAATTCTACTCAGATAAGAAATCCTAGTGTAACAAGGAGTCCCTATTGGATAAGGATTACTCAAGAAGGTTCTGGAAGAGTGTGGAAGAATCGCAGAAAGAAGTTTGTATTCAACTAGGAAACCTACTTGCATATGGAGTTCTACTCATACTAGGAGACCAGTGGAAGCTAGGAGAAGTCTATGGAACATACAAGAAGCATCTGGAAGTCTCAAGAAGGTCATATGCCGTGCACATGGAAGAGGAAGCAACAAGAGATTCGAATTACAAAGCAATGTGGAGTTTGGACTTCTTATTGAGTAAGGATTGGAATTGCCGTGTGATTCTTGAAGGTTCTAGGGAGTTCTTGATGTTTCTACTTCAGAATACGCGTAGAGGACATGTGAGAGGCATATGATGCAAAGGAAAACCGAATTAGACTCAACTTGTGCTTTAAAAGTCAAAACCATTACAGATTCGGAAATCTGCCTGTGCAGATCAGTCAACTTCAACGGAGTGTCAAAAATCTCTCAAATCTCAGAAAATTATGATCTTTATATGGTTGGAAAGCTACGGATGTCTAGTTTCCAGAGCTTTTACGGTTCATCAATAGATATTTTCTAGAGAAAGTTATGGCCGTTTTAGTGGACTGAGGTCAATCCTGCCGAAAATCTGTTTTGTGACAAAGAAGTCCTAGATCACCACAAACTAAGAGAAACCAAGTAGAAACGAATTGGGAGTGCCTTGGGATGTTCTACTATATATACCTTGTGTATTAGACATTCAGGGGGTTACACATTATTCTCCACAATTTCGTTTCTCACCAGTTTGCTCTTGAGTTTCAGGTTTTCGCATCTTGCAAGTTCTAGCCGTACCATCCTCCACCTTTGCCGTGATCTTCACCTTGTGCCATCACCTTGGAGCTGCTTTGGAACTTTGGGACGTGTCTAAGGGTTGTTCTTACCATCTTCATCATGTTTTCTTTGCGGTTTTGTAACTTGTTAGATATAATTTCTGTTTTTGTTTTTCTTTGTGTAAAACCTAAACCATGAGTTAACTTTCTGATTTTTGGATGCAATTTGGATAGTCTTTTCAACGATTGATGTGTCTATGTATGTTTGATCTTTGTTAGTTGCCGAAATATGGAATGATAATCTGGTTTTGCTTTATAGATAACTCTTACATGTTCTTGTTCTTTGAGTGCACGCTTAGGATGATTGCATGTAATTGGAGCTAGTAATTAGGTTAGCGCTTGGTGACCCTAATTCAATATAGTAGTAAAGGTTTTGGACTAAGGTCGAGATCAGATTATGCATGTAATGAAAAGATTCGCTTCGAGTACTTGAATTTGCATGTTTATTGACTAAACTTTCACTTGTTCTTAATGATTTGAACACATGAGATTTTGAGTTGCTTCGATTGTGTGATACTTGCGTTTGGAATATGTTGGCTTGGCGCTTCGTCGATCAATTGTGTAAAGGGAAGTCATATAAGGGACATTGGGCGCTTGTAACTTTGTTTCTTGGGTTGATATCTTTCCATGGTAATTAACAAGATTAAGGGATGCATGAATATGTTGTTCTTGATAAATTGTTTTCCAAAAATTTTTCTTTTCCCACCTTTGTAAATAAAAAAAAATGATTTTTGTTCTTTACTTGTTTTCGTAAATTTCATATTTTAATCTTCCAAACCCCCCCCCCCCCCCCCCCATCTTTACTTTTTCTTGTTTGTGTAAATAAATAAAATTAACTTAGATTTTTAGGTAGCATGTTAACTTAGATAATAAAATAAATAAATAAAATGTTTTTAAATTTGTGAATAGTGTCTCCATGAATAGTAAATATGTGTTAGTGTTTTCTAGGAATTAATTTGGTGGTTTTTAGGAGTTTATTATGTGTTTGTTATGTGCTCCTATTTTTTAGGGATTGGTTCCTAATTTTTAGGGAAAGCAGTTAGAGTTAGCCGTTTTGACTTAGTATTCCTTGTTTGACTTGGTCAATAATTTGTTTTCTTAACAATTAAGTAATCCTAATTAGTATATAACTAGTAATCCTTATTGTATATATATGGATTTCAAATGTGATATAGACTTGTAAATTGTGTATAAATAGGAGTAGGATTTCTAAAACCTTTTCTAACTAAAATTCTTTCTTTGTTTCGAATTGTGTGAGTATATATATGTTTGTTTTCATTGATTTCTCATTCTTTGTCTTCTAATTTCGTGTGTTAAGTGTATGTCTCTCTCTAACTCTTTGTTGTTTCGAAAATTTAAGCATGCTTGTACTTGTAAAACTTGTAATAATTTTGTGAAATTTGTATGTTGTATCTCTAAATTCATATACTTGTATATTCTTTTCTTTTAATTTTGTTTCTCACATGTTAGCACCCTCAATCCCCAGTTTTGAACGATCTCTGCTTATTCTATACTAACGCTCGACATTTTCAGGGTTTAAATTGGCGAATACTTTTGCAAGTATCATTAAGAAAGCAAATGAAGGGACAAAAGAAAAATGGTGATCAGCTGCTATACGTTTCAGAATGTTGTTATCCAATTTCAATTATCAACTCTGAAAGATAAGGATACAATGGGGAACGTGAAACATGCAGGCACCATACCATTTGAAATTCAAATTGAATTGACCGATCAATATATATACATGCTTTGGAGAGTAACAGATCAACATGGTTTACAAACACACAATTTCAAATAGGGTCTTTTTAAATGTATCTAGCAAATATCTATGTACACCCAGCAAATTAATTTTACATGAAAGATAATTGTATCATAAGAAATGACATTAAAAGTCATGGTAAATTACGATAATAATTAACAAAAGAAACCATAAAATTTGAAATCTTTTTTCTATTTGTACCCAGCAGTTCACTATGTTCACGTCTAGTTACGTAGTTCTTCTGGTAAAACCTTAAACCCAAATTACACTTTTCATTATAATTGTTTCATCTCTTAGGTTTAATACACATGATATTGACAAAATTGTGAGTGCAATCATGATTTCGGAGACTTCTAATAAGGTATGTTCATCTTGGTTTATCATTCAAAAAAAAAAAAACTTAACTTTCCTACTGCGTAGCAGTCAATCGCACTTCGATCAGTCAACAAGCATCGAAAGCTATGAAACAGCTTCTAAGAAATTGACAAACAATTGAAAAAGGAAGAGCACACCTTCCAGAAATTCAAATCTTAAACCAAGAAATCTTGGAAGGAAATTTAAACCAAACCTAATTTACTGCATCCTTTGAATCGATGTTGTGTAAAAATATGTACACAGTGAGCGTAAATGTCACCCAACATAATTTCACTCGTATTCATTTAGTGAATAGAGTTTTAATTAGTTCGGGTTCGACCCATTCAAGACAGAATGTGTCTCTTAATTATATTCCCTTGTTATAGGGAAACACCCTTTGATTCCATTTATGAAGAAACCAATTGTGGGATGTGTGTTTGTTTGTTTTTGCGGCTGCACCCGAATATTTGAATGGGTTGCCTACGTACCCTTGGAGAGGGATCAAGCCACTCGTAGTTCAAGAATTCTAATGGGTGAATGACCCACTGGAAAGTATTTTTTGGGAATAGGAATAGTGTTTGGACGAATTTGGTGTAAGTGAACCAGGGATTCGATTTTTTTTGGATTTGTTTGGAAATGCTGTGACGTTTTCTAGTGTTTGGCGGAATTTGACTAATGAGATCAGGGATTCGAATTGGATGAACCAGAGAGTCATGGATTTTCTTTGGACTTGCTGTTGCATCTAGTGGGTCACTAGATTGCCTACATACTCTGTGAAGGGATCAAACCGTTGTAGTTCTTGAGGAATTTGTATTTCTAGTGTTAGGAGAATTTGATTGGAGTCAGTGATTCAATTTAGGACTGGCTGAATTTGACTGGTGGAGTTAGCGATTCTATTTGAAATTGTGGTTGCATATAGTGGGTCGCTAGATTGCCTACATACCCTGTAAAGTAATCAAACCATTGTAGTTAAGAGGAATTTGTATTTCTGGTGTTGGGAAAATTTTGTGTCAATAGATGTACATATATTTATTTTTGAATCCGTCGGATGTATTTCTTCTGCAGACACTCGAATTTGATTTGGGCACCCAATGTGTTGAATTTTGTACTGGGTCGTGTAATGGGTTTTTGTGTTGTCGACAAACGAAATTGGCCAGGCCTAAACATCGAGATAAACTATCTTGAAGGGGGCTTCGGAATTTGATTCAACCAACTATAGACTATTTTGGACACCCATTTTTTTTAGGTCTTTTAGCTTTTTTTCGCGTTAGGCCCAATTGCAAAGCCCGCTACAGCCGTGAGACCAAACTGATAGACTCTTGTCTTCACATCAGGATTTTAGTAGTTGCCTCGAGCTGGTACAAATCGTGTTTGGAGATGGAAGCCAACTCTTGCAGTTCGCTTTGGAGAGGGAAACCTGAAACCTGGCTCTGTATAAATAACGGGTTTCATGCCCTTGATTCTATAATCACGAACTGGGTAAAGCCTCCATCTTTCGTATTTCTTTTCAATGGGTTTTGATCAATCAAAATGCTGACTAAAATACCCAAATTTGTTTCTTTGCTGCTGCAGGTTCAATTCCCCATTAAGGCACTTGATCGATTAGTCGTGTGCAGGAACGAAAAGCAGGTGCAGCTCTTCTTTTGGTACGACCCTTCTGTGAATGCCACTATCCATCATATATGCTTTTAGACCATCGCTTCGAAACCGTTTCCATTCAAAGCACACACCAAGACAATTAAACTTGCCGCAGTTTATGTTTGTTGGTGTTTTGTCCATCTCAAAAGATCAATTAATTAACATGCCATCTTTTTTGTTTGCTAGCTTGTGCTTGTCTTCTTACTGACCATGTATAGCAAGTGCAAGATTGAATCACTTGATTGAATTATAGTTGCCACCGTTTGACTTTTCCAAGTTCCAGATTGAATATCTAAACCATGTTTCTTGTCTTCTTGTGTGGTATTGTTCCTATTAACAATTAAGGTTTGTTCCTATTTGTTTCTTCCCAACTCGTGCTGACGTGTTACTGATCACAATCACGTCCTCAAAGGATTTAATTAATATAGCCATGATTTGTTATTCACCATGTCTGGCACTGCTGCAGCACATCACCGCTTCAAAATGGCTAAACAAATTAATTAAACCTTTTGATTGTCAACACCGCTTCACCACCGCACACAGCACTCGCTAACTGTTCTTTTTCTTTATTTGTGAACAATAATCTAGCCTTTTCATTTCAGGCGTCATTGTGTCTCCACCGCCGAGCCCTGCTGCCAGCTTTCACAGAGGTAAGTACTGCAGATAATTGGTAACCTGCAGTTTCGCTTTCACAGAGGTAAGTACTGCAGATAATTGGTAACCTACTAGCGTCATGTTTGATGGAAGCCATCTTACAATGAATAAAGTAGCAAAAAATGTTCATATCACCATTGGTGGAGGAACATTTGTCATCCATAATGTTTGGCAATCTGAAGGCCAAGGATCAGATTTCTTGTTGGGAAATGATTTTATTCTCCAACAGAGATTCATCCAGGATGAAGAAACGATAGGCTTCAGAAAAGGAGAACGGGTGTTCTAGGCAGACAGGCTTACTCAAGCCAAAAGTGTAGTCGGTCCAAATTTTACTACACAATATCAGAGACCGCAACAGAATAGTGGTGATCTTACCCCCTATAAACCCAAATTTGAAACCATCCTCCAAATCAAACAACAACAAGAACTACTTGTTGAAGAATCATAATCTGAAGATGAAGAAGAAGAAGAAACAACTAGCGCAGATGAAGAAGCTAGTTTCATTCATGAGCATAACCTCAAGCACTTTCAGAATAAGCTTGAGTCTCAGAAAATTCCCACTCTTGACAAAATCAAGAAACTACTCGACCAGAACATCGATGTAGACCCTCAGAAGTTTTTGGAAAAAGACCCAGTGGTCTGTGAATTGAGATTACATGATATGAATGCTATCTGTCATGTCAAAGCTATTCCTCGGTACAAAGAGGAAGATAAAAAAAAATTCAGAAAAGATATTGAAGATCTCCTGAACAAGAGATTAATTCAACCTTCCACTAGCCCTCATCATGCTCCAGCATTCTACGTGAGAAATCATGCAGAAAACCTCAGAGGCAAAGCTAGAATGGTGATTGACTACAGAGATGTCAACAAGAAGACTGTCAAAAACGGTTATCAAATTGCTCAAGTAAGAGTACTGATCAACCAGCTCAGAGGAGCTAAAGCCTTTTCAAAATTCGATGCAAAGTCTGGTTTTGGCAAGTCAAGATGCATCCTGAGAGTGTTCCTCTCACTGCATTCGGAACACCACAAGGACATTACGAATGGTTAGTAAAGCTTTTTGGTCTAAAACAAGCTCCCTCAATCTTCCAAAGAAAAATGGATAACATCTTCAAACATGTTGCGGAATTCTGTGTCGTCTACATTGATGACATCCTCGTCTTCTCCAAAACCAGAGAAGAACACATGAAACACCTCCACGAGGTTGTAAAGCTGATAGTTCAGCACGGAATTATCCTAGGAGAAAAGAAAATCTTCTTTATCCTCGATGAAGTTGATTTCCTAGGAATAAACATCAAGAATGGAGTAATAAAACTCCAACCTCACATCCTTAAAAAGATTTGGAAGTTTCCAGATAGAATTCCTGATGCTAAGAGTCTAAAGAGATTCTTAGGAGTCATAAACTATGGGAGAGATTTCATTCCCAAAATCTCAGGACTAACAGCAATGTTATCTCCTAAAACAAGTTCCAAGAGAAAATGGAACTTCACTGATGATGATATAAAAATTGTGAAGCAGATAAAAAATCTCTGCAAGAATCTCCGTCCCCTACAACAACCAGAGGAAGATGATGAAATTATCCTCCAAACATATGTGAGTGATAATTACTGGTCCGGTGTTGTTCTAGCAAAAAGCCTGGAACTAACATTGAAAAGGTCTGTAAATTTTGTAGTGGCAAGTTCAGCCCTTCAGAACTGAATTATCCACAGGGGAAAAAGAAATTTTGGCTGTCAGAAAAAATTTTAAATTCTCCAGCTTTTCTTGGAAAACTCTTTACGTCCGCACCGATGTGCTAGAGTAAAGAATTTCAAAAATTTTAAACTTGATAAACCTGCTGATAGAGGAAGATTAGCAAACTGGCAATTATTTTTTAACCAATATGATTATAATGCTGAATTAATTGCAAGAAACAAGAATTATCTTCCAGACGCTCTAACTAGATAAATGGTAATGTTCAGTTGAAAAGATGACTACGAAGGTCGCAACCCCATAAGTAGAAGATCTGGGAAAGAACATGAACCCGCTGAGGATCGTAAAGAAAAAATCCTCAAAAGATTCTTGCTAGGTCCAAAAGGACTAGCCACAATTGATCAATCCCAGGGTAAAGAATTGGCTAGCCCGTCTCAAACGATAGACGGTAAAGGCTCATCAAGACCATTGACGGCTGTTGCTTTGCCAAAAAGCAAACCTACTCCAATTGGAGTAATAATTTTTTTTAACTATGAACTTCAAATGTTTGATACTCCTGTGTTTAGAACTGGCAGGAGACTTACTTATCACCATAAGGCAATTTTAGATAACATCTTATACGTCTTTCAAGAAAGAAACAGTGGCATAATGTTCCCAGCTCTGTTTGCTTTAGCAGAAGAGCTCCATGAAAATGGCAGGCCACAATTTGAAGAAGTTCATACACAGCAGAGTGCTGATAGAAATAAAAAAATTCATTTTCTCGAAGATCCAAAAAGTGCTAGAGTTCGTATCATAGCATTAACAAAATCAGACTGGTTCGAGTTCCATAATCTGATGATAGGAAGTCACAATTCTGAGGCACGTATTCCTCCAACTCTCTTCATTATTGCAGGATCTTATGTTGGAAGATATCTAGTTAATGTTCAGAGTGAACATCCTCAAGAACACAAGCTCTGGCTTGTTGAAAATGGTTTTGTCCATAATCTATGGACTAAAACAAATGATAATCTCAAGGGACTGCCCCCTATCATTGTCAACACAGTCAAAAATGTCAGAAAAAATGACTGTATACTGAGACTGAAGTTCAGATCTACTCCACCAGAATGGATAAAGAAGACAAATGGTGAAGTGGAATATATTTCTCCATATCAATATGTGAGAATTATTCAAAGGAGATATCTTCAGCCCGCCTGTGTTGGTTACAATGGCCAGCCTAATTCAAGCATTCCATGGATGAAGGCCATGTCTCTAGAATATATCAAAAAGTTCAACTTTGAAGATACAAAGAATACCTTCCTGCAGCAGGAGAAAAGAAAATTATCACTGCTTACGATCATCCTGACTTCGTTTGTAGTGACCTTTTCCTATCTCTCACAAGAAAGGAGATAGATTCAATACTGGCATGCTTACAGTGGGTTTACAGTGGGTTGAAAAGCTTGAAACAGACAACCACTACAAAATGTATGTTGATACAGATGTCAAAGATAATTCAACAACTACTCGTATGGCCCAGGTAGATAACAACTCTTTTGTCCTTGGTCACAACTCAGAAACAGACGAGAACATGTGAAGTAGCAGGTGCAGAAAACACCAAAAGTACTTTTGGACATTTCCCAAAAGTTGCTTTTGCTTTTCAAAAAGACAGGTGAAAAACATTTCACCTAAAGGAATTTGCTTTTCCCCGTCCGACCTCCACTAGCATGAGCACTCAAGAAAGCAGGAAATCACAGAGTTGTGCTGTTTATTTTTTAGTTTTGAATTCTAGTTTGAGTTCCGCTCCCTATATAAGGAGCTTTAGTTTCAGTTGTTAGGCATTCGAAAATTTCCATATCAGTTCTAGATCAGAAAATTGGGAAGAATCATATTCTCTCAAGAAGGAAGAAAACCATAGTAGCAGTGTGCTCTTTCCTTCCTATCTAGTGTGAAGTAATGTGCTTTCATTACAAGTAAGTATCTGTAATCATTCTTATGGATAGCTAATTAAACAGCTTTTTAGCTGTTTACCTGAGAATTAGGCTTTGAACCTTAGTGTATAATTATGTTTGAATAAATAATTTCGAGTGTGTTCACGTCTTTTAAAAGTTTATGTTGTTATATTACATCTATGTTATGTTTAGCCTTTATCCTGTACTTCTTTTAAGTTCAGACTTTCAGTTTCTTAAGAAAATTTGCTTCAGCTTAGGATAGAAACAAGCAGCAGTGATTCCGCCTGTTAAACTAACCGTTAGGCAGGGAGCCATTAGGTGAAAGACTTGGGCATGTTGAAGGCTAGTTTTGTTTTTCTCAAAAGTTTGAACAGGTTTTTCTAAGAAAATGTGAGTTTTGGACCCAAAAGTCAGCATAGGATATACTAGGCACTACCCTAGAAAGGCCTACCCTTATGAGTCTCCTAAAATTTGTGTAAATGAGTAAAATACAAGGATGATGGACTGATTGGGCAAAATATCATGAATTTTTGGGCAAACGGGCACAACCCCTTTAACTTTTTCTAGCTACTAGCCTTGGCATTTGATACGCTCAAAGCAAGCGTATAATTTAACCCTATAAAATGTCATCATTAGTATATAGTAAATAGGGATCGTTCTATTCCAGGGATTGAGGGTACACCTGTCATTGTACAACAAGTAAAGAATTAAAATAAAACAAAGTATAATATTTACAAGAATAATTACAATTCACGAAATTAAGGGGGGATTTAGGTTTTATGTTTTGAAAATTAAAAGAAAAAATATATAATTAGGTAAAAATAAAAACACAAGTACAAGAATGAAACATAAGAAACAAAGATCAAAACCAATTCCATAATCAAATTCGAATCAACCCTACAATTGTTCTTCCGAGTCATAAGAAAGAAGTTGATCATGTAAAACTTGAAGCAAACGATTTCCCATATTTTACTTTCCTTTACTAATTAATCTAAATGAAAGCACCTAGATCAATCCTATTAAACATGCAATCAAAGTCTAGAAACCTAGCTAATCAAGACATGTTCAACGCAAGAAGCATAGAGAAAGGTTATCAACTTAAGTGCACAACTTAGTATGAAAAAGTTCATCTAATTGCAATCCTCTTCAATTGAATTCGACCTCTGTCCAAAGCCTTTACTACTTTTGATTTAGGTTCACAAAACTATTACGTGAATCGTTTACCTAAATCTAGCACTAATTACGTGCAAATCCTATAAGTGTCGACCCAAATAAGATAAACACATAAAAGATATCAATCAAGTAAATTTAATTGAACAAACTCACAAAAGCAACTTAGAATCATAATCATACGAATCGAAATTATCATTCAATCATAAAATTTCGGAATTAAACTTTGTTCAAATATTGTTGTCAACTAGAAACAATTCCAACGAAAATCAAACAAGGCTACAAAGAAAGAGGACGAATTACACCATGAGATGGAGATGGGGATGGAGGTGTTGACGTTGGGTTCTTGAATCTTGGAAGCAAGTCTTCAAGGTGGAGGATGGATGATGATGCTCACGGCTCCTTCCTCTTCTTCTTCTTCCTTGCTTGAAAACCTTGGATTGCACTAGAGGATGGAGAGAGGAAGACTTGACGTTATGAGAGAGTAATTTTCTGAATTATGGGATGTGTAAAACGTCAAGAATGAGGGAGTATATATAGGGGACGTTGGCCTTGGTCTCCAAGTCTTCATGAATCTTCTATTATTTTCCCAAAGAATTATTTAATAATTCTGCATAGCTTCGACCAATCACATAGCGCCATGTAAGCCCTGGTGTGTCATCCAACCAATCAAAAGCCTTCAAAATTAGTCCCAAATATATTATTGCCGAATATCCATGAATTTATTCTGATTTTCTTCTTTATTTTCGGCCAAAATTCCTTTCGGAATTGTAGGAACGAATTTGGACTTGTTTTTGAACTTTTTCTTCCTTAAATCTCTCCATGGTGATAGGAGCATGAAATGCGACGTTTATAATGATTAAACCCTATATTTTGCTATGTTATTTCCTTTATCTTGATCAATTTAACTTAGTTAGTGTTTTTCAGGTGAAAATGGAGTGTCGAAGTCCAAAAATGGCTAAGGAAGGCACAAAGGGCGCAGAAATGAGAAGAAATGAAGAAATGGAAGTTCTCCCAGTTTGACTAGGAAAAGGAATCCTAGTTGGAGTAGGAATCAGAAGCTGACTTGGATTCAAACTCTTAAGTCGCGGAATTAGAAGTTCTACTTGGACAAGGAAACCCAATCCTACTCAGATAAGGAATCCTAGTGTGACAAGGAGTTCTTGTTGGATAAGGATTACTCAAGAAGGTTCCGGAAGAGTGTAGAAGAATCGCAGAAAAGAAGTTTGTATTCAACTAGGAAACCTACTTGCATATGGAGTCCTACTCATACTAGGAGATCTGTGGAAGCTAGGAGAAGTCTATGGAACGTACAAGAAGCATCTAGAAGTCTCAAGAAGGTCATATGCTGTGCACATGGAAGAGGAAGCAACAAGGAATTCGAATTACAAAGTAATGTGGAATTTGGACTTCTTGTTGAGTAAGGATTGAATTGCCGTGATAATCTTGAAGATTCTTGAAGGTTCTTGACGTTTCTACTTCAGAATAGGCGTGGAAGACATGTGAGAGGCATGTGATGTGAAGGAAAACCGAATTGGACTCAACTTGTGCTTCAAAAGTCAAATCCAATACAGATTCGGAAATCTGCCTGGGCAGATCAGTCAATTTCAACGGAGTGTTAAAAATCGTTCAGAGCTCAGAAAATTATGATCTTTATATGGTTGGAAAGCTACAGATGTCTAGTTTCCAGATATTTTTACGGTTCATCAATAGCTATTTTAGAGGAAGTTATGGCCGTTTTAGTGGACTGAGGTCAATCCTGCCGGAAATCTGTTTTGTGAGAAAGAAGTCCTAAATCAACAGAAACTAAGAGAAACCAAGTAGAAACGAATTGGGAGAGCCTTGGGACGTCCTCCTATATATACCTTGTGTATTAGACATCCAGGGGTGAACATTATTCTCCACAATTTCGTTTCTCACCGGTTTGCTCTTGAGTTTCAGGTTTTCGCTACTTCAAGTTCCTAGCCGTGCCATCCTCCATCTTTGCCGTGATCTTCACCTTGTGCCACCACCTTGGAGCTGCTTTGGAACCTTGGGACGTGATCAAGGGTTGTTCTTACCCCCTTCCTTATGTCTACCTCACGGTTTAGTATGCTTGTAGTTGTAATTTTCTGTTTTGATTTTCTTTGTGTAAAACCCAAACTATGAGTTGACAATCTGATTTTTGAATGCGATTTTGATGTTCTTTTCAATGATTGATTGGTTTATGTGTGTTTGATCTTTGTTGGTTGCCGAAATATGGAATGATAATCTGGTTTTGTTTTATGGAGAACTTTTATGTGTTCTTGTTCTTTGGTGCGCAACTTAGAATGATTGCATGTAATTGGAGCTAGTAATTAGGTGAACGCTTGTTGATCCTAGTTCAATATGGTAGTAAAGGCTTTGTACAAAGGTCGAGATCAGATTATGCATGTAATGAAAAGACTTGCTTTGAGTACTTGAATTTGCATGTTTATTGACTAAACTTTCACTTGCTCTTAATGATTTGAATGCATGAGATTATGAGTCGCTTCGATTGTGTGATACTTGCATTTGAAATATATTGTTTAGGCGCTTGTTCTACTCAATTGTGTAAAGGGAAGTCATATAAGGGACATTGGGCGCTTGTAACTTTGTTTCTTGGTTGATATCGTTCCATGGTAACTAAAAGATTAAAGATTGCATGAATGAATTGAGCTTGAATTGTTCTTGATGAATTGTTTTCCAAAAATTCTTCTTTTCCCACCTTTGTATAGAAACGATTTTAATCTTTTATTTGTTTTCTGAAATTTATACTTTGATCTTTAAAACCCCCCCTATCCTTTATGTTTTCTTGTTTGTGTATATGTGTAATCGGTTTTAGGATTTTGTATGCATGTAAATCGTAAATAACTTACAAATAATCTGGAAATATGTTTTAATTTTGTGAATAGTGTTTTCGTGAACAGTAGTATGTGTTTGTGTTGTACATGGATTTGTGTAGTTAGAGTTTAACTAGGATTTGTTGTTTGTATTTGTGTTTTATATGGATTTCTAATTCAATTCTAATTTAACTTGTATATATTCTTATAATTTTCGTATGATATGTATATTCTTATCTCTTAAATATTTCTCACATGTAAGCACCCTCAATCCCCGGCTTGAACGATCCCTGCTTATCCTATACTAACGCTCGACATTTTCAGGGTTTAAATTGGCGATTGCTTTTGCACTTATCACATGGACTACCTTTAATGTCATCCCTTGATTTTCATGACAATATGCAGATTTTATTCCTTATTTTCATCCAAAATATATTGAGGGGCTTTAGGAACGAATCTGGACTTGTTTTGAGCTTTTTCTTGTTGCACAATCCCTTGAAACTCTCCCTATAATATTTACAACGTTTTCCCTTGATTTCTTCTTTATTTTCCACATTATCTTCATGATTTCCCATCGAAAAATCAGATTTAATTCCCAAAAATATCTCCATTACGTCCAACAACCCAAATTAATCGGGCTTTTCACCTTTTTGCAGAAATCCATAATTAATCTAGAAGATTCTTGAGCCTTGTTGCGTCATCTTCAAGCCTTGATGATCTCCGACGACATTTCCATCATTATTTCGATCAAGTTTCTTGGTTGGCTTCGGAATCTTGCTTGGTACACTTTCCTCTTTTGAACCGGGTTTCCTGGTTGGAACATGAAAGCTTCATTTCTGCTCATTTGTGTAGCCCTTTGTATCTCATCTTCACACCTCTTAACGTTTGCTAGCTCCTCTTTTCTTTCGTGAGTTCATTTCCACTTTTGAGCTTTGAGGACCTGAAAATAGAAACTATTACTTAAATTAGAAACTTTCCTAAAACAAAAAATAGAAACTTTCCAAAAATGAAATATAGAAACTTTCTAAAAGTGAAAAATGGAAACTTTCCTAAACTAAAATGGAAACTTGCTAAAAACCGGAAAAAGAAACTTTCCTAAACTAAAAGGATTCATTTAAGGAAATAACTAAGTAAATATAAGGAAATAACCGTTAAAACGTCGCATTAAAATGCTCCTATCAGTATTGTTAGAAATTATACCTGTATTGTGAAATCAGTTATCCAAGTCAACGATCTTTGTGTTTGACTTCAGGGTGCCATTGGCTAATCCTGTTGCTTTAAGGCATGCTTTGGAAATTCTGTCTAAGCTAGCCACAAGTTGCGATGGGCTTCGGTGACATTGACTCTCAAATTTTCCACATTCAAATTTCTCTGTACATTTTATCATTATTCAATATGAAACAGAGCTTTTGTGGTGTGTATGCTTCTAGGGTAAAGCTATGGTATGTTAACATTTCTCATATGTCAACTATTTTTATCCCTCTAAAGAATCATGTTATAACTTTGAGGACTAATGTTACTATTTTTAGGACTCATATGGTAAACTAAGAAAATTTACCACTTTAAGGACTCATGTTACCACTTTGAGGACTAATATTACTATTTTGAGGACTCATGTGGTAACTTAGAAAATTTACCACTTTAAGCACTCATGTTACTACTTTGAGGGTTAATATTACTATTTTGAGGACTCATTTTACCACTTTTAAGGCAATTGTATGCATGTCATACGTTAACACATTGTAGAATTTTCCTATGCTTCTAATGGTTTTGACTTTATTATTGCAAGGAAACATGCAGAGCCTGGAGGTATTGTTCGAATCTCTATTGTTTTAGGATTTGGATCCTCTAAAGTTAATTTACATAAATTTCATAAAATCCTAATCCTCCTTCTAATCTAAGGAGTTTAAACTGTGCCACATAAGCTAAAAATCTTTCTTGGATTTTGGTTTTTCTCAAATCAGATCAAATGAAGTTAGGGATTTCTAGTCATTTTTATTTCTCCTCTGCCTCCAATTCCTTCTTTGTGCTTCATTTGCTATTTGTCTTGGCATCCATGGTTGCATTAACCATGAAACTGACTTCTTGCAGTTCTATTAATTGGAAAATTCATCAAGAAATAATGATCCTATGCTATTTAATTTGTTTTCGTAAGTACAAATTCGATGTATTCTGTACAACATAAGTTTAGGGCTCCTGAAAATTTTGATTTGAAGATACCCAAATTAGACATAGGAATCAATATATTTGAATAGGAAAAGCATGAAGACGAAAACTGAAGGGAATGCACACATTGAATTTGGCAAGACTGGTTTTCCCTTGCTGCACGTTATCCCTAATAGATTGAATTTCCAGTCATGGTTCAAGACTATCAGTCCTCATTGAAGATCCCTTTTTGAAGCTTGGTCTGTTACACTACAAACAATCCTCATAAGGATTGGAGGTCAAAGCCAAATTATGGCGCATGACTACCTTTCTACCAAAGGTTGTTATGAACGTAGCAGTGCTTTGGACGCACTGGCTAGAGAAAGATTGACCCGTTACAAGTTAAACCTTTTTTTTAGACTTAACAGCAAGTTAGCGGTGTTTGCACAAATTTTTTAAAGATTGGTGATAAGAGTGATGTGTTTAGTGTTAGGACCATTAGATTATATGGAGAGTCAAGATTTTATGAACTTGACATAACTTCACATCCACCTCACTTTAGAGGAGACGGATCCATTGTTTTATCCTCTTACTGTATTTAACTACTGTGTCTGTTGTTCTAACTAACTTGTTTCTTAAAACAAAAACAAAAAAACCAAAATAATTATGTTGTTTAAGGAAAACTGAATTGGGAGAGAATTGAGTCGTACTTTCATTGATAATAGGGGTCTCTTTATATAGAGGATTACAAGACATAGAATCAGAGTTGTACAAGGAAAGATAATCGTACAATTAGGCAGATATCTATGAATATCTCCAAGAATATCTCTAAACTCTACTACAACTAGGTCGAGTAACTTAGAGTTTGGGTCAGACACATATTCTGAATTTACTTGAACACTCCCCCATGTGTCTCCCAAACCTGGTGCTCCTCTCGTTGCCTCATTAAAAACCTTGCCGAGTAAAAAACCTTGTGGGACAAAAATAACCTCGATCGAAGGGGAAAAAGAGCACAACACACCCTTCACGTTTCAAGACCATACATGTAGACAACTCCCCATGATGTCTACATCTCCCCCTGATGACTACTGTCATGGGAATTCGAATAACTTCGGCAAATGATGCTACCAACATGTTTCTCAAAAGTGGAATTTAGGCAATGACTTAGTGAGCAAGCCTGCCGCACTGTACTCAAATTGAATCTAGTTCACTTTGATCTTGAGGAGAGTTTGTTGTTGCTGATTATCCTTAGTGTTTTCGCTTTTGATGTAGTCTTGCTTCACTTATTCAAAAGGGAAAATTTTGCAAACAGTACATCAAGTAAATGCCACTAATAATTCTTATACACAAAGTTTCAAACCAAACATTTCGGTACACGAAATCTGAAACTCGACCTACTATGAGTACACGACGTCAATTTTTGACACCAAAATGTCCATTATGCTCTCAATTCTTTTTTTTTTAATAATATTTTTTTCTGTTATTTTTTTTCCTTCATTTTTATCTCTTTCTTCTTCCTTCTTCCTTCTTCCGGGCTCACTCCCTCCCTTCCAACGTTGCCTTCCTTACCTCCACGCTCACTCCCTCGCTTCCAACGCTGCCTTCCTTACCTCCATGCTCACTCCCTCGCTTCCAATGTTGCCTTCCTTACCTCCACGCTCACTCCCTCGCTTCCAACACCGCCCTTGCGAGGTGAGCTTCTCCCACCGCTACCGCTCCGCCTCCACGTGGTTGAGCGGCGTGTCTCAGCCCAGCTCGGGTTTCCTGCCCCGTTTCTTCGACGCACTTTTCATCTGGCAGTCGGAATCTGCGAAGTCCAGGTTTAGGTTCGGAGCTCCGTTCTTCTTCTTGCTAGAACCAAAAACATGTTTCTTGTAGTCATTGTACGAGCTGTGATCCTCTTCCTGCACGCTGGAAATGATGCCAATGTCAAAAATGGAGAAGTTCTGGTTGATGAACTCGAGCTGATCCGACCCGAACAACGACTTGGCTTGCTGGATCAACCCCCAGTTCTCTCTGATCAAACCGGAGGAACCCATTTCAAGAACACCGTCGGAAGTTGGGATGCAGATCAAGGTCTCGATCCCGTGGATTTGGGCCTCTTTGGCTCTCTCGCAATTGTTGAACTGAAGCTCGTGGGCCCCGTTTAGCAAGATTGAGGTCCCGGAGCCAAAGGTCTTGCAGGGAATAGAGCCGTCCCCGACGGTAAAAGATCGAGTGAGGGAGTGAGCCCGGAAGAAGGAAGAAGAAAGATATAAAAACGAAGGAAAAAAATATTATTAAAAAAAAAAAGAACTGAGGGCATAATGGACATTTTGGTGTCAAAAATTAACGTCGTGTACTGATAGTGGGTCGAGTTTCAGATTTCGTGTACCGAAATGTTTGGTTTGAAACTTTGTGTATAAGAATTATTAGTGGCTTTACTTGGTGTACTATTTGTGAAATTTTCCCTATTCAAAATAAGCAGCATTATCCTAAATGCGTGTAGGCTCATCTGTGGTAGGCTTCAAACCACAATTGTTCAAACATGCGTAGTTATGGATCCAATCTATATACATTCACGAACCACTTCATGAAGAGCAATAATCTCCGCATCGTCCAAAGATATAGCGACTAGGATTTATTCTGTAAACCTCCAAGATATCACGGTCTTAACCCATGATGAACACTTAACCAGTTTGGGAAGACTTTTGTGTGGGTCAAAGAGATACCCAACATCAGCAAAATCTTCCAAAACACATGTTGTTTTAGGATAGGGATAGGGTACGCAGGCCAGTGTTGGTGGCGTTCCTGGTGTGTGATGGGTCTAAATCCATCATCTCTCTGTAGGGATAGAACAAGGTCATATCAATCATACATCTCAAGTATTGAAAGATATCATTTGTAACGTCCCGAACCTTAGACGTTCACTCATATTGGACGATAAACGACAATCGCTCATGTTTTACTTAAGTTTTGGTACTATTAGGGGCCCGAATAGTTGACTTATTGTTTGGGTCAAAATTTGAGAAACTTTTCTTCATGAAAGTTGTAGAGGACGTTAAACCGAGTTCAGGGACACATGGCACGCTAAAATCGGAGTTGTAACGAAGAAGTTATAAGGGTTTTAAGTTAGTGGCAGTTTTGTAATTTTGTGGAATTCATGTCTATAAATAGAAATCTGGACTTTCCATTTCAGGAAGGCCCCGAAAATTTCCAGCTTTCTTCCTCTCTCGCCGACGTAACTTTCCGGTGTCACCGCCGCCTCGTCCAGCCACCTATGGCCATGAAATTGGTGTCAATCTCTTCGTCTTAAAACAAGGTTTCTATCCATATATTCCTTTCACCCTATCATTCACCGTAGACGACGAATCGAAGCCAACAAGTTCACTGTAGCAACTCAAGTTTCTGGAAAATTTTCCAGATTCTGGCCATCTCCGGCGACATTTCAGGGCTTGATCGATGAGTCTCGAGACGTGGATTATCCCCTCCAAGATTTTTTCCACAAATCGAAGTGAAATTGATGAATCGAAGGTTTTAATTTCTTGAGCACAGTTCTAGGTGTTTTCTGGTTTGATGGTAGTAGAGAAAAATGTTAGAATGATGAGAAGGTGGTGCAGCCGGATTTTGGTGGCCATAGGAGGTGGTGGCCGGCGCGTGGACCCCACACGCTTCCACTGTAGATGACGCGTGGCGGCACGTAGAACAGTGATTTAGCTTATGTTTTTAGCTGGTTAAATCCTATAGTCAATATTAATGCAATAATTGAATTCTTTTCACTTTCCATTAATACAAGCGAAAACCAAAGTAACACAAATGTTTTCATATTCATCGTTCATGAGTTACAAACGATTGACTTCATGACACTCATGCAACTTACACCCCACGAGCGTAACCTTGTCAACTCAACCTCGTTCATTTTCTTGTGCGCATCACGCATGCATCATATGCAATTCATATGCTTATTCTTAATATGTTCACACAACCACATGCATTCTCGAGTTTATACGTCATAATCGATTATACTTAGCGCCAGTCACATATATGCATCAATATGTATAATGCACCTCGTACATTCGTATATGTCAATACATATCAATGCAACTCACGTACGTTGCTCAATACAACAAGCATTCAATGTGCGCATGTTCCTATATTTGTTTTACAGGTTGCAGAGTCTCTTCTTGCTTACGGAGTTCGGGGACTGTTCACAGACTGACTTAGCTCGCAGACTTGTTTAGCAGTAGTGGTAATATCCGTAGTGTTCTTGAAACCAATGACTTGCATAACATCAACTAGTCTTCGTATTTCAGATTATCCATATCAGACACCATGCAGACACATGATGTTCATATATGGCAGCCACCACGCTGCAAAATTATGGTGGTTGTGCATGCAGAGATGGGTATGAAGTTCGACCAGATCCGAAGCTCATGATCTGTGAAGAAAGAAAGAAAGAGGAGGATAGATGGAGGGTACCTGTGTCTACTCATAAATATAAAAGAGAACTGAACCGGTGAGATTCATTGCAATTATTGCAGTAACCATTGAAGCAACGGAGAGAGAAATGTAGATTAACACACACACACACAGAGTTTCAAGAAACAGTACAGGGATTTGAAACACTTTTAAGTCGTTTAGAGAAGAGAGAGTTGAATGGGGGAAGTGAATGGAGTGAGCAAAAGAGGAGAAAGAGAGTAGCAGAATTAAATAGTCAGGTAGTAGGAGAATCTCTAAGCTTCTTGAAACAAAAGGAGATTCGTTTGGAGGTATAATGACTTTTTGACAGTGACATCTGCACAGCTGGAAAATATCATTTCTTGACTGGCTAGTGACATAACCGGTAGACTTATAGGTAAGAGAGAGAGATTAGGGGCACGTTTACTTACTTGGAATGGAAGGGAATGATTACAGGGTAGAAATATTTCTGCGTTTACTGATACATAAAGAAATCTAAATGATTCCGAGTAAAAGTATTCATGCATTTACTTTGAAACATAGTGAGGACGCCGCGTTGAGTGATAGGAGCATTTTAATGCGACGTTTTAACTGCATTTCCCTACATTGTCTACCCCATTTCCTTGGAAAAATCCCTGTTTGGGAAAGTTTCCATTCTTTGATTGGGAAAGTTCCTTATTGTAGAAAGTTTCCATTTTTGTAGTTTTCATTTCTCATTTCTAGCAAGTTTCCATTTTCAGTTTAGGAAAGTTTCTATTTTTCATTTTTAGAAAGTTTCTATTTTCAGTATAGTTTCTATTTTCAGGACCTCCGAGCTAAAAAGTGGAAATGAACGCACGAATGGAAAGAGGAGCTTGCGAACATCAAGACGAACGAATATGAGAGAAAAAGGGCCACACAATTGAGCAGAAATGAAGAAATAAGCTTTCCTAGTCCAATTAGGAAACCCTGCGAAATGGAGGAAGGCTTCCCTAGCAAGTTTCCAACGCAACCATGAAAAAGAAATGGAAAAATAATGTGTTTTGCGTTGGAAGATGAGAAGGCTTGAAGACGAAGCAACGAAGCCCAAGAATTCTATGGATTTTCGGCAAAATGGATCAAGGCCCATCAAAGCCCATGACATTAGGGTTTGTGACGCATAACCCTAACCCTAGGGAGGTATTGCCGTGAAAACCAAAGGGAGGAAGAAGTGGCGTGAAATCAAGAGGAAATAAAAGATTACGCAAGAGATTTTCTAGGGTGAAGTTTATGGAAATAATTCATTCCTAGAAACCCTAAACATGTTTTGGCCGAAATTATAAGAAGAAAATAAGAAAATATTCAAGGGATTTCGGCAAGAATATGTTAGGGTATCTTCTTGGAGTTTTGTGATTGGTTGGATGACACACTAGGGCTTACTTGGCAATTTCTCATTGGTGGAAGGCATGTGGAATTATTAATTTAATTCCTTGGGAAATAAATCAGAAATTCACGGCTTGGAGACCAAGACATACCGTTCCCTATATATACTACACCCTAGACGTCTCAATCATCTCACCACCTTACAATTCAGAAAATTCTCTCTACGCGCGAAAGCTCTCTCCATTCTCTAGTGCAACCTTTGGCGTTTTCAAGCAAGGAAGGAAGAAGCAAGGACTAGGCCGTGAGCATCATCAACCATTCCACCTTGAAGCCGTGCACTTTGAAGCTTGCTTTCAAGTTTCATTCGTTCATTGTTCAAGTTATTCATCCATCTCTCCATTCACGGTGTAATTCAACCTTCTTTCTTGTAATCACTTTTGATTCTCCTTGTTTGATTTCGTTGGAAGTTGTTCTAGTTAACATTGATGTTTGAACAAGGTTTATAATCTGAAATTTTATGATTGAATAAAGGATTTGCGATTTCTATGTTGTGATTCCAAAGTTGCTTATGTGTGATTGTTCGATTGAATTTGCTTTATAGATATCTCTTGTATGTTAATCTTAATTGGTTCGAAACTTTTAGGGTTTATGTATGAGTGGTGCTAGATTTAAGAACATGATTCAACTTTTTGTGTTATGAACTTAAATCAAAAGTAGTAAAGGTTTTGGACAAAAATCGAATTCAATTGAAGAGGATTGCAATTAGGTGAACTTATTCATACTAAGTTGTACACTTGAGTTGATAGCCTTTCTATGTGTTTCATGCGTTGAATATGTATGATTGACTAGCTTTCTAGGGCTTGATTACATGTTTGATAGGATTAGTCTATGTGCTTTCACTTAGATTAATTAGCATTGAAAAGTAAAATATGGGAAATCGTTTGCTTTCGAATGTTTCACATGATCAACTCCTTTCACATGACTTGGAAGAACAATGTAGGGTTCATTCGAATTCAATTATGAACTTGGTTTTAATCTTTGTTTCTCACATTTCATTCTTGTATTTGTGTTTTTGTTTATACTTAGTTTTAATTCTTGTTTTTAATTTTCGAAAAACCAAAATCCTAAAACCCCCTAAATTTAAATATGTTTATATTGTGAAATATTATACTTTTTTTATTTTAATTGTTTAAATTGTCCTACATTGACAGGTGTACCCTCAATCCCCGGAATAGAACGATCCCTATTTGCTTATACTACTAATGATGTTTAAAGGGTTAAATTATATGCTTGCTTTGAGCGTATCAATTTTTGGCGCCGTTGCCGGGGATTGAAAAATCACTTGTTGAATTGTTGAATATATTGTTGTTTTTGTAAATATCATATATGTGTTTATATTGTGATCGAAAATTTGTAGTTAAATACTTAGGTTGTTATTTATATTATTGAAAACGAGTTTTATTGTGAGTTGTAAATTAAAGAGGAATAGGTGAAGTCGTGTTTATTAATATTGACCTAAACCCCTTATTGGTACCTAGTTCAGGTCCCTTAAGGTTGAGGGCGGTCTTTATTAACATTCATTGAACTGTCTTCACTCTTAGGACATTTTTCATCTAAGTAAGTATAGCCTATGTGGGATGGTGTCTAGGAAGGGGACAACGTTCATAACGGGTTTTGGATCCAGAAGTGCTTACAAATGGGCCTAAACCACATTGTGGGAGTAGCTCATGCCAAAATGGATTCTGCCTCTTGTGTTCTCCCTCCCCTACCTGGCCATTTCAGTATTTCAGTAAGGTTGCCCAAAGGATGTAGGAGGGACTTTGTGTCTAGACAACTATACTTGGGCCGCACGTTCTCTTGATTTACCACTTGGAATGTAATTCGAAATCAATGATATTTACAACAAAAGAAAATGTTGTGATACACTAAGGTATATTGGATTAAACATAGTCTTGAAAAGGGTAGCTGTTTCAGTCCCATTGCACATCGAGACTCCCTGTTCCCGTATCTAAGTGTTGAAGTAATTGTAAATAAAAGAAAAAAAAAGAAAAGAAATAGTTGTATAAAATTTTCGTGAATAGTAAAAATATGGCTTATGGGAGTGTGAATTTTATTATAAGTTTTTGACCATAATGGAATAGGTGAAGGACTTTGTCTTTAACATTAGTCTTGCACCCTTCTCTCTCATGTGGCTCACCTTAGTAGCATAGGGTGTCTAGGTTGATTGGATACGAGAAGTGCTAGCAAAGGGTCTCGTCCCCTGCTAAAAAAGTGAGCTGAGCTCCGCCAAAATCGTTCCTTTGTTACCTGGCTCTGTGTGAAAAGAGTTGCCAAAAGATTGAGGAGGGAAACTAGTATTAAGGATCAAGCCCTTGGGCCGTACATCTAAACTTTGGTTAAGGGCTTACAATGGGATTCAAGCTTTTATTAACTATGTTATACCCTAACTAAAATTTATATATAAATGTGACATTTTATTCTTGTGAGAATTGTATATTCTACTTCTCTTTATACATGTATAAATCGTAAATAGTAAATCGTGAATAGTGAACTGTGAATAGTGACATTTTTGTATAAATCATTAACTTGTATTTACTTCACTATACAATTTACTAACTTCTTTAAATTTTGATGATGTTCAGGATTTCTATGAATGACCGAGCCTTCTAGACCCTCTACAATCAAAGAAATTGAAGCAAGGCTTGCTCGTTTGAAGAATCCTCAACAACTTGAGTACAGTAGCCCTTCTCCTTTGATATTCAAGGATTACACATCTAACGATCAAGGGAAGAGGCTATTTCCTTCTGAGGGGTCTGTATCACCTAGTGTTTCGTCCAACTCACTTACACCTCAGACTTCACCTCCTTGTTCACCAAGAGAAAACGTTAGAATGGCATCTATTAGAGAACTCTCTTCATCTGTGGTTCAAGAAGGACTTCCTACAAGCATTGTGTACCCTGCCCCTGCTGCAGGGAAGACTGCAGACTTTGAGCTGAAGAGTGGATTGCTTCATAGGCTTCCAACGTTTCATGGCCTCAATATGGAGGACGCCAACAAGCATCTTAGGGAGTTTCAATCTGTGTGTATTAACATGCTACCACAAGGAGCGGATGAGAATATCCTTAAGATGAAGGCATTTCCCTTCTCTCTAGCTGACCGTGCCAAGGATTGGCTCTATGAACTTCCCTCTGGACGAATTACTTCTTGGAACACTATGATGAAGGCATTCTTAGAGAAGTACTTCCCAGCTTCCAAGATCATCACACTCAGAAAGAAGATAAGTGGAATTAAGCAAGCTCAAGATGAATCTTATTCCGCTTATTATGAGTGTTTCTCATCCTTGATTGCACAATGTCCTCAACATCAGATGAAGGAAGAAACCTTGCTTACTTGTTTCTATGAAGGTCTCCTACCCTTGGAACGTGACATGTTAGATGCTGCAGCTGGGGGAGCTTTTGTAGACAAGTCACCTGCTGAAGGGCGAGCTATGATTGAGAATAGAGCAAAGAACGCCCAACAATATGAGGGTGTAGGTCTCACAACTCGAAAGGTGAGTGAGATGATAGGAGCAAAATAGTGTGACGATATTATTGATTACGTGCCTCATTTTAGCCTTATTTCTCCCTTAGTTTAGTGTTTTGAGTCATTAAGTCATTTTGAGAGTCTTGTTGAGTGTTTGGAGTGAAATAGGCGGAAAAAATTAAAATGCATGAAAAATCCTAGCTGGATCAGGATTCCTAACTGTCAATTGTTTTTGCGGTCTTTACATTTTAATTCCCTTTTTTTCTCTAGAAATTCTGATATTCTCCTGCTTGTTGTAGGAAACTTGCCTGGTGGAACTCTTGGAAACAGCAATGATGGAGTCATTAAATAAAGCATTAAGATATTTGACCAAGCAATGAAGAAGGGAAATAAAAGAGAAAGACGTTTTCAGAAGGGGAATAAAGGAGAAAGACGTTTTCAGTTGAGGAAAAAAGAGAAAGATGTTTCAACTGGAAAATAAATAAGAGAAAGATGTTTCAGCTTAGAAATTAAAGGAATTGCCCCATGAGAGGAGTTAAGGCCTTAAAGGAGATGTTTCAGTTGGAAAATTAAAGGAATTACGATGCAATCTCATCCGTCCAATGATGAAGGGTATGATCGACAAAAGCCAACCAATGCTCCCCTATAAATAGGCAACATCCAGAACTGAATTTGCATCACTTCCCAGCCAAGATCACTTCCCAGCCTATCACTTCCTAGCCAATATCACTTCCCAGCCAAGATAATTCATTGCCTATCACTTCCTGGCCAAAAACCATTCCAAGACTGCCCAATTCACTCCTTAAACTTCCATCACCTACAAGACCGTGACACCATCCATTCATCAATCTACAAAGCTCTAAGGCGCTGAGTTAAGGACGCTCCACCACCATAGCAGAGACGAGTTCATCACCTTGTTGCTAAGCCGCTGAGGAAAGCTAAAGTGTAACTATGACTCTACTTATAATTTTTGTTTCGGTTTTGTGTTTCAATTTGCGAGTTGTGTAATTGGAGACGTGAGATTTTCAGAATATTTTTATTAATATTTTTGAGATTTTCAGTTTATTATTGAGTTAATTTCGAGAATTCTTTTATGATGCATGTTACAATCTGTGCCCTTTTATTGTTTATGTTAATTTTCAGAGTTAGGTTAATAAGTTTGCATGCTAGAATAACGGTGAGAGTTCTTGTGTGTTTGCTTAATTTGCCAAGAGTATATTATTTGTTAAGGCGTGAGTTAAATAAGTAGCAATTAGTTCTAAAAAGTGGTAAAAACTATGTTCAATGGTTAAACGATTCTGGAAATTACGTGTTAAATTCTATGTCTAATGGTTAATTTGCACGTGTAAGTTGATTCGAGGGTTAGATAATACTACTAGTTAAGAGAACTACGCTGAGTGTTTTCGAAAATTAGTAGTATTAGGCTTGGTGAGGACTTTTCTGATCCATGCTTACATTAGAATGAATCAGATAAATGGATTGATCCACTGAGGCTTTTCATTTGAACTCTTATCTAGGCATTTAAGATGGGCACATTTTTGTAGCATGTTGAAATGGATTTTCTGTTTTTACACTTAGTAATTTCCGAGTGGTATTGGTCTAGGTTAGGGAAGTCCGATCATTGTATATAGTTTATTTGTTTTGTTTTTATTTTAAGTAGATTAGGAACCAAAATTCAAAACCCCCATTTAATTCTTTTATTTGTTAATTGACCTTTTTGTGTAGGTGTACCCTACAATCCCCGGACTGAACGATCCCTGCTTATCCTATACTGACAACTACATTTTGCAGGGTTAAATTGTGAGGCTATTTCAGCTGCATCATGAGATAGGTACTTCGGTCATTGAGGATAGATTGAATAAACTCACCCTTCTCATGGATCAAGTTGTGAGTGCAAAGGGAATATTGCAAGCTTGTGGAGTATGTTCTATGCAAGGGCATGTGACTGATCAATGCCCTCAGTTATCAGAGAGTGGAGGATGGGAATCATTGAACGCCATTGGAGGCTACCAAGGAAATCATGGGGGTCCACCACGTCTAAGATATGATCCTTATTCGAATACCTACAATCCTGGATGGAGGGATCACCCCAACTTCAAGTGGACAAACAATGAGAACACTCAGAATCCCCTTGGAGGAAATTTCCAACGTCCTCAAGGGCCATCTTTTCAAGGACCACAAGGACCACCATTCCAGAGGCCCTACATGCAAAACCAACATGCTTCAGGGAGTTCAAATCCGAGCGTTAACTATGACAAGATGTTTGAAGCTCTCACTAGTTCTACTCAAGCTTTGGTTCAAGGACAACAGACCCACACCAAAGACATTGCAGATCTTAAAAACCAAATGGGCCAAGTTGTGGACTTTATGAGCAAGATTCATGAGACTGGGAAGCTCCCTAGTAACACCATACGAAATCCAAAGGGTAATGTGGAGAATGCATCTTTGGTGACTACTAGGAGTGGAAAGGTGTTTGTGGATCAACCTAAGAAAGCCAAGGAGGCTCAAGTGATCATTGAAGTTGAGGAGGAATAAGAGGCCACCAAGAAGAGCCTTGAGAAGGACCCTGCAACATCCAAAGAGGAGATTAGGACGTCCTCAACTTCCAAAGCAATTCCGAAACCTAAAGGTAATGATTCTAACTTGTCTAATTCGGTTATTGCTAACCCTTCTTCGTCTTGTATGCCCTTTCCACGCAGATTTGCTAAATCAAAGAAGGATGAAAGTGACCAAGCTATCTTGGAAACTTTTAAGAAGGTGCAAGTGAATCTACCCCTCCTTGAGGCTATCAAGCAAGTGCCTAGATATGCCAAGTTCCTGAAAGAGCTTTGTACCTCAAGGAGGAAGAAAGGTGAGAAGGAGGTAGTAAAGGTAAGTGAGAACGTATCTGCCTTGATTCAGAGGAAACTACCCCACAAATGCAAGGACCCTGGAAGTTTTACTATTCCATGCACTATTGGTAACTCTAGATTTGAGAATGCTATGTTAGACTTAGGGGCATCTGTGAACGTCATGCCCTACTCTGTTTATGAAACCCTAGGTCTAGGTGAGCTTAAATCTAATAATGTTATCATTCAGTTAGCTGACAGGTCTACTGCATACCCTAGAGGTTTGTTGGAAGATGTTCTTGTTCAGGTTAATCATCTTTTCTTTCCAGCTGACTTCTATGTGTTAGAGATGGAGGACTCTCCTGTGAGTTCAACGCCATTACTTTTGGGCCGCCCTTTCTTAAGGACGGCCAAGACCAAGATTGATGTATATGATGGCTCTCTCACCATGGAGTTTGATGGTGATGTTATTGGCTTCAACAAATTTGAAGCCATGAGGTATCCTCTTGATGTTCATGACTGTTTTTCTATTGATATTCTTGACAATCTTGCACAGGAAGTATTTGAGATCATGAATGAGGATACCTTGGCCACTACACTTGAACAAGGAGTGGGCTACACCAAGGATGGCGTCACACTCCATGAGGATATGCTCAAGGAAACATGTGAGGACGACATCATTGCTAATGTGTCCTTCCTTGAGGCATCATCCTTTGTAGGTAAGTCTCCTCCACCCTTGTCCATTCAGTTATCTGCTAATAAGACTTTACCTTCAGTGGTTCAGGCACCAGAACTTGAACTTAAACCTCTACCAAACCATTTGAAGTATGTCTACTTAGGAGACAAGGAGACTTTACCAGTGATTGTGTCCTCCTCTCTTACTTCTTCTCAAGAGGAGAAATTGGTGGAGATGCTGAAGCAACACAAGACCGCCATTGGATGGACATTGGCGGATATCAAGGGAATAAGCCCTACTACTTGCGTCCATAGGATACTTCTTGAGGAGGGGACAAAACCCACTAGAGAGGCTCAACGTCGTCTCAACCCTCCTATGATGGAAGTTGTGAAGAAGGAGGTCATCAAACTCCTAGATTATGGCGTCATATACCCCATTTCAGACTCCAAATGGGTGTCCCCAGTTCAAGTTGTGCCTAAGAAGTCCGGAGTGACTGTTATGAAGAATGCTGAGAACGAACTGTTGCCCCAAAGAACAGTTACTGGCCACAGAGTTTGCATTGACTATAGGAAGCTCAACGCAACAACAAGGAAATATCACTTTCCTCTCCTTCATTGATCAAATGCTTGAGCGACTAGCTGGATCTACATTACTGATTACTACGTTGCTTCCTAGATGGCTACTCAGGTTACAATCAGATTGCCATAGCCAATGAAGACCAAGAGAAGACGACATTCACTTGTCCCTTTGGAACATTTGCTTATCGTCGTATGCCTTTTGGACTTTGCAACGCCCCAGGTACCTTTCAAAGGTGTATGGTAAGTATATTTTCATATTATATTGAGAAAATTATAGAGGTTTTCATGGATGACTTTTCTGTTTTTGGAAAAAGCTTTAATGATTGTCTTAATAATCTTGAAATTATCTTAAAGCGTTGTGTGGAAACTAACCTTGTATTAAATTGGGAAAAATGCTATTTCATGGTTAGACAAGGTATAGTTCTAGGGCATATTGTCTCTTCTAGGGGAATTGAGGTTGATAAAGCTAAGGTAGACCTTGTGCATTACTTACCCTCTCCCACTTCTGTGAGAGAGGTTCGATCTTTTCTTGGCCATGCAGGGTTTTACAGGAGATTTATCAAGGATTTCTCCAAGATTTCGAGACCTCTATGCCAACTTCTCCAAAAGGATGTGGCGTTTGTGTTTGACAAGGAGTGTCAAGAGGCTTTTGACAAGCTCAAGGAACTATTGACGTCTGCCCCTATCATGTTACCTCCAGATTGGTCCTTGCCCTTTGAGTTGATGTGTGACGCCTCTGACTATGCAGTTGGAGCTGTTTTGGGGCAAAGGAAGGACAAACGACCTTATGCCATCTACTACGCCTCAAGGACTCTGAATGATGCACAACTGAACTACTCCACTACAGAGAAAGAGCTCCTTGCAGTTGTGTTTGCCCTTGAGAAGTTTCGTTCCTACTTACTTGGTACCAAGGTGATTATTTATACTGACCATGCAGCTTTGAAGTACTTGATGACCAAGAAGGAGGTGAAACCAAGGCTCATTAGATGGATCCTACTCTTGCAAGAGTTTGACGTTGAAATTAAGGACAAGAAGGGTAGTGAGAACATGGTAGCTGACCACTTGAGTCGTTTGGTGCACGCAGAAGACCCTCTCCCTTTGGTGGAGACGTTTCCAGATGAACAACTCTTTGGAATCCAGGTAAGTGAACCATGGTATACGGATATTGTGAATTACATTGTTTCTAGGAAGATTCCTGATACCATGTCACGTGCTCATAGAGATAGGCTTAAGAAAACTGTTAAGCAATATGTTTGGGATGAACCTTATCTGTGGAAATATTGCTCTGATCAACTGATTAGGAGATGTGTGCCTGAACATGAACATAATGCTATACTTTCTTTTTGCCACTCTAAAGCATGTGGAGGTCACTTTGGGTCTAAGAAGACTGCGTTTAAGGTGTTAGAATCTGGGTTCTTTTGGCCAACATTATTTAAGGATGCACATGCATATTGTTTGACTTGTGATAGATGCCAAAGAACAGGAAATCTAAGCTCTAGAGATCAAATGCCTTTATCTAATATCATAACTGTTGAAATATTTGATGTCTGGGGTATAGATTTCATGGGACCTTTTCCTTCATCTTTTGGTTTTCTCTACATCTTGCTTGCTGTGGATTATGTGTCGAAATGGGTGGAGGCAAAAGCCACTCGAACTAATGACTCTAAGGTTGTTGCGGATTTTATCAAGTCTAACATCTTTAGCAGGTTTGGCATGCCTAGAGTTCTCATTAGTGATGGTGGTTCCCACTTTTGCAATAGAACGATTGAGGCTCTCTTGAAGAAGTATGATGTGACACATAAGGTTTCTACACCTTATCACCCCCAAACAAGTGGGCAAACTGAGGTCTCAAATCGTGAAATTAAGGGGATATTGGAGAAGACTGTGCATCCTAACAGAAAGGATTGGTCCTTGCATTTGGAGGATGCTTTGTGGGCTTACAGAACTGCGTATAAGACTCCCATAGGTATGTCCCCATATCGAATTGTCTATGGCAAACCTTGCCATTTACCTGTGGAGTTAGAGCACAAAGCTTGGTGGGCTGTGAAGCAGTTTAACATGGATCTAGATGAGGCTGGGCTTCATACAAAATTGCAATTGCAAGAGTTAGAGGAGATTAGGAATGACGCCTTTGAGAGTGCCAAGATTTACAAAGACAAGACTAAGGCATTCCATGATAAGATGATTCGTAGGAAGACTTTTGTTGTGGGACAAAAAGTCCTCTTATTCCATTCTCGTCTTAAACTCTTCCCAGGTAAACTTCTATCTCGTTGGATTGGACCTTTTGTTATTACTCATGTGTTTCCTCATGGAGCTGTGCAGATAAAGAGTGAACAAACAGGTAATGAGTTCAAGGTGAATGGCCATCGCCTAAAGCCTTACTATGAGGCGTTTGTGGAGCATGATGTGGAGGATGTACCCCTCCAAGCTCCACAACCTGAGGATTAAATGGAGGTACAAGTCTAGGCTGAAAGACTATAAACATTAAGCGCTGCTTAGGAGGCAACCCAATTCAGAAGTAGCTGTGAAGGAGTCTACACACGCATATTTGATTTCTCCTTCCCTATTTCTCCTTCTTTTCATGTTTTCTTTTTGAATTTCATAGTCTTTTCGTAAATTCCATCCCTATATGCTTGAGTGTTTCATTGCATGCTTATGACTGATTACATTGAGGACAATGCAATATTTAAGTGTGGGGGAAGGGATTTATACTTTTGTCTTGAGTCATATATATTGAAAAATACAAAAAAATCGAAAAATGTCAAAAATCATAAACATTTCGTTGCTTTATTGAGTCATTGAGTCATGTTTTGGGTGAAATAATTTCTTCATCGTAGGCGCATCTATTAAGGTGTGATGTCTAGGTCTGGTTTGGATACGAGAAGTGCTAGCAAAGGGTCTCGTCCCCTGCTAAACAAGTGAGCTGAGCTCCGCCAAAATCATTCCCTTCCTTACCTGGTCACATCCCAAAGGAGTTACCGAAAGGAGAAAGGAAATAACCCTAGTCCCTTTGTGGCGTCTATTGAGTCTTTTGTCATGTTGTTTTGAGTCTTAGGATGCCCTTTTAACTGTCTAGGATGATTCTATATCTCTGAAATTATGGCTAAAGAAATCACACACAATTGAGATGACTTTAAAATGGTATTCTTTGGTTAATTGAGATATGAAAAATATGTGCCTTGTAGTGGATATGGCTTTCGTGACTTTGGTACAGAATATGAGCATGTTAAGATGAGTTTTGATTCATACAAACCCATGTGAGATAATTGAGCCCATGTCCCTTTTTCTTGGAGAGATAAACGAAAAATACTCTTGTTTTCTTGGCGATGTTTTGATTCTCATTATTCTTTCATCTTGATTGACTACTTGCCATAGATTAAGTTTGATGGACTAGAGAATGCTGAATTCGCTCTTGTGCTTGTTGAGACGTTATATCAATACATGGCCCTGATTCTGGAAAGGATAGAGGCAACCCCTAGGAATTACCACCATTGCCATATAAACATGTCCCTATTTGTGCCCGTCGTGGGACTCCCTAGATAAACCCCTTTGAGCCTCCGTTAAGCCTTTTCTTTCATCACCTTAAAATCTTTAACCTAAACCTTAGTATAGCTATAACCCTACCCTTTGTTCTGGAGCTAAACTGAGACTTACTTGAAGATTTAGGCGTCACAATGAAGAAGAAGAGTGAAAGCTCAAGTGTGGGGGTAGACTTGTCCATGAAAGAAAAATGTATGAAAAAGTCGTGAAAAAGAAAGTGAAAAAAGAAAAAGTGTACGACTAGCAAATAAAAAGAAAGAAAAAGAAAGAAATGTCTATGGATTTTAGTCCCCCATACTTGGTGAGTTTGGAGTTTACTCTGAATTGAAGGCCCACTACAGAAAAATTTGGCCTTTGTCCAACTCACTAAAGATCAGAGGAAGTTTAGAGTGAAGTTTGGGCCCAACATGAAGACATTAGGCCCTTTTATAACACCCCCATGGGAAAGTGACGTTTTTGCATACTTGGTGAATTTCTAGAAGTCTCTCTACATTTGCATGAGCTCCGCTAGGTTTTTAGGACACTTTGTTAAATTCCTTACCCTTCGTTTCTTTAACCTTGAGCCATGGCCCCATTACAACCTTTAATAAGACCTTCTTGATCCTTAAGATGGGACAGCCCTTGATGTGGAGATGAGTTACAAGAGTTGAACCTATGCCTTGGGTCCATCTGTGCAAGTGGTTGGTATCTTTCATGAGATCTTTAAAAGAAAAATTATACATGTGCTTTCGTTTCTTACATTATGTGATATACTTGCTATCTTTCACATATACTTGAGTGTATAAGCTTTTAAGCATTGCTATGAGAGAAGAAAGAGTGGATATACCTTATGAGGATTTGAATCAAACTTGTTTGAAACATGCTTAACAGAAACCATCACCATTGTTCCAACCAAGTCCTACTTGTGTATATGTAAATTATGTGTTTTAATTAACTCTCGAATTCCTAAACATTGATTCTTGGTGAAGTGCTAATCTTGGTGTTGTGAAAGTAAGAGATTGCTGAGACAAATAGTTAAAGGGCAATAGAGTCTGTAGTGTCAAGTCTTTAATTTTCGTTGAGTCGTAGTGTCTGTCGTGTGATTTGCTAAGGGACTAGCAAAAGCTAAGTGTGGGGGAATTTGATAGGAGCATTTTAATGCGACGTTTTAACTGCATTTCCCTACATTTCTGCGTTTTCCTTGAAAAATCCCTGTTTGGGAAAGTTTCCATTCTTTGATTGGGAAAGTTCCTTATTGTAGAAAGTTTCCATTTTTGTAGTTTTCATTTCTCTTTTCTGGCAAGTTTCCATTTTCAGTTTAGGAAAGTTTCTATTTTTCATTTTTAGAAAGTTTCTATTTTTCATTTTTAGAAAGTTTCTATTTTCAGTATAGTTTCTATTTTCAGGACCTCCGAGCTAAAAAGTGGAAATGAACGCACGAATGGAAAGAGGAGCTTGCGAACATCAAGACGAACGAATATGAGAGAAAAAGGGCCACACAATTGAGCAGAAATGAAGAAATAAGCTTTCCTAGTCCAATTAGGAAACCCTGCGAAATGGAGGAAGGCTTCCCTAGCAAGTTTCCAACGCAACCATGAAAAAGAAATGGAAAAATAAGTGTTTTTGCGTTGGAAGATGAGAAGGCTTGAAGACGAAGCAACGAAGCCCAAGAATTCTATGGATTTTCGGCAAAATGGATCAAGGCCCATCAAAGCCCATGACATTAGGGTTTGTGACGCATAACCCTAACCCTAGGGAGGTATTGCCGTGAAAACCAAAGGGAGGAGAGGACTTTGCGTGAAAATCAAGAGGAAATAAAAGATTACGCAAGAGATTTTCTAGGGTGAAGTTTATGGAAAGAATTCATTCCTAGAAACCCTAACAGTTTTGGCCGAAATTAAAGAAAAATCAGAAAATATTCAAGGGATTTCGCAAGAATATATTAGGTATCTTCTTGGAGTTTTGTGATTGGTTGGACCACTAGGGCTTACTTGGCAATTTCTCATTGGTGGAAGGCATGTGGAATTATTAATTTAATTCCTTGGGAAATAAATCAGAAATTCACGGCTTGGAGACCAAGACAGCCGTTCCCTATATATACAACCCTAGACGTCTCAATCATCTCACCACCTTACAATTCAGAAAATTCTCTCTACCGCGACGCGCTCTCTCTCCATTCTCTAGTGCAACCTTTGGCGTTTTCAAGCAAGGAAGGAAGAAGCAAGGACTAGGCCATGAGCATCATCAACCATTCCACCTTGAAGCCGTGCACTTTGAAGCTTGCTTTCAAGTTTCATTCGTTCATTGTTCAAGTTATTCATCCATCTCTCCATTCACGGTGTAATTCAACCTTCTTTCTTGTAATCACTTTTGATTCTCCTTGTTTGATTTCGTTGGAAGTTGTTCTAGTTAACATTGATGTTTGAACAAGGTTTATAATCCGAAATTTTATGATTGAATAAAGGATTTGCGATTTCTATGTTGTGATTCCAAAGTTGCTTATGTGTGATTGTTCGATTGAATTTGCTTTATAGATATCTCTTGTATGTTAATCTTAATTGGTTCGAAACTTTTAGGGTTTATGTATGAGTGGTGCTAGATTTAAGAACATGATTCAACTTTTTGTGTTATGAACTTAAATCAAAAGTAGTAAAGGTTTTGGCAAAAATCGAATTCAATTGAAAGGATTGCAATTAGGTGAACTTATTCATACTAAGTTGTACACTTGAGTTGATAGCCTTTCTATGTTTCATGCGTTGAATATGTATGATTGACTAGCTTTCTAGGGCTTGATTACATGTTTGATAGGATTAGTCTATGTGTTTTCACTTAGATTAATTAGCATTGAAAAGTAAAATATGGGAAATCGTTTGCTTTCGAATGTTTCACATGATCAATTCCTTTCACATGACTTGGAAGAACAATGTAGGGTTCATTCGAATTGAATTATGAACTTGGTTTTAATCTTTGTTTCTCACATTTCATTCTTGTATTTGTGTTTTTGTTTATACTTAGTTTTAATTCTTGTTTTTAATTTTCGAAAAACCAAAATCCTAAAACCCCCCTAAATCGTAAATTATGTTTATATTGTGAAAATATATACTTTGTTTTATTTTAATTGTTTAAATTGCCCTACATTGACAGGTGTACCCTCTATCCCCGGAATAGAACGATCCCTATTGCTTATACTACTAATGATGTTTAAAGGGTTAAATTATATGCTTGCTTTGAGCGTATCATTGAGATATGGTGAATTTAGGTCGCCTGAGACGTGAGTGATATGTCGTTGAAGCATGAATAACATATCACGAAGCATGTATATGACGCCACTGAAGTGTGCCGCTCTGAAGCATAGGTGAGATATTGTTGGAGCATAGATGAGATACTATTGAAGCATAGAGAAGAGATTGCCAAGGAGTGGATAATATACTGCTGAAGCATATATAATATTGAATATACAGAGATGTACATGGATAACAAAGAGATTGTTTGACGATGGGGTTTTTCGGTTACAATCACCACTTGGGATGGTCATGCAGATTTTTTTACCGATGTATTAAAGTGAACATAACACTGGACATTGGTTCTTTATTGTGGTGGACTTGTTCAGAATCTGAATGGTAGTAGATTTGTGGGATAGTGGAGCAGGAAAGCGACTGACGCCCGGTCGACTATCAGTTATTTTCCAAGTAGTGAATGGTTATAGAGCTACATGAAACAAATATAAATTATTTTTAAATATGTGTTCATTAGTTGGTATGATGATTAAATTTTTTGCCAGCTAACTGGTGCTTGGTTTTTTTTTATTTTGTACAGCTACAACACATTGATCATGTCTGTACTTACAGGAGCATTTGCCAAGCATAATTAGCCATAATGAGCTACGCTCATGCTACCACTAGCGGTATCAATAACCACCAAGGGTGTGACCTACGGAAACACAACAATGCAAGCTATCATCGGAGCCCCAGATCATCCTGACGCACCGCCACGCGCCGCCAAGATCGCCTCGCTGAAGCATCAGAAGGTGAGAACTGAAGAATATCAGTCCCACATCGAAAACAGGGAAGTGGTCAACCTCTTCCTCACCTATAAAAGGTCATCCCATCTCTTCTCATTAATTACGCATTTACTACTTACCTACTGTTATTCTGTCAACACAAATACATTGACTAACTTAGGCATCAGAGAAGAGAAGACCGCCCAACGCGATCTCCCTCTGACGCCCTTTATATTTTACTTGACAGATTGCAGAAGCTCTGAGAACATCGCAAGTAGCGATCTACCCACCAGACCAGCGTTAACAGAGATTTGGGCTACCACTCAATCTTAAACATTAATATTGGCGCCATCTGTGGGAATCCTTGAATAAAAGGCCATCCCACCATAACAATCACCATGACTAACGGTAGCGGGGGAAATGTTGAAGGGAAGGCAGACCAGTTCACCAACCCCCATCCCACCAACCTTGCAACTAACATTAACCCAGCGGTTAATTTCAACCGTGCATTATTCAACACTCTGGTCAACCCTAGCGTAGAACCTCAAGACACCTCCCAGGTTTCACTAACTCAAATTGCAGCGGAGGCCTGACCAAGCAGCAGTCGTCCACCAAGCCAAGACCTCGCCTCTATGTATGAGCTGGCATTGTCAAACCTCTACAAGGCCAACAGGAAGCGCGAACAAGAGTGCAAAGAAAAGGCCAAGGCCCAAAAGCGAGTGACCACGCTGATGTCAAGATTCGACGAGTTGAAGAAGGCGCTGGAGGTAAACGCCAACCCAGTGCAGAGCAAGCAATCGCAGAGCACCAGACATAGTCGACCCAATACCAGCAGATTGGTACTCGCACCTATCATACAGATGCAGGTACCGCTGAACCCACCCGAGTTATTAGGAATGAGACCACCTCCCCTACCCTGACTAATGCTAGAGCAGGAAGCGGAGTCACAACCACACACTAACAGCTCCGTAACCATGGCCAGAACTGAAGGTAATCAACCTGTCCCCAAGCGGGAAGTGGTGCAGCGGAACCTCCAAGAGGGGCCCGTTGGCGACGCAACTACCTTGATCCTGGAAAGGATGCAGCAATTAGAACAAAGGCTAATCCGAGCAGAGGCAGGCACCCCAGCGCCAACTCAAAATCCTCTCTTTGCGTCCAAACTAGGGCTACTCACCACAAGCATTCTGCAGGCCATCAGACCAGCACATGCAAAGATGCCAAAAATGCCACATTACAGCGGCATGATTGACCCCTTCGTTCATATGGACACCTTCAAAAAAGTCACTAACAACAAGGGATTTGATGACCCCACCCTCTGCCACTTGTTCAGCGAAACGTTGGATAATGAGGCAATGAGTTGGTACTTTGAATGCCTACCGGGATCCATCGATTCATTCCACGCACTATCAAACACTTTCCTATCCTAGTTCATCCTATTGGCTGCCGGACATCACAACACTACTCAGTTGTTCAACGTCAAGCAGGGTGCAGAGGAAACATTGAAGCCATTTGTCACCCGGTGGCGAGCGGCAGCATCTCAGTGCCGGGACCTTGATAAAACAATGTCATTGGCAGCCTTTAAGCAAGGACTCCTAAAGGGACCGTTTCTCTATCATCTCAATTATAATCATCCAATATGACCACGTCATGAGCGAGGCGGTCATCCACGCGCAAGCAGAGTACATCACATACTGAGAGACCCCACCACCACTGCCCACACCAACATAGTCCACTCAACCCTCCTCCAGCCAGCAAGAGACCACTAACAAAACCTCTGCTACGCCGCCAGTTGATAAAAAGAGAGTGGCAACAAGGTAACTACCAGAGCAAGAGGAAAAAGGATCAGTATTACTACAAGGGCAATCGCTCACCCCACAGGGATAACCATAACAAGCAGACGGAGTCCTCCTAACAGTACACAGTGATTACAGTCCTCATGGCCTCGTATGAAGAGATATACGAGGCCCTTTGTAATTTACTTGACAGATAGCGGAAGCTCTGAGAACATTGCAAGTAGCGATCCGCCCACCTAACCAGCGGTAACCGAGATTTGGGCTACTGCTCAATCTTTGACATTAACAGTGTCATAACGGGTGAGAACTTAAATCAAAATGAGCAAGGGAAAACAATTTCATATTTTGTGAAAATTGAACCACATCGTGTCCCCAAACAAAGGAATTCATACGACTGTTGGGTGTACGTTATGAAGAACATGCAACACTATGAGGAGGATTGGCAAACGGGGTAAGTACCAGCTATAATTAAAATATATTGATTCCATAAAATGATCTAAATGTACAATAACATAACAAATATGTGGAAGTTATGTGAGGAAGTTATTTAATTTATGTTATATGACGTCATTAATTGCAGTACGACTCTCACCAAATGTTATCATCTATTATACTGAACTGTCTAAAAGCACCGAATAGCCAGATGTCAAGAGCAATAGAACTTGAGAAGAACCTTCAAAAAAAAAAAATCTTAGCAAGACATTGACCAATATTGTTATGGTATATGTTAATCGACGAAAACAAAATTGATGAGAATAATTAACTATAAACATCAAGTGATCCATATTGTATCTTTATGTTGTTGGGAGATTAGGAATGAGAACAAACTAGCTAGACAGAGTAACAATCATTCATTTGAGTCAATATCTATTAGAAGATACTTGAGAATTGAAGAGGCAACGAGTTATTATATTATTTTGTATTTGGGCTGCATTGGTTTTATTTTTTGTTTTTATATTTTGTACATGCTAGGAAATCTATAGAATTCATTCACAATAAAGTATATAGATTTTCATGAATCAATAAAAGTATGTTACTAAAATCAATGGTTTTAAGTAATTAATAACAGTTTATCAACTTTCTAAAGAGTCTTTAGACTTTTCAAAAAGTATGTCATTTTAGACACGCAAAAAATAAACACCTTCACAATAAATTCAAAACAACATTTTTCTTAAGATTGAATCAAACCCACAAATGACAAAGACCCACAAAAAACTTGCATGAGAAAGAGGGCATGACTCAACTAACCAGTACAATTTGTCTTTCTATAGCACAACCGCGTTCTTGGCTTCTTCCTTCACGATTTTCCCGTCCTCGTTTATACGAACCAGAATACGCTTGGTTTCTTTCCTCATTATTTCCTCGTCCTTGATTATACTATTTAGAATAAACTCAGCTTTTTGCCTCGCCCTCTGGTTGTCCTCGTTCATACGTTTATCAAGTTCATCTGCTCGACTGTTAACAGACTAACTTAGCTCGCGAACTCTTTTAGCGGTAATGGCAATATCCGCAGTGTTCTTGAAACCAATGACTTGCATTACATCAACTAGTCTTCGTAGTTCAGATATGCGATTATCCATATTAGTCATCAGGCTGACACACGATGTATCAAATATGGCAGCTACCATGCTGCAGAATTGTGGTGGTTGTTCATGCAGAGATGGGTATGCAGTTCGACCAGATCCGGACCTCATGATTTGTGAAGAAAGAAAGAGAAGGAGGATAGATGGAGAGTACCTGTGTATACTTATAAATATAAAAGAGAACCAAACTGGGGAGATTCATTACAATTATTAAAGTAGCCATTAAAGTGACGAAGAAAGAAATGTAGATTAACACACACAGAGAGTTTCAAGAAACAGTATAATGATTTGAAAGACTTTTAAGTCGTTCGGAGAAGAGAGAGTTGAATGGGGAGTGAATGGAGTGAGAGAAAAAGGAGAGATAAACAGTAGCAGAATTAAATAGTCAGGTAGTAGGAGAATCTCTAAGTTGCTTGAGACAAAAAGAGATTCTTTGGGACGTATAATGACTATTTGACAGTGACATCTGCACAGCTGGAAAAGATCATTTCTTGACTGGCTAGTGACTTAGCCAGTAGACTTGTAGGTGAGAGAGAGAGAGAGAGAGAGAGAGAGATTAAGGGCACGTTTACTTACTTAGAATGGAATGGAATCATTACGGAGTAGAAATATTCATGCGTTTACTAACACATAAAGAAATCGAAATGATTCCGAGCAAAAGTATTCATGCATTTACTTTGAAACATGGTGAGTACGCCGCGTTGAGATATGGCGAATGTTGGTCGCCTGGGACATGGTTGATATGCCGTTGAAGCATGAATAACATATCACGAAGCATGTATATGACATCGTTGAAGTGTACCGCTCTGAAGCATATGTGAGATATTGTTGGAGCATAGATGAGATACTATTGAAGCATAGAGAAGAGATTTCCAAGGCGTGGATAACATACTGCTGAAGCATAGATAATATTAAATATAAGTAGATGTACATGGATAACTTACGCTTACAATCACCACTTGGGATGGTCATGCAGATTTTTTTTATCGGTGTATGAAGACGAACGTGGCAATAGACATTGGTTCCTTATTGTGGTGGACATGTTTAGAATAAGAATGGTAGCAGATTTATGGGATAGTAGAGCAGGAAAGCGACTGATGTTCAGTCGACTATCAGTTATTTTCCAAGTGGTGAATGGTTATGGAGCTACATGAAACAAATATAAATTATTTTTAAATATGTGTCCATTAGTTGGTATGATGATTAAATTTATTACCCGCTAACTGATGCTTGGTTATTTTGGTTTTGTACAGCTACAACACATTGACCGTGTCATGATGGGTGAGAACTTAAATCAAAATGAGCGAGGGAAAACAGTTTCATATTTTTTGGCAATATGTTATATGACGTCATTAATTGTAGTACGCTTTCACCAAATGCTATAATCTATAATGTTGAACTGTCTAAAAGCACCAAATAACCAGATGTCAAGAGCAATAGAAGATGCCCTAAAAGGGATTTACTATGGTCAGGAGGATCAACTGATGCAAGTAAGGGTGAAGCAGACCCCAGCAATAGCGTATCCGTTTGAAGAATGGGTTCTGAGGAGTTTCTGATCTTTGATAAAGCAGGAGATTGAATTGGAGCTGGCTGTGATATAGGGAACAAAGATCCTAAAATGTTGAAAATGTCAGAGAGTGAGATTGGGGAAAATATCAATTCGGGTTAGGAGGTGACAATGGAAAGTACCTCGGGGAGCATGAAAGGGGGAAATGACCCTTTTAAGAAGTAGGTGATAACCAACTCCTGCTGTGTGTTTGAGTGGGGGTGGTTCCATTTTGCGTGTATAACTCATCGAGATAAATAAGTGGCAGATGTTTTCAAACAATGGTAAGATTGGTACGAAGGTGAACTACGACTTTTGAATAAGAAGCTATTGGGCACCTTAAGACCAACATTTTGTGATAGGGGATCGTGGGACCCTACAATGCTGTAATATTACGATATAGACAGTATATAATTATATGATGCTGCTTTTCTTTATAGTGACAAGTAGGAACCATATCACAATGGTGATCATCGTTTATAACACGGTGATCATAATGGTGGATAAGCTTTACACAGACCTGGTTGAAATTAAGCAAAGTTGTTGTTAGTTGTTACCTAAACAGAAATCCATAAAACACCAAACATGTTCAGGAACATGAAAAGAAACAAATCATGGCAAAACAGAACAAGACAACAGATATAGTGCAAAAACAACCGATTGCATACCTCAATTAGCTGGTGCTGGTGTTGGCTCCGCTGGCCAAGCGAGTAAAAACATGGTGAGTACGCCGCATTGAGATATGGCGAATGTAGGTCGCCCGAGACATTGATACGCTTAAAGCAAGCGTATAATTTAACCCTGAAAATATCATCGTTAGTACATAGTAAATAGGGATCGTTCAAATCCGGGAATTGAGGGTACACCTGTCATTGTAAAAAAAATAACGAATTAAAATAAAAACAAAGTATAATATTTACAAAATATATACAATTAACGAAAAATGGGGGATTTAGACTTAGGTTTTCGAAAATAAAAGTAAACAAAACAAAGAAAATAAAAACACACATACAAAAGTGGGACGTAAGAAACAAAGATCAAAACCAATTCCATATAATCAAACTCAATTCAAATCCTACAATTGATCATCTAAGTCATGAGAAAGAAGTTGATCATGTGAAACATTCGAAGCAAATGATTTCCCATATTTTACTTTCCTTTACTAATTAACCCAAGTGAAAGCACCTAGATCAATCCAATTAAACATGCAATCAAAGTCTAGAAAGCTAGCTAATCAAAACATGTTCAACGCAATACACATAGAGAAATGTTATCAACTTAAATGCACAACCTAGTATGAATAAGTTTATCTATTTGCAATCCTTTTCAATTGAATTTGACCTTTGTCCAAAGCCTTTACTACTTTTGATTTAAGTTCACAAAACTATTAGGTGAATCATTAACTTAAATCTAGCACAATTATACAAAAACCCTAAAAGTTTCAAACCAATTAGAATAAACATATAAAAGATATCAATCAAGTAAATTCAATTCAACAATCTCACAAAAGCAACTTAGAATCACAAGTCTAGGAATCGAAAACTTTATTCAATCATAGAAATTGGGCTTGAACTTTGCCCTAAACGTTATATGTTAACTAGAACATGTTCATACGAATTCAAACAAGGAAAACCAAAAGTGGTTACAAGGAAAAATGTTGAATTACACTGTGAATGGAGATGGTGATGAAGAACTTGAACGTTGAACTAATGAATCTTGGAAGCAAGCTTCAAAACTCACGGCTTCAAGGTAGATTATGGAGGGATGCTCACGGCTTCTTCGTCCTTCTTCCTCCCTTGCTTGAAAACGCAGACTTGAACTAGAGAATGGAGAGAGAGCTTTGACGTTTTTGATGCGATTTTTCTGAATGGGAGAATGTGTAAAACGTCAAGCCTAGGGGGGGAGTATATATAGGAGACGTCAACTTGGTCTCCAAGCTTCATGAATCTTCTTTTATTTTCCAAAAGAATTATTAAATCATGCCACACAGCTCCAACCAATCATGTAGCGCCATGTAAGCCCTAGTGTGTCAACTAACCAATCAAAACTCTCCAAAATTAAGTCCATTTCCCTTAAAATATATTATTGCTGAAATATATAGGATTTTTTTTTCTGATTTTCTTCACCAATTTTGGCCACAATATCTTTAGAAAAAGTAGGGAACGAATCTAGACTTGTTTTGAACCTTTTCTTGTTGCACACACTTCTTCTTTCCTTAAAACTCTCCCTAAATCTTCTCCAACGCCATCTTCAATATATTTTCTTGATTTTCACGTTATCCCCTTGGTATTTCACGGCAAAACTCAAACAAATCCTCCAAAAATATCCCTTATGCGTCACCCCAAATTTGTTTGGGTTTTTATCCATTTTGCCCCACAATAGTCTAGAAGGATCTTGAGTGCGTCATCTTCAAGCCATGATGTCTCCTAGTGCTTCCAGGAATCTTCTCTCAACGTCATTTCCCTTTATTATTTCGATCATGCTTCCTAGTTGGCTCAAGAGTCTTGCTTGACAAAGTTTCCTTTTCTGAACAGGATTTCCTGGTTGGACCAGGAAAATTTTATTTCTTCATTTCAGCTCATTTATGCAGCCCTTTATGTCTTGTCTTAGCTCCCTTCAATGTTGACTAGCTCCTCTTTCCTCTCTTGAGCTCATTTCAGCTTGTTTGCTCCAAGGACCTGAAAATAGAAACTATTACTAAAAATAGAAACTTCCTAAAAATGGAAAATAGAAACTTTCTACAAGCAGGAAATGGAAATGTTCTAAAAATAGGAAATAGAAACTTTCCTAAAAGCATATCACGAAGCATGTACATGACATCGCTGAAGTATGGATAGTGTCCCGTGCTGAAGTATAGGTGAGATATTGTTAGAGCATAGATGAGATACTATTGAAGCATAGAGAATAGATTGCCAAGGTGTGGATAATATACTGCTGAAGCATAAATAAGATATTGCTGAAGCTGATGGGAGCATAAAATGCGACGTTTATAATGTTTAAACCTCATATTTTGCTAAGATATTTCCCTTAACTTGATCAATTTAACTTAGTTAGTATTTTTTTCTGGTAAAATGGAGTCTCAAAGTCCAAAAATGGCTAAGGAAGGCACAAGTACTGCAAAAATAAAGAAAAATAAAGAAATGGAAGTTCTCCCAGTTGAAGTAGGAGTCTGAAGTTGACTTGGACAAGGAGTTCTACTTGAATAAGGAAACTCAATCCTACTCAGAACAGGAAACCTAGTGTAACAAGGAGTCCCTGTTGAATAAGGATTACTCAAGAAGGTTCCGAAAGAGTGTAGAAGCATCTCAGAAAAGAAAACAGTATTTGACTAGGAAACATACTTGCATATGGAGTTCTAATTTACTAGGAGAACCCCTTAGAATGTCCAAGAACAATCTAGAAGACTTAAGAAGGATCACATACCGTCGAGGACCAAAATATCGAGTTTCGAGAAAATATCGATGGTCCCGAAAACGGAAATTTCGACTGAAATATCGAGGATATATCGATTTCGGTAAATAATCAAGAAAAATGATGGAAATTTGAAGAAAAACTTGGAAATTTTAAGTGAAACTTTTAGATATGTTTATTTTATCAATTGTCTACTATATATAGAAAGAAAACCTTGAATAAACCTTGTTATATAGTAATTTGTAATCATTTAAGATGAAACGGTTAATGCTGAATCGCCGATAACTCTGAAATTTTTTTAAATAAACATCTAATTTTTTTTTATGGCTAGAAACCCAATGGGAGGCTAAGCCATCACGCCTTATATACATTTTTTGTGCATATCATACATTACACCTTGAATTACATGAGTAACTTAGAACCACGTAGAAGACCTATGAGGTATAAGGTATGAAGATTATTTGGTGCAAGGTATGAAGATTATTTTAAACTATTTATAGAAGTTATAATTTGAAATGTTGTTGTAAAATATTTGAACATTTAGTAAAAAAAAAATTCAATATAGTAATTAAGTATTTCAATTTAGTTATTGATTGGACGTGTATCTAAGTTTTCAGATTTGTAGGCAAATGAATATATATTATGATGTTGTAATTAATACATAAAGGTTTGTGCAGCAGAGTTAGCAAACCCTCTCAAAGGGTAGTGGGATGACCAAGGTTCAATCTTTGGTGTTATTGTTGGTTTTTTGGATTGAATTTTATGCCAACTACTCATCCACCACACGTGTTGGGCCCATGGAGATTGACTTTGCATGTGAGAATTGTTGGTGGAGATGGAATGTATAGGGAAATATCGGGAAATATTGAGAAATATCGAAAATTTCGACCGAAATTGTCATGGTATGCTATGGATATATCGAGCCTCCAAAAAAATGAAATTTTCAGCGAAATTTCGCCGATTTTTTTTATTTTTCAGTCCTTGCATACCGTGCACATGGAGAGGTGTGCACTTTGGATTCGGTTTTGAGAGTAATATAGAGTTGGAATTCGAAGTGGAAAAGGATTACAAATTTCCGTGATATTCTTGAAGGTTCTTGACATTTCATCTTCAACAAAGGCTTGAAGGACATGTGAGAGGCATGTGACCGCAAGGGAAACCTAATTGGACACAAGTTATGCTTTAAAAGTCAAATCCATTACAGATTCGGAAATCTGCCTGTGCAGATCACTCAACTTCAATGGAGTGCCAAAAATATCGCAGAGCTCCGAAAATTATGATCTTTATAGGTTTGAAAGTTATGGATGTCTAGTTTCCAATTCTTTTTACGGTTTATCGATATCTATTTTCTAGAAAAAGTTATGGCTGACTTAGTGGACTGAGGTCAATTCTGCCGGAAAACTGTTTTGTGTCAACGAAGTCCTAAATCAACAAGAACTTGGAGAAGCCAAGTAGAAACGAATTGGGAGAGCTTTGGGACGTCCTCCTATATATACCTAGCGTATTTGACATCTCAAGGTTAACACTTTTTCTCCACAATTTCGATTTCTCACATGTGCTCTTTAGTTTTCAGGTTTTCGCATCTTCAAGTTCCTAGCCGTGCCATCCTCCATCCTTGTCGTGAATTCCACCTTGTGCCACCACCTTGGAGCTGCTTTGGATCTTTGGAACGTTGTTGGGGAAATCATTGAGTAGAAAAATATGTGCAAATATGATATTTCCTACTCCCAAGTATAGGAGGTCAAGTTTTTGTAAGAGAAAGTGTAGAGTATCGTATCCAAGGGATTGGGGGAAACTTTTGCCTTAGCTAGATTATCGCAAGAAAGCCTAGAAAAAAAATTTGCAATCTATCTTTTTACAAAGTCACAACCTTAGCCCTTTGGAAGCTAAAAATCATGAGAATGGTATAGGCCTCATCAACGGGCTGGGCGGTATAGGCCTCATCAACGGGCTGGGCCGGGCCGGACTTCATTGTAAATCAACGGATCCAAGCCCGTCCATATAAGGCGGGCCTTGCTGGCTTTTTCGGGCCGGGCCGGGTAGCCCACCTTTTTTGGGGCTGGGCTTTTCGATAATGCGAGTTTTATTGTGCAATATTTAGCGTCGTCCACAACAACTAATTTTACTCAACCTCATGCAACTAATTGATAAGGTCTTGGGCTAAAATGGATATCCTATATCTTGCTTCTAGAATCTAGATCATCTCACAGGTCATATTAAGGATCCTATTTTTTTCCTTTTAAAGTTTTAAGGGGTTTGGAACCTACCCGAACTAGGAGGCTCATCCCCACGCCCGTTTTAATGTACTGAAATAAAAAGATAGAATACAAAGTGTCCCAATTTACAACTTAGAACGAAAGCAAATTATTAATACAATTTCTATGAGTTTATCTAATTAGGCATATTGTCTTCCATTCAGACTTGGTATCATTGAGGCTCACACTCAGAATCTGCCAGCAGCCCTGCAAAAAATTCTGGAAATGAGCCACTTATTTGTAATGCACGGACTACACAGAATAACCAAAACTCCAGTTTTATTTCTACTTGGGCATAAAGTTGAACATGCTTATTACAAATATCTAATCTGCAAGTTTTAGTAAAAGCAAGCAACTCAAAGTTTCAAATGAACCAATTCAAGCTTTAAAACTACCCACTATAGTCTAACTTCAGATAAAGTTTGTATGTAAAAGCATCTAAGAATTGTTAAGGATCCAATTACTATTTTCCACATAAACTGCAAGAATTGTCCATGTGATGCCCCGGAAATTCGTAATTATTTTCCGAGGATTTTCCGGAATCTAATTTGTGGTTTATGGACGATTTCGTGGCTCGTGGATGGAGCGAAGTGTTTCGGATGAATTTTTATTCGAAAAGAGTGGATTTAGGGGGGTTGCAAATGTTGACTTTTTATACGTTGAGATTCTCCGAAAACTTCCTTCACGAAAGTTGTAGAACGCGTCGATACGAGTTCGTGGACATGCGGAACGCAAGAATCGGAGTTCGTATGAAGAAGTTATGGGCTTTGGGAAAACTTTCCATTTTTGTATAAAAGGACGAAATTTTCCGGAAATTGCAGAGAAGGCCAGATTTCCAAAAACGGAAACCCAGCTCTCTCCCGAGCCCGCGCGCAGCCTCCACTTCGCCGGCGTCGTTCTCGCTCCTCCGGCCACCGTTTGCTTCGATTCAATAGTGGGTTTTGCTCGCCTCAATCCCCTCTTGAGGTCTGTGGAAGGATTGAAGAGAGATTCGAGCTGTGGAGGAAGCTACATCGACTGGAAGTGGCTGCTTCGGGGATGAAATCGCCTTGATCGGAGTCGGAGATTCCGGCCACCTTTGCCGGTGATTTTTGAGGGCTTTTGGAGCTTGGAGGACGATGATGCTTCCCACAAGGTGGCTTGCATCGATTCAACTCGTGGAGGTCGAATTTTGGAATTGAAATTCTAGGGTTTCAATCGAGCTGTTTTGTTCTAAGGTAAAATTCGATCGATTGGTTCATTTTTGGACTTTGGTGTAGTTATGAAAGTTTAAATTGGAGTTGAGATGAAGAACTTTGATGTTGGGAGTTTTGTCAAATTCCGACTTTGGTCCGGCGGCGGTGCCGCCACTGTGGTGGTGTTTTTCCGGTGGTTTCCGGCCACCTCAGGGATAGTTTTGTTCCTGAGTTCGATCTACTCATCGATACGAGCATTTCGATATATTGTTTGTAATTTTTGGAGATCGTATGAGCATGCTAGGGTTTTTACGGTTTCGGACCGTTAGATGTTTCGATCCATGAGGATTTGAGCGTCCGATCGACTTGTGGTTTTGGCATATCGATCGTAGAAGTATTCCGGAGACATTGGGTGGTCTCGGATATGGTTTCGCCTCGATTGGCGTCACTTTGGGGATTTTAGTTCAAAACAGGGGTTTCGGACTTAAATCATTTGTGGATTGTTGCTAAGTTGAACCGTATGTGATTAGGTACTTGACGAAGTATTTGGACGAGTTGTTGGTGATAGCTTTGGTTCGGTTCTGCATTGAAGACGCAGCAGGAGTTTCGAGGTGAGTAATCTCACAAGGATCTTATGAACGGAAGTACCATTATCGTTTTGGCGTTAATTATTTAACTGCAAACTATAGTTGGTATTAGTAGGCATTTCTGAGCGAATGACTACATATATATATTTAGATGAAATATATATATATCCTTGTGGGTGATTGTGATGAATAATAATATGCATGACGGTGTTCATATTATGGAATGTGACTTTTCAGGGAACAATATTGTAGAAAAAGATGTTTTCTATTGTTTTGAGAAGTATTGAACTTGATGTTACATTTTGAGTCTAGCGTGACTCAATTTAAATGTATTGGTCTTTGTACCAAGGGTCACAGATGGTGAGCAGGGATTAGGAAAGCCGAAACTTGATGTTGTAACGTTTTAGGTCAGATGTGACTTACTTAACGTTGACTTGAGACCAGATAGGGTCTTAAAAGTATCGGTCGCAGATGGTGACCAACGGTTGGTTCTAAGACCAGACGGGGTATGAAAACCAAGAGTCACAGACGGTGATAGGTTGCAGATGGTGACCAAAGAGTTATATGTGTTATGAGCCTAGTTACCATATTGTCTTTGAGTTATGGAATTTAACTGTGACTATAGATGGTATTAATGACATTTCTGAGTGAATGATTATGTGTGTACATATATATATTATGGGATATATATATGCATATGTATTCATGTATTCGTGGCATTTCTGTGTGAATGATTATGTGTGTACATATATATATTATATATTATGGGATATATATATATACATATGTATTCATGTATTGGTGGCATTTCTGAGTGATTGTTTATGTGTGTACATATATCATGGGATACTTACATATACATACGTATTCATGTATTAGTGGCTTCGTGGTGAACCTGTGTTGATGTGTTTTGTCCAGGTTGGACTGATTTGATGTATTTTGTCCAGGTTGGACTGATATATGTGTTATGTCCAGGTTGGACTGATTTGAAGTGTTTTGTCCAGGTTGGACTGATTTGATGTATTTTGTCCAGGTTGGACTGATATATGTGTTATGTCCAGGTTGGACTGATTTGAAGTGTTTTGTCCAGGTTGGACTGATTTGAAGTGTTTTGTCCAGATTGGACTAAAAGAATCATATTCTATTTGTTAGGTTAATAATAGGTATGATTGATGTGCGTATGTGTTTGTCCAGGTTGGACCGTTGTTGTTTTTTCCAGGTTGGATCGATTTATCATATTTGAATTGTTAGGTTAACGATTTTATGATTTTGTCACGGTGACTTTCGTGGTTTCTTTTGGGAAAAGAGTATTGTTTTTGGGAAGCATGGTATGTTTTCCTTACTCTCGAGTCGAAAGGTTTTCCTCGGGTTGGCGTGAGTTGTGCGGGCTTTTATCCCGTGGTATTGTGTGAGTTGTTTTGAGTTACTCATACGGGCTTGCAAAAGCTTACCGGGTTTGTTGTGTGGCAACCCGGTACACCATTCCAACGGTGTAGGGGTTATTTCTGCAGGTCAAGTTGATCGTGGCTGATGCTGAGGTAGCGTGCTTGCAGCTTAACGGTAGTAAGTCAATTTTGTGACCTTACCGTCATAGAGACTTCCGTTGTAGTGAGCTCTGAGGAGCATTACGTTTATCTTGTTGTTGACAATTTAATTCGTAAGCTTGTGTAATATATAACTCTTTGGAGCGAGTGTATATTAACTTTGAGGGTTCAGGGCATCAATATATGTGTAAGTTTAAGGGAAAAAGATTTCAGGTGCTTTGTATTGATGACTGGACGTTCACGCATATATAATTATGGGGTTATATATCGATTTATTGTGTATAAAATCAGGGGCGTGACAGTTTGGTATCAGAGCGTAAGGTACATATTTGGTGATAATCAGTACTACCCGAGTGATGGCCCGTCTGCAGCGGATCCCCATCTGATGCTCTTCAGTATTGATATAATCACTGGGTATGTAGGAGTGCTAGTTGTGAGTTAGAGTGTAGAATTGTCAGAGCATTGGTTTGCTCTGTTGGTGAAGTTGTGAACCTAGGTGTTGGTTCTTTGAGTTGCAGTCATTTGAGGAATGGGAACCTCTGGATTGAACTCTTGTGGGGTGATAAGGATTGTTTTCGGGGAAAACTGTATCCTTTCATACGAGCTTAGTTGTTAGATTGTTGAAGTCATGTTGTTTGACTTAATGTGACCTCCTGAACTAAATTATATGCAGGGGTTACTATGAATTGTTTTGCTTGTTTTAAATTGTGATTGCCTTGTTTTCTTCTTGATTTGATTGATTGTTGGCTTGATTTATCTTGAAGACCATAGTGGTGACGACTGTGCTCTGTGTGAGGATAGAAGGGTGATTCATTGTTTTCACCTTTGATGTCATGTTGGTGACAGGTTGCAGATGGCGACCTTGATGTTGATTTCATGATCAGATGGAGTCTGAAATCATATGTCACAGATGGTGATATATTAAGTCACAGATGGTGACTGATCACAGATGGTGATCGATATTGAGTCACAGATGGTGACTGATCACAGATGGTGATATATTAAGTCACAAATGGTGACTGATCACAGATGGTGATCGATATTGAGTCACAGATGGTGACTGATCACAGATGGTGATATATTGAGTCACAGATGGTGACTGATCACAGATGGTGATATATTGAGTCACAGATGGTGACTGATCACAGATGGTGATATATTAAGTCACAGATGGTGACTGATCACAGATGGTGATCGATATTGAGGCACAGATGGTGACTGATCATAGATGGTGATCGATATCTAGTCACAGATGGTGACTGATCACAGATGGTGATATATTGCGTCACAGATGGAGACTTATCACAGATGGTGATATATTGCGTCACATATGGTGACAAGGCACAGATGGTGACCTTCAGGTGTCACAGACGGTGACAAGACACAGACGTGCCCTAATGTAAATTTTGAGACAAACGGGGTCTGAAATCATATGTCACAGATGGTGACAGATCGCAGATGGTGATCAAGGCAGAAATAGGTAATCACGTCCTTGGTAGGACGAGTGATCACAATTTCAATAGAGGTTCTAGTTTATCTGCCATGATAGCCTATGGGAGTAACGGTCGAGGTTGCTGGAGACTCATAGGTATGTAGCTTAAAGGAGAGTTCCGACGGCATTCTTCTTTAATTGTCTAGATGAGACTTGAATTGCTACTTGATGGTTAAGTTAGCAAATAGAGCATGGTCACAGCGGTGAGTCATGTTTTCCTTTCGGTGGAAAGGATAGAAATGTTAGAAGGAATCATGGTTGCATGGTTTCCTCAAGCTGATGTGTGTGAGGATAGAGAGGTACCTTATCTAATTCTGCTTGTGTGCTAGAATAATATGTGATAGTTGTGTACTTCTTTCCATGTGTGGTGTTGTGTTGAGTTTTGCCTGTTGTCTATAGTTAGACTTTTGAGTGTGGCATGTATTGTGATGCATCCTTATTGTTGTGGTAATAGAGGGTCTATACTACTTTGATTTTGATTGCAATGACAGGTGATGATGTGTGTGCGGGTCAGGCGGGGCCAGACCTTACCTTGATTTTGTGTTCCCAGGTTGGGTAGACACTTATAAGTTGTGATGCATAGGTTCGAGGTGAGTTGAAATGAAGGTTTCATTTTCAATTCTTTAATGCAAGGGTTGCATTAATGGTGATATGATGCAGATACTGTTTGATAACAGGATTCTGGACTCTTGTGTGATCTGTGTGTGGTGCTGCAGTCACAGAGTCTTTGTTGGATAGGGTATGAGAAGGAGATCCATGAAATGATTGGTTACCACTAAGCGGTGTGGTAAAGATTCCTAGTGTTGTGATACTGGGTAGGGTACCTGTATCCATTATTGAGCTAGGGTATTGTACAGCGAGGTGAGAACAAGTTGTTGAGGAATGAGAATTGGATGTGGGGGAGTTTATCCGTACTTGTTGGCGTGGTACGTTTAAATTTCGGGACGAAATTTCCTTAAGTGGGGTAGAATGTGATGCCCCGGAAATTCGTAATTATTTTCCGAGGATTTTCCGGAATCTAATTTGTGGTTATTGGACGATTTCGTGGCTCGTGGATGGACGGAAGTGTTTCGGATGAATTTTTATTCGAAAAGAGTGGATTTAGGGGGGGTTGCAATGTTGACTTTTTATACGTTGAGATTCTCCGAAAACTTCCTTCACGAAAGTTGTAGAACGCGTCGATACGAGTTCTGGACATGCGGAACGCAAGAATCGGAGTCGTATGAAGAAGTTATGGGCTTTGGAAAACTTTCCATTTTTGTATAAAAGGACGAAATTTTTCCGGAAATTGCAGAGAAGGCCAGATTTCCAAAAACGGAAACCCAGCTCTCTCCCGAGCCCGCGCGCAGCCTCCACTTCGCCGGCGTCGTTCTCGCTCCTCCGGCCACCGTTTGCTTCGATTCAATAGTGGGTTTTGCTCGCCTCAATCCCTCTTGAGGTCTGTGGAAGGATTGAAGAGAGATTCGAGCTGTGGAGGAAGCTACATCGACTGGAAGTGGCTGCTTCGGGGATGAAATCGCCTTGATCGGAGTCGGAGATTCCGGCCACCTTTGCCGGTGATTTTTGAGGGCTTTTGGAGCTTGGAGGACGATGATGCTTTCCACAAGGTGGCTTGCATCGATTCAACTCGTGGAGGTCGAATTTTGGAATTGAAATTCTAGGGTTTCAATCGAGCTGTTTTGTTCTAAGGTAAAATTCGATCGATTGGTTCATTTTTGGACTTTGGTGTAGTTATGAAAGTTTAAATTGGAGTTGAGATGAAGAACTTTGATGTTGGGAGTTTTGTCAAATTCCGACTTTGGTCCGGCGGCGGTGCCGCCACTGTGGTGGTGTTTTTTCCGGTGTTTCCGGCCACCTCAGGGATAGTTTATGTTCCTGAGTTCGATCTACTCATCGATACGAGCATTTCGATATATTGTTTGTAATTTTTGGAGATCGTATGAGCATGCTAGGGTTTTTACGGTTTCGGACCGTTAGATGTTTCGATCCATGAGGATTTGAGCGTCCGATCGACTTGGGTTTTGGCATATCGATCGTAGAAGTATTCCGGAGACATTGGGTGGTCTCGGATATGGTTTCGCCTCGATTGGCGTCACTTTGGGGATTTTAGTTCAAAACAGGGGTTTCGGACTTAAATCATTTGTGGATTGTTGCTAAGTTGAACCGTATGTGATTAGGTACTTGACGAAGTATTTGGACGAGTTGTTGGTGATAGCTTTGGTTCGGTTCTGCATTGAAGACGCAAGCAGGAGTTTCGAGGTGAGTAATCTCACAAGGATTTATGAACGGAAGTACCATTATCGTTTTGGCGTTAATATTTAACTGCAAAACTAAGTTGGTATTAGTAGGCATTTCTGAGCGAATGACTACATATATATATTTAGATGAAATATATATATCCTTGTGGGTGATTGTGATGAATAATAATATGCATGACGGTGTTCATATTATTGTTGAATGTGACTTTTCAGGGAACAATATTGTAGAAAAAGATGTTTTCTATTGTTTTGAGAGTATTGAACTTGATTTACATTTTGAGTCTAGCGTACTCAATTTAAATGTATTGGTCTTTGTACCAAGGGTCACAGATGGTGAGCAGGGATAGGAAAGCCGAAACTTGATGTTGTAACGTTTTAGGTCAGATGTGACTTACTTAACGTTGACTTGAGACCAGATAGGGTCTTAAAAAGTATCGGTCGCAGATGGTGACCAACGGTTGGTTCTAAGACCAGACGGGTATGAAAACCAAGAGTCACAGACGGTGATAGGTTGCAGATGGTGACCAAGAGTTATATGTGTTAGCCTATTACCATATTGTCTTTGAGTTATGGAATTTAACTGTGACTATTGATGGTATTAATGACATTTCTGAGTGAATGATTATGTGTGTACATATTATATTATGGGATATATATATGCATATGTATTCATGTTTCGTGGCATTTCTGTGTGAATGATTATGTGTGTACATATATATATTATATATTAGGGATATATATATATCATATGTATTCATGTATTGGTGGCATTTCTGAGTGATTGTTTATGTGTGTACATATATCATGGGATACTTACATATACATACGTATTCATGTATTAGTGGCTTCGTGGTGAACCGTGTTGATGTGTTTTGTCCAGGTTTGGACTGATTTGATGTATTTTGTCCAGGTTGGACTGATATATGTGTTATGTCCAGGTTGGACTGTTTGAAGTGTTTTGTCCAGGTTGGACTGATTTGATGTATTTGTCCAGGTTGGACTGATATATGTGTTTATGTCCAGGTTGGACTGATTTGAAGTGTTTTGTTCCAGGTTGGACTGATTTGAAGTGTTTTGTCCAGATTGGACTAAAAGAATCATATTCTATTTGTTAGGTTAATAATAGGTATGATTGATGTGCGTAGTGTTTGTCCAGGTTGGACCGCTTTGTTGTTTTATCCAGGTTGGATCGATTTATCATATTTGAATTGTTAGGTTAACGATTTATATGATTTTCACGGTGACTTTCGTGGTTTTCTTTTGGAAAAGAGTATGTTTTTGGGAAGCATGGTATGTTTTCCTTACTCTCGAGTCGAAAGGTTTTTCCTCGGGTTGGCGTGAGTTGTGCGGGCTTTTATCCCGTGGTATTGTGTAGTTGTTTTGAGTTACTCATACGGGCTTGCAAAACTTACCGGGTTTGTGTGTGGCAACCCGGTACACCATTCCAACGGTGTAGGGGTTATTCTGCAGGTCAAGTTGATCGTGGCTGATGCTGAGGTAGCGTGCTTGCAGCTTAACGGTAGTAAGTCAATTTTGTGACCTTACCGTCATAGAGACTTCCGTTGTAGTGAGCTCTGAGGAGCATTACGTTTATCTTGTTGACAATTTAATTCGTAAGCTTGTGTAATATATAACTCTTTGGAGCGAGTGTATATTAACTTTGAGGGTTCAGGGCATCAATATATGTGTAAGTTTAAGGGAAAAGATTTTCAGGTGCTTTGTATGATGACTGGACGTTCACGCATATATAATTATGGGGTTATATATCGATTTATTGTGTATAAAATCAGGGGCGTGACAGTCCATTCCTTTGTTTGCTCTTACTCATCCTGCAATGTAAGAGATCACAATCAAAACCACATTGCAAACAACAATAATCAAAACCACATTGCAGTTACAAAAACAAAAATCCCAACTTCAATAAGAAGGAGAAGTAAACCAAACTCATTAAACACACACAAAAAAAACACTAACCAAGATTACTACTTTGCAAATGCAACTAAGCCGAAAACTAATCTAACTACTAAAAAAAAGGAGAGCAACACACAGCAAAAGCCAACTGCAACTGGAGCTAATAATAATTAAAACTGAGGGGAGAAGAAAATGACCTGGTAGAACCCTAAATCGGAGACGAAATTGATCAGATGCGGAAGAGGCCGTGGTCGATCTGAGAGAAGAGGATGAGGGATGGAGCTTGGAGCTGGAGGCAACCTCGATTTGCGACAAGAGGAAGAAGCCGTGGTCAATCTGAGACTCTGAGTCGTGGCTGAGAAAGTGAGTCGATGGAGCTATGGAGGTTTAGGTCGAGAGGAGGCTGAGGAGCTATGGAGATGGTCGATCTGAGACTCTGAGTCGTAGCTGAGAAAGTGAGTCGATGGAGCTATGGAGGTTTAGGTTTCATCGAGAGGAGTGGCTGGCTGAGGCTTGAGAAAGTGATAAATATTAGGACGAAGTTTAGGTTTAGGTCATTTAGGTGTTAGTGAGACATGAGTTAGTCTCAGTGTCTCACAGCTGGTATCCATTCTAGATCCAACGGTAGGATTAGAAAACGAACGGATAGTTTTCTAAAAACATATATATAATTTTACATAATTTAAATATAAATCTATATTTATATATCATACACTCTAAAGAGCAATCTCTATAAATTCAAAGAAAATGGGAAAATCGATCATTGGATGAGATTATTACAATAAATTATGCGTGTGGTTAAAAATTTAGTCAATTTCACCATAATTTTGAACCCGATCGGATTGGTCCACCGTAGTTACTTATATGTTTTATTGGTTGACCGATGGTGTGACAACCGCGAAACGTGCTTGTTTTTTGTATATGTGTTTGTATATATTCCATTGATGGATGTGCGTGGACATAAGATAAAAAAAAATTAATTTTAATTACAAACACATTGGCCTATACCAATTTTCCTCCTAAAGTTGTATGACTTATACATTGCATTTAAATTGTTTAGGTTCATTCTAAAGCAACCATAAAGTGGAAAATGAATTTGGAGAAACCAACCGCTTAATGGAGAGATTGTAATATTTTATGGTGGTTATAGAAAATCCAGCCAATTTGGTTCTCGTTTCGAATTCGATCAACTAGGTTAAACGTAGTTACTTTTATAAATCTATATTATATATCATACACTCCAAAGAGCAACCCTATCAATTCAAAGAAAAGGAAAACTGACCGTTGGAGAGTTATTTAACAATAAATTATGAGTGTGGGAAAAAATTTAGCCAATTTCACCATTATTTTCAAATCCGATCGGATTGGTCAACCGTAGTCACTTATATGTTTTCTTGGTTGACCGATTGCGTGACAACCGCGAAATGTGCTTATTTTTTGTATATGTGTTTGTATATATTCCATCGATGGATGTGCGTGGACATAATTAAGATTAAAAATTAATTAATTTTAATTACAAACACATTGACCTATACCAATTTTCTTTCTAAAGTTGTATGACTTATACTTGCATTTAAATTGTTTAGGTTCATTCTAAAGCAACCATGAAGTGGAAAATGAATTCGGAGAAAACCAACCTCGATGGAGAGATTGTAATGTTTTATGGTGGTTGTAGAAAATCCAGCCAATTGGTCTCGTTCGAATTCGATCAACTAGGTCAAACGTAGTTACTCTTATAAACCATATTTATATATCATACACTCCAAATAGCAACCTCTATCAATTCAAAGAAAAAGGAAAAACCGACGTTGGATGAGTTATTACAATAATTATTGTGGTAAAAAATTTAGCCATTTTCACCATATTTTCCAATCTGATCGAATTGGTCCGATATGAGATAGATATGCACATATTTTTATAGAATATAAGAACTTCACACACACACACACACACACACACCACACACACACACACACACACACACACACACACACACACATATATAAATACAACACACACACACACACACACACATATATATCTATATATATATATAGTTATAAACAACACACACACATATATCTATATATGTGTGTATTGTGTGTGTGTGTGTGTGTGTGTATTTTATATGCGTAATGCATATATATCTTTTCTATATATACATTTGGAAGCTTCACATATTGCAAAAGAGAATAGCAAGCTCAAAGAGAAGAAGATAGTAACAGAAGGCCCAGCTAGCCATTTTTTCTCATTGATTCTACAAGCTTCCATATAGATGTTTATAAACACACAACGACACACGCACACACACACACACACACATATATATATAAACACACACACAAATATATATCTATATGTGCATGTATATATATATATATATATATATTTTTAAACACACACAAATATATATCTATATGTGTATACCTATATATATTTATAAACGCACACACAATATATATCTATATGTTGCATGTATATATAGATATATATTTTTTTTTTTTTTTAAAAACACCACATATATATATCTATATGGGTATACCTATATATATTTATAAACACACACAACACACACACACCATATCTACATATATATATATATATATATAATATTTTACGGGT